>JAMJFZ010002307.1:7200000-7912500 GCA_026225945.1 Cricetomys ansorgei | reverse complement strand
TCATCCAAAACTCCTCTCTGGTCTTAATTACAGTTAAAATGTAGTATTGGAATATTACAATGAATAGAAGTCTAAAGCAGTGACTTACCAAAATTAGAAGCATATTCTCCAATGAACCGCTTGGTAAGAAACCTTACTGTAAGTGCTGTCAAATGAACAAACAGGATTTAAGGTTTGTTTTACTTTAGAATATTGATAATTCAATTAGGTATATTATCTTAATTTTCACTCAGTAATCATCAGGTCCTAGATAAGAGCATACAACTTTACTGAATTTTGGTCTAAAAGCCGAGATGATAGAACCATAATTCAGTATATGGAAATACGTGATCTTATATGTTCTATGTGTAAATTATTATGACATTTACTCAGGAATACAGATATTTACAATACCTTTCCCTCTAAAGTACAAATATTCCTCATTATATTTGAAATCCAAAGATCTTACAACACTTACTTTTCCTATTAATTAAATCTGGTTCCAATTTCCCATGTGTAGAAAGGATGGGGGAGGTGTCCAGCATATGCAGTTGTTAACAAAAACAGAATGTTAGCACCCAGAAAACAGTGGAAGACACTAATAGCTAGTTGTCTTACCAAAGCACTAAGTCTGCCAGTCCTTCAGCTCTTGTTGTGAGTCTGAGGTTGGTCACTGGTGAAAATCTTGCTGCCATTTGATTATGCAGCAGAATAAAATGAAGCAAAACAGAACAAAACAGCAAGTTCCATAATTAGAGCCTTTGAACTAGGGTCCAGGATGCCCAAAAGCACTGTTACTAGTGCTTTAGCCTTTGAAAGATACAGTCCGTGCTCCAGCCAACTCTACCCATACTACCCTGTAGTGTAAGAGTCCTTTCAAAGCAATCGACCACAGATGGGCTTTTGGGCAAGTGTACTGGAGGAAGAAACAAATGGGTGTGATGGATTCTTGGTAATCTTTAGAACTTTAAACATCAGTAGAATAAGATACATATTTCAAGGAATTACATTGCCTTACATAAATAAATGATAGTTTGCCTGGAAGATTGAAAACTCATACAGAAAAAAAATTCATATACAAATTATCTCAAAGAGTAAATTCATTATTACTCATTGCTATATTGTTATATTTGGCTATTACTTAATACCCTAGTTTCCACATACTTTTCTCTCTAATCATGCTAGAGAATACAGCACCACTCACCTGATTTCCCTGTACCTTCGCCACCTAAGACAGCAAGCTTTACATCACTCATCTTGAGTAACTGGTTCAGTTTTGGAACTCTGCTGTCTAGAACTAAGCATAGGCTGTTGATATTTTTTTAACTTCCCTTTTATGGCTGTCCTTGTTTTTCCACAGTCAAACTTACAATATATTCCTACCATCTAATAATAACTTGAAAAATGTTTATGTATGGTACATTTCAACTGATATTCCAAAAAACGGACTAACATTTAGACAGATTTATGAAACCAACACTTACGTATTTTTAACAGAAGCCTCGTTCATAATCCTCCAGGGAATCAAAAGAGTCTTATTTTTATTTAGCAAAATTCTAGAGGATGTGTAAATAGCACTATAAATTTACTTTGATGGGGTCATTTTTACTTTTTATTTATTTACTTAATTTGAGGATTTCATAGATGTATTGAATATCTTTTGATCAAAGTCACTCCTGGTTGTCCCGCCAACTTTTTCTTCTCAAATGACCTCTACCAGATCTCCTTTCTTGCTTCATGCACTAAAAATCAAGAATGGGTCTAATTGATATTGTTGTGGGGCCATCAACTTCTTCGGCAGCCAATAATTGCCATTATCTCCTCCACTGGGGAAGGAGCTTTATAACATCTTCCCTCAGCCATGATGGGATTTTGACTAACTTGATTTTATGCAGGTCTTGTAATATTCAGCCAAAACTGCTGTAAAGTCATGTGTGCAAAGGGCCTGTCATGTCCAGCAAACACTATTTCCATAGTCTTCTGAAACCTCTAGCTCTTATATTTATAGTACTCTTTATGGTGATACCTGATTCTTGAGAGGAGTGTGATGTAGATATCCCCCATTAAGGGCTGAGCCCTCCATAGACTCTTATCATCTGCCATTTGGCCAGATGTGAGTCTCTTTATTAAAGCATCATCTACTAAAAAAAAAGCTTCTCTTTTGACAGTGGAGAGCTGTGCTCATCTGTCAGTATGGGGAAGCCTATTTGAACCATATCTTGTTTTCCTTTTATATATGACAATAATGATCTCAATAATTAAAAGTAAAAAAGAGTGAGAAGAGAGTAAACCCAAGATATTTGAGTGTAGGTCACGGCAATGGCAATGCGTGTCTAGATCATATGTTCTAATCATGCGTGGTCCTCAAGCAGAAAACCGCTTACACCACCTCACAACTTCCTACAGCTGCCTTTAATGAGCCCTTTTTCATTTTAAAACTGTCAGTTGCCAAGGGATAGCAAATCTACTTATTATTGGAAAAGCAATAAGAATATTTGGAGGTGGGCAGGTACAAACATATGTTTGCTGAGCTTTCCTTTCTTCTGCCCCCACTCCCTAACCCAGTCTCTTTATGCAATGTTTCAGAACATAAATAGTACAGGAAACATTCCCAGCTAGAGATACAAGGCAGCTGCTACACAATCACAAATCCTGTAAAATCGCTGCCAAACGAATCATTCAGGCCAGATCTTTACCTACTCAGATCACCACAGCCATGGCTACTAAAATATGACTTCCATTATCACACCATGCAACAATTATTTGGCCATGCATGCTTGTCTCTCCTACTACATCTTACCAGACAGTTCCCTTGTTACATGCCCCATCAGCATCCCCAGAAACATTTTTGTTTGTGCATGTGACTATTTTTATCTGAACAAGTATGTTTCAGAGACTGTTACATAAGGAAATGATTTCCCACAGTATTTGGTCTGGGAAGACTATTTTGGTAGCCTGGATCTATTCATGGTATTACAGCCTTATGGAGGCCTGCTTTAAAATTATACAAATCATTTCTGAATACTGTAACAGAACATGCTTTTCACAGGCTGTTTTAAGTCTGGGTTCTCTCCCTCTGTCTCTGTTTCTCTCTGTCCCTCCCTCTCTTCCTTCCCTCCTCTACTTTTTGTTTCTTTTGCCTCCCTCCTTCAGTGAACTTCCATCTCCTTGCTTCCTTCCCTCCTCTCTTCCCCCACCTCTTTCTTCCCTTTGACTTTTAGAGGTTCCTCTTTATCAACAATAATACATAATCTCTCCTCCTCTTCTCACTGCTTCTTCTGTCACTGTGATAGTCTTCGCTAATCTGCTAGAACTGTTATTTTTAACATTTGTAAATTTTAATTCTAGTAATTTTTATTATACTAACCCTTTAAAACTTAAGCTTACTATGTTCTCTCTCATGTCTAAATTTCTCATTTTGAATTTTGCACCTGATTCCAAGGGCTCCTTTTCTTTTTCCCTCCTACTAAGTTCACCTTTACAGATGAAACACACTTAAAATTTATGGTTCCTGGTGATGTAGGCTGGTAATTCCAGACTCTTGAGAAGCTGACGCAGGAGGATCACAAATTCAGGGCCAGCTTGAACTGAAGAGTGAGTTCCAGGCCAGCCAGGATAAATCAGTGAGATATTATTTTTAAAATATAAAAGGAGTAACTAAAGAGGTCTTGGGAAGTAGCTGACTGGAAAAGCATTCACTGAAGCTCTCGTTTCAATCTCAAGACACCATTGCAATAAAAATAATATTAATGATTATTATTATTATAATGATAATGATAATTTACAATCTATAAGTATATAAGTATTACATACATATAACTTTACAAAGAATTCTTTCTCATTTATTATTCTTGTAATAGAATAGTGCATACACCAGTTTCAATTTAGAGAAACTCTCCTGTGTGATACCAATCTCAGAATTACAACTAGCTATACAGAATACCCATCATAACTGACTTCCCCATTATGAACTAGTATAAAACTATATTACATTCCAATAAACCATGCTGTATGTGATTTCACTGTATACTATATATCCTTCAGTTACAGAGAGATACACATCCTACAGCAAAAATGAACAAGATGGAGATATTCATATAATTCTTGAATAATTCAAGAACCCAGTTGACATGGTTACTAAACTTGACCTGTGAAAGTTATGCACTTACAATCCTAACTACCTTGTGAACATGTTTTGCAGAAGAATCTTTCATTTGGATATGCTATTCCAGTGGACTGTTTTATTCAATATATAATGCTATAATTAACTCAATTATATGGGCCTATTTTTCATTTTTTTGCAAAAGAAAAATGATGAATACCTCACCAATTTTCAAAAGATTTCAAAGCATGCCTGAAACTAAATAATTGAATGGCTTTGCTAATTTTTCTCAGCATGTATTCTTATAATTGCAATTATCTTTTCAAGGTAATGATCCTGTATTTATTTTACTTTAAAATTATTCCTGAGATGTTTATTGTCATAAGGTCTTAGTTTTCTACTACCCTTATAAAAACTGAAACATGATAACTAACAGTAATTATAACTCAGCTGGTCACCCTTTTTGCCTTCTCTGTAAAATTTATGTCAGTTTTTCTGTGAACACTTAGTGGTTTTCTTTGAAGCTAATTTAGTTTTTCCTCAAAAGAAAAAGAAAAAGCTCACTAGCTTATTTATTCTTTCATTCCCTCATCAATTCATTCATTCATTCATTAATTCATTCACTTATTCATCTTATTCAGAGTATTAGGAGTTGAACCTAATGATCTCATGCATGCTAGGCAAAAACACTACCATTGAGCCAAATCCCCAGCCCTGATAAGATTTTTCTAATTGATTTCTTTATTTTTGAGGCTTTCATACATGTACATAATGAAATATAAGCACATCACCCCCTACATACTGTCCAGCTTTGCTCAGACCCCACCAATGTTTCCTACTCAAAATTTGATGTCTTTTTTTTTTTTTTGTATAATCCACTAAGTCCATTTAGTGCTGCCCATGTCTGTAGAGAACTTACTAGCAGCCACATCTCCAAAAGGAAATGACTCTCCCTCCCACGGTAACTATCAACTCCCAGTAGCTCCCCAGTAAAGGGATATTTTCCATCTCACCATGCGACGCTGGGATAACAGACTCACCTGGGTTCTGGGAATCCAAACTCAGGTCTTTTCTCTCACCCTCAAGCTTGCACAGTAAGTACTTCATCCACTGAGATGTCTCTCAGCCCTGGCATCTTATTGGAGTTAGTTACTAGTAGACTGGGCAGAAGATGCAGAGGTCTTTAAAGTTGGTCTGTTTCTCTAATACAGCTAGATGCACTAACAGAATGCAGATGGAGTAACACCAGAAGATGTGACTGAGAATAAGATCTACAGAAATTCTACTGACATAGAATTTTCAAAGTTTGGGCAGTTGGGGAAATTTATTTCCAGTTATGCTCATTTAACTTTAAACCAATTTTGTGTACATTGTTGGGGGTAAGGGCTACCTAACCCTTGGCAGTCCATTTTATGTGCAGGTGTTGGCTTGATGTAAATCTATGGGTCAGATGTTTGCTTCCTCACGACCTGCACCTGATCAAGGCTCCCTGGCAGAGGAGCTCCCTCCCAGTCATTGTGGTTCAAATAACTTGCACTCCGAGATCTCCATGTGAAGAGCAAAGTTGCTATGGAGGAATTCTAGTAGTTTCTCTCCCATAGTCTCAGGCAACAAAGGGAAACACTCCTCTTGGGCCTTGAGTTTCCTACGTAGTTTGGCTGCTAAAGGATTGTGGGATGAGACCAAGCTACACGTTTCCTTCGTTATGCAAATAGGCCTTTGGATGAGGGGGTTGATTCTGTATCATTAAAACACCTGTGGAGCTTTGGCATCAGTAAAAACCCCTAAGATCAGACCAGGGATTCTGCTGCCCGGGATGGCACTTGCCATGACATGTGGTTCCCTCTACTAAGGTCTGCCAGGTTTTGTATCTATGAAAATGTCTCTTTGTCTTTCTTGCGGAGCTTACATAGTATCTATTAGCTACAAGCTAAGTCTGGAGAAATGACTCAGCAGTTAATAGCACTGACTGCTCTTCCAGAAGACCTCCCAGTGCCCACGTGGCAGCTCTCAACAATCTATGACTCCAGCCTCCAAATCTACTGCACAGAGACATACATTCAGGCAAAGTACCTATAAAATAAAACTAAAAAACCACGTAAAATAAAACTAAATAAATCCTTAAAAAATAAAGATTGGCCAGGGCAAGTGAGATAGGACATTATTTTCTTTCAAGCTAATTTCAATGCCTTTCAGAAAGAAATGCTCTAAAATTAAATATTCATATATTTACTTTTTCTTTTGGGCATTTTAAAGACATTGCCCTGGAACACATAATGGACCCAATGAGGGTTTAAAATCTCTAATCCTCCTGCCTCTACTTCCTATGTGCTGGGGATAGAAGCCTAAGCCAACTTAAAATTAGAAGCTCTAGAAACTTTTATGTCAGATGTCCCTCCATAAAGCCCATATGTTAAAGATTTGATCCATAGCACTCCCAAGAGTGCTACAGGCTGCCGACTGGGGACTGAGGTTTTAACACAGATGCCTTTGTGAAACTCTCCCTGAAGCCTAAGCAGCCAGCATTCCTGGACTCTGGCATGGTAACTGCAGACCCTGGGATTTCATGAATCTCTGTGTGTCTGGCTTTGTGTTTCACTTTCTTTCTCTGATTCTCTCTACATATGTATATAAAGGATTTTTATATAAACAGAGATTTTATACAATAGTCTGTGTATTCAGAAGTAAGGATAGAGACATAGGTGATAGATAAACACATAGAGACTCCCAGATATTCTAGAGAACCTGGAAATACATAATTACAGAAATGCACTTTAATTCCTTCAAATAAAATACTTTAAAAGGCAATTTTCTCAAGGTTATACTAAGTAAATATTGAAACTGGATTGACTAAAATCCTGGAAACTGCCCATTCCATTCTATCAAGATGATACTGAGCACAGACCTCTCAATTCCTGTTTATTGTTTCTATTTTTTTCTGAGGGGTGGTAGCTGTTGTTGGTACTGTTAAAATTTTTGAGTTGAGATGGGGTCTCACTCTGTAACCCACGCTGGCCATGGTTGAACATGTAGACCTGACTACCTACAATCTCACAGTACTCCTCTGTCTCGGTGTCTTGGTGTCTTGAGTACTAGGAATATAGGCCTGAGCTAGCACACACTTCCTTGTTTGCATATACAGCATATTTTCCCCTCTTCACTATTTTTTATTATGCAAAATTTGAGCATGTGTGCTTTTGAGTAGAATACATTATTCTTACAATCTTAGGATATCCATCTGTGTTTAGCTTCTATCCTTATTGCATCTTTCTGGTTATTTCTTCAAAAAAAAACTAATTGATCAGAAATCTCTTTGTATTCATAAAAATGAAGCCATAATTATTTTTTTCAGTTCTATTATTTTCTATATTAGGAACAAATTGAATCATCAGGTTAGCTTCAACCCAAATATTTTCTTCAGTGGTTTTGCTATTCATTGCACAAAGAGATTTTGTAATATTTCTGCCAATTCAATATCATGAATAATAGTTTATTCAGTATTAGCTTGCTACATAATACACATAATGTCACAAACACAGTGACTAAAGCAGCATACACTTATTTTCTCACAGGTTGTTGTTGTTGTTGTTGCTGTTGTGTTAAAAATCCAAGCAACAGGAACAATGGCCTGCAGATCACAGGTTGGGTACAACTATGGTCTTGTCATAGCCAGTGCCAGTCCTATCGTGGAGATAGGCATACAGAGCATCTCCCAGTTCCCAATGAGTAGGTGCTTACTTTTTCAGTCTCCCATGGATCTCACCTCTGTTGGGGGGCTATGGAGCCTTAGAGGAATAAGAGTTTATGATGGACAGACTGAAATATTGAAGCTCGTGGAGCATTTTAGGTAAGCCAGAATACTCTCAGTAAAAGAAATCAGAATTTCATCCATCCACAGTGGGTGGCACCTTCAGTTCAGTTCTGAATATTAACACTGTGTGGCTCACAATCACCAGTAACTCCATACAACCCCAATGGATCCCACTCCATTGGTCTCCCTGGGCATCTGCACTCACTTGCACACACTCACACACTCACACACATAATTAGAAATAAAATGCAATATTTGCAATAAAAAGAATTCCAGACACAGTTTCCTTCTTGTGCATAGTGGTTTGAATAAGCCCCCATGGGTTCAAATATTTAAATGCTGGATCCCCATTGGTGGAATTGTTTGGGAAAGATTAAGGGTGTGGCATTGTTGGAGGTAAATGTCACCTGGGGTGGACTTTGAGGTTTCAAAATCCCACTCTATTCCCAGTTATCTCTCTCTGCCTCATGGTTGTTGTCACAAAAAAGATCCCTCAGCTACTTCTCTATTGTCATGCCTGACTGCCTGTTTCCATGCTCCCCACCAGAATTGCCATGGACTCTAATCCTCTGAAGCTGTAAACGCCAATAAAATATCCTATATGTTTAGGTGATCCTGATGATTTATCAGAGCAATAAAATAGAAACTAAAATAGCATGGTTCAAATATTCTAATGTCATTTTCTACTCTGTCACATCCTTAGACATTATGATATCACTGCTATATTAACTCATGATGTCACTGCTGTCACGATTGCTGTGCTAAGCATTTGCTAAAGCTGTTATTTTTTAATGAGATTTTCACAATCTATAGAGAAAATCTGAAATTCTTAAAGATATCAAATTTTAAACGAATTATTACATTGCTGCAGTGCGTAGTAGAGTGCTAAATATACGGTAGTAGTTCTGTTGCTATTTATTAATTGTTGGCCGACTATCTTCATTCACAAAACCAATCCATGATTAATTCCTGGGCTCTCGTGTTCTGCATATTATAAATCATTGATAATTTATATTACATAGAAATCCCACATTAATAACAAGATCCAGTGATTTATGTAGTTAGTTGGTTCATTTTGAGTTAGAGTCTCCTCTAACTGGTATTGAAATTACAATGTACCTCAATGTATTTCTCAGGA
Organism: Cricetomys ansorgei; assembly: GCA_026225945.1. Lineage (NCBI taxonomy): Eukaryota > Metazoa > Chordata > Mammalia > Rodentia > Nesomyidae > Cricetomys > Cricetomys ansorgei. The sequence continues at coordinate 7,903,470 of JAMJFZ010002307.1, read as the reverse complement.
TCTTCTAAAGTTTATAAATAAAAAGGCATTGTGAATACAATTTTTGGAAAATGAATGCCTGCTCCTCTGTTGGGTTCAAACACAAAGTTAGAATAAAAGTACATACTAAAAATTTCCGGATCAGGCTAGCAAGATGATTCTGTGACTAAAGGTGCCTATCGCTGAGCCTGATGACACTAGTCCCAACCCTGCTAGAAGAAAACCAACTCCAACAAGCTGTCCATTGATCACTACACATGTTCTGTGGCATGTTAACACAAACAAAAGAATAAATAAATAAAATTAATAAATATAATAATAAGTTAAAAGTCTCTGGATCTATTCCCCAAATCAGCAATTATTAAAGTCTTTCAATATGAGATTATAGTGATATTTAGTTTGGGGAATGTTGGAATTTTTACATGACATTAGACACAATTTAGTTATAATTTTAAGTGGTGTTGAATACACCCAAACATTTTTAAAAATCAAGATTTATGATGAAATAAATGAAATACTTGTTGGTTCCAATCCAGCATTGAAATAGCTTACAGAGAGGGAAAAAGGGACATATTACTAAAAATAATATTGAAAATAAATTATAAGAAAACTAAACATGAACTGGTAAGGAAGCAAATACTCTTGTCCTGAAGAGAACTTGACCACAGGGTGATAGCCTGTTGTTCACTTTGTAAGATTAAAAGCATATATGTGTTTCTTACATGAAACCTGTATCAGTTGGATATCAGTAACAGTATTTTCCATATCCTCAGAATTTAATAATGTTCTATTGGTTTTCTAGTTCAAGGGACTTAAGTTCCATCTCAACCCAAATGTTCATCAAGGCTTTTTGTATTTTTAAGCCTTATGGAGATAATTTTCTTTTGAAAGTCGATACTTTATAATTTCATTACTTTGCTTAAATTTATTTCTTCAGAAATATTCTTTTTAGGTAAGTATTGACATATCACCATCTTTGCCCTCTGAAATAACAATTCCTTTTCATTTCACATTCTATTGTTTCTGCCAATCTTTGATGTTAACAATGTATTCTCCCAGATAATGATCTTTTCATCTTCATTCAGGTATCAAACATGGATTTTTGAAATGTGCATCAGCAAAGATAAACATCTTTCCCTTCACATTATATTTGTACTCAGTTTTATAATAATACATCATCATGTGATTTAGTTCCATGTGTTTTAATATTTATCTTCTGTTAAGATACACCACAGTTTCAAACATCTTTTTTTGTATAGTTTCTCTCTGTTTTCAAAACATGCAAAATTCTGAGTACATTTTCTCATATCTACACTCCTATTCACTTTTATTTCCATCCAGTATTTATCCATTGCATTGAAACAAATACATAACCACAGTTTGATGATTAATGAGGTATTAGTGAAGATATTCATCAGGCTTCCTAATATAAAAAGGAATATAAAAAAAACTCCTTGAAGAAAGTGACTATAGCTAACCAAAGAGCACTGAGGAAGGAAGGGTTTAAAGAGTTGAAGAGAAACCTATTTGAAAACACTAGCTAACATGATTTCTGCTGTACTGTAAATTGGACATCACAAAATAACCATCAAAGGCAGAAATTCTGCAGAAAATGTCACATTCTAATTTTCTGTAGAGGAACCATTTGGAATAAGCAAACCAGAGACCAAACAGAGAAGGGTACTCATCAACTGTGTCTGACACAACATCCCAGTTCACAGAGCACAGTAGGAGAAACTGAAGGGAGAAAGAGAAAATATCCAGCAACATCACACAGTGGAATGTGCTGCAACTACTTCAGCCAGCAGAGGACTGTGGATAAAGGCTGCCTGCCTGTAGGATTATTGTTTAAACTTTTCCTTTCAAAAGACCAATGACTAAAAGGAAAAGCAAGAGGAGGATGAGGAAGATCAGGAGGAAGAAAAAGAAGAAGAAGGAGAAGGAAAGGAGGAAGAAGAAGAAGAAGAAGAAGAAGAAAAAGAAGGAGGAGGAGGGGGAAGGTGGAAGGAGGAAGGGAAGGAAGGAAGAAAGGAAGAAAGGAAGGAAGGAAGGAAGGAAGGAAGGAAGGAAGGAAGGAAGGAAGGAAGGAAGGAAGGAAGGAAGGAAGGAAGGAAGGAAGGAAAAAACTATACTTCAATAGTATCATATGTCAGAGATCTTTCAAGAAACATTTCAGTATCAACATAGAGATTTGCTAATGTCCCTAGCTTCATTAACCTCTAAGGTCAAGAGTAGAATTATTTTTCTTCACCAGGAGATTCAGTTTTGGAGTGAATATGGCAGAATTCTCTGTTTTAAAAAAAAAATGATAAAAGATCAATAAACTCCAGTTTCACCTTTGGTTTTGTTTGTTCTTAGTCAAAAACATTGATCCCAAACTGGAAAGCGGAGCTAAGCAAAACTTTTCAGTAGTTTACCATATAGAATAATATAAAATAACCCTAGATAAAAATGTACGATAAATTTCTAGTTCGTGTTCATATGAAGTTCTGAGAGCAAGCCTAGCAGTGTCTCCTAAAAGATCCCAAAAATGCTCAGCTGAGGACTCAGGAAATGATTGCTCTCCCCATCCTTCCCACCCCAGTGCTTATTCATTCTAGGTATGATCTAAATAAACAATCTAAAGCCACCCAAGGAAAGATACTTATGTCAGTTAGATATACTTGACTGTGTTCTTAAAAGATGAAAGCCCAGAAAATCAGTCTCTATACTTTACTATTTAAATCTTTGTAATTTGTGTAAAGCAACCATCATAAAATTTGCCTTTGAAATGACCTTTACAATACTATGGTTCAATTTGAAAGATCTCTGTATCTATCAAAAGGAAATTGTAGTATAAAACAATAAATGTGTATCCTCTGTGTTTTAGGATCTTGTCTGGTTTACCTATCTTGAATATTGAAACTTTATCTCTGCAGCAAGTCCAGATAAGAACATCAGTTTGTTTTTTTTAAATATATGTAGTCTTTTTTATTTACATTCTGAGTTTGATAGGTCAGCAACAAACTAAGAGTAAATGCTAAAATGAACTCTTTCAAAGATTCCTAAAAACCAAACTTTACTCTTAACCATTCTTTGCCTTAACTCTGTCTATTAGAAGCTATGCCTTGCTTCCAGTTGTTTGCTTTTTAAAAAGATTCCTTCTGCCTTCCTTTGTGTCTATAAGTTCCCACACTGACTTAAGCTCCTGCTGCATCAATTGCCTTTGTTCAGTTTGTTGATGTTTGAAATTGATTCTGGGTGAATTATTTGTCAGCTTTGCTTTTGGCAAGTAGAAAAACCTCTATGTGTGACTCTTGTGAGCACAGGACACCAAGTTAAGACTAACACATCTCTGCTTTAACTGTAACAATTCAGAATTTTTACACTCTTGCTTCCAGATCTATGAAACCGAGAAAACATTTTTTTTAAATATGAGGGTCATTACCAGCCAGCAACTTATTTGTACTAGAGAAAGCATCAGCTCCATCAGAGGAACATATAGTGGGTAAGGACATAACAGAGGATATGCTGGTAATATGGAGGACCTCCCATCAGGATGATCCTGCTCAACAGCATGCTGCATTGTAGGAAATAGCCCTGAGATAATCAAGACCCAGCAGTCAGCTGTAACAAGTAACACACTGGGCTCAGCATCCACCAACCAAACAAAGTCAGAAAACATTCGTAATCCTTGTGTATTTGCATTTTAGTTGTGTGTTTAACGATTGAGTAATGATGGCTGTCCTATCTGAAACTGGTTGATAAATGAAGTAAGCCTCTATCAATTCTCTGCATTGTTTCACAATTTCTTGTAAGTTAGAGACTTTTCTCATCCATCTAGATTCTGTTTTCCTAAGACAGGATAGAAGATTATTCTTGTTCTCTTACTTTCTAGTGAAAAGAATCACATGCTATGTTGCATTAAGCTTCTAATTAGAAGGACTGAGAAGACTACTCAGACAGTAAAGTGCTTGCCAAGCAAGCCTGAAGACCTGATATAAGCCCCATAACTCACATAATTCATCATCATCATCATCATCATCATCATCATCATCATCATCATCATCATCTTCCATACCTCAGACTCAAGAAATATTGTGGAAAGGAGTGCAGAAAGATTGTAAGAGCTGGGAGGATTAGGGAATTGACTGTGACATTGTGTCACTTGGTAATGTCAGAAGTTACACCTGTGCACCTCGGTGCTTCCTTCCAGATCTTCCATGCCATATGGTCTAGCACAGTACAAGTTACTTGGGACTTAGGATTCTCCAAACCACAGAGGTCAACACCCTACAAATATACATCAAGGACCCATGGGAAAATGAATGGCCCACTGGGGTCAGGGTGCATTTTTTTTCATGGAAAATGAAGTATCTCCTTTAAGCCTTGGACACCAATAATAATGATGATGATAATAATTATGATGAAGATGATGATGATGATGATGACAATCTCCTACACCTAAGACTCAATAAACATTGTGGAAAGGAGGGCAGAAAGATGATAAGAATCAGAGGATTAGGAAATTGGCTGTGACATTTTGTCTCTTAGTAATGTCAGATGCTATACCCATAACATCTCACCAACATGACTGTCCAACATAAAACACACATACACACACACATATATTCACATATATTCATATATCTACATATGTGTGTGTGTGTGTGTGTGTGTGTGTGTGTGTGTATGGGTGGGGGGAACAGCAATTACAGAAGAAGCCATGAATTTGATTAAGAACAGGAGGGCTACATGGGAGGGGTTGGAAGGAAGAATGGTGAAAATAACATAATTATAATCTAAAAAAATTAAATATAGAATAGACCTTTGCAAACAAGTAAAAAGCTGTATATGGTGGTTGTGAACATGTGTGATGTCAGTTCTGGGAGGTAGAGACAGATGAACCACTGGAGCTCACTGGACAGCTAGCATAGCCCACTACTTGGTAAATTCCAGGCTACTGAGAGACCCTTTTTGAAAAACAAACCAACAGAAAGAAATTGAGGAAATATGAGGGGAAAAAAAACAGACATTAACCTTTGCTGTCCACACATATACATGGTACATAGATTCACATGTACCTGTACATACGTTCATAGCACACACACATAAACAAACACATAAATATATACACACACCATATTTATTTGTGTATTTATAAATACAGTAACAAACAACCATATTCACTTGGTGTTTTTTAATCTAGAAGAAACATCTAGTGTCTACTGTTACCTATTGAAAGTGGTAGATGGAAACAACATACTTGGAAGGATACATTCTTTTTGTATATTCCAGAAGCACCTACAATCCTGAATAACTTACTGAAATGCAGCTCTCAGGACCTCACCTAAACTACCTAAGAATGTCTGAGAACAGAAAATGAACTCAGAAGTATTCAAGGTAATCTTGAAGCAGATGGCAGGTGGATGCCGTGTAAATGGTCAACAGTCCCCCAGCACTGCAGTGGAGACTCCAGTGGGATGTGTATGGGGTCCAATGAGATAGTACTAAGGAGTGCAAGAGACAGAGAGTTGGTCCATGTGTCAATCGTGTTTCCAACAATGTGACAAAATAACAGGGAAGGCAACTCACAGAAAGAATGTTTGGTTCTGGGTCAAGACTGCAGAACTTTCGGTCCATCATCTTCCAACCCTAGAGATTCAGGCCTGAAGTGAGGCAGAGCCATATGGCATGAGCCATATGGTCCAAATGCCTGCTTATCTGATAGCAGCTGGGAAGCCCACAGACAAAGCCTTCAACATATATGTCTTTAGAGGAAATTTTATATCAAAATATTCCATCATTCATTTATGTGTGAAAGGTTATATCTTGATTAATTCATCTTAAGTATAGTCTGTGACCATTGACCCAGAATATAATTCAGATGATTAATGGAGGGTGGTGTACTTTGTATGGGCATCATGCCAAGTATGGGACAATAAGCCATGTACTACAAATGGTGAAGCATTTTGCATGTATGGCATGTTTGAGGAGCTCATTATTTTATACTATAAAATTTAGCAAAGCATTTAGGAGATATTAAATTAGGTTATGTTGCAAATTATAATCTGCAAGCATATCAAATAAACTGTAAGATCACATAGTGATCTTGAACTCTTCTTTGAAAGTTGTGGGATATCCTTATTGAAATGTTCCATTTGGCCATTATGGGAATAGAAGCCCATATGAGGTAGAAAGTTGGCTCAATGGTCTAGGCAGAAGAAAACACTTTGAATTAATATAAGCTGAGAAGATGGATAAATAGTTTTGGATTCCAAACTTGTGGATACAGAATAAGCAATAATTAACAATAAACTGAAAGTAATTTTAAAAGCAAAAAGGAGATGCCTGGATATACATATATCTTTGAACTATTATTGTAATCATGAGAAAATCAACCTAAAAGAAAATATCAACAAATCTATAAAGCCTCAAAGTGTCCAAAAAGAAATTGATGCTTTTTACCTAGTTTCCACATTAAGGTTTCTCTAAGATTTTATTCAAATGTATTCCTTCAAAAAGAATTCTACTGTTAAACCAAACAACTTGACAACACGTTCTAGTCTGGTGGAAATACAGACTTGTGCACTCACAATTAACAGCTAATCCACTCAGCATAATAAAATAATCCCTGAGGACACGGGAGAGATGGACCGGTTGGCAAAGAGCCTGCACTGAAATCATGAGGAACTGAGTTTGAGCCCTGGAACACATGCAAACATGTTGAGTACAGTGGCACACACTCACAATACAAGCTCTGAGGAGGGGAGACAAGTAGCTCCTTTGGGATCACCAGTCAACATGGTGGAGTGGATGAACCCAGTTTCGAAAGAGGCAGTCTTGAAAGAGGCAGACAATTTTTCTGATGATGATAATTAAAATTGTCCTCTAACCTCCACATACATGTGCACGAATTCTCATGCAAACGCAAATATGTGTGGGTGTACAAATACACTCCCCCCACACACACACATCATTTTTAAATCTTATTGTAACTTATATATACAATAATTTACAAGATATCATCATGTTTGATTGTGGATTGACAAGGAGAGAAAAGAGTTAAGAAAACATGGTGCTAACCTTTAGCCTAGGAATTAAGCTGTGACCAGGCCTCTAGTCATTGAGAGCATCGTGGCACAAATTTAAGAGTATTTCTATCCAAATCTGATAGACTCAAACTGTGTTCCCAATTCCAGCTTTGTGCAAACAGATTCTCATGCACAATTGCTAAGATGTAAACAAAGTTCTTGTCTTTCTTTGTGTTTTGTGTTCTACAGTCTCAGCTACCCACTGTTCAAAAATACTAACTAGGACATTAGAAAAATACGTTTCTCCTCTATAGCATAGAAAGTGGGTGGTTTTCAGATGCTTCAGAAAATGAAACACCTAAAAGGATGGAAGGTTGTTATTTGGTTTTAAAACATTTAGTTCATATTTGATTATTTTAATTTCCATTTTTGGAAAAGTTCTTTCAGTGAACTCTCTTATTTGGAGTTTTGAAATACGACTAAAGTAAAATTGCCACAAAGCAGGAATATGTTCTAAAATTGTTGAAGTTCCACACAGCACTTTAAAAACTATGTTCCTTGAGATGGCTTTCTCATCTTGATGCTTGTCCTCTGACCTGGAGAATGCCTAACTCTCCTAGCAGAAGTTGGTCCCAAAACATCAGCTCTTCCACCATAGGGAGAGAACAGAGGGTAAGTGTTCTGCCCTGCTCACTACTTGTCTGCTTCTACTTTTAGAACTATGCTGGCCTTTCTCACGGGCAGGTTCTAAGGAGAACATTCACATGCCTTTGGGAGACTTAAAAATATTTTGCTCTTTCACCACTGAGTTTACATGATTAATGGCCAACATTTATTATTATATTGCCATGATAGGAGGAAAACTAATGTTGCTTAAACAGTCTAAAAATTGGCTTTTCTTATAATAGTGCTAATAAATTCTGAGCCAGGGAGATGCCTCAGTCAGATAGACAGTTGTTGCCAAGCCAGACACCCTGAGTTCCATCTCGGTGACCCATACGGTGGAAGTGAGGCATTTCTTAGATATTGTCTTCTGTTTATTACTGGGTTCTCATGCCAGCTTCTTCCAAGAATGGAATAGACCTTCATTAAAGAGCATGAAAGGGTAATGTTTTAATATAATTCAGGACTGATAGTCTTAAATGGCATTAAAAAAAAAAAAAAGATTGTCCCATGAGTTAAAATGAAACAAGTTTGAACTATTGGTAGCAGTGGTACACTAGCAATTACAGCGATGGAGAATGATATAACTTGAAAGTCTACAGAGAGCCTTGGGATGCCAGCTGGAGGCAGTCCTATGGGCCAGAGTAACAGGAGGAGCCACCTCTTATCTTCACCATGTCCTGTGGACTGGACCAAGCAAGCTCTGGACTAGCAAGGCCTGGAAGTCTGCAGTCGCTATGTGAGACCTGTGGCCTGGGTCAAGCAAGCTTCCCCTACATACATACCAGGGCAGAAGCATCATATTCTGGGAGCTTAGAGTGACTCTGTCCCCAGTGAAACCTCAAGGTAAGCTTCTCTATGGAGCCAGCTGGAAGGTTGCTGAGCTCTGATATCTTTTTCTCCTTTCCCCATCAGTGGTCTTGACCAGCAGCTCTGGCTTTGAGGCCCTAGAGTGTCCAAATTTATAGAACTGCCAGATGGCCAAAATGGGCAATGTTGGCTGAATGCAAAAAGGTGAAAAATCAGGCTCCAAACAGGAAAAAACTTTTCAACTGGTAATTGTGGTGGTGGTATGGGACCCTGAGTATACCAAAAGGTGCCAGAATTTAAGTCAAATATGCTGGTCATCATTACTGCAGAGGTAGGAAAACTAGTGAAAAGTTTATATCTGTTGTAGGCTGCTCTAGGTCTTCTGTAGGATGCTTGCTGCTGTGTCATGCTAATGGTTGTTGATGACCAGATCTCTGCAGTCTATTTTTAGGACTTGAGCCTGCTGGCTGTCACAAAACTCTACATAAGGGTGTGAACCCATTGGCTTCCAAGAAGAGGCAAAAGCATGCTCCAGGAAGTTATCCTTTGACCTCCTAGCATGTGTGTGGGTACATATGTGTTGAGGAGTGCAAGTATGTATGTACATGTTCCTGTAGCAGCCAGAGGTTCAAAAGCCCAATAAAAGCTGGCATCCCATCTGTACCCTAAGAAACAGGAGGCAGGGATAAGGAAGCCATGCTAGCCAGACTATCAGACTAGGAACCTCTGGCTTCAGCAAGAGACCCTACCTCAATATATACGATGGAAAAAAATCCAGAAAGATACAAAATATCAACTATAGGCCATCACTTACATGGGCTTACACATGCAAGAGCACACATACATGAATATGTATGCAAAAATGCATACATATGCAACAGAAAAATGAATAAAACTGTAATTTTTGCAAATTATAAGTAAAGATAGACAAGAAGTCATTCTAAGGAGAAATGAGTGCCTAATCTCTAGGGATTAGGGAAATACTGATGGAAAATTCACTCCAGAAAACTCTGACTACACAGTTCCCTGCACAGAAGTACTTAGGGGCAAAGTGAGCAGGCTTCTGACTCAGTCAGGCACCACACACCTCATGTAATGACAGAGACAATGACCACAGAAAGAAAAGACAGATGTTGTCTCAATCCACAGATTTTGTGTCACAGACACTGATTATTATTTACATAAACGTATTAGTGAACAACTACAGCAACAGATGGAGTCCCTGGCCTGGCATCACTCCTGGCAGGATTGGTCAAGGCAGCAGAGAATGAGTCATGACTGCTTCTCAAAGGAACTGATTCACTGACTAGTCAGGAACTGATTCACAGCCACTTTTAATGTATCTGTTATACTTCTGCCTTTGTTAGCCAATCCTTTGTGAATTTCACAATGTTGTGTCAACTTACCTGCAAGAATCAAGGAAACTCACAACTACACATTGTCTGAGTCTGAATTAGTAACACCCATAGTGACCCACACCTAAGCAACTGAAGCGATATGATGGGTACATAATTACAAAACGTCTGATTCTTTAACCTACAAGTGTGTGTGTGGAAAGGCTAAGGCTAACCATGTTTGCTGTTTTCATTCATTCAAAACAAGTGAATGGTAAATAAGATTTAACTGAATTGTTAGGAGACTAGTATTGTTTATATAAGCTATAGTTAATGGAACAAATGCATACAAAAACAATATAAAGACAAAATTGCCTGCCTCTCCTGTGTGTGTGTGTGTGTGTGTGTGTGTGCGTGTATGTGTGTGTGTGTGTGTGTGTTTGTGTATGTGTGTGTGTGCATATGTCTGTCTTTAAAGAGGATCAACACTGTTAAATTTTACTCTTCTTTTCAATAGTTTACTTACTTCTATTTTATGTGCATTGGTATTTTACCTGCATGTATGTCTGTAAGAGGGTATCGGATCCCCTGAAACAGGATTTACAGAAAGTTGTGAGATGCCATGTGAGTGCTGGGAATTGAACCCGAGTCCTCTAGAAGAGCAAGAGTAGCAGGTGCTTTTAACCTCTGTGCCATCTCTCCACACCCTAGTTATCTTTTAGAGAAAATGTATGTTACTTCATCCATTCAATGTCTTTAGAAAGGATCTCACACTAACATTGACTGGACATTACATATTTAAAGTGAGCTCCTGTAAGGCTCATGACATGCGGCTACATTCGGAAGCACATGTTTTACTTTCAGCTATTTTCTTTTCTTGAGGCAGAGTGTCATGTATCCCAGGCTTGCCTCGAACTTGCTATGCAGATAATAATGACCTTGAAGTTCTGATATTTCTGTTTCTATTGCCAAGTACTGGGTTTACAAACATGGACTGCTCTGCCTGGCTTGTGCAGTGCTGGGGATCAACATCAGGATTCATGCTTACTAGGTGAGCACTGAATGAGCTCTATGTCCAATAAACTTTCAAGCATTCTAACTAGATGATATTTTTATATCGATGTCCTGAAAAATTTTAAGGGCTCTTTTTTCTCATTTTGTTCTTAAGCTTCTTAAAACACAATTATATATTTTATAAAAACATAAAAGACATTTGAAAAGTCATTTAACTGCCTCTGCACTTATAGCTCATAAAATGATAAAAGTGTTCAACTTTCACAACTGTATATATTTCCTATATCAATTATCACATTTTCCTATGACAACTTAATCTTTTTAACATATTAAAGAAAAATTTGAACCTAGCAGTATATTAGTTAAGAAGGCTTAGACATTTAATTACATGATTGACTTTGACTAATCGGAGAATAAGCCATAACAAATGTAAATACTTTTAACTTTTTGAAAGATTTACTTTGATTGTATGTATGTGAATGATGCCTGCATGTATCTAAGCACAGGCACCATGCGCATGCCGTACCCATGGAGGCCAGAAGTGGGGGTCACATTCTCTGGAACTGGAATTCCATGTGCATTCTGGGGACCAAACCTAGGTTCTCTGCAAGAGCAGCAAAGGCGTCAAACAGCTAAGCCATTGCCTCAGCCTCATTTTCAACCTTCTATTCACTAACCTTTATAGCTGCTTTACAGCTTCCTGTTGTTTATTACTCTCTGAGGACATTACTTCCTTACTCAGGTAAAGTCTCAAGTTGGCCTGAGATTTCTCCTTCTGTGTTATAACATCTGTTCCATATCTCTTATACATGTCATGCAGGTAGTGGCATCTATGACCTCCATCCCTAACGCCATGGATTTCCATTGTATTTTACATCACATTGGTCAGCAGAATAGATAAATAGAATCCAGGAAGTTTTATAAATTTAACCAAGCTAATTTCTAAACCACGGTGCTTTTGTGCTCTATTCCATTTCCCATAAGACTGCATCATCATCAGAAAAGGAAAGAGAAGAATAATACAAAATTTAAAAGGTAAAAATAAACATATCAGCCTGCTTAATATATCTTTAATAAAATCCCAAAGTGGCTGGGCATAAGGAAAACTAAACACTAGAAAAAAACTGTGATGAATCCTGCAGTTCACACTTTAAGGTCACTCTCAGAAGGAAACACCCATGTTCTTCATATCAGAAAGTGCTGCATCGCGTGACGCCTGCAGCTGAACCACGTTCACGATCACCTAGATGCCTCTAGAGCTAACTGAGTAAAGACTAATGTTGACAACATCAAGTCTGCCTTTGTTCTCAGTAAGATCTATAACCTCCGAGTTTTCCCAGCGTGGCTAAGTGATAAATGGAGATCACATACTTACTAAATTAATTAAATGATGTACAAATCATTTTCTGATTAAAAATCACTACAGGTGAATAGTTAGTTACAACCAACCACAAACATTTCTCCCTCTCTTCCTTCCCTCTTCCCGGTGCCCTTTCCGGTGTTCATTTTATTCATCTTTTATGTTGTTCATTAAAATGTTACGTTTTATACCCAGCATTGTTCACACTCTACAAGGATTTTATCACTTAGATAAAAGCAATCTCCTGCTGCACAGCTGGCTTCCAGTGTAATCTAATTGCTTTTGCGATATGGCGAGGACACCTCACGCTATGCAGAGCGCTGCTGAGCTTTCCCCACACATGTAAATTAAATTACTTGCACATGAACTTGTTTTATAACATGTAACTGGAAAGAGTTTCAGCTCATTTAGTGAGAGGTCTAACATCAAATCCAACTGAAAATGTGCACGCGGTGACTCAGTATTTTCCTCTGGATATCTCGAACCCCTGGCTTACTTTGGCTTTTTATCACCTCTCTCAAAACCATAGGTTGGCTTATAGGTTGGCTTATGAAAATAGACATTTTAAATGTCCATGAGACACTGAATGCCTTTCTTTTAGGAGTTTCTTTTGTTTGTCAAGTCTGACATGTGAGTCAGAATGTCTTGCCACAGGAAATAACCGAGTTGAACCCTTAGTTTGCTTCCCATGGCTATTTTGTTGTTACCAACATATGACACGTCGCTTAAAGGCCTGCAGTACACACTGTGCAGATGAGATGGTTGGTATTAACCGCACGGCCTCACAAGTCTCCAAAAGAACAATGCTGTCTTCTGTATGTTTGTTTTCACTTCTAAATTTAAATGCTCACATTTAATGTGGTTTTTATTAAATGTCTGCATTGTTCTACAGGAGATGAATTTTCAGCTTCATGTGATAACTTATTTTTGAGTTAAGGCACTCACAAAAAAATTAGCAATAAAACTAAGCAATGACTCCACTAAAAATTTAACATCATTTCATTCATTTTTCACTTCTGAATTTGAATATTGATTGGAAAATAATCATGTGTATTCCATTGTGTTATCACTGTCCAGTGATAGCCAAGCAGAAATACAAACCGGATAGGAATTAAAAGTAGGGAGAGAGTTTGTGAATAAAATGTAACGACAGTATGAAAATGTGGCTCTGAATTACTTAAAATTGATATCCTAACATTATTAGGTAATACAAGCATACTTATTCAAATTTCTGAATCCTTCTGAATAAAACTATTGGCAAGCAGGTATTCCCTTGCATTCCTGCATCCACACTTATAAATCATAGAACTCGGGGGGATCAGAAGTTCTATAAGTTCAAGGCCAGCATGTCATATGCAGCCGGAAGAAAGAGGGAGAGGGGGAAAGGAGGGAAGGATTGGAGAGGCTGAAGGGAAGGGAAAGGGTAGAGAGGGGATGGAGGAGAGTGAAAGGAAAAGAAGGGAGGGAAGGACATGGGAGGGGAGGGAGAAAGAAAAAATAGCATAGTTTCCTTAAACTTAAAGTGAGTAAATTTTACTTGATTACTCAATCTTTAAACAGCGGTATATGACATATTTATCTATGATTTACAAAAAAAGAAGCTTTTATATATTTGTCTGTTTGTTTGTTTTTATCTGAAAGTGTAATGTTAGAAGACATTAAGGAGCAGTGAGCACTGGGGTCAACCAGCTCATCTATGGAACTAAAATAGTTGGATGGAGATGTTGATTAAGAAGTATCACAGTTGGGGATTGGATAAGAAAAGTACACAGTGAGAATACAAACCCAGAACCAAGTACCATCTCCTGAAGGAGAATGGGGCTACGTATCACATTTCCACACTCTGGATTAGTCTTTACTGAGTTAGCTCTAGAGCCATCTAGGTGATCGTGAAAGTGGTTCAGCTGCAGGCATCACATGATACCAGGCATTCTGATATGAATAATATGGGTGTGTTCCTTCTAAGAGTGAGTGACCTTAAGGTGTGAAAGGCAGCATTGTTCACAATTTTTTTCTAGTGTTTCGTTTTCCTTATGTCCAGTCATTTTGTGTTGTTATTAAAAATATATTGAGATGGCTGATATCTTTATTTTTTCCCTTTAAATTTTGGATTATTCTTCTCTTTTCTGATGATGAGGCAGTCTTATCAAGCAAAGCCAGGAAACACTGCAAAGCACTCATGATAGAAATAGGTCCGTCAACTTGAGTACTAAAGCACATTCTCAAGTGAAGCAAAAATAATAAGAAAATGTGCAAGGATAACAAGTGAGAAAATAATTATATAAGTATTAACTGAGAAGAAGTTTTTTTTTTTTAAACAACCTTATCCATGTAAAATACAATGTCAAACAGTGAAGTGTATCGAACATTCCAGAATTAAGCTTCCCATTAAATGTACCATGAAATGTATGAAATTAGAAATATGAGTATTCAAGGAGGCTTCTTGTCATGATAAGGCAAACAGCTTACATATGTGAATCTCTCTCTCAAAGCCCTTTTAGGGCAACAAAGAGTTAGCATAATTTTCTGTATGACATTAAATGGGCAACATTCTTTTAAGTTTATATTCGTGCTTAGTGAATTTTCTGGAAAAAATGTATCATTCATTATATAGATAAAAGTTTAATTGCCCTCTGTAACATTCTAGCACTGACCTTATAAAAAATTCATGCCGTGTGTGTTATGCTATGTTTCTCAACTTTCTACTCAATGCAAAAATTAATTCCGTGTTTAAAATACAACAATAATGGGACTGAGTAGATGGATCAGTGATTAAGAGAACTTACTGGTCTTCCAGAGGATCCAGGTTCAATTTCCAGCATACACAGGGCAACTCAGAGTCACCTCTGAATATTTCCAGGAGTTCTGATACCCTCTCCCGGTATATGCAGGCTCTGTCATGCTCGCAGTACACATTAACTCATGTAGAAGGAGTATAGCCACATGCACAAATAGTAAATAAATGAATCTTTAGAAAATACAGTGGTAAAAGTAGAGTTCTTTTGTTAAAAATGCTTTTGTTATGAAAGAAAGAAAATTTGAAAATGTAAAACAACTAGTTAGATAATTGGTGGGCAGTATTGGCCCCAGGTCTGATATCTGATCGCTAAATCCTAAAATTAATATTTGGTTCATGAAGAATGTCTCTCTATAAGCACTGGGTCCTAGCAGAATCCTCTAATTTCTAGCAGACATGAAGTTCAAGTAACTTCATGCCCCTCCTCAGTTTAAAATATGTAAAAATGTAGTCATATACAAAATATGTACATGCAAAAAAGGACAAACTCTGTGTGTATGTGTGTGTGTGTGTGTATCTCCCTCTCTTCTGTCTCTCGCCGCCCCCCCCCCGTCTTATGTGTCTTACACAGAACTTTCAAGCAAGGCTTCCTAGAATTGGTACTTAATGTAAGTAGCTTCATTCATCAGAAGAAGCCAGTGAAAATTGCAAAGTCTCTGGGTAAGTAAAGTAACAAACATAAGGCACTGGGCTATGGAGGAGCCTGGTTCATCTCAGCTGTAAGCAATGTTGTACTATTGAGATGGAAGAAAAGGAGACACCTGGAATGAGGTTTGGAAGACTGGCAGGAGCAGACCCTAATGCATAGCAGTGCATGGTGTTTGGGAGCTTATGATCTAGAAGGTGATGTTAAGGTACTTGCAAATTTTAAGCATGAAAGCTATTGGCTTTCACTGAATTTGTAAAGCCACAACTCCAGCGTTAGTGTGGAAAATGGATTTAGCACTTCTGTTTCAGTAATCTGGTAGACTGGGAATTAACCCAAACAACTGTCTCTGCTGACACAACTATGTATATGCACAAATACACTAAAAGTTACACATTATATCCCCCTATTATTCTAACAGTTGCCAAATGAACGAAATGGTCATTAAAACAGGGAAAAGATGGGCTTGGAGATGGCTCAGTGCTTGCTATGCAAACTTAAGGACCGAATTTTGATCTCAAGCACCCACATGAAAGCCAGGAGTGGTGGCTTATGTTTATAAGTCCAGTGTGTTTAAATTGAGATGGTGGACCTGGAGGCTTACTAGTTGGCCTGTCTATCCTGTGTAGTGAGATCGAGGCCAATGTTAGATTCTGTCACAAAAATACACACAAGGTAAGATAGCAGTTAATTATGCATGGGGTTAACCTCTGGGTTCCAAATGAACTCAAGAACATGCACAAATACACACATTGGCCCTCATACATGAATACACATGTGAACACTCACACACACACACACACACACACACACACACACACACACACACATCACAATAAAGAAGTATTTTATGTGGAAAGAAATCTTAGAGATAAAGTACACAAATAAAAATTGAGTGTCAATTTAGATCCCTAGTATTATTGTGTAATCACCAGAACCTTGAATCTGACTAGGGGATGCCAACACAGGCCAGTGCCTGAGGATTTGGCTTCACTGTAGATGAAGAGTTTGATACTAATTGATTTTCAAAGAATCAAGACAAAGAATATATGGTTATGGTTTTGTAGATTTGGCAAGCAATCAGGAAACCAATCCAGGAAACTGGAAGACTGACATCTAAGACACCACAGAGACACAGAAGGTGACTTCACATTTGTCTCACTTTGTCCCTGGAACCCCTGTGCCATTTGCTCCTCTATAATCGTGTAAAATGACGAAAAGAATGGTCTCTCAGTCTTGGAAGACAACGGCTTGAAAATACATAATTGGAAGCAGATATGGACATTGAAGAACAAAATCATGAAGCAAAAAGTAAAAAATAAAAAGAAACAAGAAACGGACATGTGATATGAAAGGTATGGTGGTTTGAATGAGAAATGTCCCCCCACAGACTTATGTATTTGGACATTTGATACCTGGTTGGTGGGGCTATTTGGAGATGTTATGGAACCTTTAGGAGGAGGAGCCTTGTTGGAGGAAATACTCACTGGAAGTAGGCTTTGAATATTTGTGATCTCACCCCATTTGCAGTCTGCTTTCTCTGCTTCCTATTTGCTGTCGAAGATGTGACCTCAGCTTCTTGCTTGGGCTTCTTGCTGCCATGGTTACCCTACCATTATGAGCCTTCTCCATCTGGACCCAAAGCTAACAACATAAACTCTACCTCCCATTAGTTGTCTCTTTCTATGGTATTTCATCTCAGCACAGTAACTAATGATGTGGGGAATACTAAGGATTTGCATTTATACTATACTTGGCCATCAGTGAGAATGAATTACATGGGCTTTCACCAGGGCATGAGCATAGAATCTAGAACCATCTGATCAGAAGTGTTGCTTCCTTGGGTCCATGGAGAGAACTTAAGAGGGTTTTCTTCCAGAAGAAATGTCTCAGCCTCACAAATTCTACCGATGCGTACATTGATGGTACTGAAGTACCTTGCAAAGGCTTTGTGGCACTCTTCAGACTGGAGACATGATTCTATGGAGAGACTGTCTGCAAAACTATCACTGTCTCTACAATTTCAGGCTTGGACAGAGCTGAGCATGGCAGCATGGGACTTGTAGCCTCAGCCCTTGAGAGGCCTCAGGCCTTCCAAGCCAACGTGGTCCCCATAATGAGTTCCTGTCTCCACGTAAACAAAACAGAAAGGATTATTTCAATGACCAATCCAAAACATCCAGGAAGACTCTTCCTTCCCTTCACTTTGTGGTGTGTGTGAATGTTAGTGTGCCTATCAACTCCAGTCTTCTCGCTCACATGCTAATCAGTTTAATGAGTGAGCCACTTTCCCAGGCCTGCCTTTCCCTTTTAAATTCTCCGCAGTTGACCCCCGATTGTCAGAGTGATACCTGATTATCAGGGTGACCTCTGATTGTCAGAAGTTTAGCAGTTCTATGACCCTGATGCTTACAAACTTTCCAGTTAGCAGAACCACTGAAATTTTGGCCAGCACCAGTATCAGCATCCAACTTGGCCGTCTGTGTAGCTGAATTTTTAACTGACCACAGTCTCAGCTACCATCTGACTTCGTCACTGAGATACTCCCAAGCAAGTGCATTGTGGACGAGCCTTTTCCAAAGGCCTGACCTATCAAATCATAAGCTAAGTTAAATTGACCACAAACACTGTTTTTTTTTCCTTCAGTAATGTCTTATATACTAATAATAAGTTTAAGAAAAAGCTGTAGCGATTTAAGAAACTCAGGAGATATTTGGTGCTCACTAATGTTGGACTTTTTGCGCACTAATGTTGGACTTAGTCATGTGAGTTGGCCACAGTACGACTTCCATACAGGCTTAAACAGTGCGACATAAGCTCTTAAATCTTTGTTACTATAATAGAAAGAAGTCATGAGCAGCAAAAATCAACTGCAGCAATTAGCCTGGTGAACAAGCAAGCTGAGGCACAGTTATGGCTCTGACTCAGGCCTCAGATATTTGACATAGACCCCCATTATCTTATGCCTATGAGATTCAATGACATTGTGCCACTGATAACAGAAGCTCACTAAAACACCACATGTGGACAAATTATGAAGTAGTGGTCATGAAAAGCATGAAAGGAGAGAAGATGGAAGAAGAAAGCAAGAGAGGAAGGGAAGAAAGAAGAGTGGGAAGGAGGGAGGGAGGGAGAAAGGGGGGAAGGGAAGAAGACAGGCAGTCAGCCAGCCACTCAGTCACCCAGCCAGCCAGAGTTTCTGGAAGGTTCCTCAGAACACATGCATTTACCTCTAGAAAAAAATAGATTCTATGAAACCAAGACAAAAATAATGACTCCAGTAAGTGAGTCAGCTATGAAAGAGGGATGTCTCTCTAGGGTGTGGCGAGTCACAGAGCCATCCTCACAGTCTGAGCTCATCAGGGGATGATTTCAAAGTCGGGGAGAACAAACTAGTCAGGCCTGCTTCTGTCCATTGCTGGATGTTTCTAGATTTTGAATCCCTACTTTGCCAGGTTGTACTGTGGTTGTCACTCACAGAGGTGGACCTTGATCACCCCAGGACCCTGCACCCACCCTGTCTCTGAATTAGGTTGATCAGGTCAGACACACCATTCTCCCCTACTTCTCTAAAGCCAGGCTGTAGACTGCCTACCTTTGTGCTACAAATAGTTGGATATGTTTGTGTGATAACTATTTAGAAACTGTTTTAGAATTCATCATTTGAATGATCAAAATTCTATTAGGTAGGGGATTTGCTTCCATGGGTACATTATTATTTTGTCCTTTAAACAGATACATGGTCTTAAGAATGGTTGTTTTGAAAGAAGTACTCTTTTTCCTTCAAAAATATATCTTGGGGGTTTTATGTTTAAAATAAATACCAGACCTTCTCTTAAATATAAAAATTATTTACATCACCCACTTATAAATGTTAGCACTGAACTATAATAAAATGCAAAGTGGAAGTTCAGAGAAAGAGAGAGGCCCAAGAACTAATAAATCTCACTTTTACTGTCACCAAATGTGTGACTTGTTCTAATTTGATTTTGTATTTAAATTTTCACAGTGACACAGAATATGTCTGAGGGTCCAGAGAGATAGCTCAGCAGTTAAGAGTGCTTGCTGCTCTTGTAATGGATAGCAGTTCATTCCCAGCACTCATGTTGGGCAGCTCACAACTGCCTGTAACTTCAGCTCCAGGGCATCCAGTGCCCTGTTGTGGTTTCCCTGGAGACTTGAACACACAAGGTGCAGATGCATATGCTCAGGCATGCACGCATTAACACACACACACACACACACACACACACACACACACACACACAATAAATAAATAAATCTTTTTAAAACCTAAAATATGTTTAAATTTTGGGGCTTTTTATACCCAATTGGGGATGGAAAGGGATTCCACTGTTTATTTTTAGAGAATTAGAACTTATTATGTGTGTACACAGAAGAGACACACAACAGCAGATCCTCAGGTTGGGATTATCACCTCACTGCAGTAAACTAGGTTGGATCAATACGGAAGGGAAGCAGGAGAAAAGAGAGTGACTACTTTATGGTGACAGTAAAGATGTTTTCAGTTCACGTTCATATTTATTATTTTGAAAACTTCAGATCATTTAATTAAGTCACCTTATCTTTTGCCTTTAATTCTTAAAAAGACAGCCATGTTAATCCAGACAAATAATCTCTTCAGAAGTTTAAAAGTCTATTGATTCTTTTCCTTCTAAAATCTCCTCAATAAGATGTAT
The DNA here is from genome assembly GCA_026225945.1 of Cricetomys ansorgei. NCBI lineage: Eukaryota > Metazoa > Chordata > Mammalia > Rodentia > Nesomyidae > Cricetomys > Cricetomys ansorgei. Next base: position 7,883,154 of record JAMJFZ010002307.1, on the reverse strand, counting down.
CCCTGGGGAATTCTATAAAAGGGCAAAGATGTCTTTGCAGCCTAGGATCGTTCAGACACTTGGCACTTTGAGGACTCCTTCTTCTTATAAATGTCCCTGATTAAGCCCTTCTGTTCATATCCTGTAATTTAATTTATATCATTATATTTCACACAGAATTTTCTCATTTCTGCCTCCTGATTCACACACCATTAAGTGTCCACTTATGTAGATGATAGTCTTATAAACAGCAAGTATTTTTTTCATCCTTGTCTCCGTTAATCTTGGTAATAGACTTCTTTTTCTCAAATGGACAGAGGGATATGAATTTTGATAATATCTCTCTGGCATGTTGTAGTACAAAATCATTTCATTTTAAGCCTCAGTTGCAGATGCACTGATATTGATAAATAAACGCTACAAAGGAGGGTGTTAAAATTGATCCTGTCCCTTGGATATCTGGACATTGTAGGAAGAAGCTACGACTTTGTTTATTTACTGGACCATTAGCTGAAGTTTTTGCAGGCATGGTGAGGATGGTTCAGATGAGAAATATGAAAATATCACACAGGAGGCCAAGCTGCAATAGCATACAATTCCAATGTTAGGTTGGCAGAAGAAGATAAGATAGCTTTGGGATAAGTGAACTTCCATAGAGTTTTAGAAAAGAAAAGAAAAATACAAACCTTAAGCAATGAATTATTCACTGATGATGAATTTCATCTAAACTTTGAATGGTTTATGACTCCTTTTCAAAAATCTAGAAGATTAGCATTGGTGGATTGGGGCTACTGCTGTGTGATATGTTTGACTGAGGATTTTAACACAGGAGTTATATAAATATTTACCACGATGAGAGTCTCACATAACTAGTGATCCAGAGAAAACTGAAGGTAGGATTCCTGGTACCCATCAATCAGGAACTATTTGAGGACTTTAAAGGAGAAAGCACAATTTGCTGCTCTCAATTCTCAGAGAACTCGGAGATTTGGTTTTAACTGTTAGTCAGCTTAAGAAACCAGAAGGATCCATAAAGACTATTAAATTACCTAATCTCTTGAACTCTCTATAACCTGAATATTTTGGGGGATTGGAACTAGCTGTAGAGCCCCAGAACAATTGTATGAGGTTTTTTAAATTAATAAACTCAGTTTTCTATCTATCTATCTATCTATCATCTATCTATTATTGTATGCATGTGCACACATGTGGCAGGTCAGAGGATATCTGCGAGTCTTGGCTCTCCCCTTCACTCTATGTTTCCTGGAGGTTGAACTCAGGTCATCAGACTTAGTGGCCAGTGCCCTTGCCTGATGAACCATCTTGGTGGCCCAGACTGATTTCAATAAGCAATATGGCTTGGACCTAACTTGGATCTTCAAGTGAAATACTGTTAGTCTATTAATTATAAAAGTTTTGGCAAACTGAGTGGTGATTATTATGTTTTGAGAGAGATCACTTGGTTTAAAGTATTTCTGCTTCCTCTAACTGCCCCAAAATGGACCCTACTGAAATTTATCACCCTGGAATGTTTTAGCATTGCTTCTCCCGTGGAAGTTCCATATTAGCTTTAAATAAGCAAACATTCAAACTAATAAAGACCTTGCATTTCTGATTTCTCTCTGTGCTGTGAGGGTAGTATTGATAGCTAATATCAAAAGAAAGTATAAAGGCTCAAATCCTGTAGCTTCCTCTTTGCATTTTCACCTGAGTACGAGTGGACATCAGTCCTGACTCCCAAGGAATCAGACTTCCCATTTCTATCTCCTCAGAGCGATCCAGGTTAATTCAGAGAAAAGTAAAGCATCTAACATGCTACCCAGTCATGTGACCTTACAAAAACCACTTTCAAACCTAAAACAAAACTTTAAAATGTCTCAGATCTTATCAATTTGTTTCTCCTAAATCTTAAAGCCTTTAAGTTTCAGTTTGTTTCACTATGGAATTCTTAAAACTATAAAATTCTCGAGATGTTAATAACAGGTGAACAGTATCCTCTAGCTCACATCCACATCTGTATACAGGGCATAGTGGCATGGTCCTGCTCCCTGCTCTTCTTTCCTCTAGGCATCCACTGACAACATGATAAGGTATCTGTCCATATGTATTCAACATCTTTATGAAAAGGCAAATCATAATCACAAGAGAACAATCAAGCAAGACTGAAGAGATGGGTCAGAAGTTGGAGAGCTCTTGCTACACTTCCAGAGGGCCCTGGTCAGATTCCCAGCTCCCATATGACGGGTAACAAACATTTGTAACTACAGTTCCAGGGGAACTGATGTCCCCTTCTGGCCTCTATAAGTGTCAGGCACATATGTGGTACACAGATATACATATTCAGACATTCACATGGACAATATAAAAAAATCTTTAAAAGAAGAACAAGGAAGCAAAAATAGGTGGAAAATAATTACTAAATAAAAGCCTTCTATGTGGCATACAAAACGAATAATCCCTTTAAATATATTTTAAAGTAGCTGTTTGCATAAGTGACTGAAACAAAAGTATTGACTCATTGGTTAGAGACATTTCACCTGAGAGAAAATAACTTAAAACTGTGTCTTCACATCACAAATAGACTTCGACTTAATCCTTAGCTAGTCTGAGCAGCAATGTCTCAGCAGGCCACAAGATGGTGCCAGGGATCTATATGAACAAATCTATGTTCAAGATAGTTTCAATTTCCCAAAGCAAAACCGAAGCTGTATTTTTTTTTTTTTTAAACTAGCCTGAAAGCAAAGATGGTGTTTCAAGAATATATAGCCATAAAGGTCACATTAAAGCAGTGGTTTTCCACACATTAACTGACAGGAATATTTTATTTATTGATTTATTTAATGGTTTTGAATTTCCAAATCTAAAAGGGAGACTTTTGTTTTGGTGCCATGGTGGTTTAGCTATCAGGTCTACCAGCAGGTGGGTCCGTAAGTCAAGACCGTTGTCCCAGGTTTGGTCAATTCTCTATTCCCCAGATAGTGATGCTTCTCCTCCACCAAAGTATTTTTGTTTTCCATTTATGTTCGGAGATCTGAGGTAGTTACCTTTTGTGGTTGGCATCACAGCAGTTTTATAAAACAAGGAAAAAAGCGAAATGAAAGACGACATGTGGCACAAGTGAAATACTCTTTCTGCAATACCAGTTTCGCATCAAGTTCTCAGGGGCTTTCTTTCATTTACGTTATGTATGTGAATAGTGTGGTTTTGTTGTTGTTGTTGCTGTTTTATTTTGTTTTTTATTAATCGCTATCTCTATTTTACAGTTAATGACTTGCCATTAAAATTAGATAAGTTACCCGACTCTCTCCACCAAAAATAAAAATTCAGTACTGAGGCTATGTTGCTGGGCACTGAGGTCTCTGTGTGTTTGAGCAGACATTGGGTCTTTCTTCATGATCACTCCCTAACCTGTTTCAGCTGTGTCAGAATATCATCTTGAACCAGAAAGATGCCCCAGAACATATAAAGAGTCATTTTAAATTGAATATGTGAAAACAATTTGAAACTTCATAAATGATTTGGTAATGAGTTTTCTCTTGATCATTGTTAGCACATTCCAAATAAAAGAGAACAATCGCCGCCCCAGCAGCAACAGCAACTCATGGAGTCCTTAGTGATAGAGATGACCAGTACAGTAACAACGGACATGTCAATTAATGAGACACTCATTATATAAGCCATGTAAATAAAGATCACTATCATTTAAATATGCTGAAAATGTAATTTCATAAAGGTTTCCTAGCTTATGAAATAGTCGTGTGACCCACACATACTTAGTGATTGCAAATTCCTGCTTGCAAATTCTTCAGGACAGTTTTTCCTAAAGATGGGAAGCCTCCTTTGTTGTATGCTATGATGTTTTGTACTTGAGAAAGGGCTCTCGTGCTTTATAGTTTGATTTCACCCACAGGGTCTGCCTTTCTTTTCCTTTATCTCCTTGCCTGTATGGATAAGCAATCCTCTTGCCAAGAGACATTTAGGAAGCTGGAGGCCATCTCAAATCTTGAAGATATTCAGTCTTTTAATTGAGGCAGGTTCAACTTGGGTTGTGTAATCCTCTAAAGTGTGGTACTTAACGTGCTGTCCACTTCATCTTATCAACCATCTGCTGTGGGCTTGCCAATGGCAACATTCACAAGTACTCTCAAGACACGGGTCTGTCTGAAGTTGCCTGGCTTTCATAAGAAAGACAAAGTCTTGTTTTTTGTTTTGTCTTGTGTTTTTTTTATTGTATTTATTGTATATTTATTTGCTTTGAGATAGTAGCTTAATGAACAGGTTCCCTGGGATCACTTTGGCCCATTAATAAGGTGCATTGTGACTTGACTTTCACTTGTATCTTGCCCTTTAATCAGACTTTCTTACTAAGAGAAGGATTTTGTTTTTTAATTTTTATGATGTCAATATAATTATAACGTTCTGCTCCCTTCCTTTCTCTAAACACCATCATATGCCTCTCAGTGCTCTCCTCCAAATTCATGTCTTCTCTTTTCAATAATTATTATTGCATGCATATATGTACGCACATATATGTATATATTCTTAAATATAACCTGTTCTGCCCATATACTTCTACCTGTGTGTCTGTTTTAGGGCTATTTGGCACTGAACAACCAATCCGTGTCTCTTCTCTGAGGAAGATCGGCTCTTCTGCTCCTAGCTTTCTCAGCTGCCTGCAGTTCTTTGTCTAGGGTTGAGGCCTTGCAGGCTTTTCCTATTCACTTTTCATGTCTATTGGTAGAGTCCTTGTACTGTTCATATTTGGAATGTCAAGTTGCTGAGACTTTATGGGTGCAACTCTTGATACTAGTAAGAGACAAAATCTCTTGTCCCTGGTCTTCTGGCTCTTATCATCTTTCCCCTACCTCTCTACAGTGTTCCCTAAGAATTAGTCGCAAGGAAATTTTTAATGTGCTGTGAACTACTTAGATTCAGAAGGAGTTACAGTTCTCAGTACTTCAAGGCTTTCTCTCATAAATCCATCTTCAAATTATTTTCCAATCTTTTTGAGTCCAGATTCTCTTTCAGCTCTAAGTTACTGGCTCATATATCCTGTGAACTGGTGAAATCGATGTATCTCTTATCAGTTGCCATGTAAAGATGTAACTGTCTATGTATCACCATTACCCATGAAGTAGAAACAATGATTCCATACATGGTTTATGTTGGGGTCCCTCTTGGCTGTCAACTGAACAATAGATTCTAAGCTGATTAACAAAGCACATATGTGGGTGTGACTGGGATGGCATTTCTAGTAAGGACTGAAATGTGGGAGAACATTCCATTGGGGCAAGTTTCTCTACATGTGAGAAGCACTATCGAATGGACTGAGGATACATGGATGAATGTAAGGAAAGAGAAAGTAGGTACTGTATGCAAATCTCATTTTTTTGAGAGAATGTGCCTTGGCCTATGTCAATAACACTGGTGTCCTCAGACTTTCAAATAAGACCCATCCTAGGGACTCTGTAGGGATCTTTTAGAATTTAGACTCAGACTGAACCCATACTATTGGTCCCTGATGTGCTAAGGCTTCTGGTTTCTTGGACAAAATGGCTGTCAACTTCTGTAGCACAGGTAGATCCTGGAATGTCCAACCTACTGTCATATTTTAGAATGTAAGAGATCTTCATATGTATGCGTGTGTATGTATGTGTGTGTGTGTGTGTGTGTGTGTGTGTGTTTATATGGTTCTGTGTCTAAAGAATTCACAACCAGAAATAAATAATTCAGCAACTAATATTTTCTAAAAGAATATTACAAACAGTACAGTATGTGCATGAAAGAATTATTACCAATTAATTGTACACTCCAAAATATGATTTATAATATGAGGATGGAAACTATTTGAGAAGTGAACAATGACTTTTTTCATCCACTTGTTTTTAAAGTTTGAAATCTCTTTAAAGTACTCTTTTGTTTATTTCCAGAAAAAAAACTCTTGTTTTATTTGTGCAGAGGTTTCCAAAACCTGTAATATAGTTCAGCCTCAACTTCATAAGGGAAGCACACCAGGTAGCTACTGCTAGCATCTGGTTGCTATAAAGCTCTTTATCCTCTCCAGACACAACTTTCATAAACACTGAACCTCAGAAACACTGCTCTTATTAAATCGGGCTGCCGGAATAATACAGAAATCATGAATTTAAATTACTACTGGTATTCAGGGAAAATGGGAGTCTTCTAGGCTTTAAATGAGAACTTCTATTTTGTTTCTGGAAAATGAAGTTATTAAGTTGTAAATCAGAGACATGCCTGGAGTCCAAGTTATTCATGATCTCGAAACTATGTTAAGGTATTTCAGCAATATTGTTCTGTATTCTGTGTCCCCTCAAAAGAATGTACAGTTTGATTTAGGAAGATAATAAAAGCTGATAAAGTGCATTGTTTGGAGTTTTCTTATTTTTATGAAGTAATAGGATGAAGTTTGTAGCAGGTGGAGAACAGGCACCCAACCTAAAGTATTCTAGTAGAGCATTTCATCAACTAACATCAGCTCTGGTATTTAACATGGTTTCAGGGAAATGTGTGGTGTTCCAATGAAGACTGTCTAATATACACAATATTTTCTTACCTTAAAAATTATTCTCACCCTGGATTTTTCTGTTTTAGAAGTGGAGTATGGAGATGGTGAGGTGACTCACAGGATAAAAGAGCTTGTCACCAAAGAAGGATGCTTAAACTCTCTCCCTAGAACCCAGACAATGGAGGAAAGCAGCAGTGACTCCTTCAAGGAGTACTCTGACCTCCAAATAGGCACTAAGGCCCAATATATATATATATATATATATATATATATATATATATATATATATATATGATATTATATATAATATCATATATATAGAGAGAGAGACAGACAGACAGACAGAGAGACAGAGACAGATACAGAGAGACAGAGAGATCATGTAATATATTACATATATATTATGTGTGTGTGTTTAAGACATCTGGAATTCTCCAAAATTCTGTGCACTACATCTCCAGAAAATCAATGGTACCTGGAAAACACAAATGTTAGAACTATCGCTTCTATGCTGTGAGGTGCCACTTGCTAATATTGTACAACTTAATAGTTCAGTTCAGTGTCCATATGGAAAATTTACTGAGAGACAATGGATTGTTGGGCTCAAGGGACATGAGTTTTGATTATTTCTTTGTGTTTGAAACAATAGCAATAAAGGCCTTTGGTACACTGTTATCTCTCATAGCCTCAGTTCTCTGAATTGGAGACATCAAGCAGAATTATCTCTCCTCAAATATATATAAGGTCCATGAAACTTCAATCAGATTTACTCAGTCTCATAAACCCCCAAATTCCTGAGTTTGTTATTCCTTTCCTTACTCACCATCTCCTTCTTGATGGTACAGAAGGAGATGCGAGCTCCCCCCCAACCAAAAACAACACACATTTATAATGGCTGTTAGTTCTGCCTGAGGATTCCTACTTGTGGTGAGCAAAGTCCTCCATCAGACAGATGCATAAATATTGGTACCCCAACTCTGGAGTCAAGACTTATATATAAATACACATATCAGAACCAGAATCGTTTACTTGCTTAGTCTATGAAGCATACATACAATCATACAAGTTTAGAGCCCATGTGTTATAGCAATAGATCCTAGAATTATACAGATATGTGGCATTATATGTGGCATACATACATGAGAGCTAAAGTAAGGCAAAGGCTAGGATGAAGATCATCAAATACTTGGTTCCTGCATGTATTCTCCATGTCTTTACCTAACAGGTAAGTTTACTTTGTTTACCTCTCCTTCTTCCATTTCTTGAAACAAAAATAATTTATTTTTATTTTTATGTAGGAATGTTGGACTGCTTGTATATCTGTGCTCCAAATGAATACAGTGCCTGTAGATGCCAGAAGAGTGCTTTAGGTACCCTGGAACTGAAGTTAACAATGGCCATGAGCCACCATATTGGAACAGAACCAAGTATTCTGGAAGAGCAGCCAGTGCTCTTAACCACTAATCCAATGTTGTGTAACAAACCATTTCCTGGGAAGATACAAAACACACATCTACTCACCCCAGATAGTGAGCCCACAGATGCCATCAAAGTCCAAACTGGTGAACAAATGGGCTTTGATTGGAGTTGCTTACTGGAGTATGGGTGATAAGTTACTTACAGGAGCAGAAATGACTCAAACTCAGCTACATTTCCAAGGTCCATCCTAGAATAGGTGACAGCTTACAAAAGCTGGGAACCTGGAGCATACTTAACATCTTACAGGTAACTCAATAAGTAGAAGAGCATCTTTTCCAGATGCCTCAATTACTCTAAACCTTTTCCAGGCAGCTCAGTTGGTTGTTTTTATTCTTCTGGGCAGCTCATCTGGTATCAGAGTCTTCTTTGCAGCTTGGCTTCCTCTGAGAGGAACTCTCAGCTTTTATAGCTTACTTTGACAGGGAGGAACCTAGTGAATCTTATCAGTTTCAGGGACTTCCTGAAGTTATTTTGAGTTGTTTGCTTTTCTGCTTGAAGAGATTCCTGGCAGGATGGAATGTTTCAATCTTGGAAGAAATTATAACACAACATCCATCTCTCTAGATACTACTGCCTTATTCTTTCATCCTGATTTACTCTACATAGAACATAGCCATGAATAGCACTAGGGTTCCAAACTCATGTTTCTTAAATTCTGCAAACCTGGGGTTAGATTGGCAAGTTATATTTATCTCACAATGAAAGACAACAAGTTTCTAGAACTTGGTTCAAAGTCTATAAAAAAAATATTTGCACCTTTACCCTGGAGAAGCTTTTAATTTAGGAAGATTACACATTAAAATAAAGAAAGTGTAAGTGTTACAGTTCCAAGGGAAGGTATCCTGGCAGTTGGGAGCCAAAGAATACCAAAAAGTCACAAGGCACAACAAATCTCACACTAGAGATTTTTTTTGGAGAAGACAGGAGGGTGGCTGCCTCTGCTTGGCCAAAAGTATCAGAGAACTGAGCAAGTGGCAGGCTTATATAGAGTTTCTTGGGGTCAGGGTTTTCCACAGTGGGGATTTCAAGTCCTGAGTTTGGGAGAGCTCCGGGATTAGAGGGTTTTTGAAATCTGCAAGTGAGACTGAATTGTTTACCCTACAGAAAAAGATGGCAGAGAAGTTCAGTTAGTAAAAAGTTTGCTTGGTTAGCACTAAATCTTGAGTTCAATCCCTAGAATTCACATAAAAAGGCGGTTTAGAGTTGCTCTGTGTTTACACACTTGTAATCCCAGTGATTGGTGATGTAAGAAGCAGAGGCAGGGAAAAGAAGTCTCCTGCTAGTCTGTAGAGCATTCATAAAGTCAGATAGATAGATCCTTTAAAGAATTAATCAGAGGGTGTGAAGGAAAAAAAAAAAGAACAAGTAGATCAGAACACACAGAAGAGTAGAAATATATAAAACACATAAATCTCATGTAAACAAAATTCCAAAATACAAGGGAGGAAAGATGAGAAGACAGAGTTCAAAAAATACTTGCAATAAATACTAGGGACTTGTCTAGATTCATGACATCAAGCCACAATTCAGGAAATGCATAAGGAACATAAGATATGATAAATTTTACAACACCAAACAAAGCTATGTTATATTCAAACTGCAGAGCACTACAGAAAATGAAGGAAAAAAATCTACAGAAGTGTGAAGGTAATAGCTATGTGAACTTTCTATAAGAAGCCATGGAAGGAATACATAATATTTAAAATATTTAATAGATTTGCTCTGTCTGTCTCTCTCTGTCTCTGTCTCTGTCTCTGTCTCTCTCTCTCTCTCACACACACACACACACTCACACACAGAGAGAAATACTATAGATAAAAAATTGAATCTAACAAGAAATAAAGTATTGAAGGGCAAATAAATTAATATGAAATATTTCATTTCTCTTGTTATTTTTTGTCCCAAGAAGCAACTATGTGGTCAGTATAATAGCAACAATATATTAATGATAAACTGAATTATTTGAGAGTCAGGTAAGATGTTGCAGTAAATCTACTGAATGCTTAAAACAGCAAATTCTCTATGAAAACAACCTCATTAAAAGCTTAACAGCATCTGGCAAAATTCAAGCCCTCACAGAGGGAATTCACAACTCTCTGACCAAGGACAATACTTTTCCAGTCTTTTTTCAACTTGATTACCATAGCCGGTATCTCTGCTTTATTCTTCCTTTGCCATGAAAAATAGCAACATTGGAGGAGAAGAAGGACACTAAATAACTAGAAATACTATTACCTAAAATACAATTTGGGTCCTAATTGGACATTTAAAAGGAATAAAAAGAATGACAATGTTGAATCTCATTTTGTGATAGCATCACAAACATAACACTAAGATATGTGTTCATTGTATGCAATTCCTGATAACATGTGTTTGCATATTGTCAGGATAATAGGTAGCATCATTCAGAATTGAAATAAAGGAATAATAAAGAGAACAATAAAGAGAAATTTTTGTGAGAATTACTACTCAGACCCGAAATTAAAATAATCATTTCTGAAAACCCTCTTAACATTATAATCTTGAACCTAACGTCACCTTTTCAGTGAGAAATGATCGTGATGGCAAAACAATTGGTTGGCCTTTTGATCTGAGAGGTACACTATTACAAATTTAATTACAGAGTAAAAATGCTAAAATAAAACTCTTGTATGTCAAATAAATACATTGATATGTGAAAATAGAATCATAGTAGTAAAATTATAATAATATGCATCATTCAAGTAGTTAAAAGATCAATAGATACATTTTAGGAAAGTTTTCTCTTGAAAAGATTAAATTGTTTTAGATTCACAGACACTTAGATATAATAACTACATTCGTATAATAAGAGACAGAATATGACATTTGAATATTTATTTTTGTATTTTTCAGCTGTCTGTTTTTGTACAATGTACCTGGAATGACATCATAGAAGAAATGTTTATTTTGACTCATGATTTAGGGGATGCAGTGCACGTGACTTGGCACACTGCTTTGGGTCTTGAGACAAGATGTTCACGATGGTGGGGAGTGCATCATGGGGCAAGGCTGCTCATGTTAAGCTACCAAAAGGACAGAGTCTTGTAACCTCCACTAACATCATTTTTGTACATCAACTCACAACTATTGGTCTGTCAAGTCCCAGGCATGCCACAGGCTGGGACTGAGCCTTTGGCATATAGATCTTTGAGGGATAGTTAAGATCTTAACCCCATCAGTATTCAATTAATATTTCCCTTCAAATCTATTTTCTTTGGACTCATAAAGTTCATGGTGCTGTCTGAACAAGCTTAAGCTTTATTTTTGGAATGCCTGGAGAATGCCTGTACAATACAGTTCATGTCGACAAAGAAGGCCCACTTTAATAAATGCCGCAATAATCTGCTCATATTGGTGTCCAAGTTGCCTGAAGGTGAAGGAAGAAGCGGCAGCTCTTACTGCATACATGTAAGGATCAATAATGCATATTTATGGTCCAGCTGTTGAAAATGGATTGGTCTAGGTTGTTTCTCTTTCCTCCATTCCTACCGAAGTTTCTTAAAAACTCTTTTGGTTTCTTTGATGTCTAGCACTTCACATCACCCATTAGCTTCTCACTTGCAGGCATCATAGTGCAAATTTATTTTCACTTTACCTTAAGATTCTGCCAGAATCACAAGGAGTCTTATTCAAGATCAGAAATAAAATGCTCAGCATCACCATCACGTTGTCAGAGCCCAGCCAAAGGAATGAAGGGAGGAGTGAGCTTGTGAGTGATGGAAATGGCAATGTGAGACTTGGAGTTTGATCTAGAGCTTCCGTCATCTGCCCATTCAAACATCTGCCCTTCAAAATTATTCTTTTTTTGGAGGGTAAAATACACCATACTGATAAAATACTAGAGAAGTTTGGTTCTCATAAGTAAAGGAAAAGTAACAATTTACACGACAACTGTCTTGAATAACTGTCATTATTTAGTCGATAGTTATCTGAGAAGACAGTATTCTTCTGACAGCTTCCATAAGTGTAGTAAGCATTTTTAAATTGGTGAACTAACCTTAATAAAATGTGCTCAACCAAATCTTATCTATATTAAGATTTATTCCATGTTGCAAAGTTTCATGAGTTTAACAAATGCATGTCCCGTATCCATTGTTCGTTATTGCACAAATTGTATTTTCCATCGTAAAAATCCTCTATGCTTGGCCTGTTCATCTTCCCAAAACTATGGATTTCTGGTAATCACCGAGTATGTCACTGTGTACGCACAGAGCTAAGTGTCTGACAAAGCTGTACTCCAGACTTACAGCATGATTTTTTCTCTTGCAGAATACACACATACCTGGAGTCACAGAGTAGTGTGTGAAAATCAGCTTCTGCTACTTAGCAATATGCACACACCAGGTGTGTGTGTGTGTGTGTGTGTGTGTGTGTGTGTGTGTGTGTGTGTGTGTAGCACCCTAGCTTGTTTTCTTTTTATTGCAAAGGTACCAGAATTTTTCATCTATTGGCTATTTTTGTTGCCTTTATTTGAAGATCCTTATGAATAAAGATAAGAAAGAAATCCACCTGAGTTTTAGGTGGATATGTTTTAATTCAAAGCAAATCTCTGAGATGGTACTTGATAGCTCATCTCATAAGACTTTTCAGTTTTAAAAAAAGCCTTCTGAATCACCATACAGCCCTGCAGAACTGCTAAGAGTGAGCAGATTCCTGTTGTTCTTAATTTGGGACAGCACCAGGTGGGTTTGCGTTTTATATTTCACCTTCTGCTTTTGGAGGCATGTTCTTCTAGGCACTGTGTGGAGAAGTGGAATTCTGTGGTTCTTACTTGCAACTTTTGAAAGGCATTTTCTCTCAAGATTCCCACACTGTCTCTCCTTGGTGAAATGTTTAGTCATTTGGTTTCATTATTTTTAATTGATTTTCTATTGTATTTGCATATGTAGGATACTGCTCCATTATTAGGAATAATTTATGCAATTTTCTTGGTTCTGTTGCTGTGATTTTTTTAAAATTTTGTCCATAATGGTTTTCCTCTAGCATGTATATTTTATTAATTTATATTTTAATCAGATTATGCACATTCTGTAGTTGTTTGAATCTACACTTTCGTGTCCCTTTAAGTTGCTTTCTGAAGATTCTCACCTCAAAAAATTTCAGTTTATCTTAATTGAAAAAGTAAAGTAAATTATGGCTAAGCATGTTGTCACATATTTTAATATACTTTATACTATAGTTTACAGTACAGTACTATATTACATTTTAATATACTGTCTTTTAATTATGTTTTGTAATGTTCATTAATTTTCCCTCCAAAATCATTGAAATGTGTTAGAATATTTCAAAATTTTATTTATTTATCTTTTGCTTCTTTGTGTGTTTATTATGTGTCTGAATTTTTTGCCCATATATAGGTCTGTGCACCACATGAATTCCTAGTGCCCACAGAGGCCAATAGAAAGGGTTGGATTCCCTGTAACTTTAGTGAAGTTACAGTTATGAGCTGCCATGTAGATGGTGGAAACTTAAACTAGATCCTCCCCAAGAGCAGCAAAAGCTCTTAATCACTAGGTTGTCTCTCCAGCCCCTAGAATAGTACAAATTTTACAAATAAGTTACACATATGGGTCTTCTGATGTGTCTGCTCTTTATGCCTGTCTCATGTAGCCACACTGTGTTGAGCAACAAAGCATACACAATATCCCTATTTGAAACTTCACATATGTCCATTTTATATGTATATGTTATCTTTAAATATGTCATTCGCACACAAGCGCTGCATTTTTATATTGGGCTCCAGGAGCTACATATATCTATTAGCTGTGTCCAGTGTAAATGCTCGCTTGTATACTTTAGTCTTTTTCTCTCTGAGTTTTCACTGGAGCAGTATTAAAATATCTCCAGTGACTCAGAAATTGACAGGTTTTCTATTAACTGATCAAGATGTATGTACAAAGGTCAAAGGCATGCTCTTTGCTGATAGCCAAAATGTTTTGTCTTTTTGCAGATTCTTCATTTTCATACAGTGCTCTTTCCCTCTTGATCATTCGTGTTCTCTGATATCAATGTGGCAGACTTGGAACCTTCTAACCAATATTTCCCTTTTCCTTGGCCCTTCTATGGACTCTATCATTTTTCTAATGAAGTATCTTCTTTATCAGTTCTTTCTATATGAGTTTGTGTTGAAAAAACTTTTTAGTGTTTTATGACTCATCTATTAACCCACTCTTTTTTATATCTGTGTATGGATGGAATTTTAGATGTGATAAAATGCTGAAGTATCTGAGTTTCCCTGAACTTAAAGATGCCTGTCTAGAGTACTCTTGCACTTTCCATCTTCACTGGGAAGAATGCTTTTATTAGACTCATCACATTTTTGTAGATTATGTATTTCTGTCTGATGCATTTCAAAACTTTCATATCATCTTGAGATCTTGAGTGATCTACAATTTCATTCCTATTTTTCCAAATATGGTTTTTACCTTAATTAGTTGTCTCAGCAAAAAAGAAAGGAAGAAAGAAAGAAAGAAAGAAAGAAAGAAAGAAAGAAAGAAAGAAAGAAAGAAAGAAAGAAAGAAATGTTGTTTTATTTGAGGATACATTTTTCTTCATGTTTCCTCTCCGACTTTTCTTCAACTTATCTCACCTACAACTTCGAGGGGCAGATGTATTATTGCCCTAAATACTTCTCATTCCTCCCAGTAGAAGCTCTGCTGACAATTATCACTCTTATGTAAGACTTGGATACTTGATTTGCTTTGGTCAGTGGAATTTAAGTGCCATATTCCATACAGAAGTATTGTATTAGTTAAATATTTTTGTCACTGTGACAATTCCTCACAGAATAAATGCCAGGGATGTAGAATTTATTTTTCTCATGGGGTCCATGATTTCATTCTGCATATAATTTAGACCCTTACTTTGAGTCCAAGGACAGTCTGGACATGATGGCAGTGGGACTGTGTTGAAGAGGTAGTTCTTCTCTCACAGAGACAGGAAGCAGAGAGCAGAGAAGGGACGAGGGACCAGGTATAACTTTCAAAATTATGTTCTGTTAATCTAGTCTCTCCAACTAGAGCATGGCTCTCGAACTTTCCAAATCTCCATGAATTCCCCAAATAACACTCCCACCCAGGTACCAAGCATCCGGCACTCCAGCCCATGGGGGACATGCTGAAACATGGCAGGCACTGAATGATCCATTGCTCCAACTTCTCTTCGGACATGTCTCAAATATTGGTTTGCCTTTCAGGTAGGATTTCTCAAAAACAAAATGAAAAAACTGACTCTCAGTGTACATGGTCTATGAGTAAAACTTAACATCTGTTTTTTATTACCAATACTTTAATGAATATTTTTGACTGAAAGTGTATCATTCAAAAATTATTTGTAAAGAAGTACAGCTATTGAATAAATATTATCAATTTTATTCTCTCTTTCTATCTTCTTTTATCTTTCTCTCTCCACAACTTCCCCTCTTGCCATCTCCCCTAGTCTGCCTTTTGAAACCAGATATGCAGTCTAATCTATTCTGAAGCTCTCTATGTTTCCCAAACTGATCTAGAATTGTGATCTTTCTACCTCTGCCTCCTGAGTGCTTAAATTACAGGCATGCACCACTGCATCCAGACAGCTTAATTCTCTTCAAAATATATATCTACCACATTCTCCTCTAATTATATACTCCAATAACTAGCAGCTTAATGGTTTAGTGGCAGACTTTATTTTAAAAATTGTTAGTTTATTTTAATTTATTTAAAAGAAAAACATTTAATGGATCAGTTATTTAAAGAGTAGAGCTTGTCTAGGAAAACTACTGAGAACAATAAAGGACATGGAAAGAAGAAATAGTAGGTAGAGTTATCACTCTTGGCCTACAGAAAATGGAGAATGGACTACATTTCTTAAATCAGTTTTGGAAGCATTGGAAGGAGAGGGTTCTAGGGAGCTTACAGGCCCAGTCACAGAGAGACACAGGCATTCCCAGGATTTTGCTGAGGCACATTCAAAAGGTAGAAAAAAGCTTTCACTTTCTGCTCTAATGGTTTCAAATCTGCTGCTGAACCCTTCTAGCATTTGGGTCAAAATCTAAACCAAATTCTATAGGTTCATACTGTAGAATCCACTGTGTTTAGAATACCAGAGTACCACACAGAATGTCTCCACTTATCTGCTCAGCACTGGGATCAGGTCACACTGCCATACCCAGATATTTTTTATGGAGGGCCTGGTGATAAAACTCAGGTCCTCATGAAAGGCAGGCATTTATCTGACTGAACTACCCCCAAAAGAACCAATGTACTGGCACAATGGCTCAGAAAGTAAATGTGCCAAGTCTGATGAGTTCAGTTTTACCTAGGGACCCACATGTTAGCAGGACAGAACCAACTCCGACAATTCTTTTCTGACTTCCATACTCATGCTGTGGAGTGCATACCACTTGAAGTGGCATCTGTTGAAGAAGTCTATTTTTATTTATGGTTGAAATGCTTATTTTGTGCACTGTTGGGTGAAGGACTGCCTAAGCCTTGGCATTTGTATTGCTTGCAGGTGCCGGCTTTAGGTAAAAGATGTTTTATTGCTCATGATCTGCAGATATTAACAATAGAATACCAGAGGAGCTTAGGTATCAATAAAAACCCCTCAGATGAGACACTCAAGGTTCCTGTGTCCACTATGGCGCTTGCCATGATAATGGTTACCTCTTCTGAGATCTGGTAGGGTTCGCACCTAGGAATATGCCTCCCTGCCTTCCTCAGTGAACCACCACAGTAGATTTATGACAACAGGCATCTTGATCAACTGTATTTTGTTCTGCTACATTGGAATGTGTCCTATGAAGTGAAATGACATTATGCAGTGAGTTAACATGATGGTGGAATAATATTAAAATAAATGTTCAGTGTCGTAAAGTAAGAATTCTCAAGAGACAGAATAGCACCTCTATTCATGGCAGATATAAACTGTGATATTTAGGGCCAGAAGTCTAGAATGTACCTAAATTCTCCAAACTCTTCATAAAATGGACAGAGAACACATTCCTCTTACAACAAGGCACAGGAAGTAGAATATCAACTTTTTTTTAAAAAATGAGCATTTCAAAAAGTGGTTTTTTTTTTTGTTTTTTTTTTTTTTTTTTTTTTTGCGCTGTAGTGACTGGAAAGAACTTCCAGAACTTTCTAGACTTTCAAATATTCTGATCTACCACAGAACCAAGATGAGAAAAACCACAAGCTTTGTTCACTATGGGAAAGGTTTTGATAAAATGTAGCAGTTCATTCAGGATGAAAATCAGGTAGAAAATGCTCTGTTGATTTGATTTAAACCTATGAAGTCCCTATACCTCACTTGGTAAGCAAAGGTGGAAATATTTGTTTCTTTCCTATGATTTTGGAACATGACAGGAATGTGTTCTGTTAAGCCTTCTATTTAGCTTCTTAACAAAGAGATGAATTTTAATAAAGAGATGAACAATATTAAAGGCCCTGTGTTCTAATCTTGCTTTAAAACATGGCAGGAAACTGATGGGATAGAATCAGAGATAACTCAAATGCTGGATCCTAAGCAAGGCAAAAAAAAATTTTTTTTTACATGAAACGTGGCTGCTACAGAGAGGAAATATTCTGTGCTATGTCATGACTCCTAATCAATGCTGATTGCATTATGTGATTGGGTAGGAGAGTGCCCTGGTCTTAGAAAATGCATGAAGTAAACTCCTGAGGTATCTTGATGCATGTAGCACTCATCTAGAGGAAGGGAAGCGGCAGGTGTATAGGATATTCCCAGATGATGATCTGAAGATAAGGAGGCAGATGTTCTTCAGTCTCCCTCAGCATCTGAAAATTTTCAAAATGAAAGTCAAAGTTTTCAGAAGTTGAAGCATAACTCTAAAGTGATGCATTTTTTTTCTTAATATTTGAGAGCTGACTCCTCACATAAATGAATTTGACACAGGTCCAAACTAATTATCAAAGCACAAGCCGTTTGAAGGGCATCATTAATTGAAATTCAGAGCTGTGTTAGGATCAAGAATGAAGTGGCTGCATTATGAGCAATTCGCTTTCCTTTCACGGTCTCATCCATATTGTCTGGAGTGTTTTGGTTTTCTTGATTGAAAAACATCAAGATTTTATTTAATTGTACAAATTATACTCTGGCTTTTAGAAATTAACAAAATAGATGGCAAGAAATGATTACAATATTGTCAAAAAGCATTCACTGAATACCAACATGCAAGCATCCTAGGATTAGCATTTCCCTCTAATCATCCCTGTATCACCTGCTACTTTCAAATAGACGCTGTGTACAAATGCTGCATTCAAAGCACCCTTACTTTCATCCTTAATTCCATATTGAGGTCTGTAATAACATATGGAATCAGTAAAGTTCTGAGAATGATGAGTCTTACTTGTCGGAGAGAAATGAGGACAATCACGGAGTATTTACAAAGGTCGGTGCTTGGCAAAACAGATGTTATGCTCCTTGTTTCTTCTGACTGGGAGTTTCCAAATTGCCCCCAAAGCACTCATTTTGTGAAATCTTGATAGAAAACAGTTCTTTCTTCTCATCCTGTTATCAAAGCATCAAATGGAATAATTTTATTATGCTATAAAATGTGTTCCATTTTTAAGAGTACTGTCAGGATAGCAATGGAACTTCCTGTCCAGCTTTCAAGCAATCCTTTCCTAATGATATAAACTACAGAAAGACATTGATGCCTTTTAGATTCTTATTAGCATATTAGTAATAGGTTTAATTGTAACATTTTCATACTTATATACAATGTATTTTATATTTACTCCCTGACTTCTCTCTTTTGTCCCCAACCATTCACTCTGATCCCCTTCCTCTTCCCAACTAGGCTCCATGTGTGTGTGTGTGTGTGTGTGTGTGTGTGTGTGTGTGTGTGTAAGAGAGAAAGAGACAGACAGACAGACAAAGAAAGAAACAGAGAGACAGAAGAAGCCAATTTCACTTTTTGGGTTAGCACACTTTTAATTACTTCATCGATTTTGTTGTATCAAAATGATGTGGAAGATGTGGAAAAACACGATGCCCTCCAGCTAGGGAGTCAACATCAGACCAAATAATTACACTCAAGTCTAGCTTAGGCAACCAGGCGTACAGGTGAGGGGTTACTTTCAGGAATATGGATGACACAAAGGCAACTGTATCAATGATAAGACCACCAAATACAGCTGAAATACAGTTAGTTACAAATAGTTACTCATGAAAGCTGCTTCCCTCATCTCCCTGCATGACTTACAGCCAGGTAGGCTACCAGAGCCTTTCAGGTACCTCTCAGATGGGACAGTGTCCTCTCCCCACATTTGTTGCTGTTTATATAGCTTTGAGAAGGAGAATTGTGAATCTTCTGAGTTTCAGAAAATGTCTGAGACTTGTAAATTGCTTACTTCCTGAGTCTTAATAAGACTTTCTGCAGGATGGAGTGTCTCAGAAGGAAATTGCTGTGCAACAAACATGTAGTAGCAATAAGTCCTGGGAATTTGGAGACAGCTCAGTAAAGCTGAACACAGTGTCTTGTGTCTGTTACTACAGCCCTGGTTAAGTTTGGAGACAGGTTTGTAAAGTGACTTTCGAAAGACCCTGTGTAAAGATGAGAAGTAATAGAGGAAGACACCAGATGCTGGTTTCTGACCTCCCCATGAGTCAGAGGAGAACAACCATATACACATTGTGAATGCATACATACACACACACACACACACACATACAAACATACACACACAGTAAATTTCTCCTAATGACCTTAGGATCACAATTCCTCTATGATTTGTTTATGATTCCTTCAATTTTTCCTTAAACAATTGTGCACTGTGAACCTACTAAGGTTCAGATACTACTTTGATTCTTGATTCACAAAGATTATTAAGGCAAATTCCCGGACACCTATTTAAAGAGACAAATGGAGATAACAAAGCAATAGATGATGAAAAACAACAAGCAAAAACACTAAAGGAAGTATCTTCAAGGAGCCACGTAACCAACACAGAAGGATAATATGTTTGTCCTTACTGCAAAAGTAAGCTTGTCTTCCTTTTGTGTAAGAAATTATTATAAGATAAGTGTAGTTACTTGAGATGCATAAGTCTTAATTACACACAAATCAATATCTGCTATTAAAGTCAAAGGATAAGACTGAAGACAGTATATGAGAAAATAAAGACATGGAAAGTGATTATTGCCATTTTTCATTTACTATTCTATACCTGTCTTCTCATCTTAAAATTGCTAGTTTTGTCAAGCACAATTTATTCATGGGAATTTCTGTCAAGTCTGTTTCATGTTTCTATTTTAATTCTTGTACTTGTTTGAAATTAAATGTTTTTGCTATTTTTGCCTAATTCTAGAAATGTTATGATACAAAAGGCATCATGGGGAGAGTAAAGAGGATAGCACTCATAACAATCATTGTTTCAAATATGTGAAATTAGCAAATGTTCCTTTCACAAGAAAGTTCTACCTCTATCACCATAGAAACTATGAGCATAACTTTAGAATTAACTTCCAGGACAGTTTCAAATGTTTGATGAAATGGAAATGTTTTTTACTAATATCTTGGAATGCAGAAGAGAAATTTGTGGGTATTGTGGATATTTAGGAATTTAGGAAAAGAAAATGGACCACACAGGCATGAGTGTCTGTCATGGTTTCTATTTGTCTTTTCCTTTTTAAGCATCTTTTCTGACTTAGACTTCAGTATCCGTGTGTTTTTTTTTCTGAGTACAGTCCTTCACTCTTTTACAAACTGTGGAATTCCTAATGTACTACCCAAGAAATAAATTCTAAAAGATTCATATTATCCAAAATGTAACCATTTGCCAAATATAACATCTCCAGCTATGAATTTTTGTGTATTAGCTCAGTATAAGACCCATGAATCCTTCCTTCTTATTGACCTTTTCTAATCCTGTGATGTCCTGAAATCACTTAAAATTGACTTCCAAGTTTGAGTAAGCATATTAATTTCAAGGAACAGAAGTTAACTATAGATTAGGAAACACCCTCAAGAGTCTGGGAACCTGCACTAAGGTGAGAAACTTAGAAATGCTAGCAAATCTTGTAGAAGAACATTTAATCTTTTCATCCAGCAATATAGCTGCTCTATGGTAGAAAATATTAATACATACCTATATTCTCAACTAGTGATCTAAAATGAAGCATTCAGTTTAGTTCTCAGTTCATGGCTCTCAGTTCTTAGTTACAAAATGAGCACATGCCTTTAATCCCAAGTCTGAGACTGAATCTAAGTGAAGACTTGGCAGAGTGATGTCTGAGATGAAGCAGAGTGAAGAGGAGGCAAAGTGACAAATCAGAGGCAGAGTTAGCAGAGTGAGTCGGAGTAAGGACTTGCCCAACTCTCACAATATTAATGCAAGCTGTCAGCCTGAAGCAGAAACACAGGCAGTTCAGAAGAAAGAGAATGAGTTTGGGAGAAAGAGTCAGCTAACTGTGAAAATCATTTTTAAGCCAACCAGAGCAGTTCAGTCAGAGAAATTGGAAGAGTCAGCCAGAGTCAGAAGAGTTTAGTCAAAAACAGTCAACTGGCTCAGAAGGTCGGTTTGACCCAGCGGCTTAGAAAAGACTTTGAACTAGAACAGTGAATGCACTGAATCAGTCAACCAGAAGTTCTGAGTCCAGAAGGAGCTTGTCTGAGTGAGTCAGTCAATCAGCAGTAAGTCTCAGTGGGTATGGCGACTGAAATCTGCCATTTCTAGGCTTAAGATTAGATTGTATGGAGGCTTAAGAGCTCCAGGACTAAGACCTGGAATTGAATTAGCCAAAGAATAAATTGCCTTTTGACCATGAATCTACAAAATCAGATAGAGATGAAGTCTAGTGAAGAATGCACTAGGAATAAGATCCAGCTCCAAACATCTAGCACTAGGGAACTAATTCTGTAGTTCCATGTAGCTGTTAATATTTTTTATGCAGTTAGTTTTAGAAGTGCAAGCACTTAATTGTAGAAGGAATAAGGAGAGAGACTCTCAACCCTACTTCAGATTGCTTGCGTTTTCCAGCTCAAGATTCAAGGCTTGCCGGACAAGGCAACCCAATATGAAGAAAAGGATCCCAAGAACAGGGAAAAAAAGAGGAGTCAGAGACAATCCCACTCCATTGTTAGGAGTCCCAAAAAAACACCAAGCTAAGAGGCCTAACATTTATGCAGAGGACCTGGTGCAGATCATGCAGACTCTGTTCTTGCCACTTCAGTCTCTGAGCTCATATGAGCTCTGCTTAATTGATTCAGTGGGCCGTGTTCAGGTTTCCTGGATCTCCTCTGGCTCCAACAATTTTTTCTACCCTCTCTCAGAGCCCTCCTCATAACCCCTTTGTTGTCCACTCTATTGTCACAGAGTTTTCCCTTTTTTTTAAATTTAAATTATTGATTTTCTCACTTTTGATATCCTAAGAAGGATCACGAAGTAATACAGTTGTTGGAGATCAGTGAATATGAACGTCCAGTAAATCATCTTAAAATAAAGTGTTAGTGAGATAATTATTCCAGTTTAATTAATGTATGAATATGCTTTGAATTTTAACAGTTAAGTGGTTCTGTGTTCCCCTTAACACCATAGGAAATAGATCGCTACAAAGTTTTTAAAAAATGATTTAACAGACATTAAGTTTAAGACTTTTAAAATTTCATTTCTTTGCACCTTGCCACTCCTCAAGTCTCCAAGTAAGCAATAAAGAGAAATTATAACCCAAAGTATCAAACATGACTGAAGCTGAAGTTCTTCTACTATAAATTAGTGGATCTCTGATTTCACTAGTGATTTTGTCTGATAAGATTTTTAAAATACTAAATAGATTATCATATCTCTTTTTGTCATAGTTAATTCAAAACATTGTAGAAGTTACATTATATTTTTTTAAATAATCAATTAAGTGACCATGTACTAAAAAAAAAGCTGAAAAAAATTCTCTTGCATTCCTTAAACTCATTCTTCATACCTGATCACTACTAGTGTCTTCTGGCCTTAATCTGACTTACTACATACTTAAAACAAAAACAGGGCATTTACTTTTTAATTATTTCTCAATTTTCAGATAAGTTTTTAAATAAATACATTAAGCATAGATTTGAATAATTTGGTAAATTTGCATAAGCTTCAGTGTAAGAATATTATTCTGAATTAAATCTCAGAAAAGTTCCTTCATATGTTCCTTGGAACTAGTGAGTGGCTTCCTTTGTTGTGTGTCTTAATTTGCTGCAAATAACAACTACCTTACTTTTCTCTGTCTTAATTTTCTTTAAACCTTTCCTTAAATTGTCCAGCTGTCCTACTAGTCTGGATATTCATAGATAAAATTTCTTTCCCCTGAGTATTCAAGCTTATTAGTTAAGCTTATTCAACCATTATCTCTTCTTTCCTCCTCTTAGGGACTGAGTGAGTTACTTTCAACATCTGTTGCTTGTTCACAGCCCTGAGGCATCCCTTTATGGCTCTTCTGGGTTGGATGGCTTGGTGTTCAATTTTTTTTCAGTGGCTTTTTACTAAGGTAGAGCTTCCACAGATAGTTTCCTAAGGAGATAAAGAGTGCATATCTAAGTCCCTGTATACCTGCCCCTTTATCCTAACCTCATATTGTCTAACCTTCCTCTGTTTGCATATACCATTCTTGTGTCTATTAAGAGGATTATTAATTGTTCTATTAATACACACAAATGTAGATGTATATATCATTACATGCATAATTAATTCAAGTGCATAGTAAAAGTCTGAATAAGCCAGGGTGCTGAATTCTTTAAAGCATAGCATAAGAATACCCTATAGATATATGAAAATGTACAAATATCACTAACCATTGACAAAATTAGAATTTGAAGCACATACCCCATAAACTGGCTCCTTTTAGAACAATAATCATCAAGAACTGAATATATAGGAGCAGTATACAAGGAGGGGTATGATGCTAGTGGAAACATAACTCGATGTGGTCATTATGGAAAAAGCTTTGAAAATGTGCTGACTAGTCAAAAAATAAAACTACCTTATGACCCAGAAAACACTATGCTTTTATATATGCAATTACAACTGAAATTGAGATGAAGCTGTCAACCAGCTTCGTGAGTTCAGTGCAGTGATACTTATGAATTGCACTTTGGACATTACCTATGTCCTGGCATGTACGGATGAAGAACCAGAAGGTTGTAGGGTTACATAATGAATAATCTTGAATAATTTCCAGCTTAATTTAGAATCAATGGGTGAAAGGAAGAAAGGAGGAAGGAAATCCTTCTATTACTCCTCCTAAAATGATTGTAGAAGTCTTTTTCCTTGTAAAATGGAGTAGCATGTAGCAACAAAGAATGAATCTGTATCATTTGGGGGAAGACAGAACTAAAGACCATCATGTTAAATGAAATAAGATACCCTTAGCAAGAAAACAACTTACATGCTATTTTTCCTTTTTGAAACAAGTAGGAAAAAATGAAAAGGAAATGAAAGTTAAGGTAACTTTGTCAAGGATATAGAGGGGACACTGTGAAGAAGAAAGAAGGGAGATTCATAGAAGGGTGAATGCACTCAAAGTATTTTATTTACATGCATGCAAATGTCATAATGAAATTCATTTCCTTGTCTACATACCAGTTAAATAAACTGATGAGCCCTGGGAAATACCACATTCTCTACACCCATTCATACATTTGTGGGAACCTAGGCTGGAAAACCCTCTGCATGCCCACTGGATATTTATTCATTCAGCAGTGCTGAAACTGGATCAGACTAGTTTATATTCCTATGGTAGGATTCTTTTTATGACACACCACCACTGACACTTGCTGTTCAGTTTTGTTTTTGATGATAGGGATTCTAACTAGAGTAAGTTGGAATCTCGATGAAGTTTTGGCTTGCATTTCTCTATTGGCTAAGTATGTTGAACATTCTATTTTGTATTTGTCCGCAATTTCTTCTATTGGTCTTTAAGAGGGTCTTCTTGATTAATTTGCCCATTTATTGAATAGAATATTTATGTTTTCATGTTTTTCAATACTTTATATGCTCTAGATATTAATCCTACTTCCTGTCTAACCAAATTCAAAATAGACCAAAGACTTTGGTGTAAGAATCAAGACTCTGAAACTACTAGAGGAAAATACAGAGAAATACCTCAAGATCTACACACGAGTAGTAATTTCTCAAGAAAATTTAAGTAGCTTAATAATAGCAATAAATGACAACTGAGATCACATATCTTTGAAATGCTTCTGCATAGCAAAAGAATCAATAAAGATAGATTTTTCAGTAGCCTTTGTCCAATAAGGGCTAATATCCAAATATCTGTAGAACTAGTAACTTCTTTCATCACTAGATACTTTCCTTGCCATCTGGAGTAGTGAGAATAGGAAAAATAGACACAAAATGGCTGCCTCTTCTATGGTAACACCATGCAGTTCAAAGCTATTTGAGTGTTTGGTCTGTGGTCCATCAATTTCTCTAAGAAAAAACTTTCCATATGTTGTGCGAATTTTCCTAAAGAGATGTCAACAAATGCCTATCCAGCCAAGATAGAGTATCCACTACAGACCAAAATAATCCTAATCTAACTTGGTGAAATGATTAGTCCTTTGGGTTTACTCAACAGGAGCATGAGTGGCTATATTCTGAGAAGAGCATGGGTAACTAAAGGCTGCTATATCACTGAAAAGAGCACCCCAACATGGCCAGCAACCCAGGAAAGTCCCATCTTTCCAGCATCCTCCCCCAACAAGCTTCTTTTCCAGCCATTGCTGATTTTATATTCTTAGAGAAGACTTACGAATCTAGTAATTTCCTTAGATTTCTGAGTCTTATGAGACTCTCTACTCCCTTCAAGAGGGGATATGTTTCAACTTAGAAGAAATGGCAACACCAGCTCATGTCTCTGGGAAGGTAGTAAAAGAGAAATTGAAAGAAAAGGAGTGACTGATGCACAGAATGAAAGACTGATGTCCCACTTGTGTTTGGTGTCCATCAGCCAAAATCTTCTGTTTAGTTTTAATTCCTTCTGTGGCTACTGTCATCCCACAAATAGCATTTCATGGCTGTCATTATCATTTCATTGATTTTATCCCAAGCTTCTCAAAACTCCCCAGGAAAAAAAAAATAATTATTCACAATTCTTTTGAACATTGTGCAGTTACTTTCTTCATTAGTATCTGTTTTCAATTGTCTTTTCTTTGCTTCTAAGTCTAGAGACAAACAGCTTATGTGATAAATGTCTCTGGCAATGGATTGTAATAAGGAGCTCCAAGAGCTTGCAAGGTCAATCCTAACTTACTGGAAACCCTCAGGGGTTGTTTATTGATATAGGACTGGTGGCTGGGGTGAGAAACTGGTGTTCATAAGGGTCTGAACTCTTCACTCCAGACCACCAATTCTTCTCAATCTAAAAGTTCCATTTCCAGTGTTGACTCAGGAATCATATCAGTGTCTAAATATACGTATATACCACATCAACAAGACACGGTTGCATTTCTATGAATTATAGGATATTATTCCTACTTACTCTGTGGGTCATTTGTTAAAATCAAATAAGATAATACCTAAAGAACTTCCTTGTAAATACTACCATTAAGAATTATTCATAATAAAAACAAAGAGAAGATTTTGTCTTTGTCTTTGTTTTTGACAGAACAGAAGGACAAGCTTTTCATTCAGTGAGTTTACAATAAATACCAATTTTAACTGAATTTGTTTCGCATTCTCTTGCTTGATGAGAACTTTCTTGATATTTTGACCTCCTTAAGGAGTCCACATGAATGTCTGTGTGTATTTGTGTGCACATATGTGTATTATTCACTTCTGTGTGGGTGTGAATGTGTGTGTATCTGTGTGTGTGTGTGTGCGTGTGTGTGTGTGTGTGTGTGTGTGTGTGTGTGTGTGCGTGTGCGTGTGCATGTGCGCATGGATATATTTTTTATGTTTCTGTATGTGTATATCATTTTATATAAGTGTGCATATATGGTTATTTTGTGTGTGTGCATGGGTATATATGTGTTTATGTATGTTTTCATGTTTCTATATGTATCGTTTTATATAAGTATGTGTATGTATGTGTGTGTGCATATTTATGAACATATGCATATATATATATACTTCCTGGAGGAACTTATAACTTCACATAGCCTTAATCAACTATCATTTTGAAATATCACTCACAGTTTACGTCCATACTTTAATTGCTATCTTACAAAGTATCATCATGGCTGGAATGCAGTTATATTGAATCTGGCAAATTCTATAATAAATTGTGTTACATTGTGAAAATTTGGTAAACAATAACTAATGTGGATGCATTGATCTGGTGAAATACTCATTGAGTAGAGTGAGACTGTGAAATATGACATGTCTGGTGCCAAAATAGGGCCTGCTAGTTCATTTATCCTGTCCCCATTTTTTTTTATGGTGTTGAGGTGCCATGGCTTTCAGACCATGAACCTAACAGGCAGAGTTCCACTTTGCCTTTTGGCAGCTACAAATCTTGGATTTGTTCTAAACCAGGCTCATTTTACTAAATTCCTAACATTTCCACTGAAATGCTCACCTCTTAGGCACTAGCGATACCATAGTGAAAATGTAAGCAGTGTTGCTACTCATTTTTTTCGTCACAGTGAATCACGCTCATCTTTAAACCACTTGTGACTGTGTTTCTTGATTCTCTCTGGGTCAATATTGCTTCTCTGCATGACTTCCCAAATCACTGTTAATGAATTATATTTGATTCCTTCATCTGTGAACACGTGCATCTAGTCACCCTTACACTCCCTGTCTCCTTGGTTGCAGTCAAGCATGTGCCATAATACCATAAGGTGGACACAGAAATTGCATTAAAACAATGACTGGCAAGAAAATAAGGACATACACCCTTTTGCTTCTAGCTCTGCAAAATACTTTTTTGTTCCACTTGCTTCTTCTTCCCCCTTTAGGTTTACCAAACTTCCTAGATTGTCAAACATTGTCTTGATTTCCACACTCAAGCTCAAAATTCAAAAGTCTTATTACTTTAGGCAAACTAGGAAAGAAAGATGTTTTTGCTATAACCGACCATAATCAGACAGAACCAGTCATGTACACCCCAACTCCTGCTGCACAGCACATTAGCTTCTTCATAGTGCTTCATTTGCTTGTTAGATCCTTCATCATTTTATCTGCCATTAGGGGATGTGGATATCTCCAATTTATAAGTGAAATTTTTTAGAAAATAAATGGCTAAGTGAACTCTATGGCAAATTGTAAGTGCCAAATTATAAGCTCTTGTTGAAGGAATTTTTACATTTTTATGGTGGAACTGTGACCAGTAATTTGCTGATAGGCTGGAGTGGGTAGAAATAATTTGAATGTACAATGAGTTTGGTGTGGGTGATTAAACCTAGAGGAAACTGAACCCGGTATGTTTGTTTCCTGAAATATAGACTCTGAGTCTAAAGTCATAAAGCAAACAAGCCCATATATAAATTCAAATCTTTTTCCTCAGTGAAGAAAAGTGCCTGTATGAACTCCTCAAATGGCCTTTCCAAATTCTCAGGTTATTTTTCATGACCAACAACAGATATTTGTTAGTTGACTGTTGCTGAAGATAAATTAGGACAAGATCTGTATTTATAACTTGTATGTGTTGAAGGTATATTTTGTATTATAATAGACTATAAAACTCAAATTGTAAAAATTTGAAATATCAATGAAATACAATCATTATGATCAAACTTATTAGACAAATGTTTCTTATGAGAAATAACCATATTATTTTTAAAGTCTAGGAAGCATATTGGCCCCTTTGTGATTTGGAGATAAACAGTTGAGATATGAATTTAATTCAATGCTAAATCTTATCGTTTGAGACAAGCTCATGCTATACAAACCAGGCTGTTCTCGAACTCTCAATCCTCCTGTTTCTACATCCTGAGAGGCACAAATACAGGAATAAGAAGCTTATGTAACCTTGGGAAATGTATCTACCACCTCTGTTACCTCTGTTTCCTCAGCTTTGAAATATGAATAAAACAATGTGCCTATATGCATTTCTGCAAACTAGATAAAATATCACTAATTAACATCTAATTATGCATCTGGTATAATAAATATCATAAACCATACTGTTGAAAAGTTCTGGTAATAAATCCAATTACCACTTAATTTGATTTTCCTAGTTCCAGAAATCATATAAGTAATGTAGGGAGAGAAATTGACAAGTATATATGCATACCAGCAAGGTTACAAAATGTATATTGTAGTCATGAATGTACATAGCATTTGAAAGTTACATATTTATTGCTAGATCTAAAAAAGTATCAAATTGAAATTATATTCTGTGGTTGTTTCCAATTTCATTTAATAGAATTAGAGATTAGAGATAGTGAATTCTAAAAACACTGGCGTTAAACATTCCTCAAGGCAGCCAAACAACTCTCATTTTGTTTCTGAAATCAGTCTATTCAAAATAAGTTAGATATTTCAAATTTTATCCATTAGAGTGGATAAAATAAAGGTGGTCACTGGGATTATTTAGATCCCTTTTTAATTTCAAAGGTGTTTTAGTTTCTTTTATGTTGCTATAACAAAGTATCCCAACAAAAGCAATTTAACAGAGGATTTATTTTGGCTTACAGTTTCAGGTACAGTCTGCCAGGATGAGGAAATCACAGTGATATGAGTTCAAGGAAGCCGGTCACATAATGTCCACAACCAGGAAGAGAACTATGAGTGCATGCTGTTCAGCTCCCTGTCTCCTTGTGTATTTTCAGCAGACTATGCCAGGACTGGAGCTACAATGGGTGAGTCTTCCCACCTAAATGATTATAATGAAGATAATTTCCCACAAGCTTGTCCATAGGGTCTCCCAGGAGATCCCAGGTTCTCACAAGTTGACAGTTACCTAACCATCACAAAGGTATACTTGCAAATGTTGTGGGTTAGGGCTGGAGGACAACTCCATGGGCCTGGGTTTGATCCATAGAACCTCCATAAAAATCCAGCAGTGGTGGTGCACACTGGTACTGAAAAGGCACAGAAAGGCAGATCACCAGGGCTCATTAGTAGCCTACTTCACCTGCTTGGTGAGTTTGAGGTTAATGAGAGATCTCGATTCAAACCAAGGTGGATGGTTCTTGAGGAATGACATCCGATGTTGACCTCTGACATACATGTGTTCCTGCATACACGTGTGTACTCACACATACACAAAAACAAACAAACAAATAAATAAATCATAGCATGGATGTGTGTCTTCAGCAATAAATGGCACTCTTTCCTTTATCTCCTACATTTACAGCTGAATGAAAAACATACAGGATACAAGGAAAGGTATCTTAGTGATTTCATTGCTAAAAATGGGAAGATGGTTGCATATCCTATCTGGGAATAACTGCAACATGTTTTCAAATCTTTTGTTTCAAAATTCAGTTGCTACATCAGAAATTGAAGCTCATCCTAACATGGCTTTCATGGTAAGGGTGGCAGCTCACATTGTCAGCTCAGTACCCCAGGGCATCTAGAATAACTCACAGCAATTCTTTTTATAGGAGACAATGAGAAAAGATTGAGAAGACATTCTCACATACAAGCAGAATGGAAGTCTCATGCCTTTATGCATATGTAATCAGTAGAAGAAAACTATATATGTATCTGTGTCATATCACTTGCACATGTTTTGATTCAAAACATGTGTTAGGTTTTGTCTTAGCAGTATCAATATTGTGTGATTAAAGGCAGTTATTAACCAAACGTAGCATCAATGTGTTAAGTATCTTACATTATTTGCTATACAATCCTACTTGTAAAATAAAATAGAACAAGAGAAATGGTGCATAGCTGATTTTTAAGTCCCTAGAAAATAAATACTCTGTTTACTATGACTTTAAATTTACAGTAACATCTTTTAATTAACGAAAGAACAATGAAAAGACAGAACACAATATTTGCACTTGGAAGAAACTTCATGAGTCTGAAGCAAATTCTTTGGAGGCTCTGAATATCCTCAAATTTTCCATTATTTCATCAGAGATGGGATTGGGGGGGCTACCAGGGGAAGGAGTGGACTGGGAGAGGGGAAGATAGTTGTTTATGACAGATAATGAACACCTGCGGTGTGCACTCTGGGTCTCTTTTAAGTGCTGATACCAGCAAGCACTCTAAGGAGATGAGAAACTGGTGATCTGGTAAAATATGGCCTCAGCTAAAGGTCACATGAAATTGTACAGAAAACCTTGGGGATGCCTCAGAATGGGGGTTAAAGAGAGGAGGGTGCTCATTAGAGCTTGTACTTAAGCACCAGCTTCACGTTATCAGGGAAATTGTTCATTTGTGTGAAAATCTGACCTCTGTCATTCTGCCAAGGAGGCTAAGCCCAGGAGCAACCCAGGCTCACACGAGCTGGCAGAAGTTAAGGCTACCTGGAGACCCTTTTCAAAGGACACCACAAAGGTGAGCAGCCCAAGAGTTGACCTTCCTTCTTTCATTTTCTATTTATATCTGTTTGTAAAGTTCAAAGAGTTCTCTTTTTCCCCCCCAAAAGAAAAGAACTTCAAGTGCAATAAAATGATGAAAGATTCCAAAGGAATAAAGCTACCAAAAGAGAAGGTGAAAGAAAAATATTTTATCTAAGAAGACTGGTTATTTAGAGAAAATAATTCAGATACAAAGACTACACTTACTGTATCTCTTAACACAGTACCTTTACGTTTCATTGTGTCACAAAATTTTAACCAGAAACAAGATGTTATCTTATCTAAGGAAAAGGAGAAAGCTCTATTAAGTTGCTTATCTTCCAGAGAGGTAAACAATTAGGAATTCTTTTAATCATCAAAACATTTTTCTTTCACAATTAAATAAAAGAGGAAAAAAAATGGTGCATAATCAGCTACCTGGTATAGATATAAAATGAAGCAAGAATGAAGCAAGTTGAATGTTAAACTTCATTGAAATTAACTATATTTTAAATTGATATGTAACAATGAAAATAATGCAATTTATAGGACGGGATATTTTCTTTTATTGCATTTAAACATCGTGTAACCTAATAAGGGTAGTTGGTTTCTCAAACATTTATCAATTTCTACTGTGATTTGACAGTGAAATGCCCTCCACAAAATCATGTGTTTGACTGCTTGGTCTCCAGCTGGTGGTACTGTTATGGGAGGCTATGGAACTCTTAGGAGGCAGAGCCTCCTGGGGAAGATGGGCTACTAGGAGCAGTCCTTGAAGTGTATGATCAGAACTTACTTCCTGCTCAATCTCTTGCTCCCTGACTACAGATGCAACATGACCAGCCATCTCATATCCTGCTGCCATGACTTTCCACCATGGCTGACTATAGCCCCTCCTACAGTGTCCAAACAAATTAGTTACTCCTTTTTTTGGGTTACTTCTTATCAAATATTTAGTCCCAAGAAACCCAAGAAAAATAACAAATATACTTCTTTATAGCAAAAAAAATAATAATAATAATAATAATTCTTATGAAGTATATGGTTCCTAGTGGCCATCTCCAGTCACTCCGATGAGAAAGGCCTCCTACAACTTCTTCCTCCATATCTCTTCCCTGTTCCTCTTCTCCCAGCCTCTGCAGACACTGGCTAGCTACTCTCACTTCTATGAGAACACCATTTAGATTTTACAGATAGTAAGAGGAAGGAGTGCCCTCTTTGCCTTGGCACTATCCTTGCAGATAGTGATCTCCAGTTCCATTGAGACGGTGGCAAAGGACAGGACAGGATTTTAATATGTGTGATGAAATGGTTTTCCACTGTGCACACATCATGTTTTCTTCATCCATGAGTCATTTGATGGACACTATTGAGTGTTCTGGTTAGGGGTGTAAAAACATAGGAGTTTACTGTGTCCTCATTTCCTTCCCTTTGAAGATAAATGAGCAGTGAGTTATAAAGGATGTGGTGATTCTATTTTTTCATTGTTTGATGATGTTCCACCCTGTTGTCTGTAACGGCAGAGCTGCATGGACTTCTCACTAACAGTGTAAGAGTTTCCTTTCTCCACATCCTCCGCCTGTATCTTTATCCTCAGTCCTTGGTAATAGCCACTCTGAGAAGTAGGACTGATACCTCATTGGGGTTTATCTGTAACTCTCTGACCAGAAGGGATGAGGGGTATGATCTCATACGCCCATTGGTCACATGCCTCTTTTGAAGGTTTCCAGTTTGCAAGTACCATGACTTTAAATTGTCATTTTTGTTTACTTTTTCTATTTCTTTCATGATTCATGTGTGTTTGTACATGTGTATATCACGTGTGTGTGGGCTCATGGTCATATATGTGATATAGGTTCACATATGTCATAACATGTGAATGGAGATCAGAGAATATTAGGTGTCAGTCAGTTCACACCTTTCATCATGTTCTTGACATAGTGCCTTGTTTATTCTTCCCTGAATACTCCATGCTAGCTTGCCTGAAAATTTCCAAGGATTCTCCTATCTCACTATAGGTGCTTTGATATTACAAAAACAAAGGCTGGATAGTCTCCAGCTTTAACTGGCTTCTGGGGATCTGAACTCAGGTCCTCTTATTTGTAAGCAAGCACTTTACTCTCTGGGCCATCTTCCCAGCCCTTTTCATAGTGCTCTAAAGTTAAACGCTGTCATACATATCATTTGCAAATATTTCCTCCTGCTTTGTGGTTTATCTTTGTATTCTGATGATCGTTTTCTTTGCTGTAGAGAAAGGCTTTAGTTGGATTTGTTTAGTAATAATGAGTATGTTTGCTTTTGCTTTCTGTACTTGAGAGGGGTCTAGCCTAAATTTTTCTTGCCAGTAACAATGTCAGGAACATTTCTTTCTTTTCTTTAAGTAGCCTCTTTTCTTCAAATTG
The DNA here is from genome assembly GCA_026225945.1 of Cricetomys ansorgei. NCBI lineage: Eukaryota > Metazoa > Chordata > Mammalia > Rodentia > Nesomyidae > Cricetomys > Cricetomys ansorgei. The sequence continues at coordinate 7,849,370 of JAMJFZ010002307.1, read as the reverse complement.
TACATTTAGTTCTTTTATCCATTTGACTTTTAACCTGTGAGAGTTGGTTTTAGTTTCTGTCTACAGATAGATATCCCTTTCCCTATTACCACCAACTGAAAAGATTATCTTGGCACTTCAGTAAAAGATAAGTTGAATGTAGACGTGTTGATTTGCTTCGGAACTCTCTACCCTGTGCCATTGGTCTGCATGTGTGTCCATGCCAGAACCATGTCATTAGGATTACTATAGCATTGTAGCATATTTCAAAACTAAGCATGAAATATATTCTTTATTCTTTGGGCTCAAGATCACTTCGGCTACTCAGAGTTGTTTTATAGTTTCATAGAAAAATTTGAGTAAATTTTTTGTCATTTCTGTGAAGTGTATAGTCTGGTAGAGAAAGCATTAAACCCTCAATTTTTTGTCTTATGAAAAATAAAACTGCAGTTAATTTCTCACTTGACTGGAAGTTTCAGACTCATCAGTTTGAGTATGTGTGGGGAAGGGTTTCAGTACTCCATTAGGCTATCCAGCTGAAGGAAACTACTTGAGAAAATAAAATTATAAAGAAGTGAACATTTAGTTTAAACCACAGATTTGTAGGTTTTAGTTACTTGTTCTTGGTGTGGAGCTTTGGGAATATAGGTCATAGAATATCACAGAGGGAAGTGCTTGCCATTGCAAAGCCATTCAGTCCCTGGAGGAAAGATGAAGGTGGCAGACATCCATGCAATGTCTTCACAGGCATGCCCAGGTGGACCACACTTCCTTCCGTGAGGCTCTGCCTCCTAAAGATTCCACAACTTCCCAACAATGCCCCCAGGTGGTAAACAAATCCATAACACAAGGATGTGGGAGCATTTAAGACATAAATCATAAAATACATTGTTTTTTAAGTTGGCTAAACACTAATTTCACAAGTTCACTGCAATGTTTGCTGAATTTTAGAGGAGGTGACGCAGACCTGGAGAACGTCCAATATTTAATCATGAATGACAGCCCCCTTCACTCCCATCTCTTCCACGACTTTTGGTGTGAAAAAGCAGTGATAAACATGTTGCAGTATTTTGGATACTTTCTTTCTTTCAAAGTAAGCATGGAGTTTTGTTTAGTTAAATGCTAAATGACAACTCTAAAAACTCTAAGACAGTAGAGGGTTTGGAGACAACTCCCAGCCTGAGGTCACCGTGCTGTAAGGTTCTCCCAGCTCAGTCTGTAATAAGTAAAGCACAACCACCTGAGCCCCTTCCCTATGACCACCTCGGGCACTGCCAATGCCCACAGTAAGGTATCCATTAACACAGCTGTGTGAAGTACAGGAGTGCTGGGAAAGCAGAAAAGGTTCTTTCTGAAAGGAATAATCCACTTCCTATAAACGTCATCAATGAGCCATAATTTGCTTCAGGTAGATGAGTTAGTGATAAAATAATCACGATCATATCTGCTCATAGCTGAGAACTGTGCACAGGTGATAGGGCTGGGAGAAAATGTGCTTTTACGATATCTACTGTTTATGGCTAATGTTGTTTTCTTTGAATATTCCTTTCTTTTCTCCCCCTCCTCAGATGGCATGTAAATATGAGAAATTAAACTTTCTGCATTTTATATGTCAGTTATAATTGAAATAAATGTTGGTACACCTGGAATAATATATCACAGATAGCATTTGATTTCTGACCACTACTAAGAAACTTATTAAAAGCCCTGAGACTGCACTTCTACAAACAAATCGGTGACCTGGTGTTATTTATTTGTGTAATTATTTCAATTGATTCTCTTTTCATTAGAATTCCCAACAAGATCACATAAATCACTTAAGGAGCTGAGTATCACGCAAGGTGTACAAACTTAGAGTTACTTCTTGTACCCTCAAAGGGGCGTTTCATTTCGTTTTATTCTGTTTTTCCCTTAAGAAGAAGGAAAAGTTGAATTCCAGATGAACACCAGGATTTCAAGATTTGACTTTAGGATGAGTACTTCTTGAAAGATCTGTGCCTTTCACAGCCATGGTCTTCCGAAGCTAATTGCATTGCTTATGGTAATGGTGCCCTCCAGAGGAATTTTGCGGTAATTTGAAAGACTAAATTGGATCAGGGAAAAATAAAGCTGTGACAGTTAGGAATAGAAATACAGGTTTCAGAGATAAGTTAATGGTTTTAACCTAACATTATCTCTTACTTAAAATTTGGTGCAGATATTGTAAAAATGTCTATATTTTATTATACTGTGCTGGCAAATAAATGTTCAAGGAAAGAATAAAAGATTGTGATTATAAAATCCAAAGTCATGATTGTGTTGTTTCTTTTCTTCTGCTTTCTGGAATCATTGCCAGAAATACATATAAATAAATATTAGCAGTCAGTCCTGAAGTCAACATAGCTGTCCTCATGAATTATTGAAAGGAAATTGAAAGGGGAATGAAAGCCATGATTATCAATAACAAGCCAAAATTATCATCATAAAACATGGACAGGTTAATATAGACAAAGATACAGGGAAAATATAATGCTGTTTTATCACTGAAACTTTCTTAATTCCAGAGTATGCATGGTAATTACTTCACAGAATAATTTGTTTTCATTGTAAAGTGACTTTTGCTTGACATTGTGAATCAAATAAGAAGGAAGACCCAGTCATGTCCAATGAGCTGATGGTTCCTGCATCACATACCACAGTGATCTTCTGTATTTGACCTCTTAAAAAGGACATTAAATTAAAAGACAATAATTTTCTTTCAATGATATACAAATGATAGTTACAATAAGCAGTTGTAAAATTGAAACACAATACCAAGCTGTTTGGTGAAGGGATGATGGCACTCCTCAAAACAATAATCTTTAAAACAACAGCAATCTGAGACTGATGCAATGCCTGTTTCACTAAAAGGGCTGAAGTACACAGACTCAGAGAGACTGCGCAACAAGGAGGGCACCAGTGGGTACCAGGCATCTTCCCAGTAAAGGGACAATAGATCAGAAGGTGCAGGTGGGCTAGGGGAGGATAGGAATGCTAAGAAAAGGGACCAGTTGGGGGATGGGGATGGAGGGAAAGAATATATGGAGAGAGAACCGGAATTGGAGGACATTTAGGGGAATCCGGAGACCTTGAACAGTGGGAACTCACTGGAATCTAAGACCTTGGTGAGAGCTTCTAGCAATGGAGAGTGGGGACCCTGAACATATCATCTCCTGTAGCAAGACAAGGCTTCCCAGTGGTGAGACTAGGACACTATCCCAACCAAAACAATCTCTGAGCTATAACCTATCCTGGGAACAGGAGCCATTGGGACACTGGGGGAAGGGGTGCAGAACCGTAACCCATGCTTGCTATTACAGGGCAGAGCAGGAACCTGAGACTGGATAGCCAGGAGATGATTTCTAATGACATCCTGCTCTACTCATAGATTGGTGCCTAGCCCATTTTTCATCAGAGACCCTTTATCTGAGAGCTGATGACAGCAGATGCAGAGCGCCAGACCAAAACATCGTGCAAAGCTCAGGGAACCCAGAGGAAGAGGGAAAAGATAGGTTGCAGGTACCAGAGGGGTGGAGGACACCAGGAGAACAGGCCTCATAGTCAACTGACCAGCACACTTGGGTGCCTCAGGTGGAAGACTTGGAATCTTCAGTGTCCCCCTAGATATGTCTTGTGGTTGTCAGGCTTTGTATTCTAGCCGAGCTCCTACAGACTGAGTGGGGGAATCTCTGACCCTGTTGCCCATCCTTGAGACCCTCTTCTGCCTGCTAAGTTTCCTAGCCCACCCTTGGTGCAGGGATTAGTTCCTGGCCCTGATCCATTTTATTATGCCCTTTTTGAATGGTAACCCTGGGAAGCTTGCTCTTATTTGGGGAGAGGCCAGGGGATAGATCTGGGGGAGAGGGGAGATGGTGGAGTAGGAAGGAGCAGAGGGATGGGGGAGTCGATTGTTATAAGAGAGAGAGGGGAAAAATAACAATTTAAAAAAACAGCAGCAGTAAGAAAAGTGACAATGTTTCTTCTTCACCACCTGAGTCCACAGTCGTGGACTATAACCTCACGTTGGGAGTCCAAATAAGCCCTAAAACTGCCTTAAATTCCTTTGGTTGTATATTTTATCCTATAAAGAGAAAAAGTGAATTGATTCCACTCCTATGTGCCTATATCTGTCTATGAATAACTGTTGTATATCTACAATTCAAAAAATTTAATAAATAACTATATCAAATCATGGAAACTTACACACTTTTATGACAGAAATATTTTATGCTTTCCTCACTACTGGTTATATTTCTTCACTATTGATTTTGATAAATAAACTTCTAGCTGCAGGATAGGGAGGTTGTTCAGTATGTAAAGTGATTGCTGTATGTGCCTCAGAATCATAGTTCAGAGCTCTAACACCCATGTAAAGTTGCACATGGTGGCATTTGCCTTTAGCCCCAGCAATGGGAGATCTGCAGAGACAGATCCAAGGGCTGATGGCCAACCAGCCTAGACACTCAGCTTGCCTCTGATTCAGTGAAGAGACATTGTCTCAATAAAAAGCAGCAGAGATAGGTTGAGAAAGATTCATAAAGTTCACCTCTGGCCTCCACACAGGCATAGAGACAATCACACGTAGACAGAGATGCATGCCTGTGTGTGCACATACACACACAAACACATGCACACACAAAACAAATAGATAAATCAATAAGTAATGGGTAAAAATCTAGTCCCTATATCTGTAACAGATGTCCAGTGCACATCTTCCTAATAAACTACATATTTTAGCCAATACTTACCTAGATGTTGTTTGTAATTAGCAATTATTGCATAGTATTATCAAATAATACATAACTTATCAATGTGATTGTCATTGATTCCTCGATATGTCTATTCAAGCATCTTTGAAAAAGTTGTTGAGGCACATATCTAGAGTCAGCATTGTTCCATCTTTGAGCAATTAGCAACTGCTCACAGAAATCAAGTCTGTTACAACACTGTGAGTTTACTCTCCCACCAGGGGAAGAGTGTCCACTTATAAACACAGATCAAGGATGCTCCTAAGGGTTTTAGGCAGATGCCAGTCTTACTACTGTGGCATAGCATGCCATTTTGATAGTGTGGCTTGATTATAAATTCAGGCAAACACCATTATGATGTAAAACTGTCAGAATTCTCTTCTGTTTCTTGTTCATATATTCTGGTAATCCTCTTAATCATTTGTATTTCTGAGTTGAAATTTTCTTCATAGTAGTTTTTATTGCTCATGGTGTGCTTGCTAGCATAGTGAAAATACATTTTTTAAACTTTGTGTTTATAATGTATTCTCTATAATAATTTCCTAGGGCATTTTCCTGAGAAAGAGTCTAGAAATCTCAAAGAATATTGCTGCATTAATTCATCCTATAGGACACAAAGAAGCAATAAGAATTCATCCATTCATGAACATATAGACAGTTGTGTATGATTGAATGGAGAGAGTCATTTTTCACCCCTGATTAGTTGGACCAATACTTCCTATGCACATGCAAGCAATCATACATGCATATGTGCACATATAATTGCTACTGTTCCTTTATAAGAAGTAGGTAATGTGATTTGCCTATAGTTATAGTTACTTTTAAGTTATTAATTACAAATGCCTGCACACTGTTACTTTTAAAATTTATTGTATAATCATAAATGCTCTAATATTTTTGCTTGGAAAATCCTTTGACTTGTCCCTATAAACTATCAAACCATCAACGTATAATGTAACTTTTAAATTTTTATTGTTTTCACCATGATACATTTTTTAAATGTTTCCAATACAGTGATAGAAGTAATGCTAGTAGCTTTATATAATTTATCATGAAAATACAACTCTTTGGATGGCTCAGTGATTAAAAGCGCCGGCTGTTCTTTCAGAGGACTCATATTCCTTCCTCAGTACCCACATGGCAGCTCACAAACATCTGTTCTTCCAGTTCCTCAGGATAGGATGCTCTCTTCTGGCACCTACATTCATCAACTATCTGTCACTGTAACAAATGCCTGAGATAAATCCACTTAAGGGAAGAAGGGTTTATTTTTATCTCGTGGTTTCAATTCAAGACAGTTGGCTCAATGACTTTGGACATGTAATGAGACAGAACAGCATGGCGTGATTGTGTGACAGAGAAAGCTGCCCACCCGTGGTGGTTGGAACGTAAAGTCAGAGTGGAAGTATCGGGGCTCACAACAACCCTGCCAATGTCATGCTCCCAATGTACTAACTACCTCCCACTGAGCCCCACCTCTTAACAGGTGCACTTAATGTTTTAACAACCTCCCACAGCTCCAAACCAACAAGTCTTTAACACATGGGTGTTAGGAAACATTTCAGATGCAGCACACAAGAGCACTCATATTAGGTTGGCATGTGTGGAGAACAGAGAACCGTATGTACAGAAAAATCTTCAGGGGTATGTGAACAAAATATCATCAGTATTTACAGAAATAGTGTAGGGTGTCATGTCTCCATGATGTGTATGACATAGCATTGAAGCCAATGATCCTTATAAAAACTAAACATGTCTCTTAAAAGGATAATCAGGCTGGTGAGATGGCTCAGAGCTTTCACGCAAAAGCTCTGCTATATTGATCCTGTAGGGGGGGCCCAAGTTCAGTTCCTAGCACCAACATCACATCAAGTGCTTCATATCCTCCTGTAACTCAAGCTTTTGGAATAACAGATGCTTCTGACCCCCATAGGCCAGCTGCAAGTGTGTGCACAAGCCCAAACACAGGGCAGGCAATGCATATCAGTAGACCACTTGCCTAGCATGTGTGAAGCATACCAGATTTGATTACCAGAATCACATAAATTTCATATATCATCCTTTAATCTTAGTACTCCAGTCAGGGAATGGTAATGTTAACAGTCTGTGTGATTACCTGACACACACATCTACAGCACAGATTTTAATGAAATAATAGCTGTGTCTCCAGGAAAACAAACAGGGGATAGTTTGAGCAAAGAGCCAAACCAACCCTCTTTAGAGTGAAAAGGACACCATCTTTCTTTTTTTTTTCCTTTAAAAAATCTTATTACTTTCTTTATGTGTATCTGTGTGTGACTGAAGATAAGCATGTGCACCACAAGCATGCAGGTGCATGCCATGTCTAGAAAAGGACATCGGAGCCCTTGAAGGCTGCTAGGAGTTGCATGATGTGGGTGTTGTATACAAAGCCAAGATCATCTCCCAAAGCAGCAAGTGATTTTAACTGTGGAATCATCTCTTTAGACTCAAGGACACCTTGTGTCACCGTGTCTCTCACAAACTGGCTAGATAGACTTTAGTGTTGGTTGGAACTCAGTAAACTTCCTGCCAACAACAAAAATCCACCTTTGGAGTAAAAAATTAGATTTTATAAATCCCATATCTACCACCCCAAACTTTATATGTTCTGAGTGCTTGAAGATTTAGGTCAGTAGTGAAGTTAATAAATGTGACTAGTTTGGCTATTTTAAAGTGAAATTTATGAATATTTAGAACATGACATAATGCAGTGTATCTGAAATTTTCAAGTAAAAATGTTCTTATTCTCAAGTCATTGAAGTGAATAATGATGCTAAATGAATTAATGAATCTTAATGTAATTCTATGTGAGCCATTTATCAATTGGATTACAGATTCCATATTGTAACTAATATTTAAGTAACTACTACGTTATGACTTTTGGTCTAATACTAAGAAGAAATGTCCACAGGACTAAAAAAGCTAGTAAAATAATCACCCCATTCCAAACAGATACTGAAAAGAGACTTAGTATAAAAGTTATAACGCTTTGCAACAAAATAAATCCAGAAACAGCTATTGTAATTCATCTATTAATAAGTTTTATCAAATTTTAAAATGAATGGCAATATGTTTCTTTGTTTATGGCACATGCTTTTTTTTCTTTAAAATGCTTTTATTTCAGTACATGCTATTGGATACTTATTTTTAAATTAGATTGATGAATACATGTTTTACATGCTTTTTATTTTAATTTCTAATACTTTATATCTCAGTAAGTAATGCAAAATCTCTCTTATATTGTTCAACTTTAATAATATTTTTAAAAAGTGTCAACATCAGGAAGTTGTCAGGAGAGCAGAATAGAACTCTAAACCTGAAGAGAGGAATGAAGTTAGTAGTCTTATGGAGAATGAGTACCATTCTAGAGCCACAGTGACAGCAACATGTGTGTAAGACTCTCAAAGAAGGTCTAACTAGCTCCTAATTTGTTGGAATCTTCCATCCCAATTCTAGGGAGTTGGAGAAGAAGGAAGGCTTAAACACCTAGGCTATTGTTATCACCAAGTGGTTGCTAAGCTGTGGCTAATATAGGTGTTAATGGAAAAGATAGCAGGGAATTCTGAGAGTTGCTGTACCAGTCACTTAAGGTGCTCAAACAAATCACAGGGACATGACGTTTTATTTGTGCAGTAGATGATAAGCTAAAAACCACAGTGAACAAACTCCATTGGTGATTAGTAAATTATTACACACAGCCTGAGCTGCTGGCTGCTGCCTCTCAGCATTCCTGAAGGCAGAGGAAGAAAAGACCGGGTAAAAAAACATGAAGGTATGGAGTGCTATGAGACATTGTAATGAAATCTTCAATACAATGTTTGCTCTATACGGTTGTAAAACTTTCTGATTCATTTAAATGTATTAATTCTTAAATGCAATTAGAAATCCTTAAATAAATTCCCTCTCTCTCTCCCTCTCCCTCCCCCTCTCTCCCTCTCTCTCTCTCTCTCTCTCTGGATTAATTTCAAACATAGTCTTCTGGAATGCCAGTTGTAAGAACAGGATGTAGCAAGAATTGTTACTGTCATAATTTAATTTTTAAGATTCATGGTAAGAATAAATTTCAAGGACTCAGAAAGGTCAAATTCGATGTCATGATAGAAACTTACTTTCACCTGGGCCGAAGTACAACTAAAATTTAAAGAAAGAATGGGGTACAAGCAAAGAAATCAGGTTACCAATGGCAACTGCAGACACCGAAATACGAGTGAGCATGCAGAAGAGAGGTGAGGTGATTATGAAAGATGAGTGTTGAGTTCTCAAGATGCCAATTGCAAGAAAGTGAAGTCATTATCCCTAAGCTGTCAATTATTACTTTGCATCTGTTAGTTTACGAAAATGGCTTCCATTTGAACTGCATACTTCCACTGGCTGTTATCTCTTTCAATGCCAAACAGAATTTTTAATTTGAGAACTCTCTATGTGACACTGTGAATTATGTTTATAGGATGAAATGTGAAAATATAAACACTGTGAAAATATTTAAAGATTCTCATAAAGCATTTAATTTATTAAATGTCTGAGGGACATTGACATTTTAGGTATTACAGTAGATAATTATGACCAAGTGCTGACATAAAAAGAGTGCTGTTAACTTGCAAACTTTCAGTCTTCACAGACACATAGAACAGTTTACTGAATCCGTGATATACATATATATACATATACAGGCATATATATGAAAGTACAGAATTCTAGCGGACAATTTAATAATGTTAAAATTCATACAAAGAAATAAGTGAGGCATGTGCAGGTGTGTGAATCTATATAAAGAGACATACACGGACATGGAAAGGAAGAAGAAAAAAGTTTTCAAAGTTTCAAAATTCTTTGGAATGAATTTACTACAATGTTCAGTTCTAAGAAATTTAAAAAAAAAATTCTAGAGACCCATAAAGCTCTCAAAATTAAAGTAAGTCTAGATTTTAATGACAGAATAAATTTTAACTGATAAATATATATTTATATGGATATACAAACATATACACATGGATACGTTACAGTTAAAGTTTTAACTCTGAGGCCTCCAGAAGACTAAGTTTATGATACTATTGTTTCAGTCATTGCTTACATAAACAAGCCAAACTGACAAAATTGAAAGGCAAAGGTGAAATGTGTCCTATGGATGGACAGGTGAGTGGTTCCAGTACAAGGCAGCAGCTGTAGCCACCTTTTGAGTAGATTGACAATGTGACATAACTGATGGGAAGCAACAGAGGGAAAAGCAAACTCTACACCATTGCAGACCTGGAAGCTGAGAGTTGTTCAGCTTGAGTGAACCAGGAGTGTTCAGCTCATAGACCACCCAGAACTGGTACAAGCAGAGTGGCAGACTGTGCTCATGTTAGTCAATTGCTTCAGCAACATGACAGTCATGCTTGCTGAGCTCCCTGATTGACAGGTCTAAGCCATCTCTACTCATAGCTAGACTATGTGGAAACTCAGGGGTCCTCAAATGCTTGCTTGGCATACTGTCATGGAAACCAACAAGAATCAGCTATGTCTATAGAGGGCATAGCCTATCCCAGGTTTTCCCAGATAATTATATGATGGTCTGATGAAGGAAAAAGACAGCTATGTAAAACAGAACGTGTGCTCTATAAACTCGGAGAGGCCTTGGTGCTGAGGTAACTTCTGAGTCTTTCCAATGTCCTTAATTCAAATAAGTTGGCACAACAGGTTCTTATATTTTGAATATTTTCCCCAAACTCCAACACAAATAGAAGGTTCATTTTAAAGACTTATTTACAAACCCCAGCAACTTTCTGACTATCCGTGGTTCCTTTCTAAAAACTTCTTTTGTACTAACAGAGAGTGTGGTCTTAATGGATGTATCATTGAATCAAAACTGAAGTTTTAAGAAATCACGAGCTTCATTCGACCCTAGTGTCACAGGCAAACAAAATGAATGTCCTCTAATCGGTGAGAACATAGTAACTGGAAGTGCTGGAGGTCACCTTATCCGAAATGGTAGTTAACATGACGTCAGATTTGTCTACGTACTATTATCAGATGTAAAATACTGCGTGTTATGGGCTCAACGATTCTGTTACTTAACAAGGGGGAAAAAAAACGTTAAATGGATGAAATCTTATTCTTAATATAATCGTCAGAAATTCTTTCAGTTATTCTGAGTTTGTTGCTCATTCGCTCTTATTAAATTACTTTTTTAATCTTCCAAGAGGAAGAAGCATGGTTCGATTCAGAATACAGAGTTCTCAGGAAGCGTGCTTGCTGTCTGCACTAATCCCCCACCCCATCCCAAAAAGCCGAAAGCAGCAGCGGTGGTAAGAGAATCTCCTCATGTCCGCACGATGGCGCTATACAATAGTTAAAAGCAGGCTTGCTTCGTACTGAAAAAGAGCAGATGGAGGGTCTTTAACAGCCCTCTTAGATCAAATTCGAAAAATGGAACACGGACTCGTACCCTGTTTGCCTCTCATCAAGCAATGTAAAGCTATGCCTGCCTGCCTTTATCTGTGAAATTGTCTCATTGTCTGAAAAACACCAGCACACGGCAGTTTAGATGCTGCACCATAAAGGGAAAATAGACAAATTAACAAAATGGATATTATCAGAAAAATACGTCAATTTGATCCGAGGGAATACCAACTTCTGTTTTGTTTTATTAGTGCCTAGCTATTACATCTATATGAATATCACATTCTATGTCATATGATTTCAGTAAACATGTAATCTATGTGATGACAGAGAATTGAAAATGCAAAATTAGAAAGCTATAGAAAGTTGTAATGTTTAGTGCCGATATCAAAGTGAGAATACAAAATTTCAGCTGTAGGAACAAAGGAAAAACAAGGAGGAAAAAGTGGACTAAAGTAGATCATTTATTTTGAGAAGAGAGCAAAACTTCTACGGACTCCTGTGTGGCACTGAGGAGGTAAAACAGGGATTTAAACAAATTGTTCATTCTACGTGTAAAGATCTAGAACGTCGGTGAAGCCTGGAACTTTGCAAACTTAATGCGCTCTCCTTTATGTCAGTAACAAGGTTTTTATTCCTCTGTGAAATGAAAGCCACTGTATTTAGAAGAAACCATTTTAACCACCAACTAATCACTTTGTGGAATAATGGAAAGTTTTAGTTATGGTCACTTACATTAAGCCGAGAGTGAGTGGGAGCAGTCAGTTACATCACACAGTGTATAGTCGCGGAGCACTAAGGTGTGATGACGCTAATGGACGGCTACAAACACACGAGACTTACCCTGTAAGATGTGCTCCCTGCTGCTGCTTCATCACAAACGCCTCTGAGAGCTCCCCTCTTAATTTGCTGTAGCCATCTTTAAGGTGTGCTTTAGCTGGAAACACACATTAAATACAGACAAAAACCTCTCACTTGAGCATCTTAAGAATTGTGATGCTAGGGTTCTTATCTTTCTTTTCTTTTCCTATTTACTATTTTAAATGAACATTTTGAGGTGGCATACAAAGGGGGCGTTCACTCTGACTGTTTCATATCTTCATAGTTGTGTCCTTATTTAACCCTCCCAAACCTCCACCTCCCACCACCCCTCTACTGGTCCTCTCTTCCTCCTAATAATCACCCCATCTGCCTTCACAGTGCAGGAATTGCACAACCAATAAGTTTTTCTTAAAACATGTAAAAATCGATGATTGGATTTTTTTCAACCATTGGTCTTCAGTGAATCTGAGTCACAATATCTACAGATTATATAAATATTCACCTCACATGTATTTTTTAGGAATCGGGAGGAATTATCTATGTAAAACCAGTAATTTTTCTTAAATAAAAAATGAGGGTATCCAAATTACTTGTGATGTTCTGATAACTGGCATCATTATACCAGTAACATACCCCCTGAATTCTGTGAACTACTCAAATGTGTGAAAACATGCAACTGTACTTGTTCTGCAAATTTTATTAAAATTACAGTTATTTCCAGGAAAAGTATATTTCAGAGAAGGAATACTCAATTGAAACTATAAGGTGCTATACTAATGTTTGGAAATACACAGGCCTGATATTTTTAGGCTGTGTACAAAAAAAAAATTGAAACTATTACAAATCTCTAGGTAGAGTACAACTTGTTACAGACTCTGACTTCTGTAGAATAATGAGATGCATACCCCTGACTCCTTGTTGTCATAGGCAAAGGGGAGGAAGAGTCCCACTCTTACTTTGTTGTTACTGCTTTCTATGGTAGTCTGTATATGGTGAGGTTTTCAGAACACCATTTATAAGCTCTGAAATGACACAGGAGGTTAATTCTGTCCAGATAGAGAACATTTCAACCATCTCAGGGAGACCTTCCTTAAATATCTTCTGTGTGAACCTCATCTCTCTCTTCAGGGACATTTGCTGTCTAATTTTCTGTTAATGGGGTTCAGAACATGCCACCACCCCCATTATGACATCTGATGAGCAGTAGAATTAGGAAAGTCATCCTCTGACTTCTCCTGCCCTCTACTCCTAAAGTAGATTAGACAGTCACACTGACTTTTTCTTCAGAGAAGGACATAAGGCTCACATGCAGAAGGAGAAGGAAGAAGTATCCCTGTCTCTGAAGACACAGGGACACTGCAGAATCTGAACAAACAGGATTTGCTGTTTCTTACTGCTATCCCACACCCTGCTGATGTGGAATCACACTTCGGCACAGCTATCCTCTTCACCAAACCAAGCCAAGCATGCTAACAGTACACAGCTGTGCCTGTTTCTTCAGGCCCCCGATCCCTTATGAAACATCCTATGTCATGTAAAACTTTTATCAACTGAATCTGTCATCCTCTCTCTTGTTCATCTGTCTCTTATTGGGTAACTTTGACAGGAACCGTTACATAAAGAAATTACATTTTCCTCCTTTACATGATCATCCAATTTTATTTCCACTTTTATAGAGCTCTGGGATTATCTTGTTCAGACAGTCTTTAATTTACTCTGACAGGCAATGAAAATCCTGGTGCCCCAATGTGCTTTTAGGCTTGGTCACAGAGCATAGCACATAGTGGATTAGCCTTGTTCTTTGACCAAAGGGAGTCATGAATATGCACCACATTAGTTCTATAGATGCAGTTATATTCTATTCTCTTATCTAAAGATTTGAAATAATCTTTGCCTATTCTTGTCCAAACACTAAAATAATTAGATCTGCCTAACTCCAAACATTAATATTAGAAAATAATATTGTATAGTTATCAACTGGATACTCTCTTTCTGAAGTGTAGTTCTTTTACTTTTTTAGAAATAACTCTATTTGAATAAAACTTAGAGAACAAATATTATTATTTTCACATGCATTTTTGTTATTATGTGTTGGGGATCAGACTCAGAACTTCACACTTGAATGAAGAACCTCTATTCTATTCATGCAAGTAAATGTTAACAAAATAATTATTTGGGCTTATGGATGTAAATTAAGGTAGTTAAAATACCTTTAATCTGTGGTTTGAAACAAAAATACATGAAGTGGCACACTGTAAATTAGACCTAATTCCTCTTTTTGTTCTTTCTCTCTGGGAAGAAGCAGCAGCTGAGCTTTGCCCTTCCCAACCCCAGGTCTCCACAACACCCATAGTGTGTGAGTTGAGACCGGGATATAGACTGGAAGGAAAGGGTATGATTATTTTAAGGCCTTGAATGTCTCCCTTTTGTATTTTGTACAACTGGTAACTTGGTTGAAGAGAAGAAGAGAAAGAAGGCCCTGGACCAGTTATTGGTGACTGTGAAGGGGAGGATGAAGGATGCTGCGGAACAAGTTGCAGCTGACTCACCAGAGACGCAGGAAAGCACATCCTAACATGCATCCCTCCTTCATACACATGCTGGAAAAGGAAGAATAGAGGGGGCAGAAGAACAGGCAGTTTGATCACTGCCATTTTTCAAAACAGTTCTTAAACCCTACTACAGGGGTGCTTTAAGCATCCCCTGCCTGGGCAATGAAATAATTTCCTTGATTAAATGGCACATACATTATCAGGGTTGGGGAAGGAATCCCTTCACTCCTTATCATTTATGGCTTTGCCTGTCTCCTCTCTTGGAGATTCTCTGTCCATATGACCAGAGGAAATGAGTTGCCTATGGTCAGCTCAACTGGTCCTCACTCACTTCCCCTGGTAATGTCAATATTCAGTGAATGAATTTATTGTTCTGATTTATCCATTACAATCTGAAAACCACTTGATTACCCTATAATCATCCTCTTCTGAGAAAATAACAAATCATCCTCTCCTTGGAGCTATACACGTATGCCTATGTTCTTTCAACAGCTGGAAATTCTAATGTTGCTTTAAAGGCCAGGCATACACTGTTTGTTCCAGATCAGTGCAATCCCCACAATAACTAGAATTCTTCTGGTCCAGTTGCCAACAATCAGATGCCTTGGCAAATAACTACAACTGAAGATCTAATTCCCAGGCCATGCTACTATGCTTGCAGACTATCTTCTTCTATTTATTGATATCTTTGTTTAGAACATTTTGCTATCCTTCAGTTTAAGAGAGTTTACTTTGAAGCTATCTGACAATATCTATCCTAATAAGAAAACATTATCCTTAATCTGACCCTTGATACAAGAATGGACTTAATAACTGACAGGCTTTAATATGGTCACTTGAAGAAGTCAGAGGAGTATTTACTGTTAAGGCTAATTATCTAAAGCTACATCTTAAAAATAGCCAAAGCACCTTGCCATGGCATACTAAGAAATAACCACCACCCATTAGCACACTGTTTTCTCAGTGTTCCTAATTTTCCTAAACAGCTGACAGAGGCTAAATGTTATTTAGCTAGAGAGTCAATCTAAGAAAGGAATTCAAGGGATAGTTTTATCTATTGTTTGCTTACAGCACAGTCAGTATCGATCTCTGGGTCTTTAGAATGTAGTCCCTGTGCTCAAGATACCCATTCTTAACTGTAGGGCACGTGTCTCTTTGGTTATTATGCAGGAATTCACTTTTCTTAGCCAAAGTATGTTTATTTTTTATAAATGTGTTTTCTGAATATGGGTATTTGACTTACATGTATGTCTGTGTACCATGTGCACACAATGCCTGCAGGTGCCAAAAAAGGCAGCGGATCTATGGGACTTGAGTTACAGATGGTTATGAGCTGCCATGTGGGTGCTGGGGATTTAACCTCAGTCTTCTGGAAGGGCAGCCAATACTCTTAACCACAGAGCCATCTCTCTAGGCCCCGAATTAGATTTTATTAATGGTTTGGGTGCTATTAGAAGAAAGAAGGAAACAAATATCTGTGATTTTAAACAAAATTTAAGAAATGGACGTCTCATTAAACCATTGCCAGCCACGTGATAGGTGATTCAGTGCAGTCAGGGCCATTCTGCCATCCTACATCTGCGTTCAGAGAAGCTGTTCAGCCATTACCCTTGTATAATGGTCAGAAAGAAGGGGGAGTACCTGGATGCTGCATCTGCTGTCCTCAAAAAGACGGAATACCCATGCACGTAAAACAGCCAGAGAGCCGATTATAACTTGGAGTCACAGCCATAACTCTCATTGGAGTTTCATATGACCAGTTGAAATTCTATTGTTACAGTCCGGCATGCTACTGTGTTATTTAGAAAGAAATCAAATATTTAAAGCATGAAAGACAGATCTAACACTGAGAATTAAGTGCTGTCAACAACAATGAAATGTAGAAGTTGTGCATTCTTGGCTGGAGCACAGCACAATTGAGATGAACTCCCCAGGGCCTAAAATGACCCCATTGGAACTATAGAGTAGCAATATCCTATCTTAAAACTAAGTTCCAAATCAAAAGGCTGAATGGAAGTGTCACTCCTGCCTTTACTGAGCTGAACTCCATTGTGTATATCTCCAGTATGGTCCTGAATGAACCTTTCACTCATATTTATTCTTCAGTAAATAGATAAGATTTCAAAATAAAGTGCTTGGATTAATTTCACTAGCATGCATACGCTTGGCTTGTACAAGCTTTGGAAACATCAATAGCAATTTCTTGCTCCTTTATCCTAGGTTTGAACACACAGTACTTTTGATTGCTTAAAAATTCTGGTTTAAAGACTTTTTATTCTACTGAATCCTTTCCCTCTCCCCTAGCTGAAATGAAAGACAAACAATGAAAGACAAAAGAAAGGACAAACAATTTTCTTTTAATATAACAGCAGTGTGGCTCACATTTGATTTCCAGATAACTTTATCAAGAAAATTCCTTGTATTTTTCAGTTTCCTATGTTTAAAATAGAGATGCACAGACCATAGCATTATGCTCAAAACTCGCTGCATGTGCTTGTCCCCAAGATACTGAGTGGTTCAGATCCGTTTGCTATGATGCTTTAGCACTAGCCAGAAGCTGTAGGAAACACATTTTGTGAGAGCAGGGAATTGTTATTTCCATTCACCATACCCTGTCTGGAAATAATCAGCAGCTGAATGTCCAGTTGATTCTGTCAGAACTTGTTTCTTAGTGAATAAGTTTCTGCTTCAAAAGATTTTGTGAAAAGACATTAAGACAAGAGTGAGGTGCATACTAATTGTATATAAAATATGCGTGCAGTCAATCTCAAGGTTTGGATCATAGTTCTTTGCGTTCAGTTTTAGAAGTGATTGTCAATGTCTTTCCTATGTCCAAGGCCAATGGTGAAGTCTTTGTCAGGCTTAGAACAAGAGTGCAGACTGATAAGCAGGCATTTTGAACAAAGAATCTGCTATAGTGTGAGGGAAATGAAACCTACACAGAAAATCAATATGTACTAGGGCATCGATTCTTTAAAACAGATCAGGGAATTCTTTAGGAAGGCACTTGAAATTCCTGGATTTGATACCTTTAATTTTTTTCTCTTAAGATGTAATGCAAAAACAAGAGACCATAAAGTAATATGAGCCAAACATAAGAATGACTGCAACAGTATCATAAACCCTTTTAATCCCAGCATGCACCTGTGGGAGGCAGAGGCAGAAGAATTATGAAGCTTATGAAGCAGATAGCTTGTCTTATACAGTAATGAAAAGGCCCTATCTCAAAACATGGTTGAAAGGTGAGAGCTCATGTCTGATGGTTGTCCTCTGAAATCCACACATGGGACATAGCACATTCCCACATTCCCACAGAAGTAAAACTACAACACACACACACACGCACACACACACGCGTGCACACACATCATGGCCTTTGTCTTTAGTATACAATCTCAGTGCTACAATGTAATTGTTTTTGTCATAAATGTTTTGTCTTAAACCCGAATGGACTAATTCCAGTTGCAAGAAACAACATCATTTAACTTTATGTACTGGACAAGTCATGAAAGGATAAATTACAGAAATAACATACCTACCACTTGATTTTATTGTTAATTTTATTAACAATAAATTAACAATAATTAACAAAAAAATTAACAATGAAGTCGTGCGTTCCAAGCTGGAGCATAGCACAGTGGAGATGAACTCCCCAGGTCCTAAATTGACCCCACTGGAACTATGCAGTAGCAATATTGGCTACTTAAATAGTTAAGAACACATGTTAAGCAAGGACATTTATGACATTGAAGGGCATACATCCACAGGAAATACAGTACAATGTTAGTGTTGTTTCCTTTCCTGCTGACGAATGGTTACTATCAGACTGTTCTAACAGTAAACTGCCAGTTTTACCAAGGTTAGATTGCTCCTGGCTATTAAGCCTATAAGTCCCATAAACTGTAAATGCAGTCTTACTTTAACATGGGATAAGAGATTTTCAGGTACAAACATTTTCAGTTTTCAGGGTATATTTTTTATAATAATGCCCTTTTTAAAAGAAAAAACTCACAGAGATTTTTATGCATTTAGCTTGCTTGAAGAACAAATGCTACAAGTAAAATCCTCTTAAATCCCTTTGCTTCTGTCGAATTCTCTGAATGGAGCTCAAAACTGAACACTTCCCTGGCGTATGCAAGCCTCTGGATTCAATCCCAGCACTAAAAAAGTATCAGAAAGAGAAAGACAAATAGAAAGAATGGACATCTAGAATATCACCAAAACATAAAGTGTGTTGGTGTTTCTCATTGTGTTCCACCTTCTCAGGGTTGAGCTAGCTACCA
The DNA here is from genome assembly GCA_026225945.1 of Cricetomys ansorgei. Taxonomy (NCBI): domain Eukaryota; kingdom Metazoa; phylum Chordata; class Mammalia; order Rodentia; family Nesomyidae; genus Cricetomys; species Cricetomys ansorgei. The sequence goes on along the minus strand of JAMJFZ010002307.1, from coordinate 7,830,566 downwards.
TTCTGTAGGAAGTTCTCTTCAAGAGGATATTGGGCTCAGTTCTCTCTTCCCATCACTCTCTCTCACTCTTTCCCTTTATCTCTCTCTCCCCCTCCCCTGCTTCTCTCTCCTGCTGCTGCTGTTGCTCAGCTGCCTGAAGAGGGACGAGACCACAATCGTGATGTGCTGTGTACTACAGGCCCAACACAATGGCTCCAAGAACTAACATACTAAATAAAACCTCTGAGACACTGAAACAAGCAAAGCATTACCTCTTTAAAACATGATTTGCCTCCATATTTTGTTATATTAACAGAACGCTAACTTGCCTATCTATATATAAAAGGAGGTATGCATGAGGGATGAGCAATTTTGAAACTTAAACATTGTAGATCAAGCGTTTAAAGTGAAAATAATTCTGAAATTTCTATTCTCTACACTTGACCTAAAAAAAAAAAAAAAATGATTTGAGGAGAAACTAAAGCTAAAAATAAGGCAAAAAGAGAAACAAACGACAGAAGCCATCCTATGGCCTAGTTCACGCATTTGGCTGAGGCCCCATTATGTGGAGCCAAGTACTTAATGGCTTGAGTTGCCTCAGAGTTTCCACGCACGGCTCAAAGTCAACAACGAATATGACTGGTTTATTTCCTTGAGGTCAGTGAAATGTTTTCATTAGGGGGTTGTTTCTTTGTAAATTTACTACAAGTTCTGAGGTGGAAAAAGCAATGTTTATCATTTTCTAAACTTAAAAATGAACATACTGAGTCACAGGCTTACTTCAGCTGCCAGCGGTAGAGTCTGCTGAATCCTTTTCTTTGTATGCTGACATGAGCAAACATGATTTGAGACATAATGTACCTTACACATATATTTTCAGAAACTTTTCTCTGTGTACTCCTATTCAGAGTCTTTTGGCATAAATTCTTTATAGCACACAGAAGCTAACTCATTGTTAGGGTTGTGGTTTCGATCTTGTATAGGTCATGTCAGCACAAACACTTCTTTTCCATATGACCCTGAGGGTGATGAAAACTAGATTCTTAAACAAGCCAAACCAGTCAGACAGGGATAATAGTTACCAGCAGAGGAGTCAGGAGCATGTGAGATAGATCTGTGTTTGCTCCCATGAGTCCTGAAGAGAAGTGAAATCATGTGCAGTTTCAGGGAGAGATCTGCTTCAGGTAAGCCGTTCAAATGAAATACTTCCTGTTTCATACACACAGGAAGATAAGGTGCTACAAATGTGTTGCTGTTTCAAAGTGTTGAATTATGTTGTGCAGAGTTTCTGCCGTATTTTGCAATGGAGATCTGGTGTATAATTCTTCCTAATCTGAAAAGCTGATTCCTCCCTTCTTTCTCCCCCTTCCTCTGTCCCTGCCCCTCTGCTCCTCTATCTCTTGATCTCCTTACATTGCTCCCTTTCTTTCTCCTCTTACTGCTCCTCCTCTCAGTCTGATATGCCCTTTGATTCCATTGATATTATTTGTACTGTCTCCTATACGCTCTTAGTTCTGCATTCCTCAGACTGATGATCTATACTGAGTCCCATCTGCCAGGACTCAACATAGATTTTCCTTCATATTCATGCTTTCCACTCTGGTGCACCCCAACGATACTGCAAAGAGAACTTATTGTTCAATAGGAGGAGTGTCCTCTTGACTAACATATGGGTTCCAAACTGGCAGTAGGTCATGAGGAGAAGAGCAGCCACTCTAGCTTCTGTCTGTCACTCCAGCTGGGATCTTGCTATATCTTGTCTGCCTATTTCTTTGCTAGAAAACCCCCGAGGACAAGAATGAACTAATATGTATCCTAGTTACACCCCACAATCGTCTGTCATAGCAAACAATTGCTTTTCAGATGCTTGGGATTGAAAGGAGAAGGAAGATAGACCCCATTCCTTAAAACTAACCCTAATATATGGCATATGTACACCGCTCACTTGGGGATGACTTGTCAAATGTAGAATTGTGTCTTAGGTAAAGTAATCTTTGTGGCGTTTAAGAACATATAAATTTTCTTATTTATTTTTGACTACACCAGATTTAGTGAGAATAACCTGTATACTGATTTTGAATTATTTTAATAGCAGCCAAATGAACATTCAGATACTATACATAACACTTGTCCTTGGGAAACAAAGTATAATTTTTAATTATTTGATACAATATCTACACATGGTCATTACATCAGACTCGTGAACTAAACTTGTTCAAATTTTCTCTATGACTAATGACATTTTTTCTCCTCTATCTATAGATGTGAGGCTTAGATTTAACACTTGCACTAAGAAGATGGATCTATCAGATTCTCATAGTGTAACAAACGGTTGTCATGTAAATTTTGAGAATGTTATTTTTAGGCACACACCTGAAGTACCTACATGGCAAATAGTATTCCCTTCTGAATTTTGCTTGTTTTGAGGTAGCCCCTTCTCTATTTTAAATGTAACCATACAGCTTACTGCCATGGCTTATGTTACTAATTACCTAGACTATCTTTCTGTATTTCGAACTTTAAGAAATTTTTAAGCTTTTCTTTTCTTGACTGACTTTTGTGTTAATTCCTTTCTACAAATACAAATTTAGTAATCTGTAGATTTTACATGCTGCATGTAGTTGATTTACATTTATCTAATTGTGCCATGTATATTACTATTTTCTCTCTATATGTATTAGTAATACATATAAATTCTAAACTACATATTATATTAAAGTTACATATTATATAATTAATAAATCTATTGCATAAATTATATATTAATCAGTAATTAATACATTTATTAATATATTAATAAAATATTCTACTTTAATTAAATTAAGATATAAACAAGAAGACATGAGAGCAGTACACTCGTTTTCTATATGCGCGCTCACATTAGATAATTCTTCCAGTTTGACTGACTTGTTTTATTGCTGTTTTTCCATCATTACTTCTCTTCTGATGGGTAGGAACATACATTCCCTATCATAGTTACGTCTGAAACTTTAACATATATTCTGCAGAAACTAGGACTATGACTTTACTTCTTCCTGGCGATAAAAGTAGTTTTGAAGGTTAGACATCCCTGCCCTAATTCACACATATATCTCCTATGATCTAATATCCAAATATCAATTAACTTGACAACTGTCTGCCACAGAATCTACACAATGACATTCCCATCTCACAGGAGTGAAGTAGCCTTTAAGAACCCTTTAGTTACCTTGTTGCTGTGTGCACATACGAGGGCTTCCATTTGTTCCACTTGTTCCACATACGAACTAGAGTCACTCTACAAAGAGACGATTCCTAAAGAATTCAATGACAAAACTTTCTTTGGTTTATACTCAGACAGCTTGGTCTGTGGTTGAACCCATTCCTGAGTTCTACACTAGCCATTACCCCACTTTGGGCTTTCAGGGTAGCTTGCAGTTGCACAGAGCCGAAGTAAATGTTATCAGGAGGATTTTAATCTTTGTCTCAACTTTACATAGATTTTATAGAAGAGCATGGGAATTATTCCAGGTAATTACCCACCCCTGAATTCTATTTTAAAACTCATTATATTCAGTTAATGGAAATCTCTCAATTGATATAAAAAAAAATTCCCTCCTTTTCTGGTTCAAATACACCATTCTAAAATCATTCGTTAACACCTTTACCAGTTTTGAGAATTTTGTCACCATGCCGGAAAAAATCCTTGGCTATAACAGTCACTGTTGTGTGACTTTTCCTGAGGAGACAAGAAAAAGTATCTATTCTCTCCAGGTAGAACAAAGAACAAATCTATCCTGAATTAGGTCAACTACTAATTAAGGGCTGTTGTGATCGATACCACAGAGAAGCCTTGTTTCATTCGGATTTCTGTTCCTGAAAATAATACATGCTATTTTCCTCAACCACTGTCTCCATAATATTTGCAAATTATATAAACATATATAAATATTTGCATATATATACAGATATGTGTGTGTGAATCTTTTATTTTACTAAATGATAAAATAGCAGCAGCAGTATTTCCCCTTTCTGATTATAAAATCGAAATTTTTTCATGAATTTGAACTTTAGTTGAAATAATATCAGATCTTTCATCTAACTTGTTAATCTGAGAGTGTGCGTGTGTGTGTGTCTAGAGGTTGATATCAGATGTCTTCTATCATTTCTCTCCTTGTTTTTGAGCCAAGGTCTCTCACTGTACCTGGAGCTCACAGCTTTATCTAGACTATCTTGCCAGTGAGCACTGGCTCTCTACTTGTCTCTGCCTTCCCAATGCTGAGGACACGGGTACACACTTTTACATGGATGCTAAAGTTCCAAAACTCAGGTTCTCATGCATTGACCCACTGACTAATCTTCTTCATCCCTGAAATATTGTTTTAATTATTGTCTTTAAAATAACAGTAATAATATTTTAAACTAAGATAGTATCAACTGATTTTGAAATAACTGCTCCTAGTTTCGTGTTCCTGAATTGTTGCTTTGATTAACATTTTGTTTACTGATACACTTTTCTCATTAGAAAAGTACAAACATTTCCGAGTACTTGTTTACGTGAAATTTTAAAAAAATTCTCTAATGTACGATAAGCAAACAATGCTTGTCATAAAACATATAACATGCAGAACTGTGAAACTTTCCTAACGATAAAGCAATAAAGTTGAGCACAGACTGACTTTTCTCTTCCCTTTCCTTCATACACTAAAGTGATTCAGATATTTGTCTTTTTTATAAGTGTGTATGCACCATATTTATGAGTGGAGATAAGGTACATATGTAGACTGTCTCCATTATCTGCACTCTTAGCCATCTCTATATTTTAGTATTTACTTTTTGAAGTTTTCTTTTTTTTTCAAGACAGGGTTTCTCTGTTATAACTCTGGCTGTCCTGGAGTTTACTCTGTAGACCAGTCTGGCCTTGAACTCAAAGAGATCCAGCTGCCTCTGCCTCCAAAATGCTGGGATTAAAGGCATGCAGCACCTTCTCCCGGCTTTGAAGTCTTCTTTTCTCCATTAACATTTTAGCATTATGTCTTATCCATTGCCATAACCTCTCCCTTTTCTACTGTGCTAATCTTCTAAATTTTATGATAAAGCTCATATCCATGTTTTATAAAATATTTTAAGTCCAAGATTATATTTTCAGTTTTTGATTATTATCTCATTACACTCCACTTGATATCTTTTTCTTATTCAATTTCCTTTATAATTTAATTTTTCATTTCATTCCTATTTTGTATTTTATTTTATACCATATTTAATAAAAGTCATTGTTTCTTAATTTTTGAAGAATATATAACTAATGTTTTATACTCTTTATTTAATCAAGTATTTTTCTTTCTAACATTTTTTTTCTCTGTGTATATAGACATATGTGTCTGTGTGTGCATTTATGTTGTTGTGCATGTACACTACCTGTGTGTACATGTTCATGGGTGGGTACATGTGTGTGTGTGTGTGTGTGTGTGTGTGTGTGTGTGTGTATGTGTGTTTGTTTTGAGACATAGTATCACTATTCAAGTCTGACTGTCTTTGAACATGCTGTAGACCAGGCTTGCCTGAAAATTACATTATCTATTTTCTCTGCTTTCCAAGTATTAGGATCACATGCTGAGCCATGAAGCCTGGCAGGCAATGTACTCTTAACAATAACTTCATTCCTTGAAGAGTATTTATGAATACATGATGGCATTTTGTCTAATTATTCATCCACTGTGGATGAGTGTTTTCTCCATCAATTACCTATATTATTTTTTAACTTATTCTGGCTTTTCTCATTGTTTGCCTAGCTTCAGATAGAACAGGTCTACAGCATTATAAGCATAAAAATAATAGGAAATGAGAACAACCTTAATCTTTTTTCTTGTCACTAGCCATAACTCAATTTATTTCTGAGTTCTGGGCTTCACCTTTATTGCTGTTCTTGTCCCGTTAATTATTTTGACCAGATAAGCCTACTCTAGGTAACTAAAAAGGATACCATTTTCCCTTGCCAAGATGGGCCTTTTTCTGAACTTAATCTTCATTTACATTCCCATTTACAATCCCATTTACATTGAACCTTCCTAGAAGTTTCAAACTGAATGCCTGGCAATCACTGATAATGTGAATTTTGCATTAATGTGATTTTTAGTCATAAAAATCAGACAAGAATGGTTTGGGGGTTGCCACTGAAGGAGGCCACAGTCAGCAGGACAACAGGTGGAAAGAACTGACCAGAATTGTTTTACCCTTCCCAGTGAGGCAGCGACAAATTTAAACCATCTGCCTACCAGTTTTTCAGGCCTACAGTGCCTTCAGATGATCAAGTAAGTGTCAGCCAATGGTGTGTGTGTGTGTGTGGTGTTTCTTCCATTTCTATCTTATGTGCTTTGACGTAGCATATGGTATAAAGTGGATTGACACATACTTGTGAGTCCTTGCAGCCGGTGATGCTGAACTATAAATGGATTCTCACTTTTTCACGAAAAGATTTTTGATGAATTGAGTCACAGTAATAGACATGTGACATTCTAAAGAAATACTGTCACATCTATAGATAATGACAGGAAATTAGCCCTTGCAGGTTGTTTTATGATTTTGCTAAGCTGCTCCCTTGTGATCTTTCATTCAAAGTTTATTCTAATTCATTAGGAAGACAAAGGAATTATCTGTAGTATAAATCATTGGTAAAATAAAATTCTTTCTAAAAATAGTAAAATGACCAATATATCCACACTATGGCTGATTCTTGCTGTGGTCACCTTCTTAGAGTTTTCTAAGATCTTTGTTCCTGGCACTAAATCTGTCATTATTTTTTCTTTGATTTTTAACTGATTGATTATAAAAGAATATTAGCATTTTGAATTTAGGATTATTTGGTGAAGCATCATGAACACGTCTAGCTACTAGAACAGTGATCAAGGCTGTAAGTTGTGACAATCTTCTTCCCCCATCTTGTGCTTGTGGACTGAGCAGCGAGATGTTCCGTTTCCACAAGTTCTACATGGCCACACAGTGCTCCTCACACTGGGTCCTGGGAAGATGCTACACACTCAATTAGTTTAATTTATAAGATAATTTATAAGATAAGGTACACTCAGTTAGGTTTAATTTATAAGGTAAAGTTATAAAGATAGATTTAATTTATAAGATTTTTGTCACTTTGATTTCAGATGCATATTAAGGAATAAGAATAGCATAGAAATATTTTCCATCCACAGACAAATATATGTACCAGTGAGGAGAACCTTTAACAAGCATGGAAAATTTTCCAATATTAATAATTCCATATTAATATTTAACAGTGATGCTATAGCCAGATGGAAACAACAATAAATAGAGCACATGTTTGTGTATGCTCAGACATGTGTGCACGTACACACACACACACACACACTCATATGCATGCATTCAAACACACATATATATCTTTTGTATTTTATGGAAAGTATATAAAATTAGGGAACTATCTTAAAAAGGCAAAGCAGAAGCACTTACATTTAGAGAATATGGTAGATCAGCAAGTATAATATGACAGGAGCTTTTGCCACACACTGACAAGTTACATTGTATAAAACTGACTGCCCTAATGTAAGGTTGTTATACTATCTCTACATCAATAATGAATCTGAATCATAGGCCATTCATTTAGAGCAAGTCATTCGCCTCTGAGTGAGAGTGAAGGTGACTTTCCTGACCCCACTGCTCTCATTTCTGTTAACTCCTGTTACTGTAGAACAGACGCCAATGAAATATTGCTTATGTGTGAGAACTGTACACAGGCTCGAGAGTAACTTTGAATTGGGCTCGAGGGATATTGTTATTTTCCAATAAAATATTTAAATATTTCATCTATGGCTCATGTAAATGAAACCATTAAAGTGGTATAATAAGAGCTAGACAAGGTGGTTCAGGCTTCTAAAAGCAGCATATGGGAGGCTGACAACTGAGTCAAGACAATTGACAAGTTCAAGGTTAACATGGGCTACACTGTGATTTCAAGGCCATCCTGGACCACAGAATGAGACCTTGTCTCAAGAAGTCAAAAAATAAAAATAAAATAAATCATAAAGCATCCACAAAAAGTAAGCAAAGCAGTAATTTCGCACCAGGAGTCTGTGAAATGCTTACTGTCATTCTAGTCAGCTCAAAACACAGGGGACAATCTATTATTGGAGGTTTATGATGAAGAGACATTATCCTTTGTAAGGAGGGAATCACATTTTAGAAGAAAAAAAAAATTTGAACTCATGAGATTTTTACTAGGGACAAATCAATTTTATCACTAAAAGAAAAAAAATTTTAAAAATATTTACATACAATTTTCAATATGATTTAAAGATTTGCCCTAAACTGACTGACAATCGCTTCCTACTCTGTATCTCCTGAAAGCACAAAGATGGCAGATCTCAAATGCAGATGGCAACAGAGCACAGTGTTCCCGTTGAGATTTAATCTACACAATTTGCTTTGGTTTCTTTATTTCTTTCTCATGTCTCGCTTCCTCTCTTAAAGGGAAACCAAACTCTTCCTCTGGCCCCTTGCTTATTTTCAAGAACCTCTAAGATCCAAGACCCATGTCCAAAGTAAGGAATAGGAGGCAAGGCCCACATTCCTCTAGCACAGTGTTATGGTCCAGTGTGTTCATTTTAGTTCTACTTCAGTGAAACTGTCCTTTCTCTACAGTCCTGTGACCCCTACCTTAAGCCCTTTATATTTGCTGACATCCAGAGAACCTTGTCTTTTCCTCCACTTCTATCAACATTTGTGCCTACTTGCTTGTGGGTCAGCATCTTCATCTCACATTTTAACTTTGCCCTAGTAACAGGGTCTCTGCGACTGTCCATCAGAGAAGAAAACCACATGAAGAGATAAGAATGAAAACTCAGTTCAGATTGACTTCATCAACTTGGATCAAGACTTCAGGGAGTCTGATATGAGTCAGTTTATTCTCAACATATTTGAGCCTAGTACAATTTGGGAAAAATTTCATGGTGTAATACAATACCAGGTGCACAAGAGAGTGTTATTGCATTGAAATTCAACTCAGGATAGATGTTATTTCTTCTAAGAAGATGGGTTCTAAAGATAGACTACCTAGACTATTTAAAGGCCTAAGGAGGGATCTGGCTTGGGCTTGGTCATATTTAGAGTGTAGAGGTCATTTTGGGCTATTAGCCACTTTTGTTCTTGGTTGTGAGAGTTGGGAGAACCTCTGATACAATGGTCATTTAGACTATTAGGTATTGTCCCGGTTGTGGGAGCTTGCAGAACTCCTGACTGTAAGGGCCACTTAGATTGCCAGCCTCCTCTGGTACTGATTGTAGGAGCTGATATGGCCTGACCCAACAGATGATGCAGGTCACCAGGCTATTAATCACCTACTCTCAAATTTCTGGATGGAGGAACAGTTTTTTCTTACATCTTCCTCATTGGAAAGACAATCCTGTGTACTTAGCACTACTGGTTTCTCTGGAGATCTACGGGCACAAGGACCTTCATGCTATGTTCCCAAGACCCTGGTATGGTATGGTGGTTCATATTTGTAATTTCAGCACTTGGAAACCTGAGGCAATAGGCTTGCCAGAAGTTTAAGGCCAGCCCAGGAAACAGATTTAGACTAGAGAGATCAAGATAAAGAGCGAGAGAAAGAAGGAAAGAGCTGAAAGCATGAGAGGTCTTTAAAAATAATAAGGGTTACACAATTAATTACGTGTTGGTCATTATCAATTTTTGTATTAAAACAAATTTGATATGCTTAATTCATTTTCTGTTGCTACATTTATGATTCAGTGAGAACCTTTTCCAGTTAAAGGGCACTCTTGAAACTTCCTTCACTTTCTTAACTCACCAGCATTATGGAATACTCCAACTTATCTCCTGCATTATTCACCCTGTCAGTTAGTTTCCCAAGCAATCTTGATTTTGCTACTTTAAAAGTAATATTTTAATTACATTTATCTATTATTTACGTATGTATTGTGTGTGTGTTTTTGTGTGTGTGTAGTGTATATGTATACATGTAAGCATGTGCATATATGACACAACAAGCATGTGGCAATCAGGGGCCAACTTGAAGAAGTCTGTACTCTCTTTCCACTATGTAAGTCCCTGAGACTGAACTCAGGTCTTCAGTTTTGGCAGCAAGTGCTGAGCCATCTCACAACCCCAACCCTGTTTACTAGTTTGTGGCTAAAGCTACTTCATTACTACAATCTAGAGATTAACGATTTTCAATACTACTGATATGTGTCCCACTTGTAGTACCATTATACACTATTTTAAGGGGAAAAAAAACTATGACTAATAATAGAAAGAGAAAGATTATAGGTATTTCTTTAACTTTATAAACTCATCCTGACAATTTCGGGTCTAATTTTTTACTACATACAATACTTGCTCTCACAGGTATGAGGGATTCTATGACCAGTCTGCAGTTTTATCTGACATCACATACTAATTAACATTAGGATAATAACAATTAATGAAATGAGATCATTTACAATTATTAAAGACTTTTCAAAATTTGTAAATCACAATCATTAAAGACTTCAAAATTTTAAAGTCTTCATTCTTACACTAAATGAACTACAATTCTATAGACAGAGTCAGGGAGGCAGCTGTACTGAATGGAGTTTGAAATATCTAAGTATCTGTGTTATCTAAAAACACGTGAATGTACTTCATGCTCATGGCTGTGGATTGGATATGTTTGTGTTTCTAGTGAGACTTCCAACTCGATCTATTAAGAATTATTCCCTTTTGTGAGGTATTGTGTGTATATAAAATTGATTGACCTGTATGCATACATACATACCTTTTCAAACTCTATTTTACTCTAGGACTTCTCCCTGAGGGAAAGCCATCACCAGACACAAACCTGACACCTCACATTTTCCAAAACATGAGATAATATAAACCCCATAAACTCTATATTTTTGTAGCCTCACAATCTGTACTACTGTTATTACCAACAGCAGATGAGCTTATAAACTCCCAACAGTACTTACATTGATATACCTCTGTCATTTTGGTTGTCTAAAAGTCATTTCTCAGTAGTTTGTAAATAACACATCTCTCATAGCCATGGCAAAATGAGGAGCTTTAATTTTCCTTTTAGGTTCCTGGTCAATTTTCTTCTCTTAAATATATCATATATCAGATCTTCATTTTCTTACGTGATGTCTTACATTGCTGTCACTGATGTAAGACACTTCCCAACAGTGTCTTAAAATCATGCTGTGTTTTTACTCCACAGCTCTGAACAGCCTCTGACATGTTGGTCTTTCCTTCATCTGCTTCACCTTTCTCCTTCTGAACTTCACACCTCATCTGTGTCCTCCTTCATAGTTTCTTGTTGTGGTATGTTCAGTTGTGGATAACATTTTAGTTAAGATTCCTCTTTTACTTGTTTACACCTCTGTGCTATCCCCAGCTTCCACCCGCCACAGGAGGGTCCTGTTATTTGTTGATTGAGGGTCTGTGTGCAAACAGGAAGAAAACACCTGGGGATTGAGGGATGGAGCAAGGAAGGAGCAGGGAGGAGGAGGTGGAGGAGGAGAATGAGGAGGAGAAGGAAGAGGAGAGGATGGGTGAAGAAGCCTTGGAGTGAGCTCTCTGGCTAGCGGCTTGGGTATAGACTTCCCTGAGATTTGATATGGTTTGTGATTAATAAAGAGCATTGGAAAATTCAATGATGGACTCTCATTAAGAGGTTAAAAGATAAAATTAACAGTTTCCTTTACGACTTTGCAAATGAACGCCCTCTGTTTGGAAAACAATTTTCTCTCCTGTGTCTCAATCCTGTCTAAAGTTTCATTCTTTAAACTAAGAATTCCATATTCTTGAAACTGTACAAATTGAGTTCTTCGTTGACTAATCCTATTGCTTATTTGAATAATTTTTTCATGTAAAAGATGTCTCTGAACACCAGGAAAATTTTTGGAAATAATCCTCTTGCTCCCTTATCTATTCTGAGATCTTCAAAAGCACAAGGGTGTGTATGGGAAGACTATGAGCTAGTTATTGTCCATATGGAAACAGTAGGCACAGCTCCTTCAAGTCCCCATTGTGGTGATTACGCTCTAGGTCAGGTTTGTCTGACAATAGGTGAAACATCGATGGTTCTTTTCAAAGTATTACTGGATGTGCATAAGCATCTGCAACAACTGCCCAGAGGAACAGAATTAATTACTGTCCCAACTGCATGTGCAAAAAGTTACTAAAACCAGTTTTCAATGACTCATGCTAGATTAGCTCTGAGGTGTAAAACCTGTTAAACAATAACACGCCCTAAGATATAAGCCTCAAATATTTATCAGAGTCAAGTCAGTATCTTACAAAAATAGTGACAGCTATAAATCATTCAGCACAAGAAGCTTTGGGTAGTCCAGCTGGAAGTGAGGCTTCTGGAGGATCAACTGTGATCAAGAAAATGTGTGATTTGTGAAAAGGACAACTGAAACTGTTCTCCAATAACCTTATGCTCTCAGAAGTGAAAATAGTAGGAGATGTTGCAAAAATATAATTTATATTGTTGTCCAATTTCTAATTAGAAATTTAAAAGTGGGATGATATAAAGAATTTATATGTTATGTAAATATTAAGAACATTGTAAGTATATAATGTATAACAATGTAGGTAACATACCAGATTTTAGTGAAGAGCAGAGTTCTGTAAGGTTAAAGTCTGAGTGTTTTGTATGTGTCTGGTGACATCTATAGAAACTTAATGCAGCAGACAAAAGGATTCAAGATTTCAAATCAATCTTCTATCTTAAGTCTTGCCAGAAACTACCTTAGCTGTAATTGTTATATATTTCTTTGCATCATTCTGAAAATAAGGATGGATTAGCTTAGGTACTTTTGATGTGTCCTGTGTTAGTATAATCCTTATCTTCAGCTATAATTTATTTATTTATATTTTAAAAAACTGGGCATGTGCTCTATGGCTAAAGTTTGTATGAATCCAAGATCGTCTTTATTTAATACCATTACTTAGTCTCTGTATGGTCTTCTAAGTGTTGCCATGTTAAGTAACAAATACACCCAGAACTTTTGAGGCCAAGAACTGACATTTTTAGAAAGGTCCTTTTTATTCTGTGTACTTTGGAGAAAATATCATTTGTGCTCCTATTCTAAACACTGGGGCTACGAAGCTAATGCTGCACCTTTTTCAGATACGGAAGATAGAGGCAGCTGCCAGGGGCTGCTCTTTCCTGAATAGTGCCTTATTTTGCCTTTAATTCCTCTTTGAGGCCTGGTAATGAATTAGCCCTCCACTAATGTGAATAATGAATCATGTTATAAGTAGTTACCATTACCACAGTTCTTTTCATAGAATAAAAAGACATTGGTCATCAGCTAAAGAAGACCTGTGGGTCAGGTTATTGAAGTGAAAGGTTCATCTGTTTGAAAATTCTGACTTTTATGACAGATTAATGCAAAGTACACTGTATTGAAATGAAATACAGGTGTCACTAAAACAAGACATTTTAAAAATGTCAGTTCTTGAAAGGGGATATATATCTATGTAAGCCAAAAATTTTAGAGTTTAAAATATTATTTAATATTTGTTGACATTTTGTTAATTTTTATTTTATTTGTATGAATGTTTGCCTGCATGTATGTCTGTGTACAATGTGCATTCAGCACCTACAGAGGCCAGAAAAAGGCATCTGATGTCCTGGAACTGAATTACAGACAGCTGTGAGCTGCTATGTGGGTACCAAGAACTCTACAGGAGTCCTCTAAAAATTTTTGATTAATATTTCATTCCGTATGTCTTTTTAAAATGTCTCTGGAAAATCTTCCCAAACCTGCCAATTCAATCATTCACCTGAATATGTAGACTATTATGAATACAATTCATTAATTATTTTTTTTAAAAGTCTTCAAAGTAAGTATAAAGAAAATAAATTCCCATTTCATAAAAGATTGATAGAGAATCAAATCTGACAGTTGATCACCACCATAATTATCTCTTAAAACATTTTTTTGTTGTTTTTAATACAACGTTATATTCTTTTCTGGTTGCTTCGCTAAAACATTCTCACAAAAGCCCATTTGGGAAAAAAGGATTGATTTTAGTTCACAGTTCAAAATAAAGTCCATGATGATGGGGAAGTCAAAGCAGCACAAAACTGAAGCAACTTGTTACGTCACATCCCCAAGTAGAAATAAAGAACTGTAAACGGATGCTGCTTCTTGGCTACCTTTCTCCAGTTACATAGTCCAGTGATCCATTTAGGGAGTGGCCCCACCCACAGCAGGTGGGTTGTTCCCCTCAATTAGCACAACCAAACTAATCTCCCAGAAGCATGTTCAAGGTCCGGAAGATTCTAGATCCTCTCAACTGAGAAGTAACACTAAGCCATCGTAGAGATGACGCATTTACCTGATGAGGAGGAATGAATAAGTCCTAAGTTCATTTTATTTCCCTGCTCTTGTATCTTGATTTTGTAGTTTTAACTCAGTGACTCATTTTTGTAACCAATTCAAATGTGCATGTACTGTAAGTGAAGTAATATACTATGCACTGAGTGATAAGTGAGAAAAGTTGAAGAGCTGATAGTAGAAGTGAAAAGTAGAAGAGGAAATATTACATATAATTAAAAGCATAGTAAGTGCTGTGAGGAGAGGGAAAATGTAGAAGATGCAGGGTAGCCTAATCTAGTCTGGAATTTTTCTTTGGAAGCAATAATGTGAACGTGGTAGCTCATGCCTATAATCCTGGATGAGAAAAGAATACCTCTGTGAGCTTGAGTCCAGTGTGGCCTGTGCCATGTATTCCAGAGCTGCCTGGACTATAGAATCAGATAAGAAATGGGGGTGTGGAGAGCAGAGGAGAGTTCAACTGTTCAGCTAAGTCCTTATTGATGCACATAGTGAGAAAGAATGATCCAGGCAGGAAGGTAAATATCCAGCCTTATCCCAGAGAAATAGCATCAAGAGTGAGAAAAACAAATTCTTCCCAGGGTACTGGAGGCTGCTGTATGATGCCATATATAGGATGCAGCTGAATGGCATAATGTGAGTTAAGAAAGAGAGACTGCAGAGCCAGATCATGGAGGGACTTATGATCATGTGGAAAATCCTGTAACCATGGAAATATGCAGTTAGTGTTTGAAATAAAACCTATAATGTGATAGAAAATGAGGACCAAAATGGGTTGTAGAAAATGCAGAAGCAGTTTGAGGGTAATACATTTCAGGGGAAAGCTGATGGTTTTGAACTAGGAGTAGGGAGACAGAGAGCTAAACCCAAGATGTGTTTATGTGAGAAACTAACTGGCAGATCTTTGGATATAGGAGAATAAAAGGAGAGAGAAGATTCAAAGATGACCCCATGATGTCTGGTTTAAGGACTGGGTAGATGACAGGACCAATTTTTTGCCATAGAGAACAACAGACTATAAGTTGAATCATGGGTGATTGATATTTACCAAGCAACTAAACCTAATTCATTTCATAATGAAAGTGTAACTAAATACCAAACTAGCACATAATTAAAGTCATTACCGTCATCTTAACTAAATATTTTTATACAGTGGCTGAAATTTTAGCTGAAATTTTTTCAATGGATTCTAAGTTTTATGAAGTTCAGAAGTTGGAAAGTGATTCTACATAGCCTATTTAGGCATAACAGGTAGACATAAATAACAACTTGCTAAAAGAAAAAACAGACTTAATTATCCTGACTTCTAATACTACCAAGTAATATGAGTATTTTTTTAACATTATATAAATGATGTCACAGTAACAATATTTTGAATGGAAGTACTAAGTAGGTTCAGTGGTCCTGGGTGAAGTCATGGAAATTAGACAATAATCTAGACCACAGAAGGAGCTGATGAGGTAGCTCCATGACTGAGAGTGCTTGCCTACAACAGGTGGCTCACAACTGCCTGTAATTTCAGCTCCAGGGACTATGATGCTCTCCTCTGACCTCTGCAGGTAACCTCACACATTCCCACACACAGAGTCACAGACACAAAATAAAACTAAAATATATCTCTAGGTCATCAAAGAAATGAAGTAACCTAAACTGAGAGACTAACTCAGGAGAAAGTAAACTCCAAAAAGGATGAGGAAGAAAATGATGAATAGACAAAGGAGCGCTTGAGACATGCCAGAAAGGAGAAATAAGGTAGATGGCTGTCAGTAGCAACCCAAAGTAACAGCCAGACAGGGCAGAGAAAGAATGGAGAGTGCATATCAAATGTTGCAGAGAACCAAAGCTTTTTCAAAAGAGAAAAAAAAATCTCTTAAATTTAATGGCATGAAACTCATTAATGAGTTTAATGGAAGCTCTTCTAAAGAAATGGACAAAAGAATTTGCAATTACTTATATTTAAAGAATTTTTGGAGTGGAAAGTCTCCAGCTAACTTCTGTAAGATGATTGTTGCAGGGGGGAGAATTAAGGCGATGCACATAGATGGGATAGTGGGTACTAATGAAAAGACTGTTTTGCTTTCACTAGGCATTAGAATGCTAGTGTGCACATAGAAAGTTGATTGGCTGAAGAAACACGAATCTCAGTTAGAAAAGTGACCAATCCAAATGGAAGATGCAGTTTATATGGATTAAAGAAGCATGTGGGTTTGAGGAAAGCTTCAGTAGTTAGAAACATTAGAAGAGTGTGGTTCAGTTCCCAGCACCTACATGGTTGCTCACAACTGTCTTTAGCTACAGTTCTGGGGACCTGTTGTCCTTTTCTGACATCCTCAACACCAGGCACACAAGTGGGACACATACATACAAAATAATAATGACAAAAAAGAGGATGTCAGAATTGAGGTAGACTGTTTTTTCTATCAAAAGAATATTACCAATCCATCCAAAGTCAATATTCTCCCTCAGATTCTCTGTGCGTTAGTCCTGAAGGAGTATTTTAGTACTCAATAGAGTCTTCACTAGCCAAGTCAACAATCCGATCATTTGTTTATTTATTCAACATGCTTCTTTTTTGCAAATGACTTTGTCACTAAAGACAGTTTTGTTTCCTTTTTTCTAGGAAAATTTATAACTTCTTGTTACAATATCAAGGAGATATTGGGGGCCAAGCAAATCCTCTCAGTTACAACAAATCAAAAATGGCATATAGTTGGCAAAGAGATCCAAATAGCATTGATCCACAGGAAAGTGGATATGATCACCAACAATCTCACCATGCAAACGAGTGCCTTTCTTCCAGCCACATCAGACTGGGTTTTGATCAGCTAGTGGAAGAAATTAATAATAGAACTCTATACTATGACAGTGAAATAGAAGAAAACACCTTTTTTGTTCCAGATGCACCAAACTTGGGATCAAAATGGCAATCCATACAAGGAACCCATCCAAGATACTTGAATGAATTCACTTCTCAGAGCCCTGACCTCTCCCAGTTTCAATATGGAAAAATGTCAGCCATTGGTTTTAATACTGCTATATTACCTGTACATCAGATCATAGATGATGGATGCTCCAGGAGAAATCCCACAGCAAAGTATCACACTTCTGAGGATCCCAGGTTCAATGCTCTAACCCCATCATCCATTGGCGTTGATAAATGTCATCCACAAAAACAATCGGGAAATGAACACAACTTCCAGGGTGAAGACACCTTCCCTCACTATCCATCTTACTCAATGGAATCTCTACCCAATAGAGAAAATAAGGGAAGTGGAGATATGAACCTTCTAGAACCTTCTCTAATGTTCTCTAAAGACTCCTTTCTACACAGGGCATGGGAAAACACAGAGGTATGTGCAATACACATGAACATGGAAACAATTACTCAGAAAGGATTGGATTAATTAGTAATAAAATTAAATAATCTCAAGTAGAAAAATCTATTAGTATTTCCCAACATTTTATTTATTTCACAAATTCATGTTCTTAAATTAACAACTGTTGTAAAAAATACATTTAACTATCATTTTTCAGGTTCCCACTTCATCAAACCTATTAATATATTATATTAGTATAACCTATGATAGTATATTATATTAGTGCAAACTAATGCATTTTAATGGATAAAAATGTAACTGGGAGTTTACCTGGTGGCATGCTATGTTATGAAAACACACATACATTTCATTGTATTTATAATTTGAGTCACACTATGATGATTTAAAATCTTATTATCTTTATCAGCAGGGGAAAAATGCCCTTGTACACACAAGCTCCCAAATTATTTGATTGGCAGATACACTGTACAAGAATTCAGACAAAAGTAGGAAATTAAGTAATTACAGAGAAACTGATTCTAATCCTTTCTTTGGTTACTTTATTATCACTGCAACAACCATAGAGCATCCTGTATCATGCTTGAAGATTTTTCTGCTTATAAAGTATAAATACAAAAGAACCTGAGGTAGATCACAATAAAGAAAAAGGGGGCCTAGAGAGAAAGCATAAAAATCCAAGGACTTGAAATTCCCAGCAGTAACATAAAAATCTAGGTGTAATGTCAAGAGTCTGAAATCCCAGTACTGGGGAGGCAGAAACAGGCAGATCTCTGGATTTCTAGTCATCCAGGCCTAGCCAAATACGGGAGTGACATTGAGTAATGGTTAATAAAGGAGATGAAGAGTTGATTGAGGGAAACACCCAACATTGGTTTCTGGCCTACACACACACACACACACACACACACACACACACACACACACATGCATACACCACACACATACAAACACACACACACATACAAAAACACACACACTCATATACTCATATACACAGGCACACCCATATACACTCATGCACACACACAAGGACATGGGGTGGGGGAGTACTGAGTCACTAAAGTTACAATATACAGGAAGATCCAAAGATTCTTCATTCATCCAACAACTGAATATCAAATTGTTAAATAATACTTTGGTATAGTGGGCAGAACAAATCTGGAGTAGTAAAGATAGATTTCTTGAATTTAGGAAGGTAAGTCAAACTGACCTGCAGACAAACAATAGCAACGTAGCAAAGCAGCAGGTGGGAAGTACCTAAGACAAGACCTAACTCTGCAAGAAGGTCATTGCCTAAGAAATACCATCTCAAATTATCTGCATCAAAATTGAATATGTCTAAAGGATATTTAATTCATATTATGACAGTACAACAATCAGTAAATTTCACCTACTGTTACAAATGACATTAAAATGAGTCCAAATAAATGAAGTAGCTGAATTTAGGCTCTGGACAACAGGCAGCACAGGACACCAATTTCCTCAGAGTTGTCAGCATCATGGTTTGTACCTGAAGGGCAGTTCCCTGCAGCTGTGCAGTCTGGTGGTGCCTGGATGACAGTACTACTCCTGAGCTGGAGAGCTGTTATATATATTTGAACTTCTCTCTATACATATTTACTGAAAATATTGCACTGCCTGCCTGGAAGACTAGCAGGATGTGATTTCTATGGCTGGACCAGCTAGCTTTATCATGTAAATAAAATTTACTGCCTCTTAGCTTAATAGAGCTGGTGATAAAGAGGTCATTTGGATGCTCTACCAGACAAGAGACTAGATTAGGTATGACCTGGTCTCCCCTATTGATCTGTAGCACCCCCACTATGAAAAGTGGACATAGCTCCCACAGGTGGGACCTAGCCCCTTTTGTGTTGGTGGCACCCCACTATAAACATGGACATGCTTAGATAGACAAAGGTTTGGGAGAAGTAAACAACTGTATCACTTTGATCATGTAAATAGACTGCTAAAAGAGAACTAGGAGGAGCTTTTAAGGTGATAAACTTCCACGATGAACAAAGCAGGTGGAGCCAGCAGTTGGACCTGGAAGATGGCAGGTTGTGAGCCCTCCTTAAGTTTGTCTGGCTTGTACCTTTAACTATGCCTCATGTGTGTTTATAAATATATCGATAGACTTAATAAATCATTAACAGAGAGCACAGCTGGGCAGTTAGCTGCAGTCTGCAGCTTAAATTTACTGGGATTTGTGCAGTCAACATGAGGAAGCTATGCAGTGGGTGGGTTCAGAATTTTCAGGAGATTTACTACATCTTGGCCAAGTGTGGACTTGTTATTTGAAAGGCTTGAAGGATATTGTTGAGAAATTTTCTCAAATTTAGTCAGAAACAACCGATTATAGAATCAAAACAGCAGCATAAATGCAAAGTCATCCAAACATGGGCAAATTATATTCAAATATCTACAATCAAAATGACAGAAAAGTTTTACAAGGAGTTGTAACAAGATTTCAGGTAATATGACAACCATCCAAAGGAGTGAGACTTCTCATCAGAGGTAGTGGGAGTTGGGGACAATAAACCAGAAACAGTGGGATCCAGAGAGTAAAACCAGAGAGGCAGTAGGAGTCAGAGGCAATGGGAGCCAAAGAGGAGAGCAAAAGGCAGTAAGAGTCAGAGTGCCAGAGGCAGTAAGAGGTAGTAAGAATCAGAGGCAGAGAAACTAGAGACAGTGGGAGCCAGAGAAAGGAGGGACCAGAGACAGGGGGAGTCAGAGGCACTGGGAGCCAAGATAGTGTGATAATAATTTACTAATGGAGTGATATAGAAGTAAATAGAAAATTAAATAAGAAATAAATAATTAATAAAAATAAAAACAGTAAAATTATAAAGACATGTAAAAAATGTAAACATGATGACTTGAAACCCAAACATTTCCATAAGTATATTAAATATAAATATACTACGATGTCCAAATAATAAACAGAAAATAGCACAATAGATTTAAATAACATAAAGGCACAATTACTGTCAAAAAAGGGACAGAGTAATTGAAAGTAAAATAACCAACGATTTAACTCTCAGCTTGAAAAAGAAGATTGCTGTGGTACTAATATCAGCAAAACATTATTAAGACAGTTTTGTTAGAGATAAAAGAAGTCCATGTTGTAATGATGAAAGAGTCAGTCTGGAAGAGATGATAAATTTAATGTGTACACAATTGAGAATACAGCTTCAAAATACTCGAGGCAAAGGTGATTTAAAAGCAGCCACATATGCACCCTCTAACTGAAAGTTTAATTCATATATTCCCAACATATTAAACATATGGCCATCAAGGCGTTTAGATATGAAACAATGATTTCTTCTTACTTTTCAAAAGCTATCCATTCAAATGTTCATCAGAACGAAGGTAGCCAAACGTGAAATAATATAATAGGACTGCACGTGCATCAGAATTCTATGGCAAAGATTTATTTGGTGAGAGACAAGGTGGGAGAGACACTCAGTCCCAAAGAAGAGTAGGACACTGTAGAGAGAGAGATGCTGATGTTGCTGCATCGCTGGAGAGAGAGGAGAGAAAGAGATGGAGTCAGAGACAGAGACAGACAGTGATGAGGGGGGGAGAGGGAGGGGTTGTGGGGAGAGGTGGGTAATGGGGAGAAGCAGAGGCTGAAAAGGAAGAGAGTGAGGATAAAGTGACTGACACAGAGACACACAAGAACAGGATGAGAGAGAGGAGGGGGATGGCGGCCAACCAGGCTTATTATGGGGCAAGGGGTGGCACGTGTACACTGGGTCCTTGCTGATAATGCAAGAAATCAACTGTCATTCCATTCCTGATGTGAAAGACTTTTCTTTTCACTAAGTACTTCAGCCTAGTGAAGAAATGGGGCATCATATTTTCTTCTGAAACTAAGGTCTCATTCTCAGGGGCCCCACAAAAGCTGAAATGTTAGTCAAAAGGTGGGAGTGTCAGGCAATGGGGTATTCACTAGAAGTATCCAGTTCACTGATCCAGCCAAGGGGACACGAGTGGTTGCATCAGCTGAACTGGTCCATATCAGCTCTCAGCAAGGCCAGGGCTTACAGCTGTTTGGATCAACCTATAGTCCAGAGCTGATTTCTGGGTTGTGTCTGTCAGCCAAGTGGAAGTCTGATGAAACATACATTAGAAACATGAAAGTTTAGGAAACTTAAAGGAAAATCTTACATTCAGAACTTTTAGGTCCATAGTTTTGGGGTGGGGAGGGGAAGGGTTCCCAAGTACAGGGAAGAAAGAGATAAATTATACTCTAATGAGTAAGCAGATGAGTAGACATATGTCTGGAATCTGACCTGTGAGAGGTGGATCCAAGTCGACTTCCTGAAGCTCACAGGAAATTTTTTAAGTTTACAGAAAGAGATATTTTAGGTTACCACTGTTTGTAAGTTGAGTCATAGCAAAAGCCATGTACTGAAGTACATATTATAGAGAAAGCAACTAATAGGTGTTTGTAAAACACTTGGAGCAGATCTGTGAATGGAGCAGAGGCATACTTTTGAAATGTTTTAGCCTGGTAAGAAGCATCTCCAAGTCTACATTTAAAAGATAAACAACTAAACCAAATGTAAAATCCTGCAATAGTGGTACCAGCTTATCAGACCCACAACACTGGTACCACAACACAAGGAATCATGGGATAATTGCACAACAAAATTCCAGTGCTCGGTGCTTTTAATCAATGGACTGCTGCTTTGTGACAACACAAAGACATTAT
Organism: Cricetomys ansorgei; assembly: GCA_026225945.1. NCBI lineage: Eukaryota > Metazoa > Chordata > Mammalia > Rodentia > Nesomyidae > Cricetomys > Cricetomys ansorgei. The sequence goes on along the minus strand of JAMJFZ010002307.1, from coordinate 7,808,175 downwards.
AAAAAGATATATCACTTAGGAACAGAAGCCAAAAACAAAATAACAAGTGTAAGTAATATATGATAATAAAAATCTAACTACCAGTAATTACAAAATAGAATGATGGGTGAACCTAACAGATATAGGAGAACTTTTAAAGGGGCAGTATTGTTCAATATGTTCTCTGTTTATTGATAACACAGATGCATGCATTCCTAAAAATTAAATTTGAATACCTAAGATCTGTGCATTTTTCTATATGTAAGTATTATTACCTTAATAAAAATACAAAAGGTAAAATTAAATCCAAACATATATTTGGAAGAAAATAAAATTAAATGAACATGTTAATGTTTTCTTTGTACTGAGCTGTATTGATTTAACAACTCCAACTTCCAGCTAGGTGGCTGTCTCATTCACATCGCTGAAGTGCCTCAGGGGAGCGATAAGAGCCTGGCCTCCTTTTGTGACACAGTAAGAAAGTGAGTGTGCTCTTTTAGTAAATATTGAAGTTTCTGTGTCTGAATGAACTTCTGGCTTTTCCAAGCAATTCAGTGATTAGTTTTGCATGCAAAATGACAAATCCCTCCCTGTAGTTTGATAAAACAAAATAGAAGTTTATAACAAACTATATAACTGATCATCTTGCTTACTGATTTTTTTTTCTTCTTTATAGTCAAATAAGTATTTTTTTTCCAATGAAAATTTGATTGAAAGGTAGTTTATCTGTCAGAACTGTCCTTGTTGTTATTGGTAGTTTGACTTGTGGTGGATTCATGACTCATTTAATTACCCAAGCATTCCAGGCTTAGGTTCACCTAAAACATTCTCCTCATGTGAGCGCCTTCCTATCAGCTGAGTTTGATCCCAAGTGAGCTGCCACCATATTGAACAAGCACATGCTTGTTTCTCCATTAAAAAAAAGAGTTTATTTCTAAGGACAATCCAGCACTGTCCTTGTGCTTCTTCCTGATCTAAAATTAACGTTACACTGTAAGCCAAATGCTTTTTCTCACAGAACAATGTCTAACTCATATTCTTACCATTTCTCTAATGGAAATTTTTCTGTTACTTTGAAATCGTATTGAATTTTATTTAGTCCTCTTGCTTTTTAAAATCACCTAAACCTCTTGTCTTAAATTTAAGAAATATATATATATGTATTTAGAAGCTTTGACTTCCTATTAAATGACCAAGGTAGATTAAAGATTTGAGTCACTATTGAATAATTAATTTAAAGGCTATTTCAGTTCCTAAAACTTCTCCATACATTCATGATATAAGTTCATATTTTAAAACAAGAATAAAATCACTAGGAGATGGCTAAAATTAAAACTGAGCAAACAAAAAACTCTAACAACCATATTAGAAGAATTAAATATATATATATAATATTATATTTTATTATTACTATATTATTATTAATATCATATATATATATATATATATATATATATATATTCCCTTTAGACAATCGAATGTAGATGCAATAATGACCCGAAAGCATCCTAAATGATATTAAACCATCTCAAATCCTCCATACAGATGTTTGGTGTTTCATTAATTTTCTTGCTAATGTATACAGTAAAAACCCTAAAGGGTCCTTTCAGTTATTAAATTAGAATCACTAAAGTCAACAATACCAATACTTTTATTAGTAAGCTATTTACTATGACAAAATGATAAACATTGCTAGAAATTGACTTGTCTAATCCAAAATAGGGAACTTAGAGAGATGACTCAGCCCTTACTGCTTTGGCAGAGGGCCCATGTTTGGTTTTCAGCACCCATATAGGGTGATTCATAACTAGGGGGTCCAGGGGATCCGATACCCTGTCTGGCATCCATTTACACCTACACTCACATGAACATACCAATGTAAAGACATTCACATATACATATAATTTAAAATTAATAATAAAAATAAATCTTTTAAGCTATAATTTTGTAATTCCTCCTTGTGTAGTATGAGGAATAGGTATCCTAATACACCACTGAAATGAAGCTTATTATAAACTTCAACAATACATTTTTTTCTAATATACAATTGTTTCTTTCTTAGATAATCGGATGTAGATGCAATAAAGACATGAAAGTATCCTAAGTGATTTTTGCCAGTGGCTTGGGGTGTGTGTTCCAAACTCTTAAACAAACTTCTTCTCCATGATTTCTTCTTAAATAATCATGAGAACCAAACAACTAACCAAATGGTAGGGTCCGTTCAGTGAAAAGAAATTATAAATTGTATCCATACATATTTTCCATTTACGTCACACTGTAGTGTATGTATTCATAATGATTTCCTATCTGAGCACACTATTCCTCTAATAAGATCTGTTGGGATTCACTCAGTGCTTGGAATTATAAATTCAAAACGGAAAAGCAAAAATTAAAAAATCAATTGATATATGAAGATAAAATTTTAAAAGTCATTCTCCAAAACTATAATAAGATTAATTTATTACACTTATTTTTATAATATTTAAATAACTTTAGTTAAATATGTTTTTAATATTCATTTATGCTCTTATTTAAGATATTCTTAATTTCTTGATTTGATTGTTAGACATAATTTAGAGTCTCAATTTTAAGGAAACACCACATGATTATAAAATGTAGTAAAATTCCGTAATATACAAAAAAGTCCCTGGTTCACAGTGGATAACCTGCAATGGTTAGGACAGAATCAATCATGAGTTTTCAGTATAAATTTAAATCCCCCAAATGGTAGAAGCTGAAATTTTCTGTGCATTGAACAGTATCTTTTTATACAAATGCTAATGTCTTAAGCAGAAAGAAGAAGCTGATCTGCGCTATACACCTCAAGGCCCATCCCTTCCTGACCCATTTCTTCCAGCTGTGCTCCAATCCTACAAGTCCCTCTACTTCCATAAACAGCAATATAATCTGGGAAACATGTGTTCAAACACATGGGCTTGCGAGCCTATGGAGGATATTTTTACAAACCATGACATGAAGGATCAAAGATTAATATGGAATCATAATTTTCCATTTAAGAAGAGTTAGATGTCAGTATAATCAACATAAAAAAATACCAACAAGATTTCATTTCACCATGGGAAGCATTTTATATTTGTTAATATCTTTATAATGTGTTCTACACATGGGATAAAGCCTGGGTTACAGGGACCAGCCATAGAAATACATAATAATCATTATAATTCTTTACATTGCCTTGGAGTCTGTAAATCTTTTACATCCTTTCTCTTTTAACCCTCATACAAAACTTTTGAAGTAGATGGCAACAGCTACTTTTGTGTGCACAAAAAAAGCTACTCAAATAGTATGCCTCTGGCTCTAATATTCTCAAGTAGAAGCATGGGGATCCAAACTCAAAGAGTCCTCTCCAATGATTAACTTTTTAGCAACTATTTGACTCCAATATGTGATAATTTTTCAACATGCAGTACTCCTAAGTCAATTCTTTCTATAAAATGCATAACTTTAAAGATAATAGAGAAACAGGAACTCTGTTTGTGAATTAGACACCAATGAAAGAATTGATTTGTTTACTCATATCTCTAATTCAAAGTGTACTTTAGAGAAGCTCTGCATGAGAGGAATCTGACGGGAGGAGCCCTGGCATCAGGAGAAAAGTCAGAGAAGCAAATGATGCTGCTCAGGGTGAATTCTTAATTATTTCCAATGAAGCATCCCCCAGAAGCCTAGAACTTCCTCTACCCTTGTTCTTGGTGTAATTATAATTTCCACCAAGCCAACTTGAATAAGCATACTATCTCACAGACAAGAGGTGCTGTTCCCTGGTTTACAGTGTTGTTCAATCAGATACTGCCAGAGTTCCTTACGATTGGGTGATTTTTTATTTTTCAAAACAAATGATGCAGATTTTGACCTAAGCCTCTCCTTTTTTGCATATACTTTTTAGAATAAGAGAAACATATCATGCAATCGACATGAATTCCAATTCTGGAAAGATCTGGGCCATTGCTACAGCCTATCCATCTCAGCTCTTCTCTAATACCAAGTTCAGAGTAAATATTTCCACTAACAACTCAACCCAGATCCTTCATCTTATGCCACATGGTAAGCAAACTTGTGATAAGTTACACAAATCTTAGTATTGATAGATAGTCTTGACATCATTAAAAGAAGCACCATGCAGTACTGTTTTTCCCTGAAGGGCAACAAAAATAAAACAGCTATGAGCTATTTATAGTAAACATCTGAGTTGGAATGGGAAACTCTCTATACATACCTCTCCGGAAAAGTTGTTGTTTCCTTGATATTATTAATAGCAGGTATAGGAAGTTTTCCATGCAATTAAAATAAGCTGAATTTCTAAAATATTCTAGATAAAGATGATATATATGTGAAAATACCACTTCCTACCCAGCAGGTGTGTGAATAAATTGTAAAGAAGAAAGTAAGAAGATGTCTGCTCCTACCATAAGAAACTTAAGACCCCTGTGCAGCCCACATTGTCCTAATCATCAGAGCTGTTGACTAAGAATAAGTCCCTGAATATGGTTCTCAGGCATTTGTATTGTAGATTTACTACACATTTTCTACCTTATCACTTGAGATATCTTGAAAATTATATAGGATCCTGTTTTTGTTCTATGCTTCTTTATTTTGAAAAGTAATGCTCACTTATTAAACATGTAGCTGTCTTTACATGGCTTAATATCTAACAACAGGAAATCATTTTCAGGCGTACAATGGGCTAGAAAATGTTATCACTGAGTAATATTTGTCATTATACCTTCTTTCTTATTCTTGTGGAGACTTTAAATGCAGAGGACTACAGATACAGACATAACATTTTGATATGCCAGTTAAGACCATCTAGTTTGAAATATTCATGCTGATTGAAGCAAAAAAAAAAGATTTTTAAACAATGTAAATATCTCTTATAGAGTTTAATAGTAAAAATTCATCAAAGACTTGGGGATGAATTTAAAACACAGATATAGTAGCACTCAGTTCCCTTATAGCCCAGCACTGGTTTCTCTGTGTCATTGTTTCTGCTTCTTGTTCTCTCCAAAACAAGAAAAAAGCTAAGCTCTCAAGCATACATGCTGTTTGTCCAACAACATACAGTCAGTCCATCTTTTATTAGATCCAGTGCCCAATATTTAAAAGGGGGATTTTGATTCTCCACCCAATGGTGCTGCATTTTGATGTAATCGGCACAGTGGAGTCCAGTTGCTAAAGTTGCTGTAGAATTAAGAATTAAAGAATGAGAAGAGCTACATGAAGTGAGAGACAACACAAAATGGGTAGAATGATTCTATCATGGACTAAAATAAAAATACAAGTATAAAATCTATTTAAAGGAAGCCCAGGAACATGTGTGTTGACAACATGCAAATGAGGTATATTACTTCATGATTTAAAGATTCAGTGATAAAAAGAGTGGCTTCAGGTTCAGACATACTAAATATGAAACATCCAAAAAGCAACAAGGAGCAGGTGACAGGAGACATTATTTCACAGGAGCTCAGCAGACAGTTCTCCAAAGCTCCACACTCTGGTGCACTGAGCAATTGGGATTGAAGGAGTGCAGATCTTCAGGAGGGAGCAAGTACTCTTTGATCTCTTTATGCTAAAAAATTCTTTCTGATTGGGTGTCTTCAAGAGTCAACTGTACATGTTTTCTGCGACCAAGTCCATCTGCTCACACTAAAAATGTGGGCATGACACATTTAAATATATTGACCACATTCATCTGTATTGTTCATGTTAACCACATGTCCGATTTTTAAAGGGCAGAAACTTTGCCATTACAAACTCCTTAACAGGGAAACTGGGCCCCAGAGAACTCATTTTATGTAAAGCCACTAAAAATGATGAAATCTGTGTAATATCCAAAAGTTAGCATAAAACATAAAGCCACATGATGACAGTAAAATTTTCTTAATATTAAGGTAATAGCATATCTTTAAAAAAATAAAATATGTATGTGGGCCCAAGCATATGTGCCTACAACATGTAATTGCAGTGCCTGTTGAGGCCAGAGAGGGTCACTACATCCCCTGGACCTGAAGTTATGTATATCTGCTCCAGATGTGGGTAATGAGAACCAAACTCTGGTTCTCTATGAGAGCAGAAAATGCTCTTTACCATGAACAACCTCTCCAGCTCCAAACGTATCTTTTTCTTTTCTTTTAAAAGTTTTATTTTATTTTATTTTGTTTTGTTTTATTTTATTTATTACCTTGTGTTTATAGATGTTTTGCCCTCATGTATGTCTATGCTATGTACATGCACCTGGTGATCTTGGAGAAAGAACACAACCTCGGATCTCCTAGAACTGGAGCAGCCACTTAGGTGCTGGGAACTGAACCTAGGGTCTCTGGAAAAGCAGCCAGTGCTCTCAACTGCAGAGCCATCTCTCCAGCATCCCAAGAATATCTTTTGTGCAGAGCCATAATGAATCAATAAGTTTTAATATGAGAAATACAATACCTATCTTTGAAATTTTCCACTCAAACAGAAATGAGTTTGAAAATGATTGCAGGCAGCCTTTATCGAAAATAACTATGAATCTAATAAATAGACAAATAAATGTGTTTTACTTTAATTCCCCTTGATGGAGCTAGCTGGCTACAACATAATATGATTATCAGGTTTTGTGCTCAAAAGCTTCACAGTCAATGTTTCATAAGCTCTTATGCACTTTTATTATTCACTTTTGTTTTCAGCTAATTATCTTGTCAAAGACCTAATTGCTGAAATCCTGCTTTTATGTGCAAATGAGCAGCTTTTCCCCAAAGAGTATCTTCTGAGTATATGTGGATCTGAAGAGTTTTTACAGTTGTAAGTATCTTATTTAAGTCAACTTTAGTAGCTATAATTTGTCAGTTTTAAGCACCAAGGCTTTGTTTTGTTTTATTTTTAAAAGATATTTTACAAAAATTATGTTCCACATTTGGAGGGCAAGGATGTGCTAACTAACGGCTTTAACATGAGATTCTCTCCATCAGCTTGCATGTTTGAATGGCTTGGTCTCTAGCTGATGGTGCTGTTTTGCAACATTCTGAAAGCTTTGTGATTCGATGCTCAGTTGGCAGGTACCAGACACTAGGGTGTTGGTGTTTGAAGGCTACACCCATCTCCACTTAGCTCTGCTCCCTGGCCCACTAGGATGTGAGAATCCACAGCCTCAAGCTCCCATCTAAACAAATGGAGCGGCCTTGACTTGTCTTCCCTAATAGATGGGATCCTCTAAAATCCTCAGCTAAAATAAATCCTCCCTGCTTAAGCCATCTCTGTCAAGTATTTCATTTTGTCGAGGTCCTGAAAAAAGTAACATAAATGTGCTGGGAAAAAAACTCAGAGCCTCATGCTTGCTGGGAAAGTCTTTATTACTAACACCCTCAGTCCCATGACATTAAGTTATAACTTACAAATAAATTTTATCCTTTTTATGGAGAGTTAGAGATTTTGTGAATCATATTGGTACTCTTACCTTTAGTATTACTTTATATTGTTATGTGCATTTATTTATAGACATAATGATTTGTCCATTTTTATTTTATGTGTCTGAGTGTTTCGCCTGCATGTATTTCAGTGCTCCGTGTGCATATAGTGCCTGTGGAGAGCAGAAGAGAGCATTGGATACCCTGGAACTGGGGTTATAGGTAGCTGTGAGCTACCTTGAGGATGCTAGGAATTGAACTTAGGTCCTCTGAAAGAGCAGCAAGTAGTCTGAATTGATAAGCCATTTCTCAAGCTCACCAAAGAAATTTTGCATAAACTGTGTTTGGGATGACAAACTAATTCAGTTACCCTTAAAATGGTGGTCCCCAGGGAAAGGGAATTTCAGTTGTTGGCTCTCTTGGAGATGTTACAGTTTGAAGTATGAATAATTATTTTTAATAAATAATGTTTTGATCTAGAATATTATAAGTATGTTGATCAAATAATGATTTTTTAAATATAGGAAGTTTCAGATTGAAAATTACAATAATTTTCATAAGACAGTAAGTTTGGGTTTTATATTTATTTTATTTTTTATAAATTCTACTTTAAAAATCCACAAATGAAAACACACTGAAACCAACCAGACCCAAAAAATATATATCTCACGGAACTTCTAGAGAGTTAAACAGCCATTCCAAAGTTGTGGAGCTTCTCATTGGGTTTTACACTTTCACTATTCAGTTTATTTTTATGCATTTTTCCAACGCACACAGGAGGCATCCATGGCAGAGCTAGAACTAGATAAATAATTAGCCATGTGTCCTCTTTATTCCTAATGCATTCAGTTCTTCCTTGTCCCTAACATTATCAACGTTAAGCTACTACCTCATCCCAGTCAGAATGGCTATTATCAAGAAATCAGACGACAAATGCTATGGATATGGAAAGAGAAGAACCCATATTCACTTTGGTAAGAGTGTAAGTTGTAGAGCCACTGTGGAAGTCAGTGTGAAGATTTTGTAAAAATTAAAATTGAAAATTACCATTTTCAAAGTTGTTTCACTCCTGGGAATACAACCAGAGAACTCCATATTGCGCCTCCATGTTTATTATTGCTGCTTTACTCAGTATAGAAATTAATTTACATCCACCAAGTTGTCCAGCAGATGAATAAATAATGATAATTTGGGAAATATATGTGTGTGTGTGTGTGTGTGTGTGTGTGTGTGTGTCTGTGTGTGTGTATGCATACATATATATACACATACATATACACACATATATATCTGCACATGATATATATAGATAGATAGATAGATGTGTGTGTGTGTGTGTCTGTATGTGTATACACACACACATACATACATATGGTAAAATTTGGAACATATATGTATACCAAATTCCACACACACACACACACACACACACACACACACACACACACACTATTTAGCTCGAGAGTAAAATGTAATCACAAATTTTGCAGGAAAATGAATGGACTTGGAATGTACACTAGTAAGAGAGGTCACAAAAACAGAAAGAAAAATACTGCAGATACCTCTTACCTGCAGATTCTGGCCAATAACATATGCATACATGTAAACAAAGTGCATGTGGGTACAGTATAACATGCAGAAAAGAAAATAACTTTTAAAACATTTTAGATAATTTAGAAAGTTCACTAAAACAACCTGAAGTCTGCTATGAATTTAAACTAAATATTTATTTTTTTAATTGTTTTTAGTTATCACACACCAATTGCTTGACATAACTTAGAGACCAGCCAAGAAAATACAAGGAGTCTTTAAGAAAAGTTGTAATAATAGTTTCCATAGTCTCTGTAGTAGAATATAAGGAGCAATATGTTTGGCAGTCGTGTTCATCCTTTGTGTTTCTATATGACTATAAAATTTACAAATATCTCATGAGACTAAAAAAAGCATTTCTTTTGAGATTTCCATTATGGTCATTACACACATGCACTTCAATATATCTTGTAGATGAAAACAGTGTACCAGAGTAACTGGGAGTGACTCTTGAAGCTGATTAGTTAACTTTTTGTGTTTTGAGTTATAACAAAATAATTACCATATTGCAGTCATAGTTGTTTTGCTGCAGAAAGCCCATAAACATCCTCTATCTGTGTGTCTACTAACACACTCAGTAACTATGCTGGTGCTTTCCCTCAGCCTATGATTCTAACTTATATTCAATAACTTCAGGGAAAGGTTTAGTTTATTTAATGCTATCATGACACAACAGTTTATTAAATTGTATCACGGTACATATTAAAACTTGCCTATTGAATGCACAAGTTTCTAAGTTCATACCTTGTCTTCAATGCCAAAAATTAAGATCAAAGAACATGAAAGAGCTTCAAATATTTGTACTAAATTTTAGGGGCAATAAATATAACCAAGGAAATAATAACACCAAAGAAGTAGGATCTTGGGAAAGTGTGATGCAGAATGATTTTCAAGGAACTTTCATTTAAGAACTGTTTTCAATAAGTAAAGCATCCATAAATAGCCCAGTTGTTGACTCATGAAAATGCTGTACAGAATATCTTACATGTTTTCATGTTAATATGATTTGTATTATGTACAAGAAAAATAGTTTTCCAATATTTTTATTGTCATTTAATTGTCTTAAAACTTCAGTTAATTAGATTGGACTAATGAGGAAGTTACAAAGTATTTGCACAAATTAATTATATTCATTAGTTCTCTAAAAATAATTGAAGAATATATATATCATCATATATATGTATATATATATATATATATATATATTCTATTATGTAAGAGTAATAGCCTGCCAATGTTGAAGTATTATGTTTAATATGCAGATAATATCACCATTCTTTCTAATATCTAAAGAAACATGAATATGCTACTTAGATTTTATTTTTTAGTTAATTACTGTATGATTTGTCTAAAGGATATTTCATTAAGCATATAGAAATCTATTTATGAAGCTCTCTAGAGAGCTGGGGAAACAGCCCAGTGAGTGAATTGCTTGCTCTGCAAGCATGAGGACCAGAGCTCACACCATCAGCACCCTTGTCAAAATTCATTATGGGGATGCAGTCCTGTTATCCCAGTGCTAATGGCGAAAGCAAGTGGATCCCAGAGGCATTCTGACCAGCAAGTCTAGCTGAAATGATGAACTTCTGGTTCAGTGAAAGGCTCCGTCTCAAAATTAATGTTGAGAGTGATTCAGGAAGACATATTAGCATTAACTTCTGGCCCCCACACCTGTATGGTCAGCCGTACCTGCATACACATTTGCATATACAAAACACAGACAAAAAAAAAAAAGAAGGAAGTTTTCTGTAAACAGAACACAGGTCACGTACAGTAAGTCAATTATGAAATAAGAAATACCTTAGATTTTCATACTGACACACCATTTCATCAGAAATATTCTATTATGTAAAATTTCAATGTTAACAATAGCATCTGTAAGTATTAATCATTTGCCTTATGTTGGTAGACGTTTAAATTTTGTAACATACCCAGGAGTTAGTTATCATAATGCCCCACTTTATAGATGGAGCATTCAGTCTTTCTTCAAGGTCATACAGAGCTGTAATAAATGTAAATTCAAATTGGTATTTGCCTGAACTGCTGTGGCTCTCACTGTAAAATACTTGAGTGGCATACAGGGAAAGAAATAATTGTCTTTTGTGCTGTAGTAGTAGGGAAAATATTACACAATCCCTGCCATTTTCCTGGACCAGGTTTGAGTGTCATCTAAACACTGGAAATCAACTGCCTTCAGATCAGAGGAGAAGGGAGAGGAAGAACAAGAGCAGAAAGTAGCACATAGAAAAGTCAATGGTCAACTATTTAACGAATAAACATCTAGGCAGGAGCTCTGTAATGGATAACGTCTCAATTGCCTCAAAATACATAAAATGCACTAATAATTTGTTCTTATAAAATAACCATTAACAGACAAAAACAGTCTCTGAATGTGAGTAGCAGATCAAATGGACAAGGGTATTGAAAGCGCTTAATAAGAAACATGCAATTAAAACAATCAAATGTCATTTTTGAATCACAAACTGTTAAAATACCAATGATGAAGTTTCATACAATAATCGGCCCCATTCAAACAGTTGTTAGGATATAAACGGATGCAGTGGGAGCTGAAGTTAATTTTGGTCAAAAATGCATCAAAAGACATTATAATCTCTTTAATCTGTTTAGCAACTCTACTTCCACAACTCATTGTTTTAAAGAGCTAGTCTCAAGTATATCAAGCTGGCTTTCAACTTCCTGTGTTGCACCATTAGCTTCTGATCTCACTGCCTCTTCCTCTGAAATGCTGGGAGTATAGATGTGCCAAGAGCCTGTCTTCAGTTTATAATGTGTAGGTAATGCTCAGGGCTTCACACATATGAGGTAAGCACCCTCCTAACTGAGCTACATCCTCAACCCATTACTACTACAAGTATTTCTAAGAAAATAGATCAATACACACACCAAAAAATCTTTGGATATATTGATATGTGGTGTAGCTTGATATCCCATGGGTTAACAGAAAAAACTGAAAAATAGATAGATTTCTTTATTACTCCAAAATAAATGAAACATAGCTCATGAAACATAATTTAATGAAAATATGGAATTCATAAATTATTTTGAAAGGTAATATAAATACATGTGTTGTAGCTTATAAAGACAAAAAAGATGCCTCAATTTACATTTTTAAATAAAAAAATCATGAAATCTGTATTAGAATAGCTTTACCTGAAAAGACCTATAAAATACATAATTATTCATTTAATATTTTTTCTGGAAATTAAGAAAATAATTGTGTAAAAAAACACCCTATATGACAATGTAGCTAAAAAGGTACACTTTAAATCCCTGAAGCCTAGCATGGTAGAACTTTGTCATCCCAGAGATCAAGAAGCTGATGCAGGATCATGAATTCTAACCAAGGCTGAGATACTTAGCAAGACTTTGTCATAAATAAACAGAAAACATTAAAAACAATTAGCAGGTTATGAGAGGCAGCTCAGTGGCTAAGAGACTATACTGCTTTTGCAGAGGATATCAATTTGGTTCCCAGTACCCACACTGCTTGCCTCTAAATCCCCAGTAACTCCAGCTCTAGGGATCCAATACCATCTTCTGGCTTCCATGGGCACCTGCACACAGGTTTACACACACACAGATACACACAGAATAAAATGACAACCTTTTTTCAAGAACTAAGAGATGATTATTACTGATCATTGACCAGGCTAAAACTACAGGAAATGCCAGGAGCCACACAGGAAGCATTCACACCACTTATTGAAGTAGTGGGAGAATAGTGAGAGGCAGATGCAGAAAGCAATGACCAGATCACATGGTGAGTTCAATAACACAGCTCTTAGGAAAACAGAAGTTTAGGGGAGGCAGATTTCTTAATCAATTCATAGATATGTTGAGTATTCCAGGGTTGAAGGCCATTCAACATGCATTAAACAAGTCTGATTTTAGGAAAACAGGAAGAAATTATGGAAGCAGTTTAAATTGATTTTCTCTAATAAGTATATATTGTACCTGGAATACCATACTGTTTTGAAATATGTAAACATTATAGAGTGGTTAAACCTATATGACACATGCATTATTTCACACACTTAAGATCTGATCTCCTATGGGAAGCTCTGGTTTTCAAGAACTGAATCACATAGGAAAGCGATCAAATAAAGGACCTTAAATCTAAATGATGGCAAGAAGGAGAAGATCAGAAAAAGGAAATTGAGGAAAATCCATTTAAAACTGCAGGATAGCTTAGAAAATACAACAAAGAACGAGAAAATTCTGAATACCAAGTAACGTGCCCTCAAACTCTGAAATCAAAGATTATTAAAGAGAATAGAAAGTCAGCACTAAATTTGGTAACTGGGAAGTTGTTTGTTGACATAAGTAAGAGTAGGATGAGTATCACTGCAGTGGGAGAAGTGTTGCAGGAATCAGGCCTGCCGCTAAACAATGTGTATGCATGGTTTGCCAAAAACAGCAAAAGCGCTCAAATGGCACACATGCACAGCTGGGCTCCCAATTAGGGTCAGCCTGGGGGCTCCCGCTTAGGGTCAGCCTGGAGCAAGCCCGCATGCTCAGAGATAAGCCCACCTTCAATGCATGCGCAGTTAAGACTTCCTGTTGGAGCCAACTGCAAACCGGCCAATGGACCCAGAGACAGATGACATGGCAAGACACAAGCCAATGCAAAAGAGCCACAACAGCCCAGGAGCCAATGGGACGCGGGGCGAGGGTTTAAAAGGGATCCCTCTTCCTGGACTAAATGAGACTGCTTCTGCCGCTTACTGTACTCCAGAACCTGTGTTGTTGGTTCCTGCGCCAACTCACCCCTGCCCCCAAGGGTCCCAGGAATGGGTTCAAGCAACAGAGAAGCACGATTTCAATGAATTAAGAATGTAAGGTAGGAGACTGCAGCAATGGCTCCGTGGCTAAGAGCACTGACTGCTTTTGCAGAGGACCCAAATGCAGTTCACAATGCCACATGGCAACTCACAGCTGCCTGAAACGCTAGAGTCAAGGGAACCAAGCATGCTCTTCTGGCCTCCTTCGGCCTCAGGCGCGCGCGCGCACACACATACACACACACACACACACACACACACACACACAGAGTAAACATAAGTACAAGTAGGAAAAATACTGATATACGTGTTTTTAAAAAATATAAGTTGAAGACTGGAAATGTGTATGCAAAACACTGTCTCAGAAATAAGGAGTGCAGAAAGGCCAGAACAACACAGTGGCTTGGGTGCAAAGGAGATGATCTGACGATTTGGAAATGCAGATAAGAGAGATTTGAGAAATGTTCATGAGCTGACAATAAATGATGAAGGGAACAGGGAAAATTAAAGGCACAAAGGATCACTGTGAATGCAATGGCAGGAGGAGATGGTGAGATGGGAGGAGGAGGGGCAAAGGGAGGACGAGGAAGAGGAGGAAGAGGAAGAAGCTGGCCCATTCTGAAGAGGAAATTGCCTTCTCCATATGGAAGAATGGCAGTTTCAACAAATATGAACTAAAAATGCACTTCATTAATATCCATAAAGATATTTCTGCTTTGAGGAAACCGAAGCTCCTGTAGACTCGAGAAGCTTAAGGAAATAAGACAAAAAATAAGAACAGTAAAAACACTAAATTTCCCTCATTGTGACTAGAACTTTTATATTTTTACTACTATATTTGAACTTTAATTTTAAAATTTCTTCTTACACGCATTTTTTAAGTTTCAGGATAATGTAAATAAATAAATGCCATTAAAACATAGCTTGCCCACAATGAGAAACATGATTATGGCTTTGTGTTAATGCTCCCTTGATCCAGCAGTTCTCAACCTATGGGTTTTGACCTCTTTGGGGATCAAATGATCTTGTCACAGGGGTCAACTAAAACTATCTGCATATCAGATTTTACATTAGGTTTGTAGCAGTAGCAAAATTACAGTTATGAAGTAGCAGCAATAATTAATTTTATGATTGAAGGTCACCACAACATGAGGAACTGTAGTAAAGGGTCACTAGGAAGGCTTGAGAACCACTGTCCTAGGACCTTTAAAATGTAATTTTCTATAATACGCTATTTTATGAATAGAGAGTGTATTCAAGAATGATAACAGAAACTTTTTCAGGTTTATCACAATCACATACAAATGTCATATAAAATATTCAGTAATATGAAACATGGAATAATGGAACCAGCAGATGAATGTCAGAATAAAGTAGAAACACAACTGAGAATCGGAAATCACTCGGTTAATTCATAAAACACTAAAGTCTTTTCCCCACCTTCCTGATCCTTGACCCCCCCCCACCACCACCACCAGTATAACCATGGAGAGAGGTCTTCTAGGTACCCCCACTTGACAAGGCCTCATCCAGCAGTTTGGCAACATCTGCCTCAACAGCTGCAGCCCATAGTTACAAGTGTGGGTTTTTACTTATCCCTGGGTGCAGCAGGGACAGATACCTGGAGGCTGAAGACTTATTCCCTACTTATGGTGTCTGTCTTCCTTCTGAAGTGTTGACAGTTGCACATTCATTTCAGCTTGAAATTTCTCACACAAGTGTTTTCTCACATGCTATTCACAATCCACGAAGAATGAGGCCAATGCATAGAGTTAGCCCTCTGACTGGAGGCCCACATCAGTGAGCAACACAGGTTTGTTTTTGTTTGTTTGTTTTGTTTTGTTTTACCACGAATCTACGTATTTTGTAAAATTTCTCTCCAAGGATCTTGTGGTCTTACTTTCTAATTTAACATAAAAATAATTCTCTTCAGAAGCTGCTGTGTGAAACAGTAAAATTGGCTCTAGTCAAAAGCTCTTGCTGAACAAATCATGGCTGCTGTGTCAGTAGGAAACCACGTGCCTCTGTGGAGAAATTGAATATTTTCTTTTTTAAATTCTCTAGTTACAAATATGCTCAAGTGTATCTTGATTTAAACAAAATAAAACAAACTTTGTTTATTGTTTAACCTACTTTACTGTTGTCAAGGAATGTTAGAACCCAGAGAATTAAAAAGTATTTTTCTAAAACAAAAAGAAAACGAAATCCTGTAGTAACTAGAAGTCTCGCTTGAAAGAGTCATATATCTTTACATTTGAACTAAGATGGCAGCATCTATCTCTTCTCTCATCACCAGCATTGATTAGAGCCATGGGACTTTCTACCAGAGAGCTTCTTTTCTCTGTTTTTACAGAAGAGGTGGCATTCTTTTTGTTTTCATTTTTAATTATGTGTATATCTGTGTCTGTGTGTGGATGTGTGTACATGAGTGCAGGTTTCCTTGAAGGCCAGAGAAGTGTATCAGATCCCCTGAAACTGGAGTTATAGAGGGTTGTGAACCACCATGTGGGTGCTGGGCATCAAACCTGGGTCCTCCGTACCAGTAGCCAGTGTAAACTGCTGAGCCCTTTCTCCAGCCTTGTAGTCCTTTTCTTACAAGAAGAAAATCCTATTTAAAAATTAAATCTCAGGCAGGTCTATTGGCACACTTGTGGGTAGAGGCTGAAAGATCAGGAGTTCAAGGTCACCTTATCTACAAACCAAATTTAAAACCAGCCTGGGTGACAAAAGACCCTGTGTCCAAAAAATAAACAAATAAGTAATTTGAATTTTAAAATAATCTAGAAAATTTTCCCTTTAAAAATACTTCCAGTTCATCTTAGTTAGTTTGGACGAATTCGATCACTAAACATTTGTGGTTAGGTGTTACTGCCTTGTATTCAAAGTGAAAATCAAACCTATAGTCAGCAGTAAGGAAAAATACTAAGTCACAAAGAGTTTAAGCTAATATATCATATTAATAGGCAGTAAACACTTGGTTTTAGGTATTTTGGGTATGTTTTTGTTTCCTCAGCAATGATTTTATTTAACAAACAAATGAGTTAATTATTTTTACTATCTTTGAAGACTCTGTTACACAATTTGAACTTTCATTGAGCAGCCCAGGGCTATCAAGAGGTCAGAAAGGAACAGGTCATTGCTGAGTCCTCTCATACAGCTTACAACATCTTTTGCCTCACCCAATAGGAAAATGTTGGGTTACATTAGTTTTAAGTTCATTCCCAGAGCTTTTTCTAAAATTTTAAAATTAACTTTAGTATCAATTTATAAGAATCGACTGGCAACAATAACAACATACAGCAGATTTGCATTTGATTCCTTGTCAATCATTCAGAACACAGACAATGCAGGTTCCTTGGAATTATTTATATGTGCTGCATGTAAGGACCATAGCATACTTCAGCGTAAGGATTTGGAAAGAGATGAACTGGGATGAGCATCATTGCCAACAGATTTGATAAAGAAAGCCACAAGACTATTGCAGGACATATACAAAGAGACATGGTGGATCAACTCTGAGTGGAGCTCCACTAAATATACTTAGGCATATAATAGCCAATATATGGGTACAGAGTTACTTTTGTCACTTTAAATCACTATTTACCAAAGCTAATAATTACTAAATCTCTTTCAATTAGTTGATGTTGAAATAGCCTGGTTCTCTGATTTTCTCAAAACAAACGGTTTGATAAGACAAAGTTGGCATTCCATAGTAACTCAACCTTGGGAAAGGTTGGATGTGCTATTTTTGTCTTGGTTTTTGGATATTTCCAATTAGACTCCAGAATGTTTCTCTTCTCTAGAGATTTGTTGGGAAAATAATGAAACCTTGAGATGAAATCAAATCTCTCTGCCTGATCTCCTGGGGTGGTAACTGTAATATTTTTTGTGCTATAACCCCAAAAGAGCGTAGAGAGCCCAGTATATATTTTTGTAGAGGGCACAAATTGTGAGTATCACTTATTTTTTTTAATTGACTCTATGTTCTAGGTAACTCAATTTGCATAGATTGCTTTGCTATTCCTTAATTTTTGTGGCTGCAGAAATAAACAGCAAATAGTGTTTTGCAAATGAGGTGTTACAGTTCTCCTAGATAAAAACGTTTTAGTTTTGTTTAGTTAATTTTATTTTAAGCTAAATACAGTGTGTGTACTCTTTGTATTTAAAAAAAAATAAATCCACATTTGCATGAAGACTATGAGAGATAGTTGTTTTAAATAGATGGAAGTAATCAGAAAAGCAAGGCATTTGAATGGATAAGCAGAAATCTATATGATCTGCTTCCCTATCAAATAAAAGCTGTTGGTATCAACTTACATCCCGTGGAAGTACTTCTGTTCAAACCCATGACTGCTCACACCTGTCAGCCCAAGGTTTGGAGTTTTTAATCTGTTACTGTCCCTTTAAGTTAAGAAGTTTAACTTTTACTATCCATCCTTCCCCTGAAAGAGATACAGCAGTAATCAAGTAGCACTGGTTTGCAGAAACAACCCCTCCCCCCTGCCACTGGTTTTTATTTGTGTCTGTCAGCTGAGAAAAAATACCTGACAAGGGACAAATTAAGAAGTAGAGTTTCTTTCAGCTTGCAGTTCAGTGGAATATAGTCCATTGTGGAGGGAAGATCAAAGCAGCCAGAGCATGAGGTCGCACCTGCAGTCTGGAAGCAGAAGGTAGTGAATGCTCATGCTCAGCTAGCTCTCACAGTTTGATGCAGTCCAGGACACCAGCCCACGGGATGGTGTCACCAACCCACATGTAGGAAGGATTTCCCCACTTCAGTTAACCTAAGCTAGAAAATTCCTCTCAGTCACACCAGAAACTTGTCTCTTCAGTGATTCCAGATTCAGTCAAAGTGATAATCAATATTAATAATCTCATTAATATTTTAACATTTTGCTTTATTCACTTTGTACAAATGGCCTGCTTAGAGGAAGTGTTAAAAGTTCAGCAAAATTGCTGAGTCCTTCTGGAGAAATATTTCCAAACACTGTCAGTGGCTCTGGCTCTCAGTATCAGTAAAATCAAACGGGAATAGTTTTCCTGTAATCTACTAACATTTCAAAGTATACTCATGAATGCTTTTTTTGCGTGGATACTGGAAATTGACCCCAGATTGCTAGATGACCATTTTACAGAGGTATATCTCAATCCAGAACTACTTTTTTTTTAATGTGAAAATAAACATTTAGCTAGTGTGGTTTATGTAACACCAGCACATTGAGTTGTTGAAGCAGGAGGACTCACATGATTTTGAGAGCAGCTTGCCTACAAATGGGAGACTTTATTAGTTAATTTTTTGTTCCTGTGATAGAAATACCCTGACAAATGCATCATAAGGAAGAAAGGGTTTTTATTCATTTGTTTATTTGTTTTTTATGTTTTATGGAAAGGAAGGCATGACAATAATCAGAGAAAATTTGGTGACAGGAACAGGAAGCTGACTGATCTCATATTCATCCACACACAAAAAGGAGAGAGACAGAGAGACAGAGACAAAGAGATAGTCTGAGACAGAAACAGATACACAGAGGTAGACAGAGAGAGAAACAGAAACAAAAAGACAGAAATAGAGAGGCAAAAAGAGACAGAAGCAGACACACACACACACAGACAGAGAGAAACAGAGAACAAACAGTATAAGCTATAAAGCCCCAAAACACACGCCAAGTGATATACTTCCTTCAGCAAGGATGCACCTCCTAAACATTCCAAAACTTTCCTAAAGAGGGCACTAACCAAGGACCAACTGCCCAAATAATCAAGCTAATGGGAACATTTCTCATTCAAACTGCCACACAGACCTTGTCAAGATAACAAAAAGGAAATAACCTTTTGAATCTTTCTACCTTATAAAAGAGTGGTAATTGTTTATTTCAAAGAAAGCATCCTTGTAAATGTGGTTTTATAAGGTGTACCCACTGTAATGAGAATCATCACCTACACCTGTACATTAGTTAGAATTCTTTTTATCCCATAGGACAAATATAAGCATTTGCATATCATTTTGTTATTATGCTTATTATTCCCTATTTATATAAATAGAGTGCCATAAAATACTTTCAAATGACATGAGCTATTGATGAGTAGGAAATAGGGGTGATTATGTACAAGTATTTAACCTTTCAGTGTTCATCTTAAACAGCACCTATGTGCATAGCTATACCTATGATGGTAAGTAGCAGACATCTAGAATCAAGGATTCTCTGGGAGAATAAATAATGAATGTGCAGAAATCTTGACACACTAGTAGAAATGAAGAAGAAAAAGCATAACATTTTGTCTGTATCATAATGATTTAGTTAATTAAAAACATAAAGTTTTATACGTGACTATTAGAACATATGCCAAGCAGACATATTTCAATTCTAGATGCCTAAGATGACATTATGAGTCCAGTGTTCGCACTCTCTGAATTAGGACATCTCCAACTTGGCCTGTTCCCTTAGTGCTCAAATCCTCCCCTACAGCGTCCACCTCTGTTGCCAAATTATGCCTTTCCCCTTGTCTTGACACAGTAACCTTCCTACTTCTCCTCTCTGACATCTAGAATCCTCAGACAGAAATTGGTTCTCTCTTCTTTCACTCAGATGCTCTACCCAGCACCTATTTATCTGCTCTTTAAAGCTCTCTTCACCTTCTCCATTCTCGTTCTTTCTCTAGCATAACACGATCCAACAAAAATACAACATGTCCTAATGTTTTTTCAAGTCACAAAAAGATAGAAAAAGAGATGTAAATATAAAAGTAATGAATATTCATGCATTTTAAGGACTTCTTTTAGCATTTATTTCTGTGTGTGCGGCTGAATATACAGAAGTCCCACCGCATGTTGATGATAGTGAAGGTCAGAGGGAGCGGCGGAATCCCTAGAGCTGCAGTTATAGGTTGCTCTGAGCAGCCTGATGTGAGTGCTGAGAACCAAGCTCAGGTCCTTTGGGAACATAGCAAATGCTCTTAATTTCTGTGCCATATTACTAGCTCTCCTGTTTTTTAAAACAATAGACACAAATATTATGTCAGCATGTAGTCAGATGTTGTTACTGCGATCCTTCACGTTGCTTATGATAAACCCTCAGAACAGTGCGCATACTTCTCACTTAATGCACATCATCATTTAGCCAGCCTCAGCAGGTAAGTGACAGCAGGTGTCCAATGGCCATTTTACCCAACAGCTCAACTCCAGTTTGTAAAAAACAATATGCTAATATAAATCTAACGTGATATGTCTGTTAGATATAAGAATGAAAATTGCAAATACTCAATAAAATATTAGAGAGGCTGGAGAGATGGCTCAGTGGTTAAGAGAATTGGTGGCTCTTCCAAAGGACCCAGGTTCAATTCCTAGCACCCAAACAGTGGCTCGAAACCATCTGTAACTCCCATTCCAGGAGATATGATGCCCTCTTCCGTCTTCCCGTGGGTGGACACTAAGCATGTGCATGGTGCACAGATATACGTGCAGGAAAAAACACCCATATAATAAATTAAAAAATAAATAATTCTTTTTAAGCTATAGATAATTTAGAACATATTAACAAAGTACTGCTCTGGTCTAGCACTGTCAGGAGCAGGTATTCCCAGATATTTAGTAAATGATCAAGATAAAAACCTCAAATGACTACATGAAGTTTTCTTTTTGGTTATCCTTCATGTATTTCACCAAGATAACACAATGGATCCTTGTTAATAGCTACAGTCACCATACTAGAAGTTACAGCTATAATAAAGAATGTAGGAGTCCAGAGGTTTAAAAATACATTTAAAAAAAAGAAAAGAAAAATAAGCCCTATAGTAACTAGAAGCCTCCCTTCAAAATGTCATCTATAGTTACATTTAATTAAGATGGCTGCATCTGTCTCTTTATTCTTCATCAGCATCAGAGTGATAATGAGAAATTTCCCTCCGAGTGCTTCTCTCTCTCGGCCTCTCCCAAAGCACGGCAACTTTTCTCCTATTCTTTAATGCTTTCTTTACCCATTTTTTTTTTCATTTTCTCTAGAGTAGCATGAGCCACAAAAAAAGATCACACACTTTAAATTTTATTTTACAACATAATAACAAATAGAAAAAACAAACAGAGGCGCTTTGCTGTTTCGTTTAACTCACGTGTATTTAAAATGTGTGAAGTACTATTTCAACATGTTGTCAAACTTGTTATTGAGAGACAGCAGAAGTCCTTCATTTCACAAAAGAATCAATTCTGTTTAATAGAACACGTTGTACAATGGTAATTAATTTTGCCCGTTGTGTGGTTTGTATTTGAAAAGTAATTTACAGTAAAACAATGCTGAGTGATAGAAAACAAAACTGAAGCCAATACAGACACCTGAAATACAAAACGACTTTCAATATTTGATTTTCTTTTTTGGCGTGTAATCTGTTCTTTTTAATTGAAAATAGATTGTTTTAGTACAATATATTCTGATTATGGTTTCCCCTCCCCCAACTCCTCAAAGATCCTCCCAATTCTCCACCCACCTAAATCCATGCCTTTTCTTTTTTCTTTCTTTCTTGTCTTTTCTTTTCTCCCCCCAACTCTTTTCCTTTCTGATACAAGCAGGTTCCAAAAATATATTAATAATAATAATAATAAAATAAAATTAGACAAAATATTCTTGTTAATCCTTCGATCTAGGTATTAACATATCAATTCTAAGGGTAGATGGTACTTAATTAGATAGTTTAAGTTTAGTTGCCACACCCAATGTGTGGCACCCAATTTGCAAGGTAAATATGCTTGCAAAGCCCATGCTGTTTCTACAACATCACTCTGCTTCCTGGATACAATGCTCTCCACACAGACACCATGACGTCAATCAGCCCACCCTGAAGCATGTCGAGGTAGATGGTTGAAACCAATTCTGAAACAATAGAGTATCCTGTATACTGTAATTTCACATGCCATTACACAGGCAAACATTTTCTACCTAAACGTGTTAAAAAATACAGTATGTTGTTGTCTATAGCTAGATACGTATATCTTCTTTCAGTAATCATTTATACTTAGTAAACAAATATATACATAATATACAATTACACATATGCACATATGCATGCATGTATTCGCAATTTACCATTATCAGGCTTTATCAGACTAAGTTATAAGAATAAAATGCAGTGACATCATCAAGGAAGCATGCCTTCACACTGTTTGGAGAATTTTGTGAAGATGTGATTGTGTGTATCCTTCCTTCTTCAGGGATCTCTGCTTAGGGAGCCACAAAATATTTCAGAAATACAAATCTGTTATTCAGCTTCATCTTCAGAGAAATGAGGACATTCCAGGAAAGTTATCCCGGAAGGTAAGACTTTCTGAATGTGGGTTTCAGTTTTGCACTTTGACATATTTAAGGATCATAGTTTCCATCTTAATGGCTTGCTGTCAATTTGGAATTACGTAGTTTAACGAGCTGGCATTTATTTCAGTATACTTATTAAAATATGAAATATTTGAAATATTTTCGTAAGAGTCCTTGATAATCTAAACTGAAACAATCACATAAATGTGTTATTGCAACCTTAGTGTGATGAACTGGAAATTTGTCACCCAAAAATTCATAAATTGAAGGATTATCAAGGGATAGGATTAGGAGATAAAGCCAACTGTGCATGGTTAGATTTAGAAGAGATCAGAGAGCAGGGTTCTTATTAAATCAATGCCCACATAAGAAGGGGTTAGATTCCCCCTCCTTATTTCTCCCTCATTCTGTCAGATATAGCTTGGAGGCAGCTGTCTATAATTTAAGCAGATGCCCCCTCCTTGATCTTAAACCTCTTGATCTGTATAACTAGAAAAAGTAAATACCTATGATTTTAGCACAGCCAGTCTATGGTCCTTATGGCACTATTTGGCTATAGAATCCCAGGATGGCTAATAAAATCAGACCAACAACAAGCCAATTAGTGTTTTGGTTTTTGGTTTTTTTTTTTTAGGAAAATAGTTTGTGAGAGATCTATCGAGGCCATTCATTTGAGTATTTCCACATATCTACTTCGAACAAAGGAAAAGCAAATGTAAATGAGAATCCACTAATAGCAGAAAAATAGCACAATTCTTGTCCTATTTGAAGACTGTTGATGTCCATGTCAACAAAGCTTAAATAAGGTCAGATTAATATTCATAACTGCATATAATAAAATACTGAGAAAGGGATGAGTGTACCTTAATGATACAATTTCATGCTGTTAGATGTGAATTTTATTCCCCGTGTGATGTCTTGAGATACTTCCAACCCAAATTGCACAGTGTACCTGAACTTTGATATTTTGTCAGGTTTTATCTACAGAATCGTCCAATTACCGGCTTTAAGGAAAAATGCCAATGTCCTGTCATTTCTATCAGATAACAGATTTCTAGTGTGTTGTGAATATATATAGATATAGATATAGATATGGTGCTTTATCATAGAAAATGTCAGATAGCACACTAGTTGAGAATATATCATAATGAGTCCAAAAGAGAGCTGTTAAGAAATTTCTTTTGGATCTGGCTTCTAGCTTGGCCGTTGTTGACAGTGCCAGGACTGTGCATCTGAAATCTAGACAGAGTAATATCACAAAGTCTAACTAATAATACCTCAACACTAACAAGCTCATGTTTCATCAAATTGCCCTCAGTGTTGCAGAAAAAAAGCTGAAATCATGATATTCTATTGCCACACAGGGGAGGAAGAAGAAATGTATGGCTCTAATTTGTATGTTGATAAAACATTAATTTTTTGCTGATATAGTAATTCACAAATCACTAACACTTCAGTCTCATATAAATTAAAGTGCACAGGGAATGGAAAGAATGCTCAGTGGTTAAGAACTCCTGCTGCTTTTGCAGAAAATCCAGTTACAATCCTCAGTGCTCAGATCTGTCCACTTACAACCTCCCATAACTCCAGCTCCAAGGAATTCAGTGCCCCCTTCTGGCCTCTACAGGAACAAGCACTCACATGCACATACTTACATATAATCACAGGCATACACAAACTTAATAACTAGAAAACTTTAAACCAATGTCTCTCTTAATCCCATACAATTCTAATATGCTGATACGATATACATAAAGCATGTGTTTTTATCTGAGACATCTAAAACATTTAATATTCATAGTTCTATTAACCAAATACCAACAGAAACAACATCCCATTATAATTTCCCTCAGATTTCAGATATGGAACTGGTGAGCTTAGATCTGAGCAGAGCCGTGAGATCAGAGCCTTTGCACTAAGCTACTAACTTACATAAGAAAGAAAACTGTAATCTACTTACTGCTCTCAGTTTAGATTTGAGATAACAGATAACTGGTCAATATTTTTGTTTTATACATGTGCTTGCCAGACTAGAGTCACATGGGAAGAAGAAGCCTCAAAAGAAGAATTGAATATCAGATTGTCCTTTGGGCAAGCCTGTGGCTCACTTTTTTGATTGATGGTTGATGGTCAAGGCCCTAGCCCACTGAGGGTGGTGACCTCCTGAGCAGAGGGGTCTGAATTATGTAAGAAAAGAGGCTGACCAAGCCATGGAGAGAAAGGCAGTAAGCAGAGTTCCTCCATGGCCTGCTCCTGGTTCCTGCCTTGGCTTCTCTCCATAGTAAACTATGAAATGTAAGGTGAGACAAAAACTTTACCTCTAAAAGATATGTTCAGAAGTTTTTCATCACAGTGACAGAGACACAATGTAGAACAACAACGTGTGCTTTCATTTGCTTTATTTTGTTTCCCACAGCTATATCAGTCCTGCTCAAAGTTGGGGCACCACAGGGATTTAATGACAAACCGTGTTATGTGTACATCAGGTCCCAGTCAGTAACTGCAGCTTTTTAAATGATTAAATAGAAGAAATGGGGGAAAAGTAGGTGATAAATGCTGTTACTTTCCTATCATCTGTAATTAAAATTACCACATAGTTAAGAGATTAATTAAATGGTTCACAGTCTCACAGCCAGTGAAAAAGGGAAGCATGGTTTGATGAAAAAGCATGCTGGTATTGAACTCATCATGTAAGGAGTGAAACCTGGTACAGTGTCTTTCACATTACGGCTGTTTTCATTGTGCCCAGGCAGAAGCAAACAGTTGAGTCAAGGTACATGGTGTGCAATTGTCACTGTAAATTCCCATTTTCAAAATGAGGTTCAAACAACAGGGATATTAAATCGGTGACTCTTTTAGGTGCTCCACAGTAGCTTTACTACCGAAGCTCTACCTCCTGCAGCAAACATCATCAACTCCTGGCTAATTCCAAAAAAAATGGGACAAGAGCAAAAATGACATTTTTTTGCTTGGCTGTGGTGCTGTTTTGTTAAAAATAGTTAACAGATAGATCTCTGTGAGTTTGAGGCCTGCCAGGTCTAGGTTTCAGGTTCCAGATCACCCAGATTATATAGTGAGATCCTGTCTTAATTTTTAAAAAAAGATTAAAAAATAAAAACAGATAACATGCCCAAGAACAAAGCTACTGGTATATCCTCCAGTCTTCCAATGAGTTCTCAGTATGTTACTTTTAAGTAGAAAGCTTCATACACATGAATAGAAGAATGATAAGGTGACTTGCCCCACAGAGGGTGTTACACATGGGAGTCAACTGCATGTGACCAGTAGGTAACCATGGTAACCTTCATGCAGAGTATGAGAAAGGCACTCAGTGTCTCTGTCTCTCTAGGCCCTGGGCTTTTAGGAGACTTCCAGTATCATTTGCAAAGGAGAAGACATGACATTTTATTTAAAAAGTTTCCAAGTAGACAGCAAAGAAATGGCACACCAACACCTAAATTGTAGAAAGCACAATGCTACTGAGTGAGCAAATCTGTCTTGCAGGGGGTCTGGCAGTCCCCTTCAAGACCATGACTCCAGTGACCTAAAGTCTCCAACTAACACCCATTTCTTAAAGGCTCCATCCCACCCCAAGTGCCCTAACTTGGAGACCAAGACATAAGCATATGGACCTTTGAAGGACACTCAAGATCTAAACCATAGTAGTCACAGTGTTTATTAAGAGATCAATGATTTTGACAAATCACAATTTTTATTGTAAAACCCATAAATTTTGTCCAATAACCATAAACTACACTCTCAATGGCAAATCCTATATTTGACCAAAAAAAAAAAAGAGAGAGAGAGAGAGAGATAGTTACTGCATTAGTTGCTTTTCTATCACCCTGAGACCACCGCGACCAAGGCTACTTATAAAACAAAGCATTTAATTGGGGGCTCATTGTTCCTAAGGGTTAGAGTCCATGATTATCGTGCCAAAAAGCATAGTAGCAAGCAGGCAGACAAGCATGGTACTGGGGTAGTAGCTGAGAGCTTACATTTGATCCACAAGCAGGAAGCAGAAAGGCATGTTAACTGTGAATGGTGTGAGCCTTTGAAACCTCAAAGTCTACCCCCAGACACAATGACACAACTCCCACAACAAGGCCATACCTCTTAATCCTTCCCAAACAGTTCTACCAACAGATGGCTATGCATTCAAATATATGGTCCTGTGGAGGCCATTCTCATCCAAAACACCACAGTTACTGTAGCTTCAGTTGTCAACATGATACAATACAGAGTCTGCTGGGAAAACAGAACCTCAATTGAGGAACCCCCAATAGACTGGCCTGTGGGGACTATTAATTGATATAAAAACAGCCCAGCCCTTGTAAGCAGTGCCATCCATGGAAAAATGGGCCTGGACTGTGGGCAAAAAAGTAGCAAGCAAGGAAGTAATATTCCTCTGTAGTCTCTGCTTCAGTTCCTGCCTCTAGGGTTCTGCCACAAGTTCCTGCCTTGGCTCTCTTCAGTGATGTTAACCCAGAAGCCAAATACACCCTTTCCTCCCCAAGTTACTTTTGGTCATGGGGTTTTATCACAGCAACAGAAAGCAAACCAAGATGGCGGTTTCAGTTTTAACACAAGTTTTATCAAGTTTTCTTTCTTTAAGGCATGTGGAGTGCTGATGAATTTAATACTACTAATACAGCTGGAATATTACACGGTAGAGAAAGTGAGCAGCACACTGGCATCATCTCTACCTACTTCTTGACTGTGGATGCCATGTGACCAGCTGTTTCAGTCCTGCTGCTTGGACTTTGCTTCTAAAATGGACAGCAGTTTTGAACTTTGAGATGAAACAAACCTTCTCCCTCAAGCTGTTTTTCTCAGGGTATTTTACAACAGAAACTAAAGAAGAAACAAAGACAGATGTCTTCCAGTTTGTAAACGTGATATTGTGCTGAAATACAACAATCTAAGTCTCCAAGAGACTATCTTGAAGGTTGATAGAAAGCAACCTAATGGTCTTTAGAAATCAACTAGATTTCAATTTTTTTATGCACTCACCTGGGTGAAATATGATCTAAATGACTGAATACCTATCTTTTTACATTATAATTCTCTGTCTTTTGAAAGTGATCAAAAATGCTGTCAGGATTGTATAAGCTAATCACACAAACGAGATTCCCTTCTACCTTGGAGCATATTCACAGGACAGTAACAGTAAGAGTTTTTTCAAGACAAGATCTTAGCATGTAGCTCAAGCTGACTTCCAAATCCAAATGCCCCTGCTTTGTTTTCTCAAATTCTGATTTCATGGGCCAGCACAACCAGACCTGGCTCAGTAATTGATTTTACATGAGAAAAAAATTAATTTATTTTTCCTAAAGACAAAATACTATGTCAACTTTAGAGAGAGAGTCAAGTGCAAAATACACTTCATGGAAGCTGAAGGTTTTCTCTATCCTTTCTAGATACTTTATAAAATATTTCTAGGGGCAGAGAGATTAAGAGGACTGACTGCTCTTTCAGAGGATCCAGGTTCGGTTCCCAGCACCCACACAGCAACTCACAGTCTTCTGCAGTTCCAGGGGATCCAGCATGTTCTATTGGCTGTAGCCATTGCCATTACACACATATGATGCACATATGGACAAGCATGTGAACATTCATACATGTAAAATATAATCAAAATAAATATTCTTGATAAATGGTAATGGGACAAAGATCAAGTTCCTCTTCCCCAAAAATATATCTGGAAACCAATAAAATGCTCTTACAGTAACTGTGAGTATTTAATAGAGTGACATGCAAATGGCTGTACTTTAGACTTTCTTCTTCAGTGAATAAAAGTTATTTACATGCTTGCTTTGATTTAACGTTCTGTAGAAATGTTAATATGTTACAACATTTTAACTACTTAGTTATCTAATATATGTCTTAAAACATTAGTCTTATGGCACAGATACAAATAGAAACACACACACACACACACACACACACACACACACACACACACACTCAACTCTTCCTCTCCCAGTAAATGTTCTTGTAAATGTTCTGCAAAGGAGCGTAGAATGGCATAGCCTTCATCTTAATAACATCAGTTGACCACATGAGGGAGACAAATTCAACCGTCTCTTTCCTCTTTTTTTTTTTTTTAACTTTGTAATTTCCATTGTTTTACCAAGTTTAATATAGCTAAAGTTTAGCTTTCTCTGTTTCAAAAGGAAAAATACCATTTTTGTCATGGTCACCCTGGTGACTGTAATGTAAACTCCTAGCTCTCAGCAGCTCTGTACTGCTCCTAACAGCAAACTCTCAAACAATTGCTTGTGTAACGCTGACCTTTTTCTTTCCATGTCATCTCGCTTCTTTTTAAACTATTTACAGAACTAGCCAACGTAAAAAAAATAATTCACCTTTGACACTCAGAAATGTCTAGGACTTTCTTCTCATGTTTACTGTCAAGAACATGGGTAGTTTTAAAAGTACAGTGCATGTACATGGATCATTCACAACACAGCTATAAGAAATGGATTTCAACAATGAAACTTGTCGCCAGGCTTGCATGAGTGCTTGCCAGGGAAGAAGCCATCGAATTCAGATATGCGTGTGTGAGAGTGTGTGTGTGTGTGTGTGTGTGTGTGTGTGTGTGTGTGTGTGTGTGTGTGAAATGTGTGAACCTATATAGATGGGCTCTAAAGCTAATTTTTAAAATAAACAGTACTTGTCAATTTGAAGAAAAATAAATTGCCTATTAATAACTTCTAGAAACAATAGTTACCAATATCTGTCACTGGTTTGCCTACATGAAGTGGGTCTCTTACACTGACGCTTAAGCAGCAGGATATGGTAAAGCTGAAAAAAACGGAATTATTTAGGTTTCTTCTGTCAGAACATCTGGCAAGTTAGGTGTCACCCTGTCATGGCATGCTTAGTATGCACATTAAAGAAGAAAGAAGTCAGAAAGACAAGAGGAGGCAGAAGGGGAAAGAGAAGGGAAATAAGGAGAATCGGTATTTAAAAAAAAAAAAATCTTACCTTCCTTCTTATTAGGAGAAATTACTATTTGACCTTGGCAATTCCCAGATGTTTTCCCAGCATCCTCTGGGTTTATCCTCATCCAAGGCTCAGTTTCCTGTTACATTTGGAGAGAAAGTTCACGCAGTTAAGGAAAGTAGTGGAAGATATTTAAAACAAAGAATAAAAATGACAAATGGAGGTTATCAAAAGAGGTGAATGAAATGACAGCAGGAAGCTGCAGACCTATTTTTATCTGCTCCTCATTCCTATTCACTCTATAAATATTAATATATTCTACTGTCTACAGAGTGAAGATGACCACAGTCAGTTTCATCTGAACCAACTTCTAGAATTTACACATATTTGGAAAATATCCAGGTAAGATGTTTTATTTCTATTCCAAGACAGTGTTCTCCCTGAATTCTCAAATGCCAGACCACGATATCTTTTCAGCCTATTGTAAACACTGTCCCTTCACTGGCACCATGGCAGCTATTACACTTTACTAGGTATCTCCCTTTGGCAAACTCTGTTAATAATTATCTATTCTTCACAGCTACTCAGATATACTTGAGGAGCTGCTAGCACCTTCCAGAACAATATGACTTTCAGTTTGAAATATCTCTGCTACTGGTTATTACACTTCAGAGGATTTCTTTTTCTAATTCATTTTGTGAATTTGGGTATTCATGTAATTCGGCTCTTTGTAAAAACTCAATTCCCACACCTTGAAAGTCACTATCTCTTGTTTAAAATTCCCCATGAACCTCTCTGATATAATTGGTATGTCATAAACAGAGGAGTGTGATTTCCAGTTGGAAAACTCAAGTGACAGGAAATAGGCACCTTATAATTGGTCCTTGCACCTAAATGTATGCCTGTGTTGCTTGGAAGAACAGAAGCAATCAGGGACTATAGGAAGAAGGCATCAGAGCTGTGGTTTGGGTTTTTCTGGAATTAAACTGTTCTGAACAGAACCTGGAAGAGCCTGGAATTATGGGAGGTATGTGTCAGAGGTCTCTAAAGCAAAGCCTACTATAAAGTTAATTAAATTGGTCTTGTGGAATATTAGTAACACTCATCAATTTATGAGGCTATTGTTAATTTTTCATGCATTTTCTCACCCAAATCTCCCCCTCGCTGCTGCAATGACCTATCTTATCTGCTTCAGAATCAAGTCTGAGGGGTCAAATAACTGTCCCATGCTCCCATGTCATTATGAACAGGAGTATTAAACTCAGGCCCAGAGGCATCTCCTAGAGCTGTGTCATTCCATCAAACCATTGAGTGTTTATATTGACTTCATCCTGGAACCTGTCCCAAAACACCAGCCTCATTCTATAGCATCATAGAATGGCTAGGACTGAAAGGGGCATCTGACATCATACAATTCAATTTTTGTTTGTTTGTTTTTTCAAGACAGGGTTTCTCTGTTGTAACTCTGGTTGTCCTGGATCTCACTCTGTAAACAGGCTTGCCTGGAACTCATAGAGATCTCCCGACCTCTGCCTCCCGAGTGCTGGGATCAAAGATGTGTGCCAACACCGCCCTGCCCAATCCAAATTTCTACTTCATAGATAATTACAACTACATTACAAGGACCACATACAAATTGCTGGAAACATTAACTAAGGCAGCAGCTCCATGTTGACAAAATAAATCTATCCATGGATTGTGGAGAAACAGACACCAAAGTAGGAAACTGGAAGTAAGGCAGAGAGATAGGAAACCTAACAAGGTATTGTTTAAATGGGAAATTCTTGGGACAGGAAGTGTTATTAAGTGATTTGTGTGAAGACTGTGACTTGCGCCTGTTTCTTCCACAAGAAATGGAGAATCAGGGGCTGTGAGGAAATGTTCCCAAAGAGGGTATCTTCCCTTGTCTCACACTTTTCACTACTTGCCCCCCCACCCATCTGGTGGCCTTAGACGCCATGCATATGTGTCCACAGTGTTAAATTAGAGGAAAGCAAAAGTCCTGTAATAAATGGCAGAGGACAACTAACAAGGACAGCCAAGAGTCAGAATAAACTCCACCTCTTTGCTCTGTCCTGAGAATTGTGGGCAACAATCTGGGTAGGCCAGATGAAATTCCATATCCCGGTACTATTCCTCCTTTAGTACATAGGAACTAAAACAATGAAGTTGAAAAAAAAAATACCAACCATCACACAGACACAGAGCTATAGACATGAACAAAGCCAAGTCTAACCTCTAGTGAGTGTTCACTTTCCATTATGTTCCAACCCATCTTTCATCTCAGTGTTGCCTGGCATAGCTTCTTCCCAACCTTGTGACAGCCTCTGCAGGTCTCAGCTCTCTGCCAGGTAGTGTTTTTCTCCCTGTCTTTATAGACTCAAAGGCCAGTGGTCCAGTGGTCCACACTTGTAATGTCAACACTCAGGTAGGATGGGGGTGGCAGGAAAAATGCAAGTTTGATGCCATACTGGACTACATACCAAAATCCCCTCTCAACAAAACATAAACAGGGGCAAAACTTTTATGACTAGAGTAACGTAGTCAGCCATCAGGAGCTTTCCAAACACTGACCCTTCTGACATCCAAGGAGCCTTCATTATATATACATGATAGATCAAGAAACTGTCTTTTTTAGCTATTTTTCTAGCTACTATGGTGGAATACCATGACAAAACAATTTGAGAAAAGAAAGGTCTCCTTTTGCTCCTGATTTGAGGGTATAATCTGTATGACAAAGAAGTCAAGGAGACAGGATCTGGATGTAGCTAGGTGTTAGCTGAGTGTATGATTCTGTGTTCAGGAAGAGAGAGAGGACCCAACCTGAGTTCGGGTTGCTACCCAAACTCAGGGTGAATCTTCCCACTTCAATTAACTTAAGATAAGCCCTCACAGACAAGGCTAGAGGCTAACCTAATATAAATAATCCTACACAGGCATGACTCAAGGTGAGTCTCCCAGAGGATTCCAGACCCTGTCAAGTTGGCTATTAACACTGTTACACTGTCATTTGTGACTAATCTTCAACTCTCAGAAATTGAGGAAAGATCTAATCTTACCTTGATGTTTCCAGTGACTAGTTCCTACCCTGCAGAGACTAGGGTCTGGTTACTTAAGAGAGAAAGGGTTTATTTCAGCTCACAGTTCAAGGCTACCGTTCATCATTATGGAGAAGTCACAGCAGCAGACTGGAGCAATATGCACAGTGAAGAATCAAAGAGCACGGATAAAGATCTGTTAACGCTCAGTCCACTCTGCGTCTTATACAGTCAGGATCCCCTTTCCATGAAATGGACCCATGCACAGTGGGTGATTCTGTGTCTCTCAGTTAAACTAAAATTAAGATAACCCCTTACAGATATGCCCAGGAGCCTTTTTATCCAACGTAATTTTATATTCTGTCAGGTTGACAGCTAACACTAATGGTTGCACCATGTGAAGGATGATGTATGCACTGTAGAAGTGTTTGCAATCTTAAATATTCTTAAAGGATAATAGAGCAAGTGTGATAGAACGTGGGAGTTGACATAAGAATCCTCTGAGTAGGTTCTGAAATTCTATACAAATAAAATAATTTCAAGGTAAAAAATTTAAGACATGTCAAGTAATCTGTTTATGTTCTGCCTAATAGAGAATCGTGGACAAAATGGAACTCCTGGTAAATGTCTGTTCTAAAGGTGTTATATTAATTTTATACACAAATTTAACCAATTTTTTTTGTTTTTATCTTTGTAGACAATGCCTCTCCACAGTCATAAAAAAATACGACTTCCATGTGAAGCACCTGTTGGAAGCTCAGGTATTGGCTGCCATTGCTTTACCCATCTATTTCATGAACATTTATTAAGCATCCCCTATTTTTCTAAAACTTTGCAAGTTTCGTAAGAACTAGAGATGAATAAAGACAAGTCCACATTTCCAAGGGCTTTTCTACAGAAAAATGCTGCACATGCTAACGAAAAGCCATGTGCATACAGGACACAGAAGAAAGAAGTGTGCACTTCACACATTTCAACTGTTTGTTGCAATACGAGTATGTATTTCTTGGTCAGAGGAGGGAAATCTGAAAGAATGGTGGAAAGTAGGGAAAACACTCAGTCACGTAAAAATAGAAATAGAAACAATGAACTGAGAAAAAGCCTGGTGTGGTTGTGGAACTGTATTAAATTTGGCACCACTTCAATCAGGTTCAAGGTGAGAGGCTGACAAGAGTTATGTAGATTCCTTTGGATCTTATATAACCAACCTAATGACTTTTTGATTTATCAACTGATGGCAGAGGCCATTGTTTCATAGTAGTAGAATGACTTATGGATGATTTAGAGAGTCATCCCATTTGATAATGAAGGCCTAGGCCAGCATCATACAACTGGATGGAGATGAGACAAAATGTGAAATTTGCATGATTAGGTGAGAGAGACTCAGTAAGCCTAAAATAACTGCACATTTCCTGGGTGCAGCTGACTGCTTGGGGAGATCAATTCCAGAGAATAAAGCTGAGAGGAGAGGATGGCTCAGCAGGAGAGAATGATGGATTCCATCCAAGGCCGCTAAAATCCTGGCACCTGCTGGGCCTCCACGTTGTGATTTCCATTAGGCACATTGTGTCTGAGGGCTGCTCTTAAGGAAGGGCTGGCACTTCAAAAGTAAGACACCACACTGCCTTCCAGAAAACCCAGCAAATCAGAGACTAACTTTAAAGCAGGTGAGCACTTCTTTTCCCATCAATCATCGAGACAAACAGGTTCATGGAAAGATGCATCTCTCAGATGTCGACTATTCCTAGTAGAAACAAGCTTCAGTGGGATTTGTGGTCTGGATGTGGATGCCGAACTTGTATGTGAATGTGAATTCTATACAAATAATTAACGACGTGAGGATGACAATACAATTATACACCTCATTTTCCTCCCTAACGTCTAATAGTCTCTCTATTGCAATTGTCTTTCTTGGGCCTGGCTTGAACCTGGATATGGCATATGAGTGAATGAAAATGGCACTGTTCTATCTCTTTTAAAAGTGTCACAAGCGAGGCCTAGGAGACATCTCAGGAGGTAAAGGGCTTGCTATGACAAATATGAAGGCATGAGTTTGGATTCCCAGCATCCATGCAAAATGGTGGCTATGGTGCCACACGCCTGTAACCCTAGAGCTGAGAAGGCAAAGATAAGAGGAGCTTGGGGCTCACTGGCTAGGTCATCCAGCTAATGCAGTGGGGTCCAGGCTCTGTGAGAGACCTTGTCTCAAAAAGTACCGTACAGGAAGACTTAGGAAGACACCCAACATCAACTTCTGACCTTCATGGATGTATGTAGAGGAGCCTGCACAAACGTGCATCCATACTCTGTCTTTATGTCTCTGTCTCTGTCTCTGTCTCTAACACACACACACATACACACACACAGAGCCACACATACATACAACCACACATATATACAACCACACATACATAGGCACACACACACACACAAACACACACAGTTTTGTAAGTTGTGCCCTTTCAAATATCATTTCTACAATCCTATAATAATCTTTCTATCTAAGGTAGACTTTGAAATTTGCCAGGACCTAAGGCACATTAAGACTTCAATAATCTATCCAGAGACACTTTTGAGGGTTAATAATCTAATTAAGAGCCAATTTCAGTTAATTTAACATCTCAATGTTGTTCATGTGCTGTAGGCATCTTCTCTCCACACACATATGCTCAGTCTTCTGAGGATCTGTAACACTTCTGGCTTTCCAAATTTAGAAGCTTGATCGTATTACTCACATAAGGAGCCGTCCATGTGTTCACTTTGAAAGAAACCATTGGCCGCTGTTAATTTTTCCAATATGACTAAAATATTGGCAAAACATCAAAGAAACACTGTCTTCATATTGTCACCAGCAAATCACAGCCATCACTTTGCAACTGGATTAATTTATAAATAGGCCACAGTGCCTACGTGTTTCCAGATGAACTGATTTAGAAACAAAGAGTTTTTTTAGGTTTAATTTTTAATGTTATGTGCATATGTGTATATCTCAATTTCATGATTGAGGATGTCTTTAGAGGGCAGAAGAGGACATCAGATTCTTTAGTGTTCCAATTGGTTGTGAGCCACTGGTCATAGATGTTGGGAACTGAACATGGGTCTTCTGTTCCAGTACATGTTATTAACCACTGAGCCCTCTCGTCAGACTCATAAAAAGCCTATTAAATAAGCTTTTGAAGTGGAGCATCTAGAACAATGTGTGGGCACACCTCAACATTGCCAGTTCTAAATGCTGCACCTGTGTATTGGTTGTCAAGTGTATTAGGCAGCACTGCATCACGGTCCCAGTGTCACTTCACCGGCTTCTTTGACAAGTAGTATTTCATCAGCGTCCCAAACAGCATTAATTTGGAAAATGTTTTTACCATCTCTTACAAATTTAAATTATTATAACATGATTTGAAAAAAAAAACTAATCCTCAGCTAGATAAATGTCATGAATATTTCTGAATAATGTGGATAATTTAAACGGACAAATATGTTGTACCCTAAAGTAATTATTTCAACATATTTTAGACTTTATTCATTTCAGATTGGGTGAGCTGGCTTGTGTCTTAGGTGACTAATTGTGTAGACAGCTTATACAGAACTTTTCCATTGGACACTTTTTTTCTAAATTCAATTCCATGAATATTTTGAATTGTCAGGAATATAATTTTGAATCCATTCTATATTCTCTATTCATCTTTAAATTTTGAAAGAAATTAAAAATAGAGGAGTTTATCCAAAGGTATTACTGACTGAATCCTTACTGGATGCAAATTATTCAACGTTTTGCTCACTGGATAGAGAGGTGGTGAGTGGCCTTCCCTGAAGTGGCTGAGGACCTGGTTTGAGACTGGGCACATTTACATAAGTAATTTCCAGAATGGAGTCTATTCATCCCAACATGCTATAAAATCCGATCTTAGCCCAGCTGAAAGAATTGACTTCTGATTCAGAATTGCTTTTTACTGGGACACTTCAATACTTTGCTAAGTTCCTACTGAAATATCAGTCTGAACCTTTAGGGGTAAGCAATCCCAGTGGTCTGTGAGAAGCTTGCCAGAGAATCTAATTAATACTAAACTAATTGCAGAGTACATGGGCCAAGATTGCACAAAAATCAACTCATACTTTGAAATGTGGTTTAATTCTGTGTAATGTCTACCTGGTCTGGGAAGGGATAAGAGCCCTCCTCCCTAGTCCTGCTGCCATCTGGCCCATGATCCAGAGACTGTAGCAAGTCAGTGTTCAAAGAATGATGCTTCTTTTGTATTCATGTTTAAATGTCTCTGGAGAAATAAGGATGTATACCTCACATTTGCTCTTCCTCTAAAGCCATAACCAACCCAGCGTGAGAAAAAAAGAAAAAAAAAAACCTCAAAATATAAGTAGGAAGACTGAGTACAGGGATGTAATGATACATGTTAAGATTTTTTAGAAGTAAAGCACTGTTAGTCACAGTAAATATCCTGGTAGGTGCTCAGAATGTCCAATTTTTAAAGATCATTTAGGCAGAGTTTCTGACTAGGTCAAACAAAATTCAGAAGCAGAAACCCCGGTGTCTGAGAGATATTTCTGTCAACCCCATCACTGTGGAGGAATTTTACCTAGCCTTTTAATTCATATTCCTCATCATCCACATAGAGGTAATAAAATATAATGCAATGATATCTTTAACAATCAGTGAAAACGAGTTGTGTAATGTGCTTAACCAAGGGAAGATTGGAAGAACATCTTTGCAGGAGGATGAGTCAGGTGTTTTCATTATCAGACTGTAGGGAAGCTATTGCTTTTATTACCATCACCAGGGTGGAGAATCATAGAGAATCAGGAATAGAGCCATCAAACTAGTTTATAATGATACTCAGATACAATAAAAGGTCCAGGAAAGGAGAAAATAATTCATACGAAGAAAATAAGAAAAAAATGAATAGATACTGAGGACCAGTGAGAAGGTCAGAAAGAGAGAAGCTGAGGAGACAAAATCAGGCCGTGGGAAATAAGGCACAATTACGGGAATGAAGCCGCCTTAGCAGAAATGTGGGCCAGGCTAAAGGACTAAAGTCAGAGCTATTATGTAAAGAACACTCACTCCCAGACTGCAGAAGTACAAAAAAAGAAGTCAGAGTCTGGGTCCTCAAAGTGGAAGATAGTCCACAGCCAAGAAGCTGGGATTCTAGTGACAGCCACAGCACCAGGGAAATTTCTGGAAAGAAGTAAACACTGTCTGCACTCCCTCTGGGGTTGAGCTGTATGTTAATGTATCACAGGAAGAACTTTTAGTATTGTATATACAGAATAAAGGCTAGTTACATGACTGACACTAAGGACCATGCACTGCTGATGTCTTAGACTTTGCTTGGGCCCTTTCACTCCATGCTTCTACAGAAGAGATGCCCTTTGTGCCAACAAGATGGTTCAATCTGTCACCTATGAAGGTACCTGTCATCTATCCTGACAACAAGAGGCTGATCCTTGCAATCCACATGGTAAAAGGAGAGAACCCATGCTGTGCTCTGACCTTCACATTCTTGCTATGGTGTGTGTGCACGCACACACACACACACACACACACCACATAGACCAACAATATTAATAATTTTTAAAGGTGTCCTTTCTTTGGTGGAAAGTACTTGGTGGCTTTGTCATCACCAAAGTATACATCACTTAGTAATGACAGAGCTCTGTGCTCTTTGCTTTTTGCATTCAGATGAAATCTAAGCATATACATATATATGGATGTATATGTACCTTGCTCCATGTGACAGCCATATATTCATTTTAAGAGTTGAATAGTATTCTATTAGAAAAAATGATCCTCAGTTTATCTTCTGTACTGTTGGCAGGCTTTTGAGAAAATGCCAATAATTTTTCTAGGGTATAAATTTATACTGTTCATGCATGGCTATCCAATAAGTTTACGTACATTTCACAACACAGAGAGCTCTTTTTTTTTTTTTCCACCAGCATGTGATATAGTCCACCTTGAGGCACATGTAATGTTTAGTATTAATTTTTGCTCCTTACTAATGAATTCATGATTATTTATATTTAAATAAGAGTTAACAATCATCATCAATCTTTTATTCCACACATGTTATAAGCCACCTGACATGGGTGCCATGAACCAAACTCAAGCAGTTTTGCAAGACCAGTCTGTGTCTTAACCACTGAGCCCTCTCTCCAGCCCTTAATTTTTTGCTTAAAACTGTTTACAATTTTATGTTTTATGCTTTTTATATTATTAACTGAAGATTAACTTCCATTGCTTTGCATAGTTTTTCTCAATTTCTTAAAGATTACTTACACTTTTCTGACTTGTAATTCTATGTTTCATTTCAAATTCCTCTTTTTGTGTGTAAAGTGATAATCCTTGTTTGTTTGTTTTTTATTTCTTGAACATTTTCATACTTGTATACAATGAATTTGGCTATGGTCAGACCCCGTTAACTTCTCTCATCTCCCCTCTCTCTCACATATAACCTCTTTTCTTCTTCCCAACAGACCCCCTCATACTTTGTCTTTTCTTTTGTTTTGGCTTGGTTTGTGGATATCTGAGACCCATTGAGATTAATTCAGGTTGCCTGCATAAGAATGGGTGTGAGATTATTTACTGGAGCATCCCAACTTTTTAGTGACTACATCACTGCAGGAAATGAGCCCTGCCCCCATCTTCAGCACCTTTAACTGCCCATGGTTCCTCTGTGAGGGATGGTGCTTCAGATCACACAGTTTCGCAGTGCTTCTTTATTTCTTTAAGTGCTGAGCAAGTCATTCCTCTATTTAAAATATTTGGCTCTCCTCAATTGCAGCAGTTTGGTGTCCATTTTAGAAACTATTAGCCACTTGTTTGCAGATTCATTTCTAGATGACCTGTCGTGCTCCGTCTT
Organism: Cricetomys ansorgei; assembly: GCA_026225945.1. NCBI lineage: Eukaryota > Metazoa > Chordata > Mammalia > Rodentia > Nesomyidae > Cricetomys > Cricetomys ansorgei. The sequence continues at coordinate 7,768,241 of JAMJFZ010002307.1, read as the reverse complement.
CATTTTATTTTATTTCATTCTATGTGCATGTATATTTAGCCTACATGTATGGATGTGTTTCATGTGAGTGTGTGCATTGTACCTGAGGTAGCCAAAAGACGGCTTCAGCTCCCCTGGAACTAGAATTACAAACAGCTGTGAGCCACACCATGTGGGTGCTGGGAATCAAACCTAGGTTCTTTGGACAAGCAGCCAGTGCTCTTAACTGCTGTGCCATCTCTCCAGCAGGTCTTTATATCAGATTGGTAGACATTTAATACCCATCTTTTATAGAAAGTGTTGATATCACATAATAGTTCTCCTGTATTATTTTTAACATGAGCCTTTCTTAGGCACCTTGTTAATAGTACTGTTGAATCTATTGATAAATTGTAGTAGAACTGGTGCATAGTCCCTGGCATAACTAATATCCATATAACTTCATAATTTGACTTTGCTAATCTCTATATCTAGTTACAATGAGCCACATTAGCTTGTATTTCTGTGAGGATCCTAATTTTTGGATTGAATGATAGAAAGCAAGTGTAGAACATTAGAAATTGGGGTAAATTCTACCGGGGCGTGAAGTGGTTAGTTTTCCTCTGCTGTGCTGTTAGCATGTGGGGCAGATGCAATCCTGTCAAGGCACTGGTGCTGAGGACTTCTCCATGCTTCCTCTGCTCTTTGCAGTTCTCACCGTTTGTTGATTACTAAGTGATTGATTCCTTTGGCACTGGAATCAAGTGTGTTTTTCATTGTAAGAGTGCAAGTACAGCCTCAATTGGTCTCTGTCCCTGAGCTTCAGACTGGGACTCTGCCCCTCCTATATATAACAAGTAAAGCCCCTTTATGTCTAGACTTAGTCCTGTGCAGTAGAGTATCTTGCCACCAGTGTCTGACCTGAAGTTGACATCCAGTAAGATCCAGGACTCAAGGCATGGCTTTCCTTATGCACAGTGGTCTAACTTCAACCCTTCCCTCATCAAGAGATAGTCACCTGTACCTTTTTTATTTCTAATTTTGCTTTCAACTTCTCAGAAGTAAAGGCTTGTACCTGTGCCTAGGATACAACTGATTGCTCTCCTCCAGGAATCCTAGACTGTTCCTCTTATGAAGACAGTCCACAAAGGTGGGCCGGGCTTTGTGCCTGCCCCTGGATGTTCATGCTCACCCACACACCTATGCTGAATGGGCCTTCAAGCCACATCTCTCTGATTCTTTGCCAAAGCTTAAACATTGGCGAGCCCCATGTCTCCTGTTAGTCCTTGTGATTATGTTCACTCAATCATTTTGTGATCCCAAATCTTTACAGAGGTCCCAACAATTTGCAACTTTGTATGTTGTATGGCGGTGCTTTCACTTTTAACGATTGGCCCAACATTCTACATTTCAAACCGAAGTTCTTCAGAGGCATTATTCATCTTTTCAGAAAAAAAAAAAAATCATGGCAGAAAAAAAAAAAAAAAATTGGAAAGAAGAGCATTCCAAACAATGTGCCTGAACTCGTGAATTGATTTTGATTGTTTTAGACTGCATATTTAAACAGATACTCATTCAGGTTTTTGTGAAATCTGAGTAGGGTAAAAGGCTGTGTGGCTGTTTGAACGCACTTTGCCTTTGTCTCTGTCACGGCTAAAGAAGCTCAAGCTGGTTAGCTTTCTTCCATTTGTGTAGTGTTCTGTTCTCTTTTCCAGGAAGATGTGGAGGAGAAAAGTTGGTCACCCATGTTTTCCAGTGCTGTAAATACTTTTCAGGTATGTTTACCATCTAAAGTATCAAAATGCTAAGCCTCGAGGTCTGTGAGTCATCAAATATCTTTGAAGATAAACTCAGATCCTGTCTCACAGAACATAGCATTGCATAACTGCGGTTTTATTAACTCAAAGGATCAGAGGTAGAAAGAATTTAGACCAGTACGAACTCCCATGGATTGCAAAACTCTCCTATAAAATTTCCTGACTGCTTATGCGCCTGCAAATGGAGAACTTTCTTACTAAGGCTACCTCTTCAATTCTTAAACCAAAATTTTTGAGAAATATTTTTATCATACTGATCCAAAATCCACCTCCCTAAATATGCAAACATTTTTTTTTCTAATTTCTTGCTACAGAACTTTTACAGGATTTGGATATTCTAAGCAGATATTCTCTGTAACCGCTGTGTTTGTGTGTGTACACTTGTGTGTATGTATGTGTGTGCATAGATGCATGCATGTGCATGTATTTGTATGCATGTATATACATAGTTTTGTGTGTATACATATGTGTACGCATGTGTGTCTATGTGCATGAGCGTATGTGTGTGAGCATGTGTGTATATATACATATGCATATACACACACATATATATATATACATATACATATATATCAAATGCATATATGCATATATCTGCATATACATATGTTGAAATATGGTTGGAAAGTGTGTCCACCCAAATGTTTTGAGTCTTCAATAGTGACAACCTCTGACATAATGACTTTCCTATAACTTGTAACTGGCAATTTTGGCAAGAAACAACTTAGGCAGAAGGGTTTATTGTGCCTCATTGTTTGGGGCGCTACTGTGCAACCTAGTAGCAGGCATGGTAGCAGTCAGCTCACAATGGCAGGGGCAAGTGACCAGAACTCTCCACCTCTTCACATAGCCAAAAACAAGAAGTAGAGAAACTGGGATGGAAGAAGGGATACCTGTAACCTGTCAGCCCTGCCACCAGGCACCCACTTCTGCCAGCCAGGCCCCACCTCCTAAAGATTCCACAACCTCCCTAAACAGCACCATCAGTGAGAGGACCATGTCTACAAACACCTGAGCCTGAAGGGGCATCTCACATGTAAACCTCATTAACCTAATGTAATTCACTGATTCCATGTGAATAATATAGGTTAACATCTACAGGCTTATATAACAAGAGAGGTATCTCTCAGTTTTTCAGATAAAAGCTGTAGGCAGAGAACAGCCTCCTCATATGTTCTGTCTGGCAGGCTACTGTCTTCTTCTACCCCTTACAAGTTGTAACCCACTCAGTGTCTGCTGTCAATTTCTGAGTCTAAGCCCCAAATCATCCCTTCCCCTATTCCATCCAACTGTCTGACGTTTACTCTATCAACACCTGTCTGAATGTGACATATAAGGATTAAGTGCTCATGTCAGAACCTCAATCAGCCTGATAGTTCCCTAGGGCCAGTGAAGGACCAGTGTTTGAGCCACAGCTCAGACTGGAGGGCCCAGAATCTTCCTCTAGCTGTCTGTCATCTGGAGAACTAATCGACCTCTGTTATCGGCTAAGCTATACACGCACTCTTTTCTGAGCTTGAAGGGTTTGTGTGTGTGTGTGTATGTGTGTGTGTGTGTGTGTGTGTGTGTGTGTGTGTGTGTGTGTGTGTATAGAGTATTTGTGTTTCTTAATCTGTCAATTACAAGATCTAGAACCCTGTTTTATTTCCCTTGGGTAGCTCCTGATGTGTATTAAATAATACCTGAAGCAAATGGTACTCCCTAAATCTCATAGGGTCTGAATCTCTGCTGTGTTGTGTTTAAAGGTGTGTGTGTGTGTGTGTGTGTGTGTGTGTGTGTGTGTGTGTGTGTACATGGTTCTGTTTGATATAAGTATGTGAGGTTACTCTAATCTATATGGGAACCTGTGGGTGCTAAAAGTCAACATAGAGCATCTCCCTTAAATGGAGGAGGGGTGGCAGAAACCAGAGGGGTTGAGGACACCAGAACAAGACCCACATTGTCAACTGACCAGCATTCTTAGGAGCCCACAGTGACTGAAGCCATAGACACAGAACCTGTAGAATCCCCTAAATACATCTCATGCCTGTCTAGATTGCTGTCCTAGAAAAACTCGTACAGCCAACTCGTACAGTTGGGGTATCTCTGACCATTTTACCAGCCATTGAGACCCTTTTTCTCCTGCTAGGCTCCCTGCCCACCCTTGATAAAGGAATTGGTGCCTAGCTTTGTTCCATCCTACTGTGCCATGCCCTGACTATGCTGTAGCCCTGGGGAGATGGTTCCTTTTGGGGAAGAAGCGGTGTGTTTGTGGGTGGTGATAGGGGGTAGATCTGAGGGAGATGAGGGGAGATGTTGGGTGGAAAAATGGGGAAAGAGGGGCCAGGATGTATTCTATAAGTTGTATGAGAGAAGAAAAAATTTTTAAAAGTTAAAAAATTAAAAAATAAAAAAATAAATAAAAAAGGAACAACCTGCAAATTTGGTATACAATTGTATTCACAAATATTATGCTGACTTTTGGTCCCATCTGCAATGCATAAAAACTTCTTTTATTCTTTACTTTTACTAGAAAAAAAAAAGTCCATCTTTATTTCCCCAAAATGAAATTTTGGGATAATCTTAAATCCAGTCTTTGTTGGTTTTCATCTCAAATCCATGACCAGTTTATTTCTGTGACTGTGTTATTTCACTTAACACGCCCAGCAATCTCAGTGACTTGTGACTATAGTTATTATATTTATCTTTCAGAGTTCATGAACATCAAATGAGATAAATAGATTATATAAGACAAGACATACCACAAGATGATACAGAATAAATTAGCTCCCACACCTTCAGAGGCCCAAGATGACACACGATTTTCATTTTAATTGATGGTATTTATGCAATTTTTATCATTTATATCACTTGGATGTTCCTAGTACACAAATGAGAAAAATACCACCTCACTACTCACATAATTTTATATTTTAAGCTTCATTTCTTTAGTTATCAGTGCATAAAAGGTACAGCCTGTTTTCTTTTATAACCCAAAACATATGCTAATGGCACAAAATTAAACATTAAAATTTTATTATTTACATATTTTTATATCTTGTCTTGATAACAGCCCTGCAATCAATTACTATTGTTCCTACTGTAGAGAAGACATTTTGTAGGCATGTGGAGGCAAATATTTAAATGATAATTGCGGGTCAAACATGAAACCTCACAAGAGCTGTGCTGATCTCAGTGAACATGTCCACAGTCTGTTAACAGGGAGAATGCTCTTCTAATGGCAATCCAGTTTGTCAAGTCCAATCTTAAACGTGATAACCCAGATTGCAACCAGGTATTGATGACATGCACAGAAAATGCAGTGGGATCCTTTGTTCTCTCGGAGATTGTGTCCTTTGATTGAATTCATTAACCAAGTAGGATTAGTTCCCACACCATTCTCAATATGTCCACTTGTGATGATTCACACATTAATGAAGCGGCTGACTCCTCTCCACAGGGCTTACTCATAGATATTTCTTCTTCATGCTATAATGAACAGCTTCATATATTTAATCTGTGAAAGACTTAAAATGAATCTTAACTAAATATCACCCTCTCCTTTTTGCTTATTACTCAGGTCTGCTGATGTTTGTGGGATATCTATTTTGTCTTCTGTGGTGTTCAGTAATTTATTCACCCTTAGCTCTTTTTCAGTGTTTATAAAAATCTCTCAAATCATACGAGGAAGGCAATAAGAAGTGGTTTATTTTCCACCAAAGAGATAAAAGAGTGTCCTATTAGTATAAAAACTAGTGAATATAAAAGTTAATCGGCATTTTGTTAAGGAAAATGGTCCAGAATAAGAGGGTTTTAAGTACTTTTGTATTGTGAATCCATGTCTTTGTTTCACTTTCCCTTTTATCACCCCTCCTCCTCCTTTGTCTCACCCCCCCTTCTTCCATCTCTCGTCTTATTTTAAATAGTGTTAAGTTAGACCTAAGTTAGTTAATAAAGTAGTTAAATGGAGATTTTTGATGTGAGAACAGCCAACCACCTTTGTCCCACTCCTTCTCTATGAGAGGTCAACTGAAGATGAACTTTAATAAGCAACAGTACGTGAATCTTGTCATCTACAGCTGCTTGTGAACAATATTATTGAAGACGTTAAAAATATATGCAGTGTCCTGGGACACGTTGAAACCAAACAAGTTTCAGATGCAGTAAAAGAATTCAATCTAATTCTGCAGAGCCAATCACAGGTAAATATATTCAATTATGACAGCAAAATTAAACCTGCACTCAATCAAGTAAAAAGACTGGAAAGTTTTTTTACTAGATATTGTATGTCTGTAGGTACATGTGTGTTTGTGTGTGCACACATGGCATATTTCAATTATTCAGGTGTACAGGAAGCTTGATTATTTTATGCCAAAGAAATTCAATTAAATTAAGAGGAAGTTTGTAACACTCTGACATTAGGGAAATTTGGGACTTCTTTCAAATTTCTAAGTGCAGAGTCCACTGGTGTCTCTGTGGATATCCTGCACAGGGTCCACACAGGGTTATACAAGCTGATGATGGCAGTCTCTTGCATAGGCACATAGAGTTGTTAAAAGGCAGGAAAGTGTGTATATGTCTTTTCACAGTAGACATTGATACTATGAGCTCCCAAGGGATTGTCTGGAAACCATATCCTGTACAATTTCCTATTTTGAAGAGTTTAAAAGAAAACAGTATTATACATGTTTTCTAAATTTCAGGGGAAAAAAAGAGAAATTTCCAGTGTGACTGCTGCTCAAAAGCAATATTAGGATATCTGTTCACCACTTGCCTGTTACTTTAGCGGATGACCAAACAGAGGTGTAACAGTAACAATGATGGCAATAATATAATAGTAGTATTAATAGCAATATAGTAGTCCTCCTTCAGAGGCTACGTCTAAGATTCTGTACTGACGAATCCCATGCATCATAGTCACTCTATACAGATTTATCTGTGATACAGTTTAATTTACAAAATAAACCTAGAAGGAAACTAATAAAATTATGGAATATAGAAATATAATAACATAATACAATTGGCAGCTTCATTATTCTGACACCTTGAGGTCATTAAGTCAAACAGGATTACTTGAGCCCAGATACTTCAAAATCATGACAGCTGATCTAGCAACGCAGATGTTAGGAAGTGACTGATGGATGAGTAACACATACTTTGTAGATATGGAAAATAAAGAGATGATTCTGGTCCTGGAGAGTAAGGAGTTGGACATGGAGGGCTCAGAATGATGCTCAACTTAAATGAATTGTTTCTTTCTGGAATATTTCACTTAATACATTTAGAAGGGGTTTGACCACAGGGTGCTTGGGCCTCATGACAGAGGAACTATTTAATTAACACTTGATAAATACTAGTCATTTAATATAATTTTATTCTACGTCAAGTCATCTTCATTGCAATGCCATGAATTTGGTATTAGCATGTTCATTTTATTATTCAGCTCTGTTGCACATGGTGTTTAGGGACAGAGGATTAATACATGAATACATGAATTCCTTATCTGCATGGAAAAGAACAAAAAAGATTATATTTCTTTTAAATAAATTAGTCTAGGAATTCTCAAAAGATTGATTTCAAATGTACATAATCATTTTTACTGAGTATGTAAATAATTTTGCTGGCGGCTTATTGATACCAGAATGACTATTCAAAGTCGGTAATTGAATGCATGGCTATGTCTTGTTTTAATCAGTTGTTTTCTGATTAAACAGTGGAAACAAATAACTCATTTGTATTCTGTGAACAATGATGGTGACAATCCTAAGATGCCACAGATAGATCACCAAATATGTTAAAAATAAATATCAGCTAAAAACCAAAACATCAAAGCATTAAGAGCAGCCATGTTTAATATAATCAATGCATTTGTTTCTTTGAGTTTTCCTATGTGAAGAAATCAGTTCTTTTATTTTTCCGTTTATTGAATTACTTTTCTGTGTCTACTGTGGAATATCTGACAGAAGCACTGTAAGGAAAGAAGTTTTCTGGGGGCCTCACAAGTCAAAGAGCAGTCCATTAGTGGAGAGGAGTTGAGGCATCATGAACAAGAGGTAGCTAGCCATGTAGTCTTTGTAGTCAGGAAGAAGAGAGCAATGAATGCATGTTACAGCTCAGCTTCCTCTTTCCATTTACACAGTCCAGGATCCAAGTCAGGGAAAGAAACCATCTGAAGTACAAGTCCTCACTTCAGTTAATGCAGTTAAGACAATCCTCGTGTTCAAAGGCTAAGATCACCTAGATGATCCCTCATGGGAATACCAACAGGCTTGTCTCCTAGGTAGATCTCTACATGGTGTCAAATGGAATCAGCACTAACCATCACACCACTATTACAGAGAGAGACAAACAAAATTAACTATGTGATCTCTAAACCTTGTTTTGGTATAGCTATTAAGATCAGTCAGTGGTCTTCACAGATGACAATAAGATGAGATCCACATTTAATTTGATTGCATTGCTCTCTGTATCAGGACGAAAACAAATAATACTATGGTCTTGAAAAAACATATCAGCCATATGTTCTTAAAATAATTATTTTTTTAAAATATGATAATTAAATGTTACTTCACTTCCACTAAAGGAAGTCAAGTCAGAATACCAAGCCAGTGAGAATTAGTTCTCAACTAGTAATTTATGATTTTTCTGTCATCATCCTAGGGCTGATGATAAAACACAATGATATGACAATTTTGCAAATGTGCTCAGGATCCGAGCTCTTCTGGTTCCTATCTGAATCTGAGTGTGGTAAATTAATTAATCTCTCTGGTTTTCAATGGAGGAGCTTAAATCATAGCCACTGTTACCTGGAGGTAGTGGATGTGATTCTTCTGGGTAGCTTTGAGGCTTCCCCGCAAGGTCAGCACGGAGGCTTTAAGTCACATAAGCCCTTTGCCTGTCCCCATCACCTGATGCCCATTAATTAGGAGCTTCAGGACAAGCATGGACTTCTCTCACAGCAGTCCAGATATGGAAGTGTGGATGTGTGTCTGCTCTTCTGTGGGGATCATTAGGATGGATTTTGACTTTTATATCCACCTCTTGCTGAATCAATAGAAAGAGGTAAATGGCCAAAGAGTGAGGAAAATAAAATTTTTGGATGAAGATGCACTTCACATGATATTATAGTTCTCCAAGGCATAAAATGCCTGATCTTCCAAAAAGTCATTTCCTAAATCCCCTAAAAAAATGACACTAAGAATTTTCTCCCAGCACTGGGGAGCCAGAGGCAGGCGGATCTTGTGAGTTCAAGACCAGCCTAGTCTAGAGTGAGGTCCAGAGTTACAACAGAGAAAACAGAGAAGTCCTGTCTAGAAAAACCAAAGAGAGACAGAGAGACAGAGACAGAGACAGAGAAACAGAGAGAATTTTCTCCAAGATATCCAACTTCTCAGTAGATCTGAAGCAAAAAAAATCTTTTCTGAAGAAAGTGGCCATTTCCTAGGAACTCCAGGGGCAATTATGCTCAAAACAAGTCTTAAGATTTACACATTCCAGTCCTTGTGTGTTTATGCACTAAATGTGTGGTTTTTCTTTGCAACTGAGCTTATATATAGTCTTCTGTTTTGATGAAGGATATAATTTGCGTGGACACAAACAAAGAAAGATGATCATGGAGAATTTATTTTATTTAAACTGCATCAATAATATACAGTTTAATTATCTCTGACTCCATCCAAGACCCTAGTTATTCTTTACAGACCCTAGAAGTTCATTGTTTCCATGCTGTTGCATTGATCCTGCCCGTCAATTTTTCATCCTCTCTTAATTGTGAGCCCACATATAGAAGAATGCTGGCACTAAATACTGAATACACTTTGCAGGATTTGTGCAGTAACCAATTACAACTAAAAAGTCAACAAAGCCAATCTGTCCACCCACTGCGAACCTAAGATAACAAATACTGACAGTCCAAGTCTCTGCCAGCAGCTCACAAATTTGGGATGCTTTGCTTTTTTCTTGGCTGCATTTTCAGTCATCTCGCAAGACACTGTGTTTCCTGCCATGTAGGGAAGTAATTAAGTATCTAATAAATGTAAGTTTGGCAAAATGAATAATTAAATCATAAATGTATTTCTATTCTGTTCTATGTTCCTACTTACTGGAAGCAATCTCTAGCCTTCAAGTTATATTAAAAAAATCTCATTTAATATATTTTCATCTATTATTTCAGAAAACTGAAGCACATAGTAGAAAATATGTTCTTTCTTAATTGTGATATAGGTGGATGTCATGGTGATTTTATAATACATGTCTACATTTCTGACTGAATTAAATTCTAGCCCAGCTAGGATAACAGCTCAAATAGTCTGGCTCATCTAGACAGGATGAAGATATTACCTGGAGTTATGGGGACTAGAGTTAGATGCTATATTCTAGTGAATTATTTACCTAACACTAGTGCTTCTGAGGTTCATAGAATAACATATTGAATCAAAAAGTTACATTCAAATTTAATTATATTTTACCATATTAAAAATATTTTCTCTCAAAAGGAATCGTACAGAAATTATTTGATAGAAGAAAACAGCTATTTTCTAGTTTATTTGCTTATAAAATATGTCTTAGTTAATTAACTTCTTTATAAACAAACTTTATTGTTTTTAATTAAAGAAAAAAATGATCTGAATGGTAATTCACTCTTGTTGTCCCAGCTATCAAAAGAGCTGAGGCAGGAGAATATCAGGAGTTCAGTAGTTTGAGACAAACATGTATCAAGACCCCATATGTAAAATAGTTATTTTTCAATCTTCCAAAACTTGTGTCAAATAGAATGAATCTTATTATAAGCTTGAACATTCCTTTCTCCTGAAATATTATTTTTAGTGTGTCACTGTGTATAGTTTTCATGGTAATGAACTTATAAGCAAATTTCAAGCCATCAAAGGAATCCCACACTTCTGATAAAAACATAAATACAGTTGTCATGTTGTGGACATGAATATAAATGACAGGGAAAGAATTAAAACCATAACATTTCAGATTGTGGTTTTTATCTGTGATATGGTTTTATATATTTTCCTCAGTGTTCAATAAGTTAATTGATACTCTAAAAAAGGAGAGAATTAAAATCAAGTGGAGAATCTATATGATTCTTTACCCACTTCATCCAGATCTCTTTAGTATATTCCCCAAAGCTTGTGTTTGGATATCTGCTAATAATAAGAGGTAGGCAGTGAACAACAAGAATTTGAAATGCACTTCCAACAGATTAGTTCAAGCCATGGAGAAGAGACAGAGCTTAGACAGGGTCTGCAAGCGGCTTTAATAATGAAAGTCTCAGCCGATTTGAGCAATCTCTTTTAAAAAACCAAATAACCTACATTACTCATTGCAATATCCAGAAGGCTTTCTTATAATACGATATAGATTTCCGATGTTTAATATGCAACACAGATGAATAATGCCAAGAGATACTTTGTCATTTCCTCATCCCAGAGAAATTATAGCATGTTGATTTTGGATATAACTGGTTTGATTTTTTTTCTGAATTAATAACACATATGCTTCTTTACTTTTATTTTTTTTAGAATTTTCATCAGAAATCTGAGACTTCAAAAACAGGTAATGAAAACATACATTGAAACATTTGAAAAAAATAAAGGGAACAAAAGACAAAAGTCTTAGGACGCCTTCAATATTTTTTTCTATTACCCATCTAAATACTGTGGTGACACATACCTACATACACAAGCAGAAACGATGTTACTAAGACCCTTAAGACCCTTTCTACTGATGAAGTGATGCATTCACAAGAGAATTTAAAAAATGATGCTACTTAAACTTTTAATTTGTTTTTTAAATAAAATGAGAACAGTAGAGCTATCTAATAATGGAAAGGTGGGTTTTTTTGTCATTGTTTATTTGTTTTTCTGTTTTTGAAACTGATACCACTCTGTAGTCCTGCTGGCCCAGAACTCATTTGAAGGCTAGACTCTCAGAGACTTGCCTGCTTCTGCCTCTCAAGAAGTAGAATTAAAGACTTATCCCACCACATGCAGAAAGAATTATTTTTAAAAATCCTTTTAACCATCCAAAGATACTGCAAAACAAAAATTTACTATGAATTAGATTTTGATGTGAGAAAAGTTACACACTTTGCTGTCCAGAGTTATTAATTTTGTATTTAAACTCAAACTATATCTGAAAGACCAGCTGATAGACCAGGCAGAAGGTCTGGGACCTAAAACAGGGCTTGCAGGATCTGGGGATGATGACACTGCAAGGGACTTTCCTACTTCTGTGAAGAGTGAGTGTGTGATCATGTGCTTCAGAGCAGGGTCTGCTCTCACATCAGAATATCAAGTTCCCAACATCAGCTTTACAACTTCTGAGCTTTGGAGCCAAGACGAAACACTTGGATCACCAGATGTCCTAATAGGCACAAAATATATCTGTCTGTGGTGGGGCTATTATATTTGCTCAGGGAGATGATATTTACAGCAGGAATACTCTGAGCATCTTCCAGGGACTACATAACTCACAGCTGACAATCTTGACTGAGGGGTGACTATGGGAAGTGTTTTAAAACAACCCACTTTCCACACAGTTGATCTTTTTAGTAAAGAGTTCTATGAGAAACACATAGTCTCAGTTCTAACTCCGATAGTTGGAAAGAGGTGCTATTAGAATCACCCTCCATGTCCCATCATAGAAGGTAATACGGGAGCAGAGTGCATGGAGAAAAACACCCAAACTAGTGCCGAAGGAATGATCAGAAGACTCTAGGCACAGAGGAGTAGAAGAGACGTAGAATGCCTCACAATATTCCTGGCACAGATCCTGATGTTCATCTCTGAATAGCACAGGCAAAGCTATACTGATACAAAGGCCCACCTCATTTCTATCAGGAGTGCTGCAAAGAGTTCTCTTCCACTCATACTCCTCAGAGCATTAGAATATGAGATTCCACAAAAAATGAGCAGAAATGGGCCCAAAGATTTTTTACTCCATAATATATCACAACAGATTTCAATTAATATATTTGATTTACAAATAAATTAACACTTTAATTCTTTGCTCAGAGAAAAATACAGATGTGGTAAATATTATTTCACTGCATTTCTCTGCAAAGCCCAACATCTTGATTCATAAAATAACTTGATGGTATTATTGTTGTGTACGTAAGTGTGTTCAGGTACATGTGCCCATGCACTTGTGCTTAGAGGCCAAAGGTTACCTTTAGGTATCTTCCCTTAGTCATACTCCACTTTGGTTTTTGAGGCAAGATCTCTTACTATAGCTGGAGTTTACCAATTTGGCCTGACTATAGCAAATTCCAGGTAGCCACCTGTTTCTGCCTCCCAGTGCTGGGATTACAAATGCAAATCACTATCTCAATTTTTTTAAAAATAATTATTTAGTTTTATTTTATGTGCACAAGTATTTGCCTGCATGTATTTTTGCCTTCCATGTGGATGCTGGAAACTGAACCCGTGTACTCTGTAAAAACATCTAGTGTTCTTATCCACTGAGCCATCTCCCTAGCCCTGACGTTCAGTGTGGTTTCCAGGGATCTGATCTCAGGTCTTCATGCCTTTACAGTAGGTATTTGCTAATCGATCCATCTCCGCAGCCTCTGATAATACATTTGAAGTATATTCTTCATATGGAGTTCTAGAAACACAGAGTATATCAGGACATATTACTAAGCAACCTGACAGAAGCAAATAATAATTTTTTGTACTAACAATAGATTTTTGATATGATAGGTATCAAAATAATTAAGGTTCTCTGAAGTGCGAACTTGAGGTCAGACCAATAATGGTAGATAATAATGGCACATTTTCACAAAATTGGGAGTTATTGACAAGAAGTTTTTGATTCTTGCTCCAAATAGCCAGCAGAACAATTTAAAAAGAGGAAACAAGATGCTTCTAAAAAATTCCAAATCTCTGCCACCCATGGTACAGAAAAAAAATCCCTGCCTCCATGGTTTGAGGATGCTTCTTTTAGGACTATTGTAATGCTGATTTTTGCTTCTGCTTCATTAATTCCCACTGCTGATTTCTCAGAGAAATTTAATTAGAGCCTATGTCTCTTTGCTCATCTTCCCCCAGGCTGTTGCAAAAAAAAAAAAAAAAAGAAAAGGCACCATTTAAGAAATGAGTCAAATAAGTACAATTTGTCTATCATAATTTTGTGTGCATTTATGAATAACTAAGTGAATAATAGCATGTGTTGAGCAACAACAAAGAGTTCTTAATTGTGGGCAGAATTGCTGGGGGACAGGATGTGGGGAGAAGCTCTATGCTGAAGTTGGCTTCCTTCCTGGAGAGCCCACATACTCTTAACACTGGAACAGCACAGAATACTCAAGAAAAAAGCTAGCTCTCCGTGCCATTTTCTTTCCAAAATAACTGGAAGCCAAGACACAACTTATGCTTCAAATGCAACTTTGGAGGAAGTTGTATGTGTTTCCATAAAGACCTGTGCCAAGCGACAAGACTCAGAGTGTTGGAATCTTGTCACAGCAGACACTAAGAAAGGTCTAATGTACTGATTTGTCCACTCAACAATTCCTTATAGCAAAATTACCAGCTTATTACTCATCTTTCCTTTATCACTGTCCTTGTTTCATTTATGTTGTAATGACAAAATATTCTAACAAAAAAAAAACTTAGAAACAAAATGTTTTTTTGTCTTTCAATACAAAGTTACAGTCCATTATTTAAGAGAAGTTAAAACAGGAACTTATAGTATCACATCCACAGTCAAGGGGGTAGGGGTGTGTATAGATCTTTGCTTGCTTACTCTCATTTAGCTTTCCTCTGTCTTGTATAGTTCAGGACACCCAGCCTAGGGAATGGAGCCCACCCACAATGGGCTGGGTCTTCCTGCATCAGGTAACAATCAATATAATCACCCACAGACATGCCTCAGGTCAACCCCATCTAGAAAACTCACACTGAGACTCTCTCTTCAGTTGACTGTAGGTTGTGTCTAGTAGTTGTGTTAAAATTGACAGAATAGGTGATAAGTGCTCATCCAGTGGTAACCAAATCCTTTAGCTAGAATTTGTTTGAATTAATCATAAGCCCTTTAGAAAAAAATGATCCTTTTCTAAATGTTACCTTTAAAAAATTCAAGGTAGAGGATAATTGATTGCAAATTTCAATGGATCAACATGCCAAGTTAATCATAAAAAAGAGCCTCCTATTTATAACTAAAAGGCTATGTTTGCAAAATCTGCAGTGCCAAAGATCTGGAAGTATGTAGACAGATGATCTACCAGCAGCTATGCCAGCTGCCTCCAGAGGCCCAGATGGCTAATTGGCTTCAGTTAGTAAGGGTCATTTTAATTAAATTTTATTTAAATTGTATTATAAGATATTTCAAAGCTATAATTGATGGCTTATGAGAAGTATGACCCTTCACAGACATTCCGATCTCTATTCTTTACTCCCCTAGGCCTCATAGAGAAAGTGACAGCTGAATTATCAAGGTCCATCTATCAGCTAATTGAAGCGTACTGCAATAGCTTTTGTACAGATTTTCAGCCTGTATGTACACCTGGAGGTGCCTCCTGCATCCACGCTGGGCTCCCTTCCCACCTGAGCTTCAGAGTGTGTACCCTGCACAATGTTCCAGAGACTTGGGAACACAGGTGAGCAGCAGAGAATTTTCTACAATTCCCAACGAGTACAATTAGCTTTGTTCTCACTTGAAGATGCAAGTATGTCATAAACTATTGGGAACTCAATTGATTTAGATTGATTTTTCATCTTAAGATCACTTAGTAAAAGTCAGATTCCAGGTGAGTATTCATTTTTCCTTCACCATATTAAAATAATAGCTACAGTCAATGTCTCAATATGAAACCGACAGTGTTCAGCCTGTCTAGCGATTTTTTTCATGATTTAGTTTAAGTGAGTAAAAATAATTAAAAGATAGAGAAGAGAGTAAGTGCATGTACATGCATGAAGTGTGTTTATAGATGAGGAAAGCTAAGCTCTCTGATCCCTAGAAGGCCGTGAGTGGTACAGACACTTTGTCAGATTAGTAACTTAACAAAGTAAAAATTAGCCATAGATTATTTGATTTTCACATTTATTCATGGAATACCCTTGGGTTTTAAGTTGACTATATTTATGTGGTATTTTCTAGAATAACACATTTATATTAACATTGCATTATATAAATTCTTTGTGGATTGTATACAGAAAAGGACATTGATTAAATTTCTTAAAATTAATGAAATCATGTGTTAATGAATATACAAGACCCACAGCATTTGGCACCTGAAAGAAAAGAAAAGCTGAAACAAGTAATAATTTAGATAAATATTCTTTTAAGATTGGTATATTTTTATTAATAATTTTCAAGAATTCCACACATTGTGATGATCGTGTTTACTCCTGCTCCTACAACTCTTCACACATTTACCCCCTTCTGTACCCACCCAATTTTATGTGTTCATTTTCTTTTTTAATAAATCTACCCAGTCCAATTTGTGTTTCCCATATACTGGTGGGCAGTATATGGCCATCTGTTGGAGGGTGGTTCACCTACCGGGGGCTTCAATCTTAGAGAAAACCAACTCCCCATCTCCCAGCAGCTATCAGTTTTTAATAGTGACTAGACTCGGGGTAGGGCTTCATGCACATCCCCCTTTGAGCTGGGATTTTACCAGACTTAACTTTTGCAGGTCTTTTGTGTGCTATCCCAACTGCTATGAGTTTATATTTTATCCAGAAAAGTTTCCTTGTTGTTACCTATTACCTCTGGCTCTTATACTTTTTCTTCCCCTTCTTCCTGAAAGATCCTTGAGCTTTGGGAGGAATGTAGATTAAAATATTAATCTCGTGCAGGTTTAATAATGAACAAGAGGACAATTTCTGAGATCAGACCTGAGACCCCCAGGCAGAGAGTCCAGCCACTCATGGCCTAAGCCACCTTGACTGAACCCTGAGCAAATTATTTCCAGACTATTTTATTGAGAAAAGGAGCCACCCACTGACACAAAGGCCGATTTTGCATTAATGAACAGAATCCTATAATCAACTTCCCCCAACACCCAGCTGGTCGACCTGGCTGCCACGAGGTGAAGGTCAAAACCAAAGAGACATGGTGTTCCCATATCTCCTTGTTGTTTGCTGGAAAGGAACTACAGAAATCCTTTTCATCAGCAATAATATAAACAGAGGGCAAGATAATCCTAGCATGCTTAGACATTACTGGTTCCTTAAACTAGCATTCTTTCTGCATTCCAGAAGGCTGCAGCCTGTCTACACCCAGGAAGCTGGTTCCAAGGTGACCTTACATCCAGCAGCTTAGAAAAAATGTAACTGTACAGATATTGTATGTAGCTTTTACAATATCTGAGAATAAATTCAAATGTTCCACTACAAAAGAAGGTGTTGTAAATCCCAAGTCCAGTTGAGAGTAAGACCACCACAATTGAGCCAAACTTGAAGCAAGAAAGCTTCAATTAAATTAATTAAATACTGGCTAGGAAGACGGGCTCTAAGCAGGTCCATTCAGAGGTACCCACGGAATGAACCTGTCACCTCCAGAGTTCCCACAGAATGGAACCGAGCCATGTGGCACAGGTGCTTAAAAAGGCAGAATGCTACATACTTCCCACCAGGTCCAATAATCAGTGGCAAGCATCTATCCTGTCTGAGTTAACTCCTGCTTACAAGTGACCAAGCACATCTAGTGCATTTAGGTCAACTAAATAGAATCCTGCATTCTCCACCCAACATTCCAGGAGGTCATCTGCCCTTGGGCAAGTGAGATCACAGGATTCTCTCTTTCTGTTCCTCAGTTGAACAGCCCCACCTACCACTCCAGGAAATTACGTCCTTGTTTTATAGATCTCTTAGGCACAGTAATTAAAATTTAAAACATAACTTTTGCTTTTGTGTGTGTGCGTGTGTGTGTGTGTGTGTGTGTGTGTGTGTGTGTGTAAAAAGTATGTACATATATATAATGAATACTAAAACAAAATGTATCTCTCATTATAGAAAGCTATTTGCATGCATAGCTTAGTAAAATGTGAGAGATTTATGTGATCTGAAAGGAAAATAGAATTCATACATTTCTCTAGAATCTACAATCATGCATTTTGTTTCTTAATTTCATGATGAATTTTTTAAAAAAATACTGTGTAACTGCAAGCTAC
This sequence comes from Cricetomys ansorgei, assembly GCA_026225945.1. NCBI lineage: Eukaryota > Metazoa > Chordata > Mammalia > Rodentia > Nesomyidae > Cricetomys > Cricetomys ansorgei. The sequence goes on along the minus strand of JAMJFZ010002307.1, from coordinate 7,750,361 downwards.
TCTAATGCATACTTTCTTATAATTTTCTAGATATCAATAAATATACCTTACCTTTAATTCATACAGAATTTCTCTATAACTTGATAAAGCTTTCTATAACTTGACAATAGCAACTAAGGCTGCATATACTGTATACACACACATATACTTACGTATGTATGTATTGACACATAAGTATATATGTAGCGTTTGTCCATCTAGACATTAATATATCTATGTATATCAGTAAAACATATACTTTGGATTTGAGCATACTGTGTATTTGTATAAGAACAATCTATTCAACCTTCATTTTTCTCTACAAATGACTTGTATGCAGTTTAGTTTCAACATATTTTAACATATATAACATTGTTACATGGAGATAGTTATGTATGCATGTACATATAGTTAAAAATAATGCTTTTCTATGAAAGAACTACTGTAACAACTAAGTTGGAACCTTGGTTGATGAAACAAAATTATTCTTTTTATTCGCCAGAAGAACAAATTTTAAGACTAGAGCTGGAGGCTGTCCCCAGAAAAAACAAAATACTTTATCTCTTAAGAAATTCAGGGACAGTCAACCTTCTAATAAAATGGTGACAAACTGCATATGTGTAAGTTTCATGACTTAGGTATTGACTTATACTTCTCAAATGTCCCCCAAATTTAGCAATGTAAGACCACAGATTAATATCTCACACTTCTGAAGTTCGGAAGTATAAGGAGTGATTTAGCTGCATAGTTCTTAGTGAATCTATATGAGTCCCATTCATATTTGTCTGCAATCTACCATAATATAGAATAAAAATTCTCCTTTAAGCTCATCCTTGTTACAAACTGAAGATGCCTGTGCCTCAGTGATGATGTAGCTTTATCTGCTTATAGACATGCACATATTATATAATACTTATTTTCATAATTTCACATGATTAATTTTCCACAAATTGCCTTTTACAATATCTATACAATAATACAAAGCATTTCTTAATGTGTAATATATGCTCAATAAAGATCTATTGGAAGTGACTACATAAGCTTCTTTGAAAAGAATTGTGAGTCCTACTTGATTTATGACATAGTTACATGGGTCAGGAGAGCAGAGGTCGGAAATAAGCTGAGCTGGAAATTAAACAAGTATTCATTGTGAAAGAGAGATTCTGGAAGCAAAGAAGGCATTATAGTAGATACTAGATCCTGAGGACCAGAGAGAGGGTCAGCGCCAGTGAAAATGAGTTCAGAATTATTAGAGCCAGTAAAAGAATGATTGCATTCTTTAAACTTCCACAAAACTTCAAGAACCATTGCTAGTAATAATAAAAGCAATGCAGAATCACATTGTATGTTGGGGTTATATTAAGAAGTCCAAGAAATTTATTTTAATAATATTCTATTAATTCCTTGAGACTGAATACAATGTATTGTGGTCATATTTGCCCCATCTCATAGCAATTCCAGATTCACCCTACCTGCCTAACCACCATTTTGTGTGTCCTCTCTTTCTTTCTCTCTCTGTCTCTCATATCTCTATGTGTCTGTCTCTTTGTTTCTGTCTTTTTATCTGTGTCTGTCTCTCTCTGTCTCACTGTCTCTCTGTGTGCCTCTCTCTGACTCTGTCTCTCTCTGTATCTCCATCTCTGCCTCTCCTTCTATCTCTCTGTCTGTCTCTGTGTCTCCTTCAGTCTCTCTGTCTCTCTGCCTCTCCCTATTTAATCTTTTTGAGACAAGGTCTCACTATGTAGACCAGACTGACCTTGGATTTGCAGAGATCTACTGCTTCTGCCTCCAGAGTGGTGGGATCAAAGGTGTGGGCAGCCACACCCAGTGTTCTCTCTTTTGTTTAAACACATTGAGTACAGTTTGTATTAAAATACTCTTGGACATTGGAACTTCTCCGGAAGCATGGTCCGTGGACCAGGGACCACACCCTTAAAGAAAATTGACTCTTTGAAAGCTATCAAATGCCAATAGTTCCTTAGCTAGGCAGAAAAAAAAAAACTATTTTTAATCTCTTCAATCATTTACAAAATACAATAGATAACAGGGCATGATAATTAAAATGCCTGTGTGATTATGCATAAATGCATGATGTGCATAGTGATGTATATTATGTAATAAATCATAATCACGTGAAGGTGTTTTGACATTTGTAATTATGAAGATTCCAAACACATTAACAAGTTGAAATTGCTTCTCACTAAGAAGATCCTTTCCTTCAGAGGCACATCAGAGGGATTGCCAGAGCTTCTTGTCAAGGAACCTTTGCAATCAAAAGACATGCGAGCAGACTGCCTTTCAGGAAGATCACTAAAGCGCCTGTATTTTTCACATCACCATGTTAAGCAATATGAATCCTATGAGCACACTAAGAAATGGCTTCTAAGTTTAAAAATCGTGAATAAATTAATAAATACAAATTCGCTACATGTTAGTAAAATATTCAGTTGATCAAAAGAAAAAAAAATACAGGGAGAGGTTAATGGAACTACTGAAATGTGTGGTATCAACATGCCTCTCTCAGAAATGAAGGGATCAGTGAGTGAAATGAGGAAGACATAGAATTATGTTGCAGCACAAATAACAAACGTGAAATAAGAAATATGCTACATGACACAGTACATAATTCGGTAATACAAATTATTTTAAGCAGGCACGGAGCTTTCATTCTAAGTGACCAAGAGCTAAACGGTGAAAAACAAGTCTAAAGAAAGTTGAGATCATCTTCACAATAGAGCTCTCATCTTTTTTTCCTACAATGTGATCAAGTCAAAAAATCGATATTGTGTATGTGGTATCGGTGTCTTTGTGTGTGTGTTCATAAACCTGAGTAGTTTTAAAGTTCACAAATCAAGGAATTATCCCTCCCAGAGAGAATCTGAAGGTTGGGATGTTTTTCCATTCAATCAATACTGGGTTTGGAAAAAAAACAAAGAAGTGAATTTGGGCCAATTCAAACTCTGTCTTTCAGATTCACCACAGAATTATGTTAGACCTTCAAATAAAAACCACCATCAATGCTCCTCAGGCTAGTCCATAAAATACAAAGGAAAGGAACTCTTCCAAATTCATTTCAAAAGCCAGTAAAACCCTAGTACTAAAACTGGAGTAGACAGCAAAAAATAATAAAGACTAGAGCAGGAATTAATGAAATATAAATTAAGAAAATAATACATAGAATTAATTAAACTGTGAGTTGGCTCTTTGAAAAGATTGATGATATTGGCAAATCCCTTGTCAAGCCAAAAGAAAAATTAATTAATTAAGTGGACATGAAAAGGAAATTCTTCGAGTCAACTTCAGTGAAATTTAGGAAATCATTAGGGAATACTTTGAAACTTTATACCCCAAATGTTAGAACACTTGGAAGTAATAGACAAATTTCTAAATACATATGACCTGCCAAAACTAAAGCCAGAGGATATAAGCAATTTAAACAGACCCATGACAAGCAATGAGATTGAAGCCGTAATAAAGTCTCCTCATAAAGTAAAGCCCAAACTATATAGATAGATTCACTGATGAATTCAACCAGAAAATTGAAGAAAGATATAGTACTAGCCCTTCTCCAACTCTCCCACAGAATAGAAAGAGAAGGAACTCATCCAAAGTCAGGATTATCCAGGTACTCATGTGACATAAACACACACAGTGAAAGAAGGAAAAGTCCAAGTCAAGTTTCCTGATGAACAGAGATGCAAAATTTCTCAACAAAAAACTGGCAAGCAGAATTCAAGATCATTTTATTGGATCAAAGTCAAAACTTAATCAAAATCAAGATAAAGAGACTTAAGACCAGAAATCATAGGACCATCCTGAGATATGCAGAAAAGGCATTTGACAAAGATCAACATGCCTTCAGGATAAAAGTCAGGAAGAAACTATGAACAGACAAAACACAACACAATTTAGTAAAGGACACTTACTACAAACTTTGAGTAACATTGCACAAAATGGGGAAAAGCCTAAAATTATTGATCTAAAATCACAATGGATAAGGGTGCCTACTCTCTGCCCTCTTATTTAATATATTGTGTGAAATCTTAACTAAAGCAATAAGACAAAGATATAAAAGGGGATTGAAAAATAGGACAGGGAAAGGAAAAGATATCTCTATTTGTAAATGATGTGTTGTTGTTTTATACTTTAAGTGGCTTTTACATATAGCAGTGATAAATTTGCTGAGAAAAAATTAGAAAAAAATATCCTATTGAAAGAAGCCAAAAAAAAAAAAAGACAAACGACAACAACAATAAAAAAAAAAAAAACCCAACAAGAAGTAGACTTGTTTATTGAAGTGAAAACCTTAAGATACTAAAAAAGAAAATTAAAGAAGACACTGGACAGAAATTCTATCCATCTCGAATAGAAGAATCAACATTGTGAAAATGGACAATACCAAGTATAATACCTCTTCAAAATTCTAATGACATTCTTATGGAACGATGAAAAAATGCTCTAAATTTTACATGAAAACAGAAAGGAAAGCCATAACAATACTAAGCAGAAAGAACAGTGCCAGAAGTTTTATAATGCATGACCTCATACTAAGCAGCAAGGCAATAGTGATAAAGATAACATTCTCCTGGCACAAATGAGACATGTAACCAGTGTAGCAGAACAAAGAGTGTAACAACAAACCCATACAGCAATGAACACCTAATCTTTGATAAAACAGCCTAAATTCATTGTGAAAGAAAGGGAGAAAGAAAGAAGAAGGAGGAGGAGGAGAAGGGGAAGAAGGAGGAGGAGAAAAAAGAAAGCATAATTAACAAATGGAGCTGACAGAAATGAATTAAATCCATATCTCTCATCTTCATAAAATAGGTGTGTTTGTGTGGAAGCTGGTGGGGGGTAACAGTTAGAAACTAGAAAGGTCTATGAAGGAGGAAAAAAAGGTTTGAAAGAACTGGAGTTGGAAGATAATAGAACACCTGCCACATGAAAGTAGAGAGAGGAATGGTAGAAGTAAAAGTATACAAATGAGGAAAGAGCAGGAAGATGAATGAGAGGAACACGGAATGATCAACTACAGCAAAACCTGCACAAAAAAACCTGTTACTTTGTATTCTAAAAAATGTAAATGAATGAGGACTATAGGCCATTTGCCTTAATGAACATAAATACAAATGTACTTATAAATTGATGTCAATGACATATTTCAAAGATCAGGCACCATGAGCAAGATGGACTTATTCCAGAGATTCAAGGTTGTTTCATCAAACACAAATCAATAAAGGTATGTAAATGGGTTGGGGACCAAAATCACATGATCAATCTCAATTGATAAAGAAAAAACATTAAAAATTAATATCCTCTTATGATAAAAGTTCCTAAGAAACTAAGAACTGTCATGTCTCAACATAGTAAAGACTACATACAGCAAACCTATCGCCGACCTCATTCTAAATGGGGAAAATCTAGAAACATTTCCTCAGTGAAATAAGGCAAGAGAGAAACAAAAATGGGATTCAATTAGGAAAAAAAGCCAAATTATGTTTGCAGATAATATGAGCTTTGTGCTTAAAAGACCCTAAGGACTGCAATGGAAGCTCAGATCTGACCACAGGCAGCAAAGAGGAAGAAAGTAAACTCAGCTCAGGAAAGAGGAAGCTTTACTATATGCCACCACTAAGCTCATTAAGATAGAAATAGTAGAAGAAAAATGAAAAACTAAACCAAACAAAAGTTTTCCAATTCCTGGAACAGCCTAAGCAAATAAAGAGCTCTCTAGACAAAATCATACACACTCAGGAAAGACACTGGAGAGGAGCCTAGAACATAGAACATAGACTCGGAAGTCAGTAGTCAGGCTGGATGAGTATTGAAGGGAACTGGTCATATTTCTAGAAGCTGTCAGTAGATTCAATGCAATCCCTATCCAAATCACAAAGGCATTCTTCACAGCACTCTAAAAAATAAATCAAATACACAAGGAAGTTGTTTAATATCTTCAGCCTTCACATCAAGGAAATTCAGGTGAAAGTTGTTAGGATTCTGTCTCAGCCCAATGAGAACTATCATCAAATAAAAACCAACAAGGATATGGTGAAAATGGGAAGCCTTATGCACTGTTGATGGGAATGCAAATTAGTCCAGGTAAGTTGAACTCACATTGGAAATTCCTCAAAAAAAAAAAAAACCACACAGATGGGCCACTGTCCTCAAAGAACTTACTATTTGACACCCACAACCCTTGTGAAAGGCAGCACTACTCACTACAGCCAAGTTATGGGATCAGCTAGACAGCAAACTACATAAACATAGATAAAATATGCTATTTAGACACCACGGAGTATTATTGTGCCATGAATAAGAATGAAATGGTATCATCTGCAGGAAAACAGACAGAGCAGGAGATCAGGTTAAGCAAAACAGTCCAGACTTAGAAGAAAATGAATCATATGCTTCATATCATACCTGGACTCTCACAGGAAAATTGGGGGATGGGAACATAAAAGTAAAAGGTGGGTTATTATGAAAGAAGGAAATCAAAAGAAAGGAGGGGTGAATGAAGAAAGGGAGTGGGATACTGAATGTGGCTAAAATATACTATATGCATGCAAGAACACAGCACAAAGAAGCTATTACTTTGTACAGTAAATGCATGGCTATAAAATAATTAATTATATTAAAATCCAGGCTTCTATGGTGGCTGGTGCCTGTGGTACTGAGCTTGAGCAGCTGAGACAGGAAGACCACATCGAGCTCCATGGCAGCTGGACTACATAGTTAATCCCAAACTATTCTGGACTATGGAGTGAGACATTCTTTCTCTCTCTCTCTCTCTCTCTCTCTCTCTCTCTCTCTCTCTCTCTCTCTCTCTCTCATACACACACACACACATACACACGTGCACGCACACACATGCATGCACACATGTAAAAACAAACAGGGACAACAAACACCACACAAAGCAAAACCATTGCTTTTATTCTTTGTTCTCAGCAGTGCCCAACTTTGTACCTCCTCTTACCAGCATTTAAATGCATACAAGTGTGAAATCAGTCCTTGTGGCTATGGCCCATCAGATGGGAATTCCAGGCTTCTCTATCCCTCTTGAGGGACAAACCAGGTGTTGTGAGCCTCCCACAACCGCACAGGTGACAGGTGAGGAGGAGCTGAGACTGAGTCTTGTGAATTTCCATACCTACTTAGAGTAAACTGCTCTTGCCATCTGCTTATAGAACCTTCATAACTGGTTTCTGGATTTCCCAGAGGGAACGGGTCAGTGTATTGTTGAACTGATGTCTCCGTAGGCACAGAAGAATCATGGGCCTGCCTATTCTGAAGTCTTGCTGGTATATTCAATATAAGTTGTATAGTTATTTTAAAAGCACACTTTACACAAGCTAATTTTTATCATTTGACTTTGACAATAACAATAATTGACCCTTTTAGAAAGCTCTCTCCTCCCATGTGTTGAACTTAGTGGATCAATGTTTCTTTTCAGCTACAAAGCATTTTCATTTTCCTGCTGGCTCACATATGCGGGGAAGAAGCTGTGCCAAGTGAAAAGCTGCAGACCCATGCCAGTCACAAAGTCATTCTTTCTCTTGGTAAACTGGAATGAAATGTAAGTTTAATCTTTATTCTGGCTGCACTGGTTAGCTAAGAAAAATCTGCCTTTATTCTGTTTTAAACAAACCATGATATGTGTGTGTGGGGGGGTTGGTGGGAGGGGACAGAGACACACAGAGAGACAGAGAGAGAGAGGAGGTAGTTTGACCACCAGTTAACTGATTCGATGGTGTGGTAAGTAAAGAAGGGTCAATAGATAATAGACTGTTTCTGCAACAGGTTTAAAGTCCTCTAAAATCCTAGAAAACCATCTCATCTATACAAATGAATTGAGAATGAGGGAAAATTACAAATAGGAAAGGTGCTACTGTTCATTCACATACTGGAGATCTGAAATATTCTGAGTTTTAACCGAGGTGGTTACAGCTAAGAAGAAAGAAAGCACCTGATTATGTGTGGTCTCTCTTTTCTTACATAAACCAGTTGTGCATTCTCTTAAGTAATTAATCTGGGTTGTTTTTGTTTGTTTGTTTGTTTTATTTTTGTTTTTTGTTTGTTTGTTTAGGGGGAGTGCAATATTGGGTGAATCTATTCCTATCGAGGGAGAAAGGCTTTTGTTTTCTCCTCTAGTGGTCTTCTATAAAATCTCAAATGTCAAATACCTGCTCTTTTTTTTTTTAAAGAAAGATATTTATTTTTATTCTATGTGTATGTGTACAATGTGCATGCAGTGGCCCTGGAGGCCAGGAGAGGGCACTGGATTCCCCCAGATGGCTGTGGACTACCGTGCAGGTGTTGGAAATTAAACCCCAGTCCTTTGCAAAATCAGCCAGGACTCACAACAGCTGAGTTATCTCTCCACCCCTTAACTACCTTCTTGGCACTATCCTTGCTCCCCTTCTTCCCTAACCCTCAACCCCGCCCCCTTACCCCCTAAGCCCTCTTCTTACTTAGATGCTTGGGCTTACCACCCTGTCCATAACATAGTCAAATTTCCAGAAGCTTCTCTGTCCTCCCCTGATGCTGCCCCATTGGCCTGCTCTCTGTTGTTTCCATATGATCTCTAATGCTTCTCCGAAATCGGTATTCTCCACCTGCTGCTCATTGTCTCTCAGAACTCTCAGAAGGTCTAACTTTGGAAGACAGCTTGGTTCTTAGCATTATTTTTCCTCATTGAAAAATATGTGTCAGAGCTTCTAGGAGTCAGAGGACATGTTAAAGAGACAACATCTGTCTGCCCTAGGGCTGCCACGATCAGTGGAGACTATGTCCTGAGACATGATGTGTAACCTTCTGTTCCCACACACACACATCAGGATCCTTCCCACTCCACACCAGATTCAAATTACTCTGTGACCTTTACATTCACCAGGCCCCCTTGTTTGTTTAAGGTCCTTAATCCTTTTTACCCATGACATTCCTTCCATTATCTGCCCCATTTTACAGTACAGAATCAGCTCTATTTGTAAAATTCTTCAGTGGCTTTCCAGTCCATCTAAATCAAAATCCCAAACACATATTGTAAAGCACTGGCATTTGGTCTCTACGTGCCTCTGTGCATCCACGTTTGCACTAACCCTCGTCCCTGCCTCTCCACCTGGTGGTGCTCTGAGTCAGATCTACTTACCTTATCAAGAAAGGAAATCACATTCTCCTAGAGGTTCTCTTGGGTCAGAACACACTGCTTCCCTCCACCCACCCTGCAAACACTCAGTAACTGCCTTCTCCTCAATGAGCTCTTTCTGCACTGTAGGTGTCCACCTTTTCTTTCAGTGCTCCTTGTGAACTCTGAACTTCTCTGAAATGGCACCTTAACTGAATATGTTCGTTTGCATTTCTATCTACATCTACTAACTGATATAGATTGTTTTGGTTTTTTTTTTTTTTTAGTTCATTATCCATCTGTTAAAAAAGAACACTGTAGACTAAAAGTCCAGCGAAGGTTATTGGTTAATTGATAATTTTTTGTGTAACCAAGGACTCTTTAAAATGTTATTACCCAGCCTAATTGCTAAAATTATTCTTCAAATTTAACTAAAACTTATCTCTGGCTATGTCCAGAAATCAAATTCACTTTCATTTCAAGGGAAAAAAGAATCAAGTAAAGTCAGTTTCTTAGAAACGTGAGGAATCTATTAATATTTTTTAAAACAATTGATATGTGTTTATTTTCTTAAAACTGCTCAAGTGTTTTGTTTTCTATGAAGGATCCTTGTATTCTTGTATTTCAACCTAGAATCACTTTTTTCATTTTACTTCCATAAAGGATATTTACATTCCATTTCCATAGGTGTGTATAACAGTTTCACATACTTTATTAGCACATATATTTGTTACATTGGAATTAAAAGTACATTTCATTGCCGTACTTCAATGCTAAGTACCAAATTTACTCTGGTTTTTGAGGGGGAAATGTATCTTATGTAGAAGGAAAAAAAATAGTAACTTCTTATTTTTACTTGCTAAATAATTTATTGTGTGTGTGTGTGTGTGTGTGTGTGTGTGTGTGTGTGTGCTATATGTGTGAGGATACTCAGAGAAGCTGGAAAAGGATATCAGATCCTTTAGAGCTGCAGTTACAGGCAGTTGTGAGCCACCTGACATAGGTGCTGGGAATTGAACTCTGATCACCTGGAAGAACAGCAAATGCTCCTAACTACTGAGCCAACTCTTCAGCCCCTATTGGCATATTCTATAAAGTAGGTTTCTTTTTTTTTCCTGCTCATTCTTTTGTTTTTAAGTAGTCATGGAGAAGTTTAAAAACAGAAACCGTTTTCCAGTGAATGTGAGTCCATATATATTCAGAAGATGAACGATACACTATTTAGAATGCATGTACTCTTTTCTAGAATTGATTTTTATTAAAGCGAACGAATGGGGATTGGCAACAACCATCAATTCTAATGTCTCTGTTTTTTTATCATTCTTAATGTTTGAAAAGCTCAAGTCCTATAGGAAAACGCCAGCTCTTCTTAAGAAAAAAAAAAGAACTTTCTAGGTTATGTAAAAAATGGAATATGATTATAGCTTCCATCACAGCACAGAAAATGGAACTGTGATATAGACTCAATTATAGATAAAAGAACATTCAAGAAATTACTGTACCTTCCACATTATCGTCAACATCTTATGTCATTTCAGAGATTCTTTTAACCTCAGAAATCTGAATGAATAGGAAAACTATAAAATATTATAAATGAAAAATACTTAGCTTGAGGCACCAAAATATGCAATGTTTTAATAAATCTCAATTTTGCCCATTTTTAACAGGCAATTCCCACCACTTGGGTCTTTTCTCCCATCACGCTCCCCTGACTTTTCACTAGAATTGCATTTCCTTTCTCCAAAAAAGAATAGTTTTATGAGTCAAAATCTTAAATACACAGCAGTTAATATAAATTACTGTGTGACTGACTGAAAAAGATGGATGGAATTTGAAACACAACCTACCGTGTGCCCATCCATTGTGTCATGCCGTAATAGTCTCATGGATAAGGAAAAATAAGGCTTACAGAGGGTGAGTGAGTTGTTGAAGGAGAAGCATATTATTAATCAACAGGGACAATTTTTCAACATGTAAACTTTCCAATTCCAAACAGGGAGTCATCCTTCCCACACGCAGCTTATTCGCTGATAGCTCACGGTTACTATTAACTTAGTGTGTGATATCATATACTAAGATCACATTACATTTGTTTCAACTCCAGCTTCTCTACCCTGCTTTTTGTCAGTTAAATTATTTCCTATTTTATAGTGTAGAAACTAGAACTCACCATCAATTTTCTCGTTGTCCTTTCCTACTTCTATGCTACCAGTCGAATCTTGTTTATCCATTTCACCTCTAAAATCCCTCATCTGGTTCTGTTCCTGTGAGTCACTCTATTATCACCCCTGGGTGCTTCTTTATACGTATTTTCCACAATTATATATAGTTGGGAGATGATGTCCAGCCAATCTTGGGCCTATTTCCCCATAGTATAACACTATCCTCCCCATTCTTTCTAAGGGACCTTCAGGAAAACTCTCTGTTCTCCCTGAGCAGAGTTACACTATCCTTCATACATAACCAGTGCTCACTGCCAGCTCAGTAGACTACCTTCCTCTAGCCATTCCAATATACTCTTTGCCAGATGGATGACATTTCATCTCTCTTGAACCTCTTTTCTCCCCTAAACCCAATGTTACCCAGGACCTGAGCTCAGATCCTGACATCCAGTGGAGGTACATTTTTGTGTTTCTCTGATCATTCCTGGGTTCTAAATTTAAAATTGTAAATAACTCTTTATACATTCTCTTTTTCTTTGATGAATTTCTTTTTGTTGTAGGAGAGAAGTTCAAATTTCTATGATTGGTGCAAAGTTCTTAAGAGTTACGGATCTACATGTTCTTCCAACTCAACCTCACCTTACATAGCAGCCACCACAAACATGTTTCTCAAACACACCTACTCTTTTTATTCATGTATTTCTAAGTTTATGAGTTGCATGATTTTTCCTGGGAGATGCATGACAGACTTGTATTTACCCAGATATGTAACTGGCGACATACACAACACAACTCTACTCAAATCTAGTTGGCGAACTAGTCAGCTTATAGGGCTAATTAGAGGAGCATGGGTAACTCATGATAATTGACAGCAAAAGTACACAGAAGGAACTGCATCTCTTGAGCTCCCAGTTCCAGAAGCAGGCAGCTCTTCTGGGCAGAGAACATCCTTCTCCCAGCAAGCATTTGCTCCTTCTAACCTTCAGGAGGGACCTTGTGAAAATCGTGACTTTTTCTTAAACTCAAAACTTCCTGAGTTTCCCAAGCTTGATTTCATTAGCTTCCTGAGCCTTAATGAGCTCCCTGCTCTCCTAGGAGGGAATATTTTAATTCACAAGAATCCTCTTCATTTCCCCATGCTTTGTGCTATGTTCTTTTGCCTTCTTGGAATGCATTTTTCCCTTCTTGGAATGGCTTTCTGAAATTCCATCTCATTGCAGCACAGTCTGAAAGATTCCTAAGACATGTTTCTTGGGCTGGCAAGATGGCTCAGAGGTTAAAGGCACTTTATATCAAGGCTGATGACTTGAGTTTGATCCTTAGAGGTCATATGAAAGAAAGAACTCAAACAAGTTGCCACTTGATCTCATATACAAGCCATGCCCTCCCCTCTACATACACAAAATAAACAACCAAGATCCACTCCTAGTTATATACTCCCTAAGATAAACTGAGCCAGTCTTTTTTGTGCTTACTGTAATGTGTGAGAGTCGGGTTCTTCTATATTTAAATGACTCTACATCTCAAAGTTACAAGGAATAAAATTATTACTTATTGGGCATCATTACCTTAAATACCTCATTAAAATTTTCAAGGGGATACCTCAATTCAAATACTCAAATATTTTTCCCAAATAATTACAAGAAAATATTTGTAAAAACACGGTTATAATCTGAATGCTTTCTTTGCTTTTCAGAATCAATTTTCCTCTTGAGATAAATTCACTTCCAAGAGAATCCATGCTCATTATAAAACTGTTTGGGATTGACTCTGCCACCCACAGTGCAAATCTGCTGGCCTGGACCTGCCTTCCACTGTTTCCAAAAGAGTAAGTATATCATCCATGATTAACAGAGCCCCTGTTCCAATTCAACCTCCGGGAACTGAATGTTCTTCAGGTTATGGCATAATGAGAAAATCAAGAGTACATTTTATGCTCAAATGAGGTGGCTCAATATAAATCATGAGTATTGAAATCAGAATAGAAGAGCAAAAAATGGAGAACTGGCGTTAGAAGCAGGTCGCATGCTCTGCTCATCAGTTGGGTCATTTACAATGGAGAGATGTTGGCAAGACCAGTCTCAGTGATTTTTTTCATCTCCAAATAGCCAACTTCTCTGGAATCAGTAATTCAAAGTGACTATATTGTCTTTTAGAAAAAAAACAAAAGCTATAAAATTCTGACCAAAGTAAAATTATAAAGCATGACCGCTTTGTCGGTCTCTTATTGCCAAGAAATACTTGGCAACTTCCAAAAAAGCACAGAACTGTGAGTTCAGAGATGCTCTCAGAACTAACGGCCCTTGCAAAGTCAACTGATTTTTTTGACCTATAATTCTTGAGAATGATTCATGCCTAGAACACATAGTAAAATCTACTGATGATTTTAAGGGTAAATATTTCCAGAAGCATCAATGTATTTATTATTTTAACATGGGAAGCCCTGCTTTGGAGTCAGATGATAAAATCCAGGACCTGCAGAAATCAGAACTTGTGTTGCTATGCTAATATTATTATAAGGCACATTAGAAAAAGTTGGTGCAATGGAAGTGTTTAAAATATTGCTTTTCAGTTTTCACTTTCAACATTCAGCCACTGAAGAAAAATTTTATCAAACAAACCAGATAAAAATTTAAAAATTCCTTGGATTATTTCTGATCTGAACTCAGTGTGTGTGCATCTTTATTTGTGTATATGTATGTGTGTATTTTGTGTAGATGTGTATGTGTGTGTGTCTCTGTGTGTATGTCCCTATGTGTGTATGTGTGCTTCTCTATGTGCATGTCCCTATGTGTATATGTATGCATCTCTCTGTGTATACATGTGTATCTTATGTGTATGTATGTCTATGTCTTGTGTATGTAAGTATATGTTTTTATGTGTATATACATGTCTGCTGCTTGGTTTGGGTTTTGAGACCTTAGCACATCTCCATGTCTGTGTCAAGGACAAGGAATGTATTCATCTCTGTTGCGTCTGCCGTCTTAATGCAATGTCTGCAGTCAATAGAGGTTACTTACTAAATGGGAAAAAAAATCAATCCCTGTAGGAAGTATATTTTAAAAGTCTACAAAAACCCAGGTTAGCTCTAGGAGGAATATCTACTGCTGGTAGCAGACATTGCAGACATCTGAAATGAGTGCTAAGGACATTCATGACCTTCTCCCTAAGAACAGCCACATGGGTGTCCTTCCAACTCATGAGAGCGTTTCCTTCCAGTTCCAACTGCAGTTATTTCAGATCTAGCATTTTTGTAAAGTACTATTTCCAGCTATTAACTGAAAAGAGCATTCAGTGGATTTGGTTCTCTCCATTGGCTTGCCTGAGATAGGGATGCCAGAAAAATCACTGGCTCTGTGCTGATGTGCATCACTTACAGCTGTTTGCAGGGGACGCTGTTCCAATGTGGGAGGCTGTTATCTGAGATTGATCCAAGGTGATGATTTTTGCAAGGAAAATGTACATAAACCAGTGATGATGAGGAAAATACAATAGACTTCTATGATTATTTCAACAAGCATTTGGAAATATATTCCCAGCAGACTGTCTCTCATCAAAACCAGAGCATCTCCATCTCTCCTGGGATAAACAATCAAGAGAAATCCAGATTGCTCTAAGACATCAGAAATCCATCAAGTTTGGCTGAGACACAGCCACAGTTCCATTTTGCTCCTCACTACACTACAATTTGAAGAGGTTCTTATTCGATTTATTCTGTGTGGATATTTCCAGCTCACAGAAAAGTAGCATGTTGCCTTCATTTCCACTCACAGGATGACCCTTGCCCATAAGCATTTGACATTGAGTCTTTTATTATAGTTTGAATTGCCCCTCAATAGCTGTGTGCAGTTGTAATGACCACTTATATCGATATCCTTTCCAACATACACACGACCTCAGAATGGCTTCCTGGAGGCATTCTGTCTCTTCAGGGCCTCTACAAGTGGGCTTGTGTAGAACCAATGGTGATTAGGTGCAGATATATCTATGAGGGGTGCATTAGCTAATTTCTACACATAAAAATAAGATTTAACATTTGCAAACATCAAAACAACTCACTTTCAGTTCTACAAAGGAAAATATCTCAAATACAAAAGAAAGATTTGATGAAAAAAATCATATAATCTACTTTTGCAAGTAAGATTATCCCTGGGTCTGTATTCACAGTGCCTCTCCCACTGCAGTAGCAAAGGGTTTTAGTCAGCACAACCATCTCCAGGAGCTCAGTTTCCAATTTAAGTACAGAAATAAATAGTGTAATTATTACTTAGCATTTTTATTGTGTAAACTACTTCACCATAGAGAATCCCTACCTTGACCGAATAATAGAATTTTCTTCAATGTTATAATATAAACCAAAATCTGAAATATCCCCCAAAGATTATAATACTGTTTTCTTTTGTTTTGCTTTGTTTTGTTTTTTTTTGGAGCACAGTATTTTCAGGACTCCTAGGGTGAGTTAAAGTCTTAGAAAATAAGAAATATATGCAGAATTTCAAACATGGCCTAAAATAAGTCTTAATCTCCAAACAATTTGATTCCTTGGGCAACTGCCTGAGCTGTTAATACTGACCTCTTCATTTCAACTCTTTCAGGATTAAGTAGTAAAACATAGTTGTGCTGTTCAAGTTTGTTCGCTTTCTTCTGGTCCAGTTCAATTGCCACACTTGGGGATGAGGAGCTCTGGGAAAGGCTGTCTGATGGAAGTCATCAAGGAGCTTAAAAATAGAACAAAAACCAGAATTCATGTCTGAGTTCTCACCTTAGCTTCTGTCTGCAGCTGCCTCCCTTCCTGCTTAGAGATGCCTCATCTTGCTCCATGAAAGAACTGTAAAACTGTCAGCACTGTACAGAGGCTTCTGTCTCAGAATCAAAATGGCTCTCCTTTTAGACATGAACACAGCTAGACCTATTACAGTCAGGATTTCAAAATATTTTATCAGATCAAGTCCTCCCAGTGATGTAATCCTCAGTGTCCTCAGGTTCAGATGCTGGGGATTGATGCAAAGACTCCTGATAACTCAACTCAATAACTATTAATTTTGTCATTTTATGAAATAGTGTGATGGAAGCATAATCCAGTTCCTTTGTCTCTCTCAAGGCAGCAAATTTGAGGTTGAAGTTTTTAATCACTAAATTCAAAAATAATACATATATATGTATGCAGTGTATATGACTAAATATATATAATAATTTATATATAACAATTACATATAATATTTGTAATATGTAATTTTTTATTTTGTTATATATCATAATATGTATATTAAAATATATATGTGTAATATATATATAATTTTAAAAGACCTTAAGGATATACCTGGGCATATATCCTGAAACGTCATGAACAAAAGTAGAGTCTAATTTCTAAGCACATCACATTTTTTTAAAGATCTCAAAGCGTGCGAGTGATGCATACTACAATTGTGCTCTGCAGGGAGAGTTTGCAGTCTTACCATCAGGCCTAGTTAGCATCTCCCCACTACCCTTCTGAAGCCTGCCTCCACTGCCAGAAGAACCCAACACTGTGTGAGAACTCTTGGGAAACATTGATTTTGTCCAGGAAATTACAGGAAGCTTAGCTAACAAAGGCTGGCTGCAGAGAAGCTCTAGACATCTTAATACAAAGTCTGGTGCATATAGACTGCCATTGTAACATTTGTTTGTTTTGTTTTTAAGAATTTTCACCATAGTATCTGATGACGTTTTCTTTTATGTGTATGGATATTTTGCATGCATGTATGTCTGTGTACCACTTGAGTGTCTGGCTCCCATAGAGCCCAGAGAGGGCATTGGGTCCCCCAGAACTCATGTCACAGATGAATGTGAAACACCATGTGTGTGCTAGGAATCAAACACAGGTCCTCTGGTAGAGGAACCAGTGCTCTTAACCACTGAGCCTTCTCTTTACCCTAGTAGTATTTTTTTAATCAATTCTGATCCCCATCTACCTTGTTTTAAATTTGTCCATTTTTATTGTCCCTGTTTGTATCTAAAATTTCCTTACTGTTTAAAATGAAACCGCCCTTTATTTTATGTATAGCAATACAGTTTACATATTAAATAACGCAGTAGTAGAATGCCTTTAAAGAGAAGAAGGAAGGAGAACCAGGTAACAACCTTACTCCACATCACTAATTTTTAAAAAGTAACTTTTCCAAATGGATCAATATAACAAACGTACTCAGTGACCAGTCAGGTGTAATTCCTAGTGTGCTCATGGTCAGTGGAATTCAAGAGAAAGCCCCATTGTCTCCTGAAGCCACCAACACTCTCAGATCTGTTTTTCATTCCTCCCTACTACTGATTACCTTCCTGACACTTTATTTATTTTTTTTTTTGAAAGTCTATGGATGTTCTACTAGCAGAGACTGGTATGTTTTATTATGTGAAAATAAGCTCCCTGACAATAAGCAAAACAAACACCTCCAAAACATTTGTTTTCTTGACCCCTCAAATGGCCTTAAAGTTTGTATAATACTATCCACCATTGTCCTTCTGGAAGTTCATGTTCTCTGTGCCCTCTTTCCTATCTCTGCGTGCCCCACTCCTATAGCCAGAGTTCTGAGTCCACTCTGAATCCTGTACCACAGGGTAGAGGCTGGGGAGCCTCTTGATACAATCTATTAAAGGGCATAAAACACAGACACTATTATATTCTTTCTTGATAGAAACTAGCTCAGATAAGTCAGATTTTTGGTTTCAAGTGTAGCCAAGACAACGATACAGTAAAATCAGAAATCTAACACATCCCACAATGCAAGTTTAAAAAATGCAACTAACTCTTCTCCTGAACTCCACCCTGCAATTATTGAGAGCAAAAAAAAAAACCTCTCCACTTACAGCCAAGTAGTGGCTAGTTGAAGTATGAGATCTCTTTTGGATGAAAATGCCTCCTCACTTATATGGCTTCCTTACACTCTGACTCTCTTCCTAACAAGGTGAAACAACTCAAGGCACTAGAAAGGAGAGGAAAAGTTACAAAGATCTGTGGCCTGCCAGCGTTGATCTCCAAACCACAGCCACTTATCAGAAGCTAGTAGCTAGTTTAGCTCATTAGGGATTCTCCCAGTTTGGTCAGCGATACTGACTGGCCTTTCAGTCACTATCGAGCCACCTGAGATTTGCTACCAGCTCCCAATAGACCCTGAATTGGGCAGTACTAAAAAGATGATTTATCTGAATCTTACATTTAATTTTGTTAACCTATGGGTCGCATTTTCCAGTTTCGTATATTGAAATCAAACAGCATTTTTGGTTACCAATGGAATATGTTACCAGTATTCTGATTTGTGCAGGGGTACCACTTAATTTTTTTTGTACAAAGATCTGTGGATTTAAAAACAAGCATGATTTCTTCCCTGGTTAAAACATTTCCTGTAGGCTCTCTCATTTACTATGGTAATTTACAACCGATTTTTAAGGATTCTGAACATGAATAATCTTTCTATTTATGTGTAAAGGAACATTTCCCTAGTGAAGTCCTACAACTATTTTGATTCTGCAGCTCATATGCTCTGCTGATTTAAATCTTGTCTTTCTACAAATTTAGAATCTTTAAATGCCCAAGAAATTGAGATACTCCATAGAGAGGGAAAAAATAAATAAAAAACCTCGGATGTACTACCATCTTTCCAGAGTTTAAGAATTCATAAGTCCAGAGTGCAAATCTGAGATTCCTAATTCCACCTAATCATTACCACAGATGGCATTCATGGATACATGATATTATTAGAAACTCCTGTAATAGTAGTCACACGTGAAATACAAGTGTGATGTCTATGAAAGCAGTCTTACATGTGACATGTTAGCAGTGAGCTATCAATCAGTGTCTGGATTTTTGGGGTATCTTATTTCTCTTCTAGCTACTGAATGAAGCCACAGAAATAGCTGCTGCTTTCCGTACCAGAATAAGCTTGTGTGGACACCCATCGCTTTCCTCTTGAAGTGACTCTGTCTGTACATATGTGTTGTCTTTTGCAGAAAGTCTATGCTGGGGTCCAGGCTATTCAGCATGACATTACAGAGTGAGCCTCCCATAGAAATGATAGCCCCAGGAGTATGGGATGGGAGCCAGCCTTCCCCACTGACCCTGCAGGTAAGTGTCAAGCTATGATATTGAACTTCATGCAGCAAATGGTGATGGATAACAGCAGGGTGGCCAGTTGCTGAAACACTTTCTTTCAGGGTCACACATTTCACAGGTTCTCTTCCTGCAGCCCACATCTGAGTATCTTTTGTATCTTTTGTTTTATAATCTGCGCTTGCCAAGCAATTTTTCTGTCAGTTTATAGAATAGCAGTTCAACTCATCTCTTCTTCTTCATCCTGAAGGAACAGAAAGGTCTTGCTATCAACACTCTCCTTAAACATGCTCATTCTTCTTTCTATTGTCTAAAAACAGTTGTTGTTGTATGTTATTAACCCAGTACCTTACAGCTGCCTTTGCGTTGTTATGTGTCATTAAAATCTCTTCTATTGCACCTTTCTTAAATAACAGGGCCATGAGAGAGTAATAGCAACCAAAATCCACATTTATATCTTTTTTTTGGTTGGTCTTAAAACATCTCTACTCTCTGTGATTTGTGATGGTGAAGAAAAAGCGCCAATGACTCCAGACCTTGGTGCACACTGACAGCAGCACCCTGTTTGCTCATGGTTGTGGTCCATCATATTGGTTAAAGATCAACAGCACAGATGCACTACTATCTAAAGATGCACGGTGTAGACTTCCCATTTCTATGGAGATAGGCAGCACCCTCAGGAACACAGTTTCTCCATCTTAGCAGCATTTTGGAGTGAGTACTTCTTTGTGGCCCAACCCTGTGCACTCTATGATACTTAACAGCATCACCGACTTCTACCCAATAGATACTGATCAAAAATATCTCCAGGTGCTGCCAAATGTGCTCTGGCTGCAAAATCACCTTCTACAGAGCATCATGTTAGAGATGACACTCATGGAGCTCCAGGTTACAGGTACAAGGTGAGGACTGTTAGGGATAGGGTTTAGAAATGTGCACAAAAATACGTTGAAAGTAGAGAAGAGCTGGGCAGTGGTGGCGCATGCCTTTAGTCCCAGCACTTGGAAGGCAGAGGCAGGCAGATCTCTGTGAGTTTGAGGGCAGCCTGGTCTACAGAGGGAGTTCCAGGACAGCCAGGGTTACAGCAGAGAAACCCTGTCTCAAAAAAAGGAAGGAAGGAAGGAGGGAAGGAAGGAAGGAAGGAAGGAAGAGGAAAGAAGGAAGGAAGGAAGGAAGGAAGGAAGGAAGGAAGGAAGGAAGGAAGGAAGGAAGGAAGAAAATAGAGAAGAATGATTCTATAAAAATATGGCTTCACATTTGGGCAGAGAAAGCCCTTCTAGGAACCACCTGAGTAACACTTTCAGCCCCTCCTTGCAGATAAGAAGTGAGTCAGTGTAGCTCTAAGCACGTCAGGTTTCAATGAGGACTGGCTGGCACATGCCATGCTGTAACAGGACACAAAGAGACATTTCAATCCAATAAGGAAATCCACTCTAACCCTGATAAATATTTTCATGCTTAGCAAGTAGGAATTACCAATCTTTAAAGTGCCTGTCATTTTGATAAAGTGAATAACTTGGTACTGAAGAACCAATATTTAATATCTTTAAAGATCCTAATTTAAGAATTCAAAGCACCACGTCATGCTTTCCATTATATACTCAACTAAGAAACTGATTCAAGATTGAATTTTAAGGGATGACTCCGCTGGTAAGGTGCTTGCATGAGAACTGACATTCTTACCCAGAACCCATGGGAGAAATGTCTGGCTCAGTAGCATAAGCTTGCAATCTAACTGCTGGGGAAGTGATACGGATAGATTCTAGCAACTCAGTGGCCAATCTGTCCAGCTGAGCTAGTGGATTCCAGGCCAGTGGCAGACCTAGTCTCAAAATAACAGGTGAGTGATGCCTGAGAAATGACACATGAGATTGTCCTCTAGCCTCCACATGCATGCACACATGCATCCTTACATGCATGAACCCACACACACAAGATGAGGAGATGGTAAGGAAGTTAAAAGAAAGTCCTGGAACAAGAGTGATGTCAGGGAATAAATATGGGTATGAGGGAAAGATGTCAGGCTGGTAGTGCGGGAATGCAAACCACAGTCTCAGCTTTTTCACAGAGAACTTTAAGACACTGAACAAGTCATCAACCCCCTGCTCTCACCTCTGTTCATTCAAAGAATGCCCACTGTAGTCAGTCAGGTCTTTTCTGATTGCCCTTACAGTATGAATGGTAAATGCCACAGAGCAGCCTTCCAGGTATGGCATGGGTGTGATGAATCACAGAAAATGGCTCTTCAGGTAAATAACTGCTGTCAGAGCTAAGACTGGTGAAGTGAGCAGAAGCAGTGCATGAAGGGAAGTGGATAGGAGTTCAGAACGGAAATAGATAAGCAGACTATTGCTTGCCTTCTCCTGGATCTCTCATCTTCTTGCTTGCACTTGAATGCAGTCCATTTGAATGACTCTATCAGTGTGTGTGTGTGTGTGTGTGTGTGTGTGTGTGTGCAGGGGCGTATTTGTGCACATGCATGTAAAGGCCAGAGGTCAACCTTGGATATTGTTTCTCAGCAGCCATCCACATATTTTTTTTTTGAGATATGGTTCTCACTTCCCTGGACCTCACCAACCTGTCTGGCCAGCAAGCCCCAGATATCTGCCTGTCTCTGTCAATCCAGCCCTGACAAGCACACACCACATTCAGAGAAAAAGAGTGTTTTTGTCTATCTGAAACGGACTTCGTTTGCTTAGTGTGATAATCTCTAGTTTCACCCATCTTCTTTTAAAAGACATTGTACTTATACCTCATTGTTTACGGCAGCACCATTCCTGGTGGCTAAGCTGGGAAACCAGCACAGGGCTAATGTTCATGTTCTCTTCCACCATCTTAAGAGTTTTCAACCTCCTTGTCATTTCCTTCAGACTGACATAAAATTGTACTAGTTCACTAGCTACTATTTCTTGTGCTATTTTATTTTTTAGTTTTTACAGAATTTCATGCTTGAATACTATATTGATATAATTTCCAGTCCTCCTCTTTCCCCCAACTTCTACCATGTCCTCCAAATCAATGATTTCTTCTCCCTTATTGTTACACAAACACAAATATATGCACACACACACATATGCATACACATAGGTGCATCCATTTAGTGTCAATTATAAGTATATGTGTCTGGGATTGGCCACTTGGGATTTAGGAGACCTATTTCTGGTACTTAGCAATCTCTGGTCACATAAAAAGTACTGCTGCCTTCAGGGACTGCCTATGCTTTCATCTGAATCACTACAATCAGTGTCTCAAGATTCATCTTGGTGATATTAATATTACTTTACCTTAGTTTACCTATTTCATGTTTATCATGTTGAAGCAATAATTAATAAATGATAACAAGGCCTATATCAAAGTAGTAATTACAATAATATTATGGATTAAGCAGAATGAGATAACCAATTTTTTTCACACAAATAAGAAAAAAAAAACTAGATTAAACTGCATTTCAAGCTGTAGCTCATACATTCTAGAATGTTCCTAGATTTTCTCCATGGTACCAACCTAACATAGTTCAGCAGAGCATAATACATTCTGTGGATTTATTTACATCAGAATGGGAAGAAAATTATTAACCTTAAGAAAAAATTGGAGCTTGAAACTGTCCAGTTCTCTCCGTAGCTCAGAAGAGTCCCGCTGTTGTCGCTGTCGTGGCTGTTACCTGGATTGCTAGAATCAGATTATCACTGAAGCAAGGTTTAACTAGAAGCCCATGGAACCAGGATAAAAGGGGGACCAGATTCTTGTCCTCTCTGTAGACTAGATATCCAGAGTCAAAGCAAAAATATTGTTTGATTACACAGTGCACATGGCAAACAGGGCTGAGAAGAGCCCAGACTTGAGAACTTAGGAACATTATAGAGTCATTATTTTCCACAGGAATTTCATGAAAAAGAAAGTATGATTATCTGTTTTCTTCACTTTATAGCAGACATCTGAACAGTGCCGTGCAGAAAGAAAATAATGTCAAAATTCCATGGAGGAGAATCGTATTCAGCTTCATGAAAAGTTCATAAATTGTTATTCTTATATTACAACACCACAAATAACTAATCTAGACAATATGTGCTAAATTATTAAACACTGTTTGTATTAAATAACAACTCCAAGTTCCAATGAGTCCCTTAAAAAGTATGTTAAGCCAATAAAAAGCACAAAAATAGAGATTATTAATTCATTTCATTTCTACAAATCTCAAGTAAATATTATTAAATTATAAGTGTACTTGCATGCATGTTTCATACATAGAAAAATCATTTCTGTGTTTCAGATTGATTTTCCAGCTGCTGGGTGGGAGTATATGAAACCTGATTCTGAAGAGAACAGAGCTGACCTGGAAGAACCAGCAAGAGAGTGTTTAAAACACATCTCCAGACTTTCCCAGAAACAGTCCCCCTTGCTGTGAGTGAGCCAGCCTGTAATAACTCTCTCTGTCCTGCTCTCAGCCACACTTGAAGCACTCACGTCTTCTGAGAGTACACCTGCAGTCCCATGGAATGCTCTCATTTCCTTAAGGCACAGATGCTAAATGATCAGTTAATGCTTAGAAACTAAAGAAGGGATTTTGCCTCATTTACAAAGACATTTTATGTGTTTTAGTAACTTTATCTTTAGATTAAGGGACAGTATGAACTTGGAAATAATTCAATTTAAAGGCAGAGAGTAATTAGTTAGACATCATCACATCCAGTGAAAAAACATTGCTTAGCCATCGGTCAGTAAATTCTAGAAGCTGTTATAGGAAGCAGGGGAAATTGAAATTTAATTATCGTGGCAGATATTTAGAAGAACAGAAATAAGTCATCTCTAATAAGCACTAAGTCAGTAAAGATTTCTTATATTGTATCAACCAGGAATTCTCTTAATAAAGCAACAATCATTTGGTGGAACCACAAGGCATTTAGTGGCATTTATGCTTGCTCCCTGGTAATATCTGAGTCATGGCTCATGAGCTTTGCTCGTTCATAATAAGCCATAGGCATAAAACTCTAGAAGTTACACTCATGTGCATGTATGTGTGTGTGTATATATATACACACACATACATTTTTGGGACCAGAAGGCACTTTATTTTAGAAAAAGTAATCATTTAAACAGAGGAGTTATATTTTTTTGTGTGATCCCTGTAAATACAAGTTTAAGAATGGATTAAAGAGTCAGTAAAAATAATAACCTGCAAAGCAGGGAGGAAGTTAATGTGGTTTTCTAGGCAAGAGCTTGCAATTTCTTTAAGGTGGAAGCAGTGGTTAGATTCAGGACAAATATGGGTTTACAGTTCAAAATACATGGCACTAATTAGAATTTGGAAATAAATCACAAGAGAAGCCAAAGGACTCCTGATAAGTCAACGGAGAAGGCCAGGCTTGAAGTTGATCACTTGGCATACAGTAGTCATTTTCTGGAGGAGGCTTCAGTATGGTTGAGCCCAAATATGAGCACCCAGTACATCCATGACCCGTGCTCAGTCCCACTCTCTAGGCTCATACTGCTGCTGGTTTCGCTCACTTCAAACTGGTGGCATGACTCTCCTTCACAGACATCCCATGTGGGTGGTCCCTCCCTCACCCCGAGATTCTTACTGGATGTTTATGCTTCTGGAAAACTCCTTTCTAATTTCTTTACATGATTCATTAATATGATTGATTATATTACCTTTTTATGTTGTCACTAAAATGTCATCTGTCACAGCGGCCTTGTGACACCTCTCCTACCCGCTGTCTAACGTATCTCCTCTTACATCATTACGCTGACTACTGTGTCATCATCAAGCTCATTTATACATTCAATTCTTCTCCTCATTCATTTGCAAGAACCAGGAGAACAAGGAATGCACCATCCTGGCTTTGTTGTGTTTTAATTATCTCTACTTTTCCAAGCCTATCCACTGTTCTTTCTAGGCAGGATTTGTAAAATAAGCAACCTTAAGGGCTGAGACGCCCTCATGTGGCATCTATCTTTAGGACTTGAAGAGGGTAGGAGAGTCTCATGGTCCTCGGAACACAAATACTGACTCACTCTTTTCATGCCACCCTCGCCATGTAAAGCCTCTTTTAGTACTTCCCACTGAAATATTCAGAACTTTACATTAAAAAAGTATGCTGCGTATAAGAACATTGCTCAATATGTTACCGTAAGGAGAGATCTTAAATATGGAAAAGATAGCAATGTTTTGAAATTTTTAAGGTCTTTAAACAAAAAGGTCAAAACTATCAAATTATAATTAGATATATTCATTTAAATATTGGGAGTTTGTCTTCTTAAATTGACTCCATGTGCATGGTGGTTAATTTTACGTTTAATATTTTTAATTATAGCTTTGCTTTGAAAATTTAAACGTGCAAAATGAAATTCGATCGTATCTACCACATGATCCGCCTCCAGCTCACACCCCCCAAGCCCCCTAACACATTCTCTTCCTGACTTCACCTCTCTATTATGTTTTATAACCTACTAAGTCTAGTTAGTGCTGCTCATATGTACACGGGAGAGGGGCCATACCCACTAGCTCCAGAAACCTTTCAGTAGCCACTAGAAAAGAATGATTCACACTGCCAGTAATTATGCACTATTAATTGCTCCTCATTCTGGGTTTGTGTGGAGAGAATCTCCCTCATCTATACTGAGGTTTTGGCCAGCTTGACCTTGTGTGGGTCCTGTGCACTAATCATGGCTTCTGTGAGTTCAGAAATGCAACAGCTATGTGAAGTGTTGCACCAGAAAACAACATTCCACAGCTTGACCCTTCATCCTGCACTTTTAGGCTCCTCTTCGCTGATGTCCCCTGAGTCCAGGCAGTGGGCGTGGTTGGTAAAGATGACCCATTTAAGGGCTGATCATTCAGTCTCTTTTTCTACGTTTGTTTCTCAGCACCTGTGTGTGAGTCAGGCAGATCAGAACTGCATACGCCTCTAGAGCCAGAAAATCCAACACCCTCTTCTGGCTTTCATGGGCACACACACCATAGGCTCACACAGACATAAAAATAAAAAAAATCATTAACAATTAATAACTATCCCAATTGAACTCTACTTGCTAATCTGCTTCAGATTTTGTTTATGTTAATTATATACATTAAAAAAAGCAACATTTTCCTCTGTTTGACTTAAATATAATTATTCATGTTATATGCAGTACACACTCACTCAGGACTGGGGGAACAGATGGATCACAGCCTTCAGTGTATGGAGTTTCCAAATAGCATTAGTTTGGTGACTTGAAAGAAGGAATAAATAACTCACCAAGCAAACGATAAAACAGTAAGTGATTCAAATTAACCATGTATAATCAGAGTCAGAAAATCCAGACTCAAGAGCCATTGCAAAGATGGAAAGGATAAGAACAGGTTCATGTCAACCAAGAGAATAATTTCCTATATGTGGGAAGCTGAACGATAAAATATATAAGAAGAATTCATTTTGAAATAAGTGGATACATCTGCTTCAGCATGATGTGTACCTGGTAACAAATGATTCCTGCGGACATATGGAACTGTGAAACAAGCAATGTGCACAGGAAGCAGCTGGGTTTTCAGACACAAATTTCCCTAAGCTTTGCAAGTGAAGATATTTTTTAAATTTTTTTCTAAAAGGATATTGTACAGTCTTGTTATTTTTAAACCAAAAAGGGGGAAGAGATCAAAACTCAATGGCAGTAAGGTAGCCAGAAGCTCCAGAACACAGCACTGGCAGAAAGAAGATAGCAGGCTGGGTGCCATGGATATCTGCACTGGAATAGTTAGTTACTACTGATAACCAGGGTTCGTCCATGGCCTGAAGGAGACGTGAGATGATTGTGGACTTTAGAAGTTCAGCAAAGCTGGAGAATGGAAATTCTGATAATGAAAATGGAAGAAGCTTATAAAACACACCTGATGTTTGATAAATGGACCAAAAGAGGCATACCAGGGTTCAGTCTATAGTATCTACAGATAGGTGCTGTTCTAAACCCGATTATAAAAATAAATCTCAAAAGCTTCAGACTAGATTGCCTGTAATGAACCCCCCTACTGAACAAATTGATTCATTCAATACTGAAAAAATAGGAGGATCTCTCAGCAGTGTAGTATTCCCAGTGTCTAATGCAACTGTTAACTAGAAAAATATCTTGGGTGTTATCTAGCATGCAGTCAATTTATTAAAAGATAACTGGTCATCAGGAAAATATAGCTATATACTATATTTATATATGCTATATATACTATATATATATATAGTATATAATTTCAGAGCTTTAATGAACAGATATTTTTTCAATACAGCAACACTAAAGGGACAAAATAGGCAAATTTCACAAATTTTAAAGCTATTCCATAGACATAAATAGTAGAAAGAGTTATAAGAATGAGTTTGGGGCTCCCATCCTCTGGTTTCATGCACTGTTAATTTAGAAATTAATAGAAACAATGACTTAAAAATGGGCAAAGCAACAGAATTCAGGCTGGAATACATAACCTGGCACACAGGTTATAAGGTCAATGTGTATTTCCCAAAGTTACCAAGACAATTAAGGAGAAGAGAATCTGCTGCAAAGGGCTATGCTTATGGAACAGAAGACAACTGAGAATGGCAAGGGGAGGAAGGAGAAGATGAAAACTATGATGCTTCAACCATAGGCAGAAACTAAGTTAAGATGGATCTTCTGAACATGAAATAACCAGAGAGGGACAGAGAGAGAAAGAGACAGACACAAAATTGGACTAAAATTTAAAACTGTTTATCAAAAGACATTATAAAAGACAAAAGAAGTAAAAGATAAGATAGACAAATATGAAAGACATTCTGGGAAAATATGTACAAGACATTTATATGACAAAACTGTGGTTTTCAGTGTAGATGAGAATACAAACGAACCCAAATAATCCAGTCCAGAAGCCACAAGGCAAGTAGATGTCTCGAGAGAGATACAAGACACGGCATAAGAAAAGAAAATGTCTATATGTTAAGTGGAAATCTTGAACTAATACCAGTCAGTTAGAAAGCATAATACTAAAAGGACAGATAAAATCAATTTAACAGTTATAAAGAACATGATTCATCTGAAGCTCTCACAATCTCCAGGTAGGAATGGGAAATTGTACAGCCCCTTCTGGAACCAGACTCTTCACTTCCACAAGTGTACAAGTGGCCAAAACCATGCAGACTCTAGGCTTATTTGCAGAAAAAAAAAAAGCAACCATTAAAAAGCTTCCATGTGTGTCTTCATGGGACTCTGATTTATAATGCTCCTCAAAATTGAAATAACTCAAATGGCCACCACAGAAGAGATTACACAAGGAAATTGTAGCGGATTCATACAAGAGAATAATAGCCACTAATTTTAAAGAATGGACTATTGACACACTCGACAATACAGATAATTTCAAAAGCATTTTTTTGAGTGAAAGTAGCCATAAATAAAGGATTACATTAATACGGAGTAAAAGAAATCAACCCTGGGCTTGCCTCTGGCAACATGGAAAAATTTGTTTTGTACATTGACAGGGGTGCGTTGCTAGTTGGCAAATTCATTTGTCAAAATCCATTGAACTGATTCTCTGCTTTTTCTTTTATGTAAATTATGCTTCCTGGGAGGCAGCACAAGGAAAAAGCATCGCTCAATATTCAAGAGAAAAGTTAACCAGAACAACACATTCTAGGGTCTTTTATTATTGAGGGGGAAACAGTAGCAAACAGAAGAAGCTAGACATGTCATACACATCATTTGGACATGTCAATATTTTCATCGTGTAGGTGATCGGACCTCTCCAATCGTCTAATATTTCTCATACTCTTCCTGGAAGTTTGAACTGACTTAAGACAAGCTGGATTGCTGCTTGGAAGAGGCAAGGGTCAAAAGTGAACACAGACATGGCCATGTAGCAGACATTGTCTTCTTGATGGACCGTGCCCCGAATGATTTCACTTGGCTGAGAGCAACATGATAAACTATGCAGAAGTCAGCCTCTGTGTCCTGGATTGAAGTCTCTGGTCCAGGTGGAGCATTTTAGCTCTGTTAAATTAGCTGAGATTACTTAGCTCTGTTAAATTAGCTAAGATCTTTGTGTGAAGAGCATTCTGAATTCTGGTGGACCTGCTTTCAGGCAACAGAATCTCATCCTTAAACTATGTGTTTTCTTCATGATCCACTTGCTTCTCAGCTGGCCTATTATAAAGAATGGACAGAAAAACATGACTCCCATCATGGAGTTACAAGATTCATACAGACATGGCCTGCCCTGGGACCACAGTAATCTTACCTACACCAAAAAAAAAAAAAAAAGAAGACATAATTTTTAAAGTGGCAATGATAAGAGCATAGAAAAATAAATGTGAATTATCTGAAAATGAAGGTGATTTTGTTTGCTTACTTGTCTGTTTTGTTTTGTTTCTGCAAAGAAAATAAAATGACAGAATAACCTATCAAACTCATGATAAAGAACCAGTTTTTCAATATGAACCAAAACACAATTCAAAGAACCAGAGAAGGGTTTTTTACTGTGTGTATATATCAATATTTTTAAAAAAAACCCACAATTTCCAATTTAATTTTTTCAGACTTTCTGAGGAAAAGAGAAGGTACTTGTGGTTCTATCGTTCCTACTGCAACAATGAAAACTCCTCCCTTCCTCTGGTCTTGGGTAGCGCCCCTGGCTGGGATGAAGGGACAGTGTCTGAAATACATGCCGTCTTGAGAAGGTGGAGATTTTCTCACCCATTGGAAGCACTTGGTCTTCTGACTTCCAGGTAAGACTTAACATAACAAAATGTATGATGATATGAGTTAGGGACAACTGAAAACAAGACCATCCAATTAATCCCAAAGCTATTCTGCCTCTTCCCAATCTCAGTAGTCATGGATATGAATTTCAGATAATTGCAATCTGTGCATATGAGCATCAAACAGTCTAAGCTTTAATTGCATGCTCACAGTAAAGATAAAGAGTAATTAATGGCTGTACTTTTTGTTTTGTTTTGTTTTTGAGGCAAAGTTTGTTGTAATTCTGGCTGTCCTGAAACTCACTCCGTAGACTAAGCTGACCTCAAACTCACAGAGATCCCCCTCTCTCTGCCTCCCTAGTGCTGGGATTAAAGGTGTGCATAACCACGACCTGGCTCGGTTACACTTTCTTAAGTGAGGAGTTCAGTTTCTCTTAAAGAAATAACAGTTGGAGAAGCTGAGGCAGGAGAATTGCTGTCAATTCAA
This sequence comes from Cricetomys ansorgei, assembly GCA_026225945.1. NCBI lineage: Eukaryota > Metazoa > Chordata > Mammalia > Rodentia > Nesomyidae > Cricetomys > Cricetomys ansorgei. Next base: position 7,719,832 of record JAMJFZ010002307.1, on the reverse strand, counting down.
GGCCAGCCTGTCATATGTAATAAGATCTTATCTAAAGAAAAAAAAGCCTACACCTCTGTCTTAACCTCTATTTCTTACTAAAATATAAAATAAAAGTTAAAGCTCTGCACTGTTACCTTGCAATACCCTGAAGACTTAAAACAACAGCACAATTATTGTCCCATCATTCCTAAATAGACTTATCAATGGAGAAACTGGTTCAGAGTCTGCCAGCAGCAACTGACAGAGAGGAAGAAAATATGGATGCATCTTCTATCCAGTAATATAATTGTAGACAGAATATATACAGACTAAACATGAAGCAACAGAAAGATAATAACCCATTTTTGAAATGAGTAACAGGTCTGACAAACACCTTTTCAAGAAAAATATACAAATACTCAATAAGTACATGTAAAGATACTCAATTTGGTATGTATCAGCTATCAGAAGAAAATGCAAAGGAAGCCAAGAAAAGCACATGAGTTGCCTCTTCTCTCACCAGGATTGGCAATAATTAAAATCATGAAGCATTGATGAAGATACAGAGATATCAGAATCTCGTGGTCAAAGAGGGTATGTCAAGCAGGTGCAGGCATAGGGGAACCCAGCCTGGCAACTCTTCACATGTTGAACGCTGAATTCCAATAGGTCTTAGTAATTCCACTCTTAATATATGCCCAAAATTAGTAAAAAAAAAAAAAAAAGCCCACTCAACACCCTACATAATAGTCACATAAAAATTCACAAGCAACCCAAATGCCCACCAATTACTAAATGAAAGGTGGTCTGTGTAATGTCATAATAGAAAAAATAATGCTGATGTATGTGACAATGTGGGTGAACTTTGAGAGCAGCAAACTCAGTGAAAAAACCACAGACCACATGTCATGTGCTCCCATTTGTATAAAATATACAGCTGGACAAATAAATACAGGCAGTAAGTCTATGAATGAAAATATAGGATCATTTCAGGTTAGAGGGAATGGCTACAAAGAGGTGTGTGTGTGTGTGTGTGTTTATAGTTATTGCTATACTTATTGAAGTAAATTGAATGATACTTAAATTATATCTTGAAAAGCACATTTTTAGGGGGCCAGCAAGATGGCTCAATGTCTAAAAATGCTTGCCACCAAGCCTGATAACCTGAATTTGGTCCCTGGGAACCATATAAAGGTAGTCGAAGAGAACTGATTGATGCAAATTGTCTTCTGACTGCCATATGCACAAGGTAGCACTTGATACATGGTGTCTCTCTCTCTATCTCTCTCTCTCTCTCTCTCTCTCTCTCTCTCTCTCACACACACACACACACACACACACACACATTTTTAAAATAAAAAAACACTGCTTTAAGTTTTTAACAGAATAAAATGGATGTAGTGCAACATGCTCTTAATTTTTGCACATGGAAGGACTGCCATATGTTAAAGTCTAGCCTAAAGAGTACCATGCCAGCCTGAAGTACATAGAAAGACTATGTCAAAAAATTAATTTAACCAAAAAAAATCCATGAAGGGAAAGACTATGCAAGATTTTAAAGTTTGGTTTTAGGAGAACTTTCTATATTTTCCAAACAGGCTAGCTTCAATAAGTCACCTTCATTCATGCATTATCTAATGACTTTAGATGCCAGTGCTTTTAAAAAAAAATTGTGCTTGGGATTTAATCTAGAGATCTCTTTAGAAAATAAATGCATAGTAATTCTTTATTTACTGGCTTAAAAATGAAAGCATTTACTGGGTTACTTTCTTTATTCTCTGATCCCTAAAAATTAAGCCTATGTCTTCTCTACCTAAACAGATCTTAAAAATCTGTTTGATTCAAATTTCCAGCGTGCAAACCAAAGTTTTGAATCAGTGACCTTTAGTATTGTCTTCTTTTAAAGCCCATAATAACTCTAATAAGTAAACATTATTATTTTTCTAATTTTACATGCAAGAATACTAAGGTTCATAGAGATTTTCATCCTAGGGCCTGCACGTTGAGGGGCTAAGGATCAAGTGTAGGTATTGGTTTAGACAGAGCTTGCCATCTGGACCACAGTTGTACAGCTTCCTGTATGTATTTGTCAGTGCCTGTTCCATGGCTGTAACAGGATACCCCCAGCAAAAAGAGATTATTTGGGCTTACAGTTCCAAGGTGGTAGAATACATTGTGGTAGGAAGGCATGGCCTGAAGGAGCTCTAGGCTGCCTGGCATTAAAAAGCAGAGAACAGAGAGTGCGAATGAATGCAAAGCCTCAGAGTCTGCCCACAGTGATGCCCTTCCCCTGAGAGGCTCTGCAGCCTCCCAAACAGCCCCACCAGCTGATAAGGAAGAGTTCAAGCACATGATCCTCAGTGTCAAAAGCCTGTACTGCTCTTTCAGAGGACCAGCTTTGGTTCCCAACACATCCACTACCACCTGTTACTCTAGTTCCATTGGCTCTGAGTCCGTATTGGGGATCATCTCATATTCATATTCCAATCTTCTTCAACACTATGGGCTTGGTTTTTTTTTCTAGTTTTGAACAACAATGGCTATATTATTATCACACTCCGATGATTTTCCTCCACTCAGCGGTGTTCTCTGGTATTATCAGACTTTTAATAGTCAGAAAAGAGCAGGACTACTGTCAAAGCAGAGACCTGTTTAATAAGCTTCGTCCTGGGAGCCTGGGCAAATCTTGCTTTGATTGCAGGCTTTCCAGATCCTTATCATGCACCAAATAAGGTCACTGACAAGGTTGGTGTGTTTCCATTGTGAGCATCCTGTGACTCCCACTCTCAGTTTAACTGAACTGTTAAAAAAACTTGAGGACAAGCTGTTTCCAGAAATGAGCCTTTCCACAACACTAATTTCAAAAGCTGACTTTTCTGTGAACAGTGTGTGCTTATTAAGTGAGTTATCAAAGAAAGAGCTCTTCAGGATCCTATTTCTTTTTTAACTCTTCTTTGAAGAGTCTGTTGCTGTTTTAGTTTAACCTCTTGAGAACTGGTTTGCTCTACTTTGAGTTTGGAAGGTTTTTAATACTGCTGTTTACTTCATCCTGCCTGAGGACTCTCCACTTTATTTGTGTTTGTTCTCAGCAAGAGACATGCAGACACTTCATCTACCTAGAATGGGCCACTGAGTGTTCCCATTACCACCACTGGGTGCCAACAGAGTCTCCACTGGGTCCTTGTACTTCCGTTAGAGAAGGCATAACAGCAAAGACCTGGGCTAAGGTCAATGGTTCTATGCAAATGGCTGCTGTTTTCCTGAACCCTGATGCAGAAACACAAGAATCCAGTGGCTACTAGCAAATAAGTAACCAGAACAATTAAAAGTCATTTTAAAGAAAAGATTTATTTTTAAAAAGCAACTCAGAGAATTATGTAAGGAGCTTAAATAAAAGTCTGACAAGGCACCAGGTCTTGCTCCCCATCACGTGATGTAAAATTTCTTTTCAGGATAAAGCGAAACATTAAATAAACTATGCCTTAGCTTCCAAAATCAATTCCCTTTATGGGGGCAGGGTGAGGGAAGGGAGTATTTCACTAAAATACTTGCACCAAGCCACTCTTGTTTATTGTACAGATTAATTTATACTAAAGTCTGTCTCTACTAGGATCGTAAGTAGGAAGAATGGAATTCACAATAGTGGAACAACTAAAATTCCTATTATTTAGATGCCTAATTAAGTGATGGATTGTAATGTTGCTTTTTCATTTACTGAGCAAAACTATGTGCTATGCAGTTAGTCAAAGATGTAGAAACAAGTCATAGTGACTGTTGCTAAGAAAAATACATAGTTTGTAAGGAGAGGTTAACATTAGAGGCCACTACACAGTGTGTTCTGAGATACTATAAATAAAGTAAGTGGTAGATGAGCCCAAAGGAGAGAGAAGCAAATTATTCCACAGAAAGTAAGGAAATGTTCACGGTGAAATTGAATCCTGATTACAACTTTCGCAAAGATTTATTCAAGAATGGTAGCATGTGTATGGCTATGAAGGTTCAAAGTACAGTGAATAATTCAACATAATAGAAATACAGGGTTACCAAATTGAAAACACTGGCCTAAGAAAGATTATGTGGGGCCTTGTGATCCAGGTAGGAAATATGGTCTGATTACCACAGTCACCAGAATTTTGTTGACAGACTTGTATTAAAGAGAATAATTCTAGCAACAATCTGAAGAATCCATTTAAGAAAGGAGAAAACAGGAAGGATATTAGCTGGAGGCCAGGTTTAGGAATAGTTCACTTGCAAAATTATTCTTGGCTTGGTCTTGGTAGCAGAAAAGACCCACAGAACAGGCTGTAGAGATATTTCAGAAGAAATCCATGACAAGAGAAGAGATAATAAAGAATTCAAGCTTACACTAAGTGTTCAAGAATCACATCATAAACATAAGACATGGGCCATAGAAGGGAGAGCAGATTGGAGCAGTATAAGTTGAAGGGTTTTGTTTACTACATAAAACCTTAACATGGGATTCCAGTGCCCAGTATGCAGCTGCACAGGTTTTTAGAAAATAGGGGACAGAGCAGCTTTGTAAGAGCAGCACAAAGCACGAAAGACCCTGGGAGAAAGAGGAGAAAGTAGCCAAGTAATAAGAAAGAACTCAGGAAAAATGTTGAAGCGTCCACACAAAGAAATGCTCAATGCTTTAGAGAAAAACTAAGTGGAATTAGGCTTAAATAGAGCAACAGAATGAGAAGAACCACTAATGAGTGTGGTAAGGTAGGTTCTTGCTTTTCAAGTATTTTTAATTTTGTTTTTTAGTTAACCAATAAAAGCCCTGAATGTTCATGAAGTACCCTGTGATCTTTTGCTATGGTTATATAAAATAGAAAGAATACATTAAACTAATGAATATATTCAACTTATTGTTTTGTGCTGAGAATGTTTAAAATCTACTCCTCCTGCATGATGACAATGTAGTTAGTAATTCCTAATATTCTCTATGTAAGCCCACAGACAATCCTTTAAATATTATCTCTGTATGGTTTCCTTATCTCCTTGGGTTGGGAATTTATTATTCCTGCTTTTGGTTCATGACTGGATCAGTATCCCTGTCCAGTTAGATAAATTACAATGTTTAATATTTGTATTAGTCACTTTTCTGTTGCTATGGCAAAATAAATGACCAAAAGCAACTTAAGGAAGAAAAAGGTTATTTAGCTTATGGTTCTAGAAGTATAAAAGATTCCATCATGGCAAGGGAAGCCTGGCATGGTGACAGGAGCAGGGAGCTGCCTGATCACATTTTCATCCACACACAGGAGCCAGAGAGAGAGCAAGAAATGGAGTGAGCCTACAAACTCTGAGTCTCCCACTGGTGATGAGCTTCCTCCAGCAAAGCTCTGCCTCCTGAAGGCTCCATAACCTCTCCAAACAGTGCCACCAGTTGAGGATTACATCCATGGGGAACATTTCTCATTCAGACTGCCAATCTATTGTATGTCAGCATTGATCCACTTAGAATGTAATGAACAAATAACAGATCCAAGGGAGTCCATTGATTTTATATATGGACACATATAATTTCTAGTCCACATATCAAAAGGCCTTCCTGGAAGAATGGTAGCCTACCACTCTAGGTCTCAGAGTTTTGGGTTTTGTTTCCATGTTAACAGATGGCCTTGGGAAAACTGCTTCAGGTCTGAGACACAGAGTCTTCTAGTATATCATGAGGAGATTGTACTTGCTTTCCAAGTCTCCCTGGGATCTGATATTCTGTAACCACACAAAACACTTTGAAGGAACATGCATTATTCAGTATGTAGAGGATCTCAACCACCTTAAAGAATTCTCATCCATCATTTTTCCTGAAGTAAAAAAAAAAAAACAACCTGTCAGATCTCATTACTTTTCATATTAGAAACACAGTACAGATATTCATATTGGCATTTTTCTTCTGCGTTGATGCTGAGTGTGTCATCAGACTCAAAATCTATTGGAGAAACACTCTTTCCTTCTGACGATTCTAATTCTAGCCTGACACCGGGGCTTTGAGCTGTGAATAGCCTTGTGGCATTTTCATGAATTCTTGCTGTGTCTTCTGAAGGCTTGACATTTCTTTTACACTTAAATTTAATCCCAGATTTCTTTGCTCTTGGTTTACTCAAAGTTGCTTTTTCTTTTAAGGGTTGATATTTGTTGTGTTATGTTTACTTTTCTAACACTGCTTTAAAAGTTTCAGCAAAATATTTTCTCTGTGTCATATCATGAATTAAAGGAGGGGTGAGATAAAGACAAAGATGGAGATAAAATAATAAAAAGTAGAAATAACAAAAAATAAGTCAAGTGGAGAAAGTTAAAAGACATGTATTCCATCAAAGAATCATTTCATGAGTTCATCAGCTCTATTGAAGGTGGCCTGAGTTCTCCATAATATTTTCACAGGCCACTGAGAAACACAGAGATTGAAAGGTTTGGGAACAGAGAGAAAGAATAATATCTGAATGTTGGCTGGATTGCTCAAATCCACCTAGGAAACACGTGAGTCCGTGTACTGCTGTCTCAGAAACAGATCAGAGGTGCTGATTCTTTTCTTTATGGGACACAGGCAAAGTTATCCTGCATGTCAGAGGTTGTCCAAGTGAAGACTGAAATCTGCAGAATGTCAGCAGACCTGCCACCAGGCCAAAGCTGTTGGCATAATAATTTGAAAATATTTTTTATCACACTCAAGAAGAGAGAGATGAATTTTCCCCAGGTTATAAAACTCTCAATAGTTTGTGTAAACAAAGAATAGGGGACCCAGCTACCTTCTTTAAGCCAGACATTGAATATCATGCAAAAAAGAGTGAAACAATTATTACTTTCCTGACTAAATATTTTACAGTTTTTAACATGGCTATATTTGGTTGAACTACAGTTATACCTTAACAGAAAATGAGAATATTAATATAATTTAAATCAATTAAATCAATTTAAATGCCCTAATTTTACTTCTACAATAGCTATTGATAAATGTAATTTGTGTATTAAAAACACTTCTTAAAGTCTTCAATAATTTTTAAGAATGTAAAATATCTTGAGACTCCAAATTGGAGAAATTCAGTTATGAACATGTCTGGACCACTGGTCAGCTCTTGCCTTGACCCAGAGCCAACGTTACCCAAGCATGTGGTCCTGTTCCATTCTTTTATACGGGTATTGCCTCTTCAACTGAAACCTCTGGTTAACTCTAAGCCTGTTGGATTTATTCTACATTGTTAGCACAATAATATATGAATATTTCATTAGAATTCCTTCGAAAAGTGTTCATCCTGAAATTACTCAATTGTATTGAATTCTTCCCTTTTCCAGTTTATCACATGGCTTACAATCTTTCCATTTCCTTGATGACCTTAGTCCTACAGGAGGCTTTCTCCTTTCTCCTCAGTGTTCTCAGTGGGCAATGGACCTTATTTGATTGTTAGGCAATTTCTTAGCAATCACCATACAGAGTTGTACTGATGTTGGCTGAGAGTTCTAAACTCTCAGCAAATACCAGAAAAACTTCTTTAGCTTAGTTCAGAGATCAATTAAATACTGAATCATAGCTAGAGCGGTATCTTGGTTTTAACCCCCATTTCAGACAATATGTACTGTGGTGCTTTGAGTGAACAGTGTCATCAATGGTCACAGTGTTTGACCTTGTGAGTTCTATTTTGAAAAGGTATGGAACCTTTAGGAAGTATGGCCTAGCCAGAGAAAGTCTGCCACTGTGGATAGGCTTTGACAGTTTATAGCCTCACTCACCCTACTTCATGTTCTCCCCTTGTCCCCCAACCTCCTATGAGGTTTAGATGTGATCTCTGAGTTTCCTGTGTCATCCACCTGTTACCGTGCCTCCCCACCATTGTGGATCTCTCTGTGTAAACTGAAATAAACCCTTCCTTATATGAGGCTCTCTTGTTCACAGTGCTTTATCACAACTACAAAATCAGTTCTTTTCATAGATGAAAAATTCCTTCATCTCTTATGATCTCCTCCCATAGATCTAAATCTTTATATTTCAAGCCAGATTTCCACTTATGAGACTCTGAGGATCTATTTTCTGATTAATTATAAAGATGCTATTTATAAATAAGTGAGATGTGTTAGCATGCTTGGTCTCCCAGTAGTGCTTTTGTGAAGAACCAAACTCAAACCATACGCATAAATGTACATTCCTGCAATACTTAGCAACCTTGGGGATTTCATGATCACCTAAGAGTGCCTCCTAGCTTATGTATCTGTGTCAAGAAATCAAATCATTTGGAAATCAATATAACCTGTCTCAAGGAAATTTTCAAGTGGATTGCAAGTCTTCTGTTACATATGACATTTTGGTTTGTAAATATCAAGTCAAAGTCAGTCCCCACAAGGGTAACCCTCTCCTCATTGAGGAACAAGCTTCTGAGTGGGAAATGCCAGCAGCTAAATCTCTATAGAATGCTTAAATAATTTCAGACATCAAGAGGAAGAAATACCGGGATTTGCAGAGCATGTTTGTTCATTGATCTACACCTGACTTCAGAGGCCATGAGAAAACAAGCATATGTTCTCCAGAGACCTATTGTGTCAGAAGGATATTCTAAATCAGCCAAAAAAGAGGATGCTAATTTTCCCCCCAAAAATGGCATTTCTTCTTAAAAAAGTATAATATTCGATATTTCTAGTTCTGGTTATGAATTCATAGCCATTCACATATTTTCATTAATAACCTGGATGAATATTCATTTAAAATGTATTATTTTTAAAAGTAGGCTTAAAGAGCTATAAATAGATTAGAAAATTATATTCAACTGTAAAACTTCCCTTAAAATATTTGATATTAATAATTTTGATATCATCTATCCTCTTATTAAGGTTAATGGAGCAATATATAGTACATTTTTTAAAGAGGATACAGATTAAAAGTGATAATAGAGAAAAAATATAAAATGCAAATACATTCTATGTATGTATGGGAACATCATAATGAAACCTATTAGTCTGAATACTAAAAGAGTATTATACTACTATATAGTACTTTTGTATCATTAAATACCCCATTGCTATTCTTGGCAGCTGTATATAATCTATCAGATGATCATAATGTATTTAACCTACTTATTTTTAGACTTATATATATTTCCAATGTTTTACATGCATGTTTACATGCCTTTATATACATCTCCTATTATATCCTTGGGATAGATTCCCAAAGGTTAAATTGCTATGTCAAAAATAAGCATGGCTTAAAAGCTTCATTTCAACACATGTCCTATACTGCCAGCACTGTATGAAAGAGCTCTTGTCCCCGAAACACCAGCAACACCACAAGCCTCTCCTCAAGTGGCCAGCTCATCCTAAAATAGTCAAACACAAGTGATGTTTAGATGTGTTTGAATGTCACATCCCAAGATATTATGTGGTTTGTTCCAATTTCTCTCTGAACATCAAGCAAAGGCAATAAATAAATGAGACATCCCTCTGCATCAAAATACAAAACATGTTTCCTAGATTTGTGTTTTCTTCTGCCTGAAGTCCTTGGAAAACAGTCCTTTTCCATTTCCTTTAGATTTATTTTTTTCTTACTCTTTTGACTGAGAGACAAGAAAAAAGTCTGAAATTTATGTAGGTGGTTTTTGTAGAATTAAACCTGTTGCATCCAATTTAAGGTGCACAGAAAGAAATGATCTGTCTCTCTAGTGTGATTTCCAGCACCGTTTCCTTCATCAATGTGTGTTGATTAGTCATCTACAACACAGAGAGCATGGTACTAAATCCTAAGAATAAGAGAAGATGCAGTAACCATTGGCCTCATTTGATTCTGTGCCTTGTTAAGGAGTGGGGTCACATTTTTTTTAATTTTTAAATTTTTTGAAAAGTAATTATTACTAAGGATAGTCACATCCAAAAAGGTTCAATGCACATTTATAAATGTGTATGTATGCAACATGTATGTTCAGGTTCAATAACCTATGCATAATTGTGTGGAGGCTAGAGGTCAATGTCAGGTGTCTTCCTCAATCAATAAATCTCTCTCTCTCTCTATGTGTCTCTGTTTGCCTCTGTTTCTCTCTTTCTCCCTCCCCTTTTCTCTGTCTGCCTTTCTGCTTTACTACTGGAATAGAGTCTCTCACTCTCTCACTGAACCTGGAGCCCACCATTACAGCTAGGCTGGCTGACTAATGAGCTCCAGCACTCTTTCTGTCCACCATCAACCACCCCAGACCTGCTAGGGTTATAGATGTGTGTCCTGTGCCCAGCTTCGGTGTGCATACTGGGACCATCATCTGAACCTACGATACAAAGAAGAACCAGGACTTTTAGAAAAGAAAGCAGAATGTTACAAGCAGATACTACAGTGTCCTCAAAAGAGAAAATGAATTGGCATATCTATGAGACACATGGACTCACTCAATTTGTGGTGAGACAAAAAAACAAAACAAAAAACTGAACAGTTTAGCCTTTACTATATCTATTTAGAAAATGGGCATAAGAGAGATATATTAGAAGTAGAAAATCATTTAATGTCTTATAAAAAAAATTATAAAAATTTTAAAATGTTGTAAGATGTCACCATGAAAAGTATAAGTTTCAGCACAAATGATGACAGCCTAGACCACAGAGTTGCAGGAGAAATTAATATCAAGTATCGATACTAGAACTCTTAGGATAGAAAAGCCAGGCAACTTGAAGGCTAATTCATGTAAAGAGAAGAGACTACTGAAAACCCAGCAACTTTTCTCACACTCTGCTTGATCTAGAGGGATTCATAAATGGAGGAGTCAGCCCTCATCCTAGTACGTCATATGGCATTTGATAAGGGATATGGAGATTAGTTGTGTAGAAAGCCAGCATGGTCATAAGCAGCTTCCAAAGTGAATTGATGCTTGGGCTTGGCCTGCAGGGAAGAAAGAATGGGAAATAGGAAAAGAGAGCAAAAAAGATCAAAATCTCACCCTCAGGATTTAGAGGCTTTATGACTGTGCAAGGAGTCAATTGGGAAGTCTGGCAGTAGACATATCTAAGCAGAAAGATAACAAGTTAAGCTTAGTGTTCCAGCAGCACACAGGTAGAGAGAGTCACCACAGTCCTGAAAGCACTGGGGATATATACATGAACAAAACAGATGTAAAAGCTCATGCTCATGAAACTTGACACCTGGTGTATGCAAATGAATGCACAGTAAGAAGTATATAATATCCACCAGAGTTACGTTCTGTTGTGGTGTTACTTTTCTACTTTTGTTTGCTGTCATCCATATCAAAAAGATGAAGCAGGCAGACAAGAAAGCATGAGTGACTAGACTCTGACTCAAGAAGCCATGCCTATGGCATCAGCGTTTATCACTGTTCCCTCTAAGAATTTAGACTGTCCTCAAACTCACCTTGATGTTGACAGGCTTTAGACAAATGGTTTAGTAATTGAGAACAATAAATTAGAGTCCGCGGAATTCAGTTATGGAAATCTAAAGTCTTAACAAGCTGAAATGAGCTGACCTTGTAGCTCTGCATTTTAATTGCACCCTTCTCTCCATCATACTTCCTTAGGTGTGTCTGGACTGGGGTTCTCACCACATCTCATGGTTAGGGTCTTTATAGGGAAAAAAATAAGACTAGAAGAAGATTTGATGATCATAAATATTTATTTCAAGTGAATTAAGCTTAAAAGTGAAATCCGAGTCACAGTTGAAACCCAGTGTAAATTTGAAAGAAATGCATAGCTGTTTAGCCTCCCACTCCAAATTGCTCTCAGAGACAGTTGAGGGACACTGGGTGATGCCTTTTTTTTTTCTTGACTATAGCTGCATAGTGTTCATTTCACCCTTCAGTAATCTAATATCCTTAAAAATCCAGACTTTACATTTAAAAAAAAAGTTTTCTAATTTCCATGCCACAGGGAGCCAATCTTCAGCCCCTTACCTGGTTGACTGTAAAACATTAGGTTACTTCTCTGTGAAAGGAGTTCGGTGTTTTCTTCATTTATTAGTCATTGCTTTGTTTTTAAATGCCGTAAGGTATTTCTTCAAGTTTTAAATGATGCTGTTAATATTTTTTGGAAGTTTGTCTCTTTAAAACTAAGTATTCTTACCCAAGTCTTGCTGTATCTAGTCATGTCAAATCTACAAGTAGAAGCATTTTAAAGCAGTCTAGTGCCTAAGTAGAAACTTTGAGATAAATGAATATAATCTTTGGATGCTGGAAGATGATGGTAAAACAAAGAGCTCGTTTGAGAATAAAATTGTTTCAGGGGATAAATTATCAGATGCTAAGTACTTTCACAAATTCAATTCAAATCCTGGTATTTTTAGCGGCCTAAGGAATGTTAAATCTTACTATAGGCTTCAAGAGCTTCACAGTCTACTAAGATTTACCCATATTAAGTTATGTTTGTTTATTCATCATAAAACAGTTTTGATGCCTGTTTTTCATTTTTCATAAATATCTGGCCAAAAACATTTTGAAAATATTGGATCCCATTTTTAATCATATAAATGGTCAGATCTTCATGAGATAATAATAAAGAAAAAGCAAAGATGTTCAGATTCTTTCAGAAAATATCTTAGGTCTCTCATAACCTGTGTGTGATAGCTAAGGGTTGCCACAGGAATGGGACTTAGCCCATTTCAAAAGACTAGTGAATAGGGCATTCTCCTGCATGTGTGAGTATAGACAGGAAAAGCAATGACTGCCACTGAGTATCTTAATTGATTTAGGGATGACTACATGACCTTATACACTATGGGTGGAATTCATCCTCTGTTCCAGATTATATATGTATTTCATTATGTCCAGTCAACTCCAACGCTATAGTCACATTAACCGGGTGTCAGTTTTCCAGACCAAGACATTCGTGAAGTGGCCGTTCAACAATTAGACAGCCTCTCAACTGATGAATTCCTGGAATGTCTCCCACAGCTAGTTCAGGTAAGAGCCAGAGACCACCAAGAGATCCCAGGGCCCTAAGTCATCATTCTTTAAATGTTCCCAGTGTACGCCCAATACATCACTAAAACGCTAGACTTCAATTTGGCCAAGGAAGCATTTGATTGTATCCCATGTGTCCACATGATTAATGTAGACATTTTCTATCCACAATCGATAAACTAACAAAAAAAGCCATATAAAAGGCCAAAAGGAACATTTTCACAAACCAGTTTCACTTAATAATTAGTATTGGGGAAAAAAATATAGGAATGTTTGTGAGAGAAAAATATTCTCCTGACTGAGTGTAGAGTATAAAGCAATGTAACATGAACTGGGCAAGCGCTTTGTGGAAAACGGTTATTTACTTAGCAGCTTGTCTCTCATGAGTATCTTGCCACTCCTATGGAGAGTTGTCCTACTGGTTATTACTCTTGGACGAGTAATTTTTAACACCCAATTCGTCTGCCAATTAGCACAATTTAGCGACATCAGCTATCACAGCATTGGGATAATTTAGAAAGCGCAGTGAAGGTAACTGGGGCTGTGAGCAGCACTGGCAGTCTGGCGTGATGAAAGGTCTAGACCGAAGTTATGGATTTTCACATGAGCAGATAAAGGAACAAATCTCTGCACCACAGAAGAAAGGCTTTGTTCCAATACGATTGTATACTGAGTATTGAAGAGGTGTGTGTACCGGTCTTTCCATTTTGCTGCTATTTGTTCTGTTTTGTTCTCTCACTCTCCCCCTTCTCTCTCTCTCTCCCCCCCCCCCACTCTTCATACTAGACAAGAACCCAGGGTGTTGTTTCTTAGGTGTCAGTTACCAATTTCTTTCTTTCCTTTTTTTTTTGTTTTGTTGTCGTTGTTGTTTGAGACAGGGTTATTCAGTGGCCTTGAGCTAAGGAATTAAGCAAGGCTGGGTACCCATTGAGTGCCAAGGATCTGCCTGTCTTTACTACCTTGACACTGGGATTACAAGGCAGACCACTGTGTGCCTGACTTTCTACATGGGTTCTGAGGATCAAATTCAGGTACTTGTGCTTGTAAGGCGAACATTTTACCAACTAATCTATCTCCCCTGTCAGGGTCTCAAAAGCCCCAGAATGACATGGAACTGACTGTGTTTTTAAAAATGACCTTGAATTTCTCATGGTCCTCTAGCCTCCAGCTCCCAAATATTGGATTTAGAATCATGTACCCCCACACCCTGGTTGTTTATCAAACTCATATATTTCCTTACCTGACAGATTGGAATATCCTTTAACTGATAGTTGGGTCATCTTTTGACCATTGATATGAGATGCCAAGATTGGTAGGGAAACTTCTATTAATAAACTCCACTATCCTTTTGTACACCACAGAATGAATTGTTCTGACATCCTCCTGAGATAGAGATATGGCTGAGAAATAGCTGTGCTGTTTGCTGCTTTAAGCAATCCTTATCGTAGTGACTCCCCTTGATTTGTCAGGATAATATGGTAGAAAAAGAATACCCTGAATGAAAACAGATGAATCCAGCATGTGGTATCATTATTCATGTCATGACTCATGGGGATGGGTAGCATTCTATATCTAACTCAGCTCAAAGAGGAAGTTTTAAAAAAGTTACATATAGAATGAACTCATGTGAAAGTCCCAATCAGAATCAGCACACATGGTGCTAAGAATGCCAATAAAGCCATATTCCAATAAAACCAGATTAATAAAAAGTACACTCAAAATCTAATACAGCAAACACAGAAATGTAAATTGAAAGAGGCTGCAGCTATGTTGTAATTGAAAGTAAAATTTATAGCAGGTTATAAGATAGGAGGAAATAGATATTGTGACCAGACAATAAGAACTAGGAAAAAAACTCACATTTATTACGAAGTTTAGTTTCAGAAATGTATGTACCACTCTGGCCTTGAAACTTTCTAAGACCTAAAAGTCTTCCCCTATTGATTATTTTTGGAAATTAGGTCTTCATTTTATAGATTAACATGTCAATTTAGTGCAAGCTATATTAAAGTAGAAAGAAGGATTCTAAGAGTATATGAAAATCAGACCTGGTTAATAGCTAGGAATCAAATGAGACAAAAATAACCATGGCAACTCTTATAAAGGGAAGCACTTAACTGTGACTGGTTTACAAGGTCAGAGGTTTAGTCTATTATCATCAAGGTAGGAAGCATGGCAGAGTTCAGGTATAAATGGCACTGGAGAAGGAGCTGAGAGTTTTACACCTGGATCATCAAGCACTAGGAAGAGAGAGTGAGCCCCTAGGCATGGCTTGAGCTTTTGAAACCTCATAGCCCACTCCCCAGTGACACACTTACTTCACCAAGGCCAAACCTACTCCAACAAAGCAACACCCCCTAATCCCTGTCATGTAGACCATTTTTATTAAAACCACAGTCACTGTAACTGTTTTAACCAAGCAGATAGACTCCAAGACCAACGTTTGTGGTAATGTGTCACATACCCCATAAGACTGCCTGCTTAGTATATAAGTCTGAGAGGAAAATTGTACCATTATGTGGAGTAGAAATAAGTTTGTAAGCAAGAAAGTGAATCTGTGAGTTCTAATTATTGCGCCCCAGAAGAAACATAGGAACAAATGAAACAAAGTAGACCTGCAAGTAAATTCTGGACCAGCTCCTGCCTCACATGCTCATCTTCAGAGCATAAACAAAACACACAGCCAAGTCAGCCCAGCATTAGCACGTAAGCGAAAGGAGCCCATGACTGCAGTTTGACAAGGCACTCAAGGTCTTTCTACACACACTTCACCAGCATTGGACTTGTGTAAATTTGCTAAAATCACCCTACTCTTACACTTCAGAAATTTATAAACTTGTCCATCCTTGAAATGTGTAGTCTACTGAGTTCTTTCAGGTGTGGATGTGGGAATGAACAACTGTACCTTTTCTTTTTATCTGTACTGTGGCATAAAACCTGTCTTAAACTCTCTCCCCCCCCTCTCTCTTTCTGTGTATGTGTGTGTGTACGTGCATGCACACATCTGCATCTGCATGTGTATGTGACAGACTGAAAAGACAAAAACAAACATCTTTAGGAAGAAAAAGAGATCTTCATTTTCATATATTCAGGTTATTGTGAGACTGTTGAGGACCCCAGTACAGACTGGGGACCATCAAGTCCCTGCAGAGGGCAAGTGTATGTCTTAATGAAGTCCCAAAGGATGTCAGGAGTAGCCATTGCTGTGTGTGTGTTTGACCAGGGTGAGTCAAATTAGCCTTCTAGAGCTGCTCACAATGGAGAGGAAAGAAAGATTTTAGTAATGGTTTATGATGGCACAATCATGGTGGCTTTGAATTTTAAAGAAAAGCTTTAGTATCTACAGATACTGACACATCAGTTGGTGATTTCTGTTAAGGTTGTGAGTGAGGTGGGGTTAATTTGATCTCCAAGTGGGTTGAACTGTCTAGTGCTTAATACCATTTTTTGGGACACAAACATTGATCATATTATTTGAGCCAGGATTTTCCCCTGGGGCATGGTTGAACTTTACCAACCACTTGCCAGTATTTATTTTCCTATACTCCAAAAGTAAATAAGGGGAAGAAGCAAGACCATACAAAGACAAATTGTGTGATGTCTGCTGTGTTATTGTAAAACAACAAATGAACTATCAAGCATAATACCAAGGTTTCACAGAAAAGCTCATGTTCTTTTTCCATATCCCTCTCTGAAGCCTCTTTACTCCTTCTGTTGTCAGTCATGGGTCTTGTAACTAAGAAAAAAACAAAGGATTCCTTGCCTCTCGCTGCAGGCTGTCAAGTTTGAGTGGAGTCTTGAAAGTCCCTTGGTGAAACTCTTGCTCCACCGCGCTTTGCAGAGCATCCGGGTGGCCCACCGTCTGTACTGGTAAGATTGACACAAGTCTACAAGTCTGGTCCCCTTAAGTTACCAGCTCACCTCAGCAGGATGAGGAGGAGATCTCTTTACCTAGGATAGCTTTCATTGTCAGTTTATAATTCTGCCAACTTTGAACCTAATTACAACTCTTTAAAAGCCTATCAAAAAAAGGTAGCAGTTATATTAGACTATGTTTTGAACACAAATGATCCATATTTACTTAGAAGATTTCTTCATTTATCTTTCTTTAATTCATTCTTTTTTTTAACTTAGTGTAAAAATTAATCGAATTTATTATGGCATTTTAGTACATATCCATCATTATACTTTGTTTTTATTTGTCCCTGCTGTTCTCCTGATCCCTTTTGCTCTCTTCTTGAGGGTCTTGCTTCCTAATATTCTCCTTTCCTCTCACATTACAGATATTACATCCCCCCCTCGACTATTCCACCCCCTCTTACCTTTAGACCTCTTCCTCCTTATAAACCTCTCTATTTTCACAGTGTACACAGCACACACATCCCCTAGATTATACAGGTGAATGCAATATGCAAAATAGTGTATGGAGTTTTTGCATCTGTGTTCATTGGAGAGATTGCCCTTGCTTTGTTTATTGATTTGGATTGTCTAAATCCAGTTCTTTTGTTGGGATGATACTGTCTTATAGAGCGCATTGTATAACCTTTCTTCTAGCTTCTGGAAAAGCTTGAGGAGTGTAGGTGTTGCCTCTCTCCCTTCATGGTTTGTTCAGACTCAAATTCTGCCCAGTGTAGGGTTTTTATCTCTGGGAAGCCTTTTTTTGTTACTGCCTCAGTTGCATCCAGTGATGACATTTCCTACTGGCTCTGTGTGTAGCTCAGAGTTTTTCACATTTAACATTTCTGTTTGTTGTATTGTTTATAATCAAGATCTCAATCCCTTACCGAAGTTAGCTTCCCTGTTGCTGACTTTCCATCCATACTGTAATGTTCTCCGACTTTCTCCATGTTGCTGATTTTGCTGTCAAGTCCTGGATTGAATTCATGAACTTGGTAGTATCCTCTTTCAGACCATTGATTGTTTTTATCAGAAGACATTTGGGAACTCTTCATCTGTCACTTGACTTAATTCTGCATCTGTGAGTTCAGCCCTTGAGGTATCATTATCTTTGAAGGGTAACATTGTCCCACTTTCCCACAGTCCTTATGTTTCTCCGTTGTGATTTTTGCATCTGCTTTTATGGTAGTACTTATGGTTTCATCTGGAGACCAACTAAGTAGCCTGTTCTTTTTGTTTGTTGTTTGTTGTTTTTGGTTTTCAAGACAGGGTTTCTCTGTTTTAACTCTGGCTATCCTGGAACTCAGTTTGTAGACCAAACTGGCCTCAAACTCACAAAATCCCCTTGCTTCTGCCTCCCAAGTGCTGGGGTTAAAAGCCTGTGCTACCACCTCCCAGCATGTAGCCTGTTATTAAAGGGTCAATCCCTAGGTCTGCTCAGTGAGGATGAAATGAGTGACTATATCAATATCAATTCTGAATTGTCAAGATAAAAGATTACAAGCTAAAATATAGGAAAACCCACTGTTACATCACCTAGGATCATGAACTAGAAAATGAGAAGACGAATACAGAATGTTTACAAACTACTATTGTAAATGAAGGAGTAGTAAATGAATGAAATAAAAGAAGGAAGGGGAGTCACACAGAGGGGAAAATAGAAGAGAAGTGAGCTAGAGGAAAGAGGAGACCTGTGGACAAGGGTGCTATGGGAGGAGAGAGAAGATCAAAAGATTAGAGATTAAGAGAGATAGAAACATCCCCAGTAGCAGGAAAGCTCAAAATACAAGGTTGGGTGAATCTGTCAAGGGATAAAGCTAAAGCCAGTGTTTCAAAAATCCCACACAAAAACAGTATGCTGAAGTTCAAGTATTAAAAGTATGTTTAAAATGGAAAACATAGAAAGAGAAAAAAAGAAAGGATAAACAAAAAGAAAGGAAAAAGGACTAGCCAATGATGAAAAAAATCTGTTAACACAATAGGATGAATGTACAAAGAAATTAAGGTGTTTTAAGTATGAAAAACATTTTTAATTATCATAAAGTAAAAATACTGCTAATATATATGAAAAAGAACAAAAAGAGATGTATAGAAGGAAAGAGCAGAAAAAAAAAAAACAACATGTGGGAACAGGTTATGTCTTTGCAGTAAAAAATTAGAGACCAGTTCAAATTCACGTAAGTGGGGAGGAGCATGGTTGAGCTTGTGGACTTTTGTCTTTTCTGCGGTTTATGACTTTGCTTAGATTGCATTGGCCAAGTCTCCAAGGTCTACTAGAGCTGACTTCTCATCAATACCTTGCCTTTTTTGTATACCAGAGGCCTCTGCAGCCACGTAGCTGGCAGTCTGTGGACTTGATGGATGTTATAACCCTCCTGAAACTCCCCAGGTTGTTCCTCTGGGATGGCTTGTGTTCTGGCTGAGAGTTTTTCTCAAATGTGTTGGGTGTATAGAAAGCCAGTGCAGCATTGAGATTTGTGCAAGCAAAGAGCCCATCTGACTTTCAGGACCTGCTAGGTATGAATCAGAGAGCTCAAGAAAGAATTATGAGGTTTGAAAAGGTTGTAAAGTCTGCAGGTGGAGCTTCAGAGTTCGGGGGGCTTTACAACAGTGCATGGCAGAGGAGTGGCTCCGAAGGCAGATCTTCCTGCTGACCTTGGCTCGGGGCTGTCAGTCTTAGGTGTTATTCTCAGTTGATGAGATCTGCTCCGTCCAACCAAGGTAGGATACGTCACTCACTATCTGAGCAAGCCTATCAATATGTGTACTATTGAGCTTGTCTATATATGACCTTTCTGCTATCTACTAACTGCCTCTGAGAGAAACACGGAGCCTCAATTCATAACAGATCTCGAGGCTCTGATTTTGCATACCTGGGTATCAGCCCTGAATGGCAGGTGTGCGGACTGAATGCAGATGAGTTTTGTTTTGTTTTGTTTTGTTTAATCCACATTCAAGTCTCTCCCTCCCTTTCCTCACGGGCTGAGTTACCAGAAGGCACAATTTTACATGTTATCTTGGTCTTACTTTTCCCACTGCTAGCACATTTGTCCATTTCTTAACCAGGACTCTGTCTGAGTTCATCACTATATTTTACAGTTTAAAGATCATCAGGTACACGACCCTGTTATATCTAAAGGTCCCTAGACAAACTCGACTGCTCATAATTTTCTGTTCTAAACTTTTGATTTAGCTGGAGGGAAAGCTAGACTAACAGAACTCAATGAAGCTGGTCTAGTACATCTGGAGGGAGTCGCTCCACTAACACAGCTTGTGGGGGGAGCTGGATGAGCACAGCTTGGGTCTAGACTAGCACAGCCTGGGGGAGTTAGGCTAGCATGGCTTTCAAGGAGCTACACTAGTACAGTTTAGGGGGAGTTAGACTAGCATACATTAGCTGGATTCTCCTGTTTACCAGTTATTTATAGATGGACTTGAAAGCACTTTGGAAAATAAACCGTTGTATTTTTATTCCTTACATTTCCCAGAGCCATTTCTCGTCTTGGGACTGTGACATATTAAATTCAGGCTTACTGACTGGTAGTTATTGCCCACCCTTCCCCTGGCTTAGGTCAGCTTTAAACCCAAACTTCTTTAAGATAATCCCTGGCCTCTGCCCTTCAAGACATATCAAGTGAAAAAGAAAGGTGTCTACTGATAATCCATCCAACAGAAGAATCACTGAATTATCAAACCTCCAGCTGTTTGGGGGATTGCATGGGCAGTAGGCTTGTCCTGAAGGTAACAGGACAGTCTTTTTTCACCAAGGCTTCATGAATACCCCCTTACCCCACTTAGCTGGAGCTGTTTGGCTTAGACTCTTCTCCTTGGATCACTTGTCTTTTTCTCTGCAGTTGTCAGGTAGCCTGCCTGTACTACTTTGTGAATTTCTAAAGCTGTATCTCTGCCTCTCTCTTTCTCCCTCTCCCTCTCCTTCTCTCCCTCTCTACCTCTCTCCCCGATTCTATTTTTTTTCTAATTCTGACTCTTCCTGTCCATTGTATCCCACATATGCAGCTTCTTGCCAGCCATCTTTCCCAGAAGAGAAAGCACTTCTATTTGTGAGTACAAGTTAACTGTCATAACTTCAAACGCCTCCTTTTCTCTAAGTTCTATTATTAAATAAAGCAAATCCAGTCAGGATTGTATGACGGGTGACAGACTCGGCGGCTGTGTCCACTCAGTGAAGGTTTACAGACAGAATATAAACGTGGGACTGTGAATATTTGGGAAGGGTGAAGGTTTTAAAATGCTTTTGTGCAATGTGAATTATAGCAATGGAACCTGGGCGCCAGATTCCTTCTGTTCAAGAGTCTTAAACTGTTAAGACTTTCCTAAGTGTAGACTTAGTCCATTAGCAGCAGAGAAGCAAGCAGGAGATTATCAGTCTTTCCCCCATCATCACCTATTGTTGAGCCTATGGTATCATCTCCATGCCATTTTCCCTTCTCTCCTTCTGATGGACCTTACAGATTCAAACTCAGCGCATCTTTTTAAGAATTCCTAGTGTAAATGGCCTAGTAATATAATAAAATAGGACATTCTTTTGTCCTAAAAACGGTATAACAGCATCATGTACTTGCTTCATTGGCTGTTTAAGAATATTAATTAACTGAAAAAGCCAAACCAACACCATTTTTGAAGAATTGTGTTTTCTGCCTCAAGTCCTGTTTTTCATAGTGATAGCGCTCTTCCTCTTGAAGGGCTTGAGTGTCTCAGAAACTTGTCAGGGGTCAACATTTGATTTGTTATTCATTTCACTTTAAATATCTAATCCAAGACCCAGAGTGCTTCCTCCGTTATGTAACTGTAACGTGACATTGGATGTTTGTCCTTCACTGAACAGTCTCTTCTCAAAGCGCTGAATGAGGTCGTTTCAGCATCTCCGTGAACACCCCGGAGCTGATGGAAGCTAAGCGGATATACTTTGTGGTATTTCCTGACACACTCAAGCTGGGACTCCATTAAACTCGCTGTTCACTTCCCTCTAAACTTTTTCCTTAATATGCATTATTAAAATGACGCGTGTTAAGTAATCTCAGGTTTGATACTTGAACTGAAATACAGATGTCTACAAAGGATATAAAGTAATTTTTTGAAAAGGCTGTTGAAAGTTAGAATAGAATATCAAGGGCGCGTTCTAGCTGGTGAGTGATCATTAAGGTACGTGTGCTGCCTGAGTAAGTCCCTCATCTGCTAATGCACTATGAGAAGTGGAGTCCTGTGAAAGGCCACAGTCACCGCAGACAAAGCTGTAAATCAGTGTCATGTTTATAAGCTCACAGAAATACAGTTGTGTCGCTGTTTCCTGAGGACTTGCTGGGAGGGTAGCCTTTCTCACTGTGATGATAAAAAAAAAAAACCAATCATGAAACCCATTTCTCTTCCTATCAACCCAAGAAGAGATAGCAGAAAGAAGACTATAAATGACAGGCTGCTTGTTTCTGAGAGACAAGCCTAGGAAAATAAAGAGGAAAATGAGAGCAAGTAGGGAGTTTTTAAAATATCGCCACCCTTTTAAAACAAGCAAAAGCTAAAGAATTGTGAAGCATGGAATGGATGGAGCAGAAAGAAAAAATGTAATTGTGTTTAAAATATTATGGCACTAAAAATAGATGGTACCCAGCATCATGTTACAGAGCGTTTTATGGAGAATGTTTGAGTTAAAGTTCAAAGCTCAGACTCCTTTGACAAAAGCAATGCCCCGAGATTTAAAATAAGTAAGTAAATAAATAAATAAATGAATGAATGAATGAATGAATGAATAAATAAATAAATAAATAAATAAATAAATAAATAAATAGAGGAAGAAGAAAGAAAGAAAGAGCAGGAACCCAACAGCCATCAAGTTAATGAGCTTTTTCTTTTTACTTGGCTGAATGACTGCTTCCTCATAACCCAAGTGTTCATTTAACACTGGAGTCAGAGCTTTGCCCTATTCACTCAGGCTTTGGAGGAGTCTTCTTTGTTGCTCACTCAACTGACCCTTTGTTTAACAAGTCCTGTAACTCCATATGCCTACAATAGGTCTCCCCTCCCAACTATGTCCACCCATCCTTAACCAAAGGTCACCTCACCAGGTACTGAACTATGAGTACATAGTCTTGCGATGAAATCCACCAATGACCACCAGCATCACCATGAAGGGAAATTGACTTGTGGTTACTATGGAGCTTCTCCACAGGAAGGATGAGCATAGGAGGAGTGTAGCACCCAAAGGAAAGGTGGTGGTCACTGGCGTGACAAACTACCCAACTGAAGCAACCAAGTGCTCAAACACAGGAGTCTTTAGAGGACGTTCTGATGGGGAACAACATGGAGGGGGACATCCATGATAGGGAATAAACAGGAAGCTTTGGGCTGTGGATATTTGAACGTTTTTACTTCCCAATTTGCAAAAGGGAACATTTGGTATTGTGCCTAAGAAGTCACTCAACAGAGTAATTAAAATGATAGAAAATTAAAAATCAGTGCCCCTTCCCTTTGGAATAGAATGCAATTTGGTTACTAATGAAGTGTTAGCTGGAATGGATGCTGTTTAGATTTGTGTTTGCTTGATACAGATTAAGACATGCTTGCTGTTGCTGTTGTTTGTTGTTATCTATCATATGAACAATAAGTTATCTATCCATATGAAATAATTTGTGCTACCATGGGGAAGACTTCATGAAGGACCTTGACTTAGGTTGACTGAGATATCACTTATACAGAAAGTACTCTCTGACTCTCCTCTCCGTAGGAATGAGTTTTATACCCTGATTCTATCCCACAGTGCTCTGAGTGACTCTGGACAGGCATCATCCCACAACTTCTGCTGAGCTGTATATCTCTTTCTAGTTCATATGATAGTTAATGATGGCCACTGACTGTACAATGATACCTTCTCTGTACAAATCCTCCACAAGATCTGGAAGTCAGATACTTAAAAAAACATTTGTTTGAATGTATAAAATCACAGGGATGTTTTTCAGTCCAATGGTATTTTCATTTATCGATGACCTTGTGCTCCTCTCAAGTGTGGGTTCCACTGCGGTCACAGCCAGGTCATCTTTTGGTTGCTGCATCAGTCTCCAGCTTTGACCTACCCCAAACTAACTGCTGGCTGGAGAATTACCTTCTGCTGCATGGCCACAGAATATGAATTATACTCCAGAAGCTCCTTATGGTCAAGGCTGGATGTGGCCAGAGATCTGTCATGCTGACTTCTTACCCTTTCCTATGAGGTTCCCTTTGCTCCCTCAGAATATTTCCTGAATAACACTTCTCTACCAAAAAAAAAAAAAAAAAAAAAGCCAGAGAGTAGTGGCACACGCCTTTAATCCTAGCACTCAGGAGGCAGAAGCAAGCAGATCTCTGTGAGTTCCAGGCAGCCTGGTCTACAGAGTGAGTTCCAGGATAGCCAGAGTTACAACAGAGAAACTCTGTCTCGAAAAGAAAAAACAAACAAACAACAAAAAAAACACTTCTCCAGGAACTCTCATGAACTGTATCTCCTATCTCACATGCTGTTCTAGAGAACCTGACATTAAAAAACATGTCCAAATGGAAATAACAAATTTGAACAGCTATTCTTGGTTTCTGCTGTGGATATACTTGAGACACTACTCCCCAGCACCTACCAACATCTGTGGATGCTCAAGTTACAGTGTAAAAATATGGTATGTGCATAGGACCTGCATGTACCCTCTAGCATGTACCTCACTTCAATTCCCTTTCAATTTATGCCTAATTCTTCATACGATGTGAATGTTTCTTACACTGAATTGTTTGGAGGCTGAGACAAGAAAAGAAAACACTCTTGCCTGTTCAGTATAGTCATGTTTTTAGTACTTGCAATATATAATTGATTGAATCCAAGGGTGTGGTGAACAGCTATAGGACAACTGTATGTTTTCACACTTTGGAGCCCTCTGTGGGACATGTTACAGATGGGACCAAATCAGCCACCTTTAAACTCATGCCAGTCCAACTGCATGATCTCCAGGAGAGCTGATCTTAGTCTAAGTTTGTGTGGCTGGAGCTGCTTTACAGCACAACGCTTCAATGCAAGTGTTATTTCAGATACTTGATGTGAAAAGCTAAGTTTCTTCCTACAAAATGGAACAGCCTGAGGTGAAGCTCCAATTGGAGTTCCTTATCAGACTGTATATTATTACTTAGGGTTTTATTTACTGATAACCATGGATACCTGCAGCAGTACTTGATACTTTGTAGACATTCAATAAGTTCATATTGTATGAATGACTTAAATTGTCTGAGCCCAGATGTGTAAACGCACACAGTGACAGAAGGGGGCAGACAAGAGCTGTTGGCAGACAAATAAGAGTTAAAGGGTCTGAGAAACTTCAGGAGACTGACCAGGAACCAAGCAATGGATGTGACCAGTGAATGCAGAACTGGAGAGGAAGGAGGATTTGAGCAAGTCAGAGACTGCCATCGAGAATTAGGACTAGGGAAAAAATGGATGCAGCTTGTGTTCTAGATGAGGTAGGAAAACCAAAATGAACTAAGCAAAGGACTTTCTAGGTACCACATGCTATTAAAGATCTGTTAGCTTTGAAATGCTATCTGTTAAATGAGATGGTGTGTGTGTGTGTGTGTGTGTGTGTGAGAGAGAGAGAGAGAGAGAGAGAGAGAGAGAGAGAGAGAGAGAGAGAGAGACATACTGAGAACAGAGGTCCATCTTAATTGTCTTCCTCAATCACTCTCCACCATATTTGGGTGGAACAGAGTCTCTCACTAAATCTGGAATTTGCTAATCCAGCTACACAGCCTGGTCAGCAGGCCCCAGGAATTCTACTATCTCTGGTTTCCCCACACTGGGGTTATAGGTTTACCGCCAACCCCAACTTTTTATGTAGATGCCTAAGATTTGTATTCAAGTCCTTATATCTTACTGATCAAACCCTTCTATTCATATTTTAAACAATCATCCTATTCTTTTCCTTATTTTGAACTTGGGGACAGTTTCTCTAGTTGGTATACATAAAGTAAAATAACAGGGAAGTTTTGCATGCTGTGCTTTAAGGTAAGTGTGTCCTTCTCATCCCCTTCCCAAATCTGTGTGCCCCAGGCTCTCAGAGGGCTCTCATTTATGAGTCTCTTCTCAAGGTTAACCATCGTTCTCTCCAGCAACTCTCTTCTGATGTGAACATATGTACTTAGAACAAGACATTTGCAAAGAATTAATAATTTGTTCATTTGTGTAGCAAACATTGGGATTCTAGATAGTGTTGAACTAAAAGAGATGAAGCAAGATGCCTTAAAGAATTTGCCTTTCTTTGCCTTAAAGAATCTCCCAGGCCAGCATCTCATCTGGGTAGCAGAAAGTTTTATGGGAGGGATAGAGACTGTGGACCCAACAAGCTCCACACACTCTTCAGCCTATGACTATGTCAGACACAAGTAGATGGACAAGGGCAGATATTAAGTAAATCAGAAAACCTAACTGTGTGCTCCCATTCTGTTAGTTTTCAATACTGATAAAGGTATCCACATGAACCCACAGTGGAGTAACACTCTCCCTGCTTTGATGCCTGAATACTGTGAAGACTAAAGATTCGTTTTTGAGGGAGCTATTACAGTGTGGTAGAGCACACATAATACAGAATCAATAGGAGCTTTTAAAACCTCAATTCCATGCTTTCAAGAACCATTACCTTGCCCGTAATTCACCTTTTTACCTTTACAATGTAATAAATAATAAAATATTCCTTCACTCTTTTGTAAGGGAGAGATATGTCTGGCTGTCATCTCATATTGACCTGCTGGAATCGCTGCTCGCCCTGCTGTTCTCAGAAACATTATACACCAAATAGAATCTGGGCAATGAGTAAACCCACGTGAACAATTCCGCTTCCCTACCTCAGCTAACATTAATAAAATAAAATTTTTTAAAAAAAACAGTGGCTATTTATAAGACGGTAATCTGTAAAATTCATTACCACAGTTTCCAAGTGAAGTCATCATTACATAGGAACAGTTACTCTTTTTTCCAGCTTTATTTCTGTTTTATGGGACAGAGGTTTTATGTGGTTCCTTTAATAGAAAGATATTTTCAAACCCCATATAATTTTCAAATTAATTTTATAATGTCATTTAAGTCTAATTACTGCTATTAAGTATGTCTGAAAATAAACCACAAATCAATGCAAAAACCAGACACAGAGATTCATTTAAATGTGTCCATTGCTTCCACCATTTGGCCTCCAAATTCTTGTATTTCAATCTTATGTGAGGGAAGGGTTTTGGAAATGAGCATCTTTTAGATACATGCTGAACTCAAATGTTGAAACTTGGAACCAGGCTAGTCTTTAGAATGTGAACTTCTGGGTCCAGTCTCCAACACTTTTACATTGTACAGTTACACCAGGATGTCCTCAAACAGTAATCTAGTTTTCCTACATCAGATGAGTTCTCCATGTCATAGTTTATGCTAGGTATATGAGTGAAGGTCTTGAAAACCAGAATTATTATGCCTAGTTGTTGAATTTATCCCGGCTCTACTCTAGCCAACAACAATAAAAAATATAACCTACAAAATGGCATTATGTCTAAAACCAGTCCTGTTTTATAATAATATTTTAATTTTGAATTCAAAATAACTACATATTTAGAGTTGCAGGATTTAGAATCAAGCAGGACCCTAAGGACCATCCACTAGGCCAGAAAGGGATTTTAACAAGTTAAGTGGCTTATCCAATGTTAATCATTGAGATTAAAATCATTTTCATGATATCTCATCTCCAAGTCAGGTCTCTTTCCAATTCAACATGCACATCCAAAAAGTACAACCAGAAAGATAGATTGGTAGATAGATGTGATAAATATATAGAATGGATGGGTAGATAGATAAATAGGATAGAGATTGTATGATATATAGATAGATGATAGCTGAATACGACAGATACATAGATAAATAGATAATGTTTTTTTCTTCAGGATTTAGTAAATTGACCATATTAGGAATTTTTTTTTTCTTGATTTAAAATCCAGGCAGATAAGGAAACAAATTGAGAACTTTGAACTTTGTACTCCAAATGTGGCAGTCACTTGGGGTGACCTATAAGTATTGTCAGTTACAAATAATGATTTTAATTTAATTCAGTGTTAAATAAGTGCTATTGTTATGTATTTGTAACACTCTTTGAAGGTTTCCTTGGAGAACTTTGTGTGTGTATATATATATATCATATGATATATATATTTTGCATATGATATATATATATCCTTTTATTTGTATGTGTATATATGTGTCTGTGTATAAACAATTTGTGCAGATGCCAGCTGAGACCAGAAGAGGGAAGCAGAGGGCATTGTTTCTCTGGATTAGGAGTTGCAGGCAGTTGTGCTGAAAAATGAATTCTGTTCCTCTGCAAAAGCTGAACCATCTCTCTAGCTCTCTTGAAAAACTTTTGAAGTAGATATTAGGTCATTTAATAACTGTTTCTTTTTAGTCTGTGGTAAATACTTAAAACACTGAGATCATTATCTTACTTTTACTATTAAACCATGAATGCAAGAGAATAAGTACCAGGAAATTTTCTCTGTTGACTTGATATGTACTATCTGTACTTTTAAGGTACCTGTGTTTTAGAAACCAAGACCTTCTCAGTTTTGTTACAAACACTATTAGTTAACTAAATAACAATATACTCAGACAATTAAGCCAGGCAATTCCATCAAGTTAAGAAATTTAGAAAATAAGTTCCTATAGTCTATTTCAGAACTGGAAATCATGAAATGTAAGCAAAATCAATTATTAGTATCCAGAAGATGGATGGATACAGAGAGGGCCAAAAAGGAGGGGAAGACCTGATGAACAGCAGAAAACTGGAGTCACCAAAGTATGTGATGGCCCTCTTGGCTATGCTTGCATCTTACATCTCAGTAATTTGGTCTTTAGATGTTTACCTGTTGATGTAGAAACAACCGAAGTTCATTTCTCACAGTTCTAGATGTCAAGTTCAAGATCAAGGTGTAGGCAGGGTTCGTGCCAGATGACGGCAGTATCCATTCCCAAGATCACTGGGTGCTGCATCATGGGATGCAGAGGATGATGTTCTTCCCAGTGGAAAAGAATAAAAGAAAGAGAAACTGCTGATGCATTCCTCTTTAATAAAGACCTCATCCAAGCACTTCTCATTAGAATGACTTCCTGTCTGTATGAGTTATGTAAGAGCACCAGATAAGGCAAAGTCAAAACATATTTGGGGGACTCATACAGACTGGAATAGGAGTGTGTGTCCCTGATGCTCTTGCCTGCTCTTGAGTATCTTGTCCCCCTACTGGGTTGCCTAGTCCAACATTGAAGTAGAGGATTGTGCCTAAAACTGTTCATCTTATTATGCCATGTTTGAGCAGTAACCCTGGGAAGAACTGGGAGGAGTGAACGGAGGGGCAGAAGAGTGTTGGAGTGCAATATATAAGAGAAGAAAATTCTAATAAATAAATTTTTAAGAAAGAATGACTTCCGAACACTGTTGTATTGGCAACTAATTTCCAACACATACATTTTGAAAGAGATAGATTCTAATCATAGGCTTCTCCAGAGTTTGAAATCTCACCAGGATGCTAGAATGTGGATGGAGGTGGTGGGGGGCAATATCATAGCACCATGATGAATTATTTTTAGTTGTTTTACACCCTGTGTCTTACTTCATGCTCTACTAAAAAGTCAGTAATAAATCTCCTTCTAACAGCAGGAGATGTAGGGCTCGGCAGTTTGATTTGGGAGAGCAGTTTCTACCACAGAGGGAAAGCACAGTAGATCACTTCAGAATTGTGACAATCAAGATGTAAAAAGGAGAATAAAGCAAAACCAATACCCACTTTTATACAAATCATTTAGCTTTTTTCTCAAAAACCAAATTGGTCTCAACAAACCTCAAAATATGTATACCACATAGCTCTTCTGTTAAAAAAATAAAAAATCTTCACTTAAAAAAAATCATTTTGACAGACATGTTTTTAAAATGTCTTTGGCTTTTTGTTTTAAAATTCTACAAATAATTCCAAAAGAGCTAACCTATTGGTGTACTTCATAACCATTTTCTCTCAGTGGGCTTATTATTTAGATATTTATGTAGCAGTGAAGTATGACTAAAATTTTGGATCAATATATGAATATAACCCATATCTTACCCATGACTGAATCATTCTTTATAACTAATATTTCAAAAAATATGGTTACAGCCATTATCCCACTAAGATGTTCAATACAGAAAATAGAGGATTCATTATTCTTAAGTGCTGACTGTTGCTTCCCCTGACTGTGTCTTGAATTTGTGGTTTCTCTCCTGTTTCCTCAGCTTGTGGGTTACCTCAAACCTCAGACGTCACATTCTTGTCTACTACTACAATTCATTAGCTGTTTCTCATTATTTTTTGACCTCACCCACCTTCTGCCCAGTTATCTTCATCAGCGGTTCTAAACCTGTGGGACACTATCCCTTTGGGGGCTGAATGACCCTTTCACAGGGGTCACTTAAGATCATCTACATAACAGATATTTACATTACGAATCATAACAGTAGCAAAATTACAGTTATGATTTAGCAAGGAAAGTAATTTTATGAAGAATGTATTAAGAAGATACGTGAAGAATTGTATTAAAGGGTCACAGCATTAGGAAGGGGAAGAACCACTGGTCTACATTGTCCACAGGATAGCTTTTATATAACAAAGGTCCTTTCATCACTGTTCTTAGAATAATGATTATGTAACACAAGTTAATCCCTAACTCAAAGGAGGTTCAATTCTTGGACAGATCTTATGTAATTAACAAAATTTGTTAATTTTATCCCCTTCTCTCCTGGTGACAAGATTCAGAATTACTAACCTATGTGATAAATGTATTCTTTAAAAATGATGCCGTTAAACTCTGCCTTCATTCCATCTCCATCATTTTGTATTTGAGCATTTTTTTTTATCTTCTAAAGATACTTGTTCAAATCCTCAGAAGACGTTAAGGCTTGTTGAATTTTGAATAGCCACTTGAGATGCAGTTGATCCCTTATCTGTATAAGACCTATGCAGGGCTCACCGTACTTTTATGCCTTTGAGTATGTATTCTGTCTCGGCTCCTGTGCAAATCTCCAATACAGTTAACTTAGTGCTTACATCTGATTATTTTGCCATCTCCCTCCCTTAAGAAGTTTGGGGTCATAAGTAACCAAAACTCCTCATTGAACTGGTTTGAAATGACATGAAAAGTTAATAATCTCACATAACATAATATTCTTTACTCGAGTGCCTCTAGAATATACTCTTGCAGAAGCTTATTGATTTTTATCATTAGTAATTTAGGTTCAGTTTCCTCCATGTTTCTTATCTGTCATCCTTGGTGTGTTGAAATGGCCATAGTCTAGTTCATCTTATTGTTATAAAACATCATTTATCATGTTCCATGTTACCACACAGTGAAACAAAATGCGATGTCCCTCCTCAGTAAGAAAAACATTCCCATAAGCCTTAAAATGTTTAGCTTCTCCTATCATATGCCAGCATTGGACCACGTGTCATCCTGAACAAATCAAGTGGTAATCAATGAAACTGGTTACCTCTTACATTAAGAATATTCTAATTTTATCCCTAAGTATATTGTCACTCCTGACAGTGTTGTAATCAAAAAACAAAACAAAATAAAACAAAGCCAGATCCTTTTTACAGGTGTGAAGATAATAGATCTGGTGTCAGCAAACACTATGTCTCTCCTGTATACCATGAAAAGGAATCTTCACTATCCATGTTCAGGGCTGATCCCTGTGTACAATACAGACAGTAGCTAAGCCAGTATCTGCTGAATGACTCAATAAACTACATTGCCTGCAGGTTAACTCATCTTCACTTCCATACTTAATAAAACAGCAACTAATCAGATCAAGTTCTATTTTTCTAGATGTTTGGCCTTTGGTGTTCTGGTAATCAGTTTTGTTCTTTTGGAGAAATAAAACTCACTAGTTCCTGGAATTGGAGGTAGCTGTTAAATGCTCTACAGAATTATATCATGCTCTGCAATGAAAGTCTTTCAAGAGGCCTTAAATACTAAGCTGACTGGGCCCAGGCAGAGTTGTGTTTTACTGATTTAATTTCTAGGCTTCTTAAAACCCCGAATGGAAACAAAAGACAACATTGAATGCTTTGGCAAGGAGTTCTCAGAGCAGAGGCCTTTCTAGGCAGTGGCTTTCTGCCTTCCAAAATAAAATTTTCTGAACTGGGACTCCAAGCATTGGGGAATTGCAGAGCAGCTTGTGGCTCTTTTCTTGGCTTCTGTATCTCCCATTTTTGTTTGTTTTGTCAGCAGTGGGGATTCCCATTTCTTTTTGTATTGTTAAGAAATGACCCCTTTATTTGCCAAGCTCTGTATTACCTTTTCTCTTTGCTCATCAAAAGATTACTCTATCTGAAGCTATTGGAGATGTTTCTCGTTTTCCTTATAATTTAGTTTTCTATTTCATTTGCATGCAATTAATGTTGTAACTAGATCAAGGTACACTTTCATTCTTTGTCTGAAGAAGTTCATTTGTGTTACTTTTATTACACCAAAATTCTGACTTGAACATTTCAATCAAATCCTTGCTGTGCTTAATAGCTTAGAATCTTTGTTTTTGCATGGATATTTATGATTCATTCTTGACCAGCAAAGAACAAACAGCTTGCACAAATACTGCCTCTTCTTGAGACTTAATAGCCTGTTGCTATGTCAACAACTCTTGACAGGATGTCAAAAATTGGTACATCTTGCTTGAGTTTAGTCAACTGAAACTGGGAGACACCC
Source organism: Cricetomys ansorgei (assembly GCA_026225945.1). Lineage (NCBI taxonomy): Eukaryota > Metazoa > Chordata > Mammalia > Rodentia > Nesomyidae > Cricetomys > Cricetomys ansorgei. The sequence continues at coordinate 7,687,318 of JAMJFZ010002307.1, read as the reverse complement.
TAGTGTACGAGTTTCCTCATCAAATTGGCCATGGTATATGTACATTTCCCAGGGTATTGTAGATGCCCTGAACTGACCACAATAGTGAGGCTCCTATTGTTCCCTTTCAAGTGAAATTTACCATCATGCTTACAGAGGCTGATGTTTAGGAAACTGTTAACAGGAATTAGTTGATGAATTTGAAAACTCATTCTAGAGTTTCAGTCACTGGATGCTATAAAGCAAGAAAAATGGATGCCAGTAGACTCCAGCAAACAGAGGCATGAAAGTACCTCAGAAGCGCACCAAGGAAACAGAAGAGTGTTGTGCTAGTCATCCATTCTTTTATTCATCCATTCTTTGAGGTTTTTTTTTAACAAATGCTTGCATATTGTGAAGCATCTAGTGCCAATATGAAAGGCAAAAATATGTCAGACTAAGAAAAACAAGACTTGAAAAACGACATACTTAAGTCAAAATCCTATTTCGTCTCTATTAACTGTGTGATCAAAAAAAAATATCACTCAACCTTTCTGATTATGAATATTGCTAGCTGCAAGTTAATTGTCATGACATTTAGCATGGTTATTGTTAAAAATAATTATCTATACATTTATTTATCATTAGCTATCTAAATAACAAATTTTTGAGTCATTTAGAAAAAGTAAGAAGTATTGCCAAAGTCCCAGCATTCAAGATTGTGTCATGGGGATCTGGAGAAATGGCTCAGTGGTTAAAACACTTGATCCTTCAGAGGATCCCGATTCAGTTCTCAGCATCCACATGGTGTCTCACAACTCTCTGTAACTCTTGTTCCAGAGAATCTAACACCCTGTTCTTTCCCCCTCAAGCATTTCGTGTGTGTGTGTGTGTGTGTGTGTGTGTGTGTCATGCTCACATATAGACAAAACACTCATACTAGTGGAGTGAAATAAATTTTTAAAAGAGATTATATGACAGATTAGTAAGTTTAGAACCTTATAACTGGATTCTTGGCAATGGCACTCTAGCCACTGATCATATTTTGTCCTATTTCATTATGAGTTTAGAATTAAAGTTTAATAACAAAACATGAAATGAGTAAATGCAGAGAGAACAAGCACTGTCCAGACAAACTTTGCCACTGACCTGTTAAGAAACGTATTTTGAAACATTCTAAGTGTCAGAACAAGTTGGGAATATGTGTGTCATTTAGTGTGAGGGAAATTTAACAGACAGAGAGAGGCCTGGCAGCAACACACAAGACTGCTTTTTGACACATGTTTTTTACATTTCAAGAGCCAGCATCTATCTCACCTGCCTCACTTCTGCTGCTAGGATGGCACAGAAGGAGAAAATATGAATTGAATTTTTCTTCAGTTCTTTGGTTCTTATAAAAGGTTGGGACTGAGAAAACAAATGAAAAATTGTACTTTTACTTAAGAAGTCGGAGGCTTAGAAAGCAAAGAATTTGAAAAATCTCTTACTACAAAAAGAAACATAGTATGTGACTGCCCCGTACACTGGGAGAGCATTGGTGCAAAGTCTGAGAGGTTTAAAAAAAAATCAATGAAACAACTTCCAGGATGGAGAAGAAACAAGAATTGGTGGTTATGTTGGTTTTTCCATCATTTGTCTATATTTGACGTGTTAATGGTTTACTTATTGGATGTAAAACGTCAATAACACACTTTACCAATGAATATGTGACTGAAGCTAGCTAGTGTGTGTTTAAGGTAGAATAATATCCTTCACCTAGGCTTACTTTCAAGATCACAGTTAGCAATCACTTCCAAACTAGAGATTGACAAGTGGAGACCAGATATCTGCCCTGTCTCATCCTTCTATTCCTGACAATAATTTAATAATGTTCCCAAGAAGTCACTTAATTACCTCTATGCATTAAAGTTAGACTCAAATGGTTCTTCCAACTCTGCATGATATCATACCCAAGCTCTGGATGACATCATATCCAAAACTTACGATTTTTATATTAAAACAGCTGGTTGCCCCAGCTGGGGAACACTATGCTTTTTTGATCATACTGATCCTCTGGGTACTCATCTTCAAATATGCAGACTCATTCCTACCAATAATGCCTAGCATTGTATCTGTGCCTATATTGCTTGATAAATTCATGCTGGATTCATCAGCAGTTGAAGGAACAGAGATTCTCATTAGGGTGAAATGACATAGAACTTTGTAATATGTCTTACACAGCTCCAAGATTTGACAAATATCCTATTCTTTCTGCTTCTCTTTCTTGATTTTATTCTACAATGAAATAATGATAGTTCATGATGTCAATATTGTTTCAATGATAGTTCATTAGTTAGCGGGTGGTTTAAGGATCATTTTATCAGATAAGTGGAAATTAGTCTTCAACTCTATGGTCTACTTCTCCAACATTTCATGGCATCCAATCATAACTAGGAGACCCACAGACTTACAAAATCTTCTGGAAGGCCACCTGCATCTTACCACCCATGCTTTCTGGTGTTTCAGTTCCAATGGGTGATTCAACTAAACTAACAGTTTTAAGATCCTTGTCATCTTTTTTATATACAATAAGTGTCATTTTCCCTATTCAGTGATTCCTTTCCATGGCTGAGTCCCTTCTTACCTAAGGCTCAGCACAGAGGGTTGATACAGAGCCCATACCCTGTGAAATGTTGGTTGAGAAGAGAGGGTGGCATGCAGATATATGTGGCTGTGATTGTTTGGGAAGTGAAGCATGCAAAAACACATTTCAAAAGATTTATATCATTTTTTATTCTTGTGTATGTGTGTATGTCTGTGTGGGTTTATGCCATGTTTGTGTGTGGTATCCACAGAGACCAGAAGAGGGTATCATATCACTTGAACTTGGAGTGACAGGTAGTTTATAAGCTACCTGATGTAGGCATTTGGGAACTGAACTTGAGTCCTCTGGAGGAATAATTCACACTCTTAAGGCCTGAGCTATCTCTCTAGCCTCATGGGATCATTTTTGTTTCTGTATGCAAAAAGCTCAAAATTACTTCCTGTATGAGGAAGTCCAGATCTCCAATGAGGCAGCAGAGACCAATGAAGCAGATGATAAGGATGAAAAAAATACAGAAGCCATGTGTTAATGATAGGAACACGCTCCAGACAAACAAGAGCCATGTGCTAATGACAGGAACATGCTCCAAACATATATGAGCCAGGAGCAGCACCATGTACCACTATGTTCAAACTCCCCATTTTAACTATTCTCCAAGTTCTGTTTCTTTTTAATCTCCTACTTTTATCTACGCATTTTATTATTCAAATGAAGCTATAAAAATGTAAAACTTTAAATAAACATAATTTTAATTCAGCAATGGGACTGAATACCAGATTTCATTAAGGAGATAAATCGACCAAGAATCAGCAACATTTAAGATCTGTGCTACAGTTGTTTAAAGACATCAGATCAGAATCTAATGTACAAAATTTACATAACATTATACATTTAAGTGAAAATTATATTAAAATGAATGGTCACTTATGATTTATTTTATGTGAGATTAACCCTCAAAGTCTGAAAAATATGTTTATTCATCCTTCTTAAAAATATTAGTTACACTGAGTATAGAGTATTGTGAAATATGCAATTTGCCAAGTTTTACAATGTAACTAATGGTGCTTTGTTTGGTTTTCATCTTGAATGTTCCTCAAAGACCCCAAGCTTAGGAGCTTGGTTCCCAGTGTGGCACAGTTAGGAAATCTTAGTAACTTTTTGAGGTTGGAAGTCTTTTGATCCTGGGGGTATACCCATGGGCATGATTGAGATCAGTCTCTCTCAGTTTCTCTCCTTCGCTATCTCTTCCCTAACTTGCTAAAAAATGAATGAATTTGACCTAGAAAACTGGCTCAGTGGTCAAGAGAATGTACCGTGCTTGTAGAGAACCTAAGTTTAGTTCCTAGCACTCAGTTCACAAACAACTGTACACAGACACAGATACAGACACAGGCATATAATTAAAAATAAAATAAATCTTCAAAAATAATGAATTTGCTCCTTCAAACACTCAGTCAATTAAGTACTCTCTGTCACAGACCAAAACGCAATGAGGCCAACCAATCTTGCACTGGAACCTCTAAAGCTATGACCCAAAAATAAACCTTTTTTTTCTGTTAGTAGATTATACCATGCATCTGTTACAGTCAAGGACAGGTGACTAACATATTACCTACCCTCAAAAGGATGATGCCCTTTTATAAAAGAATGACAAAATGATAGTTGACTAAATTCAGAACAAGAAAAACATGTGTAATGCAACATCATAAACTGAAAGGTAATCATAATAACTCTCAAGGAAAGGAAAGGAAAAGTATTTTAAGAGAAAAGTAAAACTGTGACATTTGTAGAAAAATTAATGGAACTACAAATTATTGTGTTAAAATAAAGCAGAACCAGAAAGTCAAACACAAACAAAAATATATATGTGCTCATATACCCATGCATGTGAGTCCATATACAATGAGCACACGCACACATACACACACACACACACACACACACACACACGCACCCTCCTCACACACACACAAGAAGAGTGGGAAAAGGATAAACATTGTTAACATGGAAAAGCAGAAACAGACAACCACTTCATGACAATGGTTGGAACATATGAGAAGACACAGAAGGCTAAATCAAGCTGTGTATCCACTGAAGTCAACCCTGTGCTTTCACCATCTAATAACCGTATTAACTACTGTACATGGAATCACTAGTCTTTTAGGCATACTGGAAATGTGATGATTCCCTTAAAACTAAAGGTAAAGTTTTTATGGAAGGCTATTTAAATGTAATGTTCTGCTTCTTGCCACCCAAGAGCTGTTTACACTGTCACCTCTTCACAGTCCACTTTGTGAAGAATAATATAACCATGGAAATACTCCAAGCCTGACTCGTAGTCCAAACTCTCATCTGTATCATAAACACTTCATTTCCTAGGAACAAACACTGGCTTGCTTCTTGGCCATCACACCCTGCCAGCACACTATTACCCTACAAAATGAATACATAAAGAAATCGATGAATATAAAAATCTCCATTCTAGGAAAACCTATACATCTGTTCTCCTCCCAGCACATGGTAAGTCATCTTCCCACTGTGGCTTTATGCCCCAGTGAACACCCTTTCCTAGAACCTCTGCCCCTGTCTCTATTTTCTGAGTCCCATGAGAGATGTGAAGTCTCACTTTCTGATGTCACTTTGGAGAGTTCCCAGAGTGGCCAAAGTCCCAAAATGCATTGTCTTTACCAGTATTTTGAGTTTGGTTTTAGTCTTCTATGCAGGGTGACTGGTCTCACATTTATAATAATACACTGAGGAAATGCCTATTCAATTTCAATGAATTGGAGCTGTAAAAACAGAACACAAGTTCATTTGTGGTTCTGAGACTTGCTTGCTGTATAATCTTACATTATCCAGACTTTCATTTCCAGTGTAGAAAGGGGATGGAAATGACTCTGTCCTACATGTAATGTGTGGTGGTCGGCACCTAGTTGCTCTCTATGGCTGTGCTGATGTCAATAGCAAGGGCTTCCCTTCAGTTTGCTTCCACTAAGTTGGCTTTTGTCTAACGTCACTGGGAGGTTTCAATTTTTGTTTGTAGTAAGAGTCACTTGTTTCAGCCCAGACCCAAAGAACTCACTGGAATTATGTCTTTTGTCTCATCTGCTAATGACTATTCTGCAACACAATGGATTTTCTTTTCTAGCTTTAGTACAAATATTCCTCTATGTGATTAAAATTATGTGGCATTGTCAAAAAGAGTATCAAATGTATTCATAAACATAATAGAAAATCCAGATCCATATTCAGTTATATCTAAGATTTTAAAATTTTTAAATAATTTCAATTCAGTTGAAGGGAGATGGTTTAGTAAGTAGTGGTTTGAGAGATGCTGGAAGAAATGCTAGACTCATAACTCAGACAATATACTAACAAATTTCAACTGCATCACAGAATTCTAAGAGATACAGAGATAATGGATATATTAGAAGAAAAGTAGTGGGATAATTTTTATGACTGAAGGTATCTTTTCATTGTTAAAGAATTCATTTCCTAGGTCAGGAGAAATAGCTCAGTTGGTAAGATGGTCACCATGCAAGTACGAAGACCTGAGTTTGATCCTCAGCATACACAAGGAAAATCAAGGCATGGTAGGAGGCTTATAACCTTAGCACTGGGAGGTAGACACAGGAGGATCCCTGGGTCTCACTAGTCAACCATATCACCTTAACCAGTGAGGTATAGATCCCATTGAGAGACTGTCTACAAAAGAAAGGTGAACAGCTTTTGAAAAATGATACCTGCTGTTGACCTTTGTCCTCCATACACACACATGCACACACATGCTCATACACACTCATGACCACTGTACACACACCTGCACATACCCAGGCACACAGACACCCAAATATCTCATTTTCTTAATAACATGAAACTAACTACAAAAATAACACATATAAACAAATAGTTCAATTAAAGTATGTGTTACCCTTAAATACATAAGTTGGTTCCGAATTTGAGATGCAAAATATAACTGCAGACTTCCTTTTTCTATATGCTATCTGTTTCTTTTCACTAGTTTGTGTTTTATTTTGACAGAGTCTCACTAAGTAAAATAGAATGGCCTGGAATTCTTGATTCTCCTGCCTCAGCCTCCTGAGTGCTGGGATTACAGGAGTGCACAAGTCTCAGTTGGCTTGCTTTTCCATTTTGAATGCACTTATTTTCACGAAACGAATTTGGAGTTCATGCGACTATCGCATTAAAACAAAACTGTGTCAAATGCTTTGTACGGTCATATCTATGGCGACTGGCTCATGCAAAGACAAAGCTTTCTTTGAAACAGATGGTTATCAGTGAGGAATAGGTAGGAAAAACATGTTCTCTTTATTTATGTATTTTTATTTCAGCTGGCATTCTAATGCATGCTGCCTTTGAACTATTCCAAGATGTGCCGCCGTATTTCAAAAGCAGCATGAGGTCTGCACATCAGAAGTGCTGCTGTTCATGGAGAAAGTAAATCAGCGATAGCTCGTTACTCACTCTTGCTGTAGTTGCATGGGCAGTATCTGTAAGGATGCAAGAGGCACTAGGAACAGTTCTTTGATGGCAAGAAACCAGGCATGGGAAAGAGGACAGGAGATTTAATTCTCACTGTAGTACCATTTCCATCTTCCTGGTTTTATAATTGAAATGCATTATCTACTCAAAAGCCTAAGAAAAGTAGATAATTTCTGAAAACCTTATCATTAGCCACATTTGGATAGCAAGACTGTATAATAATCTCCCTGTGCTGTTTTTATAATAAACACAGAATTTAGACAGCACCAATTTATCAATTATTTTAATCATATGGAAGGAAATCAACTTGAACATAATCATGGGAGAGTTCTCCTGCTGTCTCCTGAGAACTCCTTCACCCTCCGTGCTGCCCCTGCCCTGCTGGCAGCACTGTGCAGACAATGTCCAGATGTTCTCATAGCTCTGGTTCCTGCCTAATACAGCACCATTGACCCCAGAAGGAGACTCCTGGGAAAACGGAGGGTGAGGTCCTTCTGTGCATTCCCTGCCTCCCCAGCCCCTGGGCTCCTCTTCAACCGTGTGTTATTTCATTGTACCTTCATGGCCATGGACCCTTGCTCTCCAGTAACTGCTGGCCCACCTCAGTTCTCAAAGTGGTGATGCCTCTGATGTCACTGACCTAAATTGCCTACCTACACATTGTAATTTTCTTGCACTCCACCATCACTTTTCTTACATACGTTTGTACGTATGTCTGCACATGCACATGTATGTTTTCCTGTGAGTCTGTATATGTTTGGGATACACGTGCATGTGTGTGTATGTAGAGGCCAGAGGTCAACCTCATGTTATTCCTCAAGAAGGCTGGTTACCTTAATTTTGAGACACAGCTCCTCATTAACCTAGAGCATGACTGGCCAGAAAGTACCAGGGATCCACCTGTTGCCACCTCCCCAGCACTAGAATTACAAGCTCACTTTAGTTACTGAGCCAGCTCCACAGCCCCTCACCTTTCTGAGTGGTCTTTCACTTCAAATTAGTTGAATTATCATGAATTTCCGTTTGAATCCTTATTATTACAATGAAAGAAGATAAATGATTCTTTTTTGATACAATTAGCATAGAAATGAATATTTAATCACTGATATGAGTTTATGGCAGTTTCCTCTGAATTCAAACATTCCCTCCAGGAAGGCGGGTGAGGCTCATGAGACTTAGGAGGTAAACAAAACATCATATAGCTGGGAGAACACAAACTTGAGAGGTTCTCCAGGGCCCCTCCCTGGCAATATGAAAAGGAGGAAAGAATTGCCAGGGGAGGAGGGGGAGGCACTCATCAGCCAAACTACAGAAAGAAGAGGTTTGTGGACAGTTGGTCTGCCTACAAGCTGTTCAGAGAGCTTCAGGGTGCAGCGTTTGTGTTGGGATGGACTGCTCAGTGATGCCAGTGCTTTTGAGTCAGATCAGCCCTGCTCTCTGTAACTAACCCTTCACCCACACTATTAACCACAATAAAACTCATCAGCTCACCAAATTGGACATTGGTATAATTATTACTTTGGTATGCAGCAGCAGGGTCCCTTTAGGGGAATGAATAGTGTGTGTGTGTGTGTGTGTGTGTGTGTGTGTGTGTGTGTGTGTTTCTCCATAAAAATCCTGTCAGCCAACCGTATGAGCCATGTAAAAGGATATTATAGATGACATTTTATGTTAACGTCAAGTAAATATGCATGCAAAGCTAGAGTCTTCATTGCAAACCGCTGGCATCCACTTCAGTGTGCTCGTTTTCAAAGGCCTGTTTCCTTTTTATGCAGTCTCAAAACAATTTACAATTTAGTAGCACAGCTCCTATAGACCAAAGAGTGAGTTCTTCTGTTCAAACAAAACTATTTTAGTGTCTCCTTCCCTGGAAGAGATCTCAAACAGCAGCTCCATGTCTCTAGTCCAGGCTGTTTACTCTTTGTTCACATGTCCGTATCCAGATGTGGAGGGGTGCTCGGTAGTCTCACCATCCATATTTACACCCAAGAATATCCAAAGATTTCCACTTGAGGTGCCACATGACTATGTACTTCCTTAGAGCGTGTGACATCTATAAAGGAGAGTGTCAGCTCCATAGCACGCGATGCTCGACAGTGGCACTTTTTGCGTGTGCCTGGCTGAGTAGATTTATGTTATTTTGAATGGCAGAATTATTACACTACCTTGTGATAATGTGGAAATTAACCATGAAGTTTTCTGTCCGGACAGATGTTCAGTGGTTATTTTATGACATAATACTTTAAAATGTTGTCAAATCTAAAAAATGATTTCTGCACTTTCTTTTATACAATATGGACTCTGGATTGACAATCCTGCCTGTGAAGACTCCAGCACCTGACACATGTTCTGTTAACATGTGTGTGCTTACGTTCTGTTAATATGTGTGTGCTTACAGCACATAGACACAACAGCCCATTTAGAGTACTTCGCAAGATGATAATTATTTCCAAAGTGAAAGATCAACATGTCCATTACATGGTTACTCCTCCATCCTTACAGAAAGATCTCCCAAAGTAAATTCTCTGCATGTTACTTAACTGTTTCCCTCAATCTGAATGTCAGGTGTCTGACTTACTCACCCTCCTTGATTGTGACTTTTGTTCTTTGACCTACATCTGCTGATCCCTTCGCTTCAACCCCCATCCTGTCCTCCACCCACTGCTGTGCTCTTCCTGTACATTCTACATTTTTATTTTACATTCCATGTGTGTGTCATCTCAAGAAGTATTTTTTTTCCTGTATCTGTCTTATTTTATTTGGTACAGATCAATTTCTAGACTTACACATGTTGTCTCAGATGGCAAGCTCTCCTTTCCAAAAAAATTCAATAATGTTCTATCTATACAATTTTTGCCCATCTTTCTGTCAATGGATATTAAGTTGGTTTGGTTTCTTGCCTATTGTAAATAGTGGTTCAGGGAATGTGGTAATGTGGAGTCCTCCACACATGCATGCTCCACTTCCTTTCTTGATCTGAAGATGGTTGCTGGGCCGTATGCCAGTGCTATTCTCAATTCTTCTTATTATTTCCCATGATAGCTGTACTAATTGACATCCTCACTGACAGTGCATCAGGCCTCCGTTTCATCTACACCCTTGCCAGTGAGTTCTTTCTTTTTGCTTAGAACAATCGTACTGGGTAAGAGATAATGTCCCATTATAATTTTGATTTTCATCATCTTGATAATTAGTGATTTTGAGCACTTTTTGTATATAATTGTCAATCACCTTATGTATTCCTTGGAGAAATATCATCCATGTACCTTTTTTAGTTCTTAATTATTTGTTTCTTTGTTATTGAGTGTTCAAGTTCTTTGTGTACATTTGGATGGTAACTCTTATTAAAGATATATTCACAAGTATTTTCTCCCAACCTGTGTTTGCCTACTTAACTTTACTTAACTTTGTTACTTAACTTTGTTATGTTCAAGGGATTTCCTTTGTATTTTCTTCTAGGACATTTATGGTTTCTGTTTTTTAATTCTGGTATAAGTCTTAAATTTTATTCTTTTGCATGTTGACAGATGGTTCGTCTAATGACCAAACACACCATCCTTTCTTTCCTTCTATATTGTTGGATGCCTCTGTCAAAAAATTAGTTGACCATGCTTTCTTGGAATGTCTGTGTGACTTGCTTTGTCCTAGCCCCTTCTTTGAGATCACTGTAACTTTATAGACTTCTGACCCTTTAATGACTATATACTTCTGAGAGTTTCTCAATAATGTTATCCTCTTAGGAATTATGATAAAATCTTCCTGTGACCTGTATTGCGTGTCGAGATTAGGCCTCAAGTTCAACTAAAAGTTTAATAGCACACTCTCACCTTAGCCAATTGCTGACACTAAACACACTCAAAAGTGCCCTTAGGAATTTTCTTACAGCGGCTGATTCTCAATAGTAATTTTAAAGCAACAAAAAGAGACCCTCTGTCAGTGTTGTTTTATTCCTTTTAATTAAAAGAGAAAGAAACTAATTTTCTATTGAAATAATTTGTGCGTGTGAACACAACCCAATTAGCTTTTAAATGTAAATTTTAATTAGTGTTCTGATTCGGTGCCTAATTTGAATGTTTCCAGTTATCTATGGTTTAGAATATTCCATGCCAAGGTTTACTCTTGTTTGTTAAAAGAGCCCAAGAGTTGGCACAGTTCCACCTACTGCTTAGCATATTATTAATTTCAAGCTACTTGTGTTGTTAAGTGCCAAACAAACACCATTGCTTATCTACCTACATGAGGCATACCTCCTTTTCCATACTTTTCTAATAATTCCTTCTAGCAAGTAGATATCAGGAATGTGAACTGATTTATTTTCCTTTACATAATTCAGCAACTACTTAATGAATTCCTACCATATGCTAAGTACTGTACAATGTGCTGGCAGACAGCAGTAAACAAACTTAAAAAAAAAAATCCGCACACCCGCTTGAAGTTTATGTACTAAGAGAGAAAGAACAATAACATAGACAGATGATATGTAGATCATGGCTTGTTGTGAAGCACAAAAGCAACGAACCACGTTGGGAGAAAACTGGGCAATTTTAGACAGAGTGTGCAGGAGGACCTCTCCGAGAAGACATTTAAATGAAGCTTTTTGAAGAGTTTAGGGATAGAGTCTTCCAAGCTTTCAAAACTCATTGCCAAGGCGTCTGCATGAATTGCCACACATTGGAGGAAATGTGAGAAACCTGTGTTTCACAAGTGCAGAGGGAGAGGAAACAGATCTTCAGGGCCTAGGAGATGCTTTTGTTAGGTGCCTGGATATCTGAGTGAGAGGATAATTTGCGAGTGGGATTATTTTGCCTGGTGTTTTGAGACTAGAGCTGAATAGGGAAAGGCAAAAACAGACAAGTCCCGTAGAGGTAGAAGGCTGTTCCAATAGTCAGGTGAGAAATTACATCATGTTGGATAAAGTTAGGAACAGTGGGATGGCAAGATTCTATTAAGTTGCAATTTAAAAACACATTTTAACAGATTTTATTTTGTTGTTGATTGTGGGTGTTGGGGGAAGGGTGGTACATATATCTGAGCCTGGGTATGTACACTTGAGTGCAGGTGCACTTGGAAGCCAGTAGAGGACATCAGACACCCTGACCTGGAGTTACAGGGAGTTGTTGGTTTCCTGATGTGAGTGCTAGGAAATGAACACTGCTCCTCCTTAAAATCAGCAAGAGCTCTTAGCCTCTGACCAATCTCTCTAGGCCCCTCATTTGGACTTTGGAATTCAGAACCCTCTAGAAATTTCTATTCTAAACTTGAAGGAACAGTTTACAAAATTTACCAATGAGTTGGATATAAAAATTATTTGATATCTTATGTTTTCTAACAAATTGCCTTAAAATCTTTGTGACTTAAAAAATATATACTTGTACTGGGCAGTTTGAGTACACACTTTTAATCCCAGCACTCAGGAGGCAGAGGCAAGAGAATCTGCGTGAGTTTGAGGCCATCCTTGTCTACAGAATGAAAAAGAAAAACCCTATCTTAAAAAAACTATATATATGTGTGTGTGTGTGTGTGTGTTTGTGCACACGTGCGCGTGTTCTATTTCACTGTTCCTATAAGTCAGGAATTAAGACACAGCATAACTGAGTGTCTCTCTCAAGGAATAATGATCAAAGTATCAACCAGGCCGCCATCATTGAAAGATCTACTTGAGGCAGAATTTGCCTCCATAACTCATTCAACTGATTGTTGACAGAATTTAATTCCTTACAAGGCAGCCCGCTTCATCAAACCAACCACGTGTAGCCAAAGGTAATAACATCAAGATCAAAATCTTTACAACTTAATAACGCACACAACACCCCACCACCTTCTCATTATCTGTTGTCAACATGCACGGAAGGGTTTTACACATGAATATTAGGAGGCAGAATTCATTGGGAACTGTGTGTATGATGCTTCCCGTCACAGGAATGAGAAAGAGGCCAATAATAGGTTATTACCTTCATGTAATTAGCAAAGTATAAAATCATCTTATAAGAAAAAAAATTCACTGGGTATTTTCTTTTTTTTTTTGAGTTGTGGGATTTAAATTTCAACAGATTTTAAGCTTTCCATTTTCACCATCTATGTTCATTTTGACTGCTTCAACAAAAGTACCATAAACTGAGTGGTTTACAATCAATGGAAATGTATTTCATAGGTTCTGAAGGCTACAAAACCCAAGATTAAGGTTCAGTCAATTTAACATCTGTCTGATGGGGACTCACTTCCTACTTCACAGACAGATGTCTTCTCATATATCTTCATGTTTCAGAGGAGCCTCTGGGCTTCTTGTTGAGGCATGAATCTCATTCCTAAGGGCCCCTTCTCATGACCAGATCATAGCTCAATGTCCCCATCACCTGATACTATCCCATTAGGCAGGATGATGAAATTTCAACATATACATTTTCAGTCACAACTATTTCGGGTGTAGCATTCATTGTATACTTTATTAATTTTTAAAAGCCTTTCTGCCTCCAATCACATTTTGGTGATAGAAATTCCCTGATGGCAATTGTTTTGTTTTCTTCTCCGTGGGTGAGTTCCTAGAAGTGACTCATAACTGTTTGCTGAGGTTTTAAATGTGCTCATGTGTTAGCTTTCACAACAGTAGCAGAGTCCTCCCATGAAGAAGAACTCAGCAGAGGCAACTGTTCACCAATTACTTGATTTCATCAGATATAGTTTTAGAAATAAATTAAACTTTTATAGCATTAAATCATTTGACTAGACCATACTGCTAGTGAGTGGCAAACTCAGATTTAAATTTATATCCCTAACCTACAGTGTGTTGTAGCCATAGACATTGATTAGGGTTCAAATAATTTTTATTTAACCACCAGTACTAGTCCTGGGGCCTTGGAGCATTTTTTTTGTCTCTGTACAATCTAGTCTAAAGCCTCCACTTAAACCACTGCTGACTGAGTCACCCTGACAAGCTCCTTCTGAACTCTGACTCTTCTGGTTCAACTCATCTCAGTCATTGCTCAGGCCCAAATTCTCCTCCAAGCCACTGGCTTGAACTGACCTTTTGAACTGGCTGACTATTTCTGACCAAACTCCTCGGACTCTGGAATGACTCTTTGACTGCCTCAGACTGAACTGCTCTGCACAGCTTCAAACTGACCCACTCTTCCCGTCTGAGGCTGACCTCTGCTGAGCCACCACTATATCTCTGTGTCTCTCCTTCAGCCTGCCTGTTTCTGTAACTCACTGCTCCATACTGCCTCAGTCAGAATCTCTGCTTCTCTTATCCTCAGCTAGTCTGTTTCATTGTCTCTGTCTTGTCCCATCTGTCACTTCAGATTGCCTGCCTCAGACTGTGTAACTAACTGTTGTAACTGACTCTGCTGCAACTGAGTGCTCTGAGCTGAGATCCCACCTTTCTGTGCAAAAAGAATTTTTGAGGCCACAGCTTTGAAGAGAGAGAATGTCCTGTATCAAGAAAGGATAATACCCTCTAGTTGCTGAAAGTGGACCCTGGCTAGTAGCCTATAAGGAACTGGGAGTCTCAGTCTTGTAAACACAAGGGATAGAATTTTCTCATCTGAGCAAGCTTGGACATAAATGTCTCTTCAAAGGCTACCATTGAGTACTTAGTCATAAAGTATATAGATTTCATCCTTGTGATACCCCAAGAAGAGTACTCACCCATACCAGGCCTGAGTTTCTGGCCTTTTCAATATTAGATAATATGTGGCAATTGTTTCTAGTTGCAGTCTCTATTTTAAAACAGCCCAGACCTAGTGTCTGAGATAACAGAGTACAATTTATTAGAAGGCTGGACAGGAGCATGGCTCTGGTGGTAGCAGGAACAAGTGGGCCCCCATCAGTTGGATCACAAGGGAGGGAAGTGTATATATTGCTGATGACAAAAGCAATTTCATCCACATTGTTTTGAACCTGGTTCATCTCAAGGTGATAGACAGCACAGTCAAGCACAGTTCTGGGTAGCATTAAAAATTCCCAAATAGCACACTAATGTTTACTTACTTATGATTTGCTTGGAAACCGAGCAGGCAAGATCCACTGGGGTTTCTCTGGGGTAATCACTGTATTTACCATTCAGGATGGCTAGTCCTGTCCACATGAATCCGCATGATAACCTAATGTAATAAAAACAATCTCTGAAAAATGGATTTTAAGAAGTCAATGTATGGAAATCATAAACATTTTTTTTTTCAGTTAATGCTAGCCGTGTGCTGTATCACTAGGCTGCATTCCCAGCTCCACTTATCTAAATCTAAGGTATTTTGAAAAAGTGAGAGACTAGCCTGTGTGCAAAAACCAATTAAAAATCAAGTCTACATAAGCAAGTAATTAATTACTGTGATTGAAAAGCTACCTTTCACTATAACTAACTGCTCCTGAAAGAGGAAAAGAGTCATTTCTGCTGCTTAAGAATTGACTCCTGTGAATGTGGAGACAGTTCACCTCACTAGAGTAAGTGGTTAATATCTCTCCTATTAGCAACAATTAAAGTGAAATCTTGCTACTTGGATTGTATATTGGAAATGACTTACTTATGGTGAAATTAATACCTAGCCTGCTTAGTACTTAATGGGTACCTGAGATAAATACTTAATGAAATAGGAACATCGTCGCCCAGGTCTCGGAAGTGTGGAGAATCAGTGTTGTTATACCATGTCCAATGCATTGCTGGAGCCTTTGGATCCTAAGGCTAGAAACGGGGCTTTCTCTCCACTTAAGGAATTCATGTGCAATAACACACTTGTTTGTCAATGTAGACTGGGAGGTTCATTCTGTAAAATGTCTGCTTTACCAGCGTGAGGACCTGAGTTTGGACCCCCAGGAGTGGATCCTTTGATGTTAATCAAAGACAAGTGTTTCGGCATGCATCTGTAACCCAACACCTAGGAGGCAGAACCAGGAGGATCCTGGATCTCACTAGTTGGCCCTTCTAGCTAATTGGTGGGCTTTCATCCCATTGAGCAACTGTCTCAAAAGTTATGGTGGCGAGCAATTCGAGAAGACACCTGATGTTGGCCTCTGGCTACCACATGAATATGCACATACATGCACAAAAAATTAAAAATTAAATAAAACATTATAGCATGGTGATTATAATAGTGACCCTGAATTCAGGGAGTAGAATCTGTCCTCATAAGACTGTGAAGGTTCTTCCTAACCTTACAGTCAGTGATACTTCCCATGTAAAATAGACTGTTTAAAATATTGCGTCTGGAGGGTTTTTAACTAGGATTCATTGAGATCATGTATATATAGCACTTAGCACACTGCCTGAAATAACTAAGTCATTATGTGTGTGTTTGTATATGTTAACTTTTGAAAAAAATATTTATTCTATTTTTGAGATTATAATATAATCATATTAATTATAATTAATCACATTTCCCTGTCCCTTTCTTCTCTCCAAATCCTGTCATATACATGGCCTTGCTAGCTTTCAAATTCATGGCCTCTTTTTCCCTTGATTGCTGTTACATGCATATATATATATGTGTGTGTGTGTGTGTGTGTGTGTGTGTGTGTGTGTGTGTGTGTGTTATATGCATATGTGTATACGTGTGTGTGTGTATAAGTCTATATAATGTTACTTGTATGTAAGTGTAGTCTTCATCCCTCATTAAGCAAAATTCTCTTTGCAACAGAGACCATTATATAGAAAACTAAAACCAATCAAAATGTGGAGTTGTGGGGCCAGCTCACAATGAGTATATGTACAAAATATCTCCTGCACCTAAGACTCAAGAAACACTGTGGAAGAAAGGGTGGAAAGATTGTAAGAGCCAGAGGATCAGGGAGATTGCTGAGAGACTCAAAGAGAAGCTTTGGTGAGAGCAAATTCTATCTGTGGATATAAGGATACGTTTTAGAGTGCGGTTAGGAACTGTGCTGGTCTGGTAATGTGACGGTAAAGTCTCTTCTCAGAACCATGACCTTACCAGCTCCAGGTAGCTGGTTAAGTTTCACTTCTATTGACTGGGCCTACAGTAAATATCAGACAGCTGTTAGCATGAGAGTGCCACTATTGTACCTGTTGTGTTTTCTTGCCGTTCTGGTCATTGTGGTTGAAAGGTATCCCAGCTGGACAAGACTATTGATTGTTTCCTTCCTTTGGCAGTTTGCATAGAACTTTCCAGTACTGTGAAAGCTAGACCATGAGAAAGCTTTCAGGTTAGATTCAGCCAGAATCTTCTGTGTCCTGTGTCTAAGTGTAAAGTATCTTTAGAATAGGAGCTTACCTTCAACCTCCAAGAAGCAACTGAGGGCAACAGAAAAAGATGATATTGTTTTGGGGAGTTACTTGACTACCCTAGCCAGCAACTCAAATGGCAGTTTCTCGTGTCTTCTACTGGGACTTTTGTAATAAAGTCTATGAAACTTGTAGGAGCATTGTCAGCCTAAGTGACAAGATGTTTTATCAAGTATCCTTGGAATTATCTGTCCTACCTCCCTCCCTCTTCTTCTGATTTGGCTTCCTTTTCCCCTCCTCAAGTAGATTCCTCCGTTATTTTTCCCCTGTTCCCCATTCATATGACCCATATCCTGCTATTTTCCTCTCAAAATCCTGTCCCCATGGTCCCTTGTTACTTTTCTGCTTTCTGTGGTCATTCCAGATTATGCTCTCTCATGTGCAGACATGGAACTAGGAACGGCAGATGAGAGGGAACACATGTCTAACTGTGTCTGAGTTGTCTCCACTTAATACATCTTTTCTAGTTGTACCCACTTACCTGCAAATTTGAAGTTTCTCAGTTTTTAATATTTGCATTTTTATAAGATTGATTACTGGACAAATTACATTACAAATGTCTACATTCTCATTATTGCTCAACAGTAAATACATTGACTTACTATTTCTGCTATAAAAGGTTCTCACCAGCATATCTAAGGAGAGCAGAAGTTCAAAAATAGGTTTTATGAAGTTTGAATGAAGGTTTCCTGAGGGCTGCATTCTTTCTGGAGGCTGTTCGTGGGGATGTATTTCCTTGCTGCTGTGATCTGAGTCTGTTGCATTTTGAAATCTAATCATCAATGTGATAATATTGAGAGACGGGCCTTTTGAAAGACCTTTGCCATCATCAGTGGAACAACCACCCTTACAAAAGAGACAGCAGAGGACCACTGAGCCCTTTCTACTATGTGAGGACCCATTTATCCAGAAACCTGACTCTTGATAGACATGGAAGATTCCTCCTCTCCATACTCAGAACTATGCACCGTGCTGGTGCTAGATGGCCGTGGAGTGCCCCCCCCCTGAAATCTAGAGGTAGATGTAAGAGGATCAGAAATTCAAGGTCAGCCTTGGTGCATGTGGAATTTGAGGCCAGGCTGGCAACGGGAGATCTTGTCTCAAAAAGCAAACAAACAAAAACATAAACTGAACATAAGCTCTATAGAAGCTACAGTTCATGTTGCTTTGTCGTAGATGCCTGAATGTACTAACATGTTCCCATTCTACCTTTTAGAGCTAGTCCATTTCTCTGGTCCATGCCCCCCTCCTGTCTTTGCTTCTTGCTACATATTCCCTTCACTCTGTCCCACATAGCTCACTCTTTTAAGTACCCTTGAGATCACAGAGGGCTTACACTATAATC
Organism: Cricetomys ansorgei; assembly: GCA_026225945.1. NCBI lineage: Eukaryota > Metazoa > Chordata > Mammalia > Rodentia > Nesomyidae > Cricetomys > Cricetomys ansorgei. The sequence goes on along the minus strand of JAMJFZ010002307.1, from coordinate 7,668,697 downwards.
TAAGATAATCTAAGATGTCCCCTCGTGTCAAAATACATATTCAACCCTGTCAAGAAGTCCTTTTTGCTATGAAAGCTTCAAAATGTAGAGGTTCTGAGATTGGGATGCAGACCACCTGGGAGAACGTTATTCACTCAGCGCAGGAAGTCACCCTCTTCCCCTTGTTGTCTTTAGTTAAATCTGTGGGATAGTGGCTCTTCTTTAGAACAGGGTGAATAAATCAAAAGCCACTTAAACTGATAAGTGGTCTACATAAATGCATAATATTGCTAACTCAGAGGTCTGCTCAAAATACATAACCCTTTTACATAAGAGGCAGATGATGCTTTTCAAAGCACTGTAGCACTGTAGGGGAAGAAAAAGAAAAAAAATGTGCTTCTAGGCCTTTTGGCTAAGATCAAGAGATGAATATTATACACACGTAATAGCTGATGTTAGGATAAGGTAGAAGTTTAAGTAAGCAGACCTCTTCTCATTCCCTTCTGCTTACATCTCTACTATTTTAGTTCAGAATATTTTGTAGATTTTTGACAGATAAACCAACACGCAATGATGATTCTCAAATCAGGATCTGTGCCATTGGAATTATGAATGAGAAAACTATGTGCTTTGATCTTCAAGAGACTCAAAATTTAGGGCCAAAATAATAAGAGGTGGCAGTTTAAATATGGATCCCTTGGTTCCAATCCAAGCAATAACTTCTTTCTTAGAATTGGATCCCTGATGTAGATATTTCTGTTTACTAATTACATTGGCCCTTTTTCAACACACAATGTCAGGTACTTTCTAAAGACCAAGTTGCTTACAACAACATAATCTATTCTCTCTATACCTAGCAAAATAAAATCATGCATTATTTCATGCTTCTCAGTGATTTAGAAACAAACTTTTAAAGAACTAAGTGCCAATATTTATAATACGTAGTGTTCTTTTGACATAACATCTTGAGACAAGGACAAGGCAGCTATCAGCTGTGCTCAAAAATAGTGTCTGCATAAAGCAGAGAAAAATCAAGTAATCGCTAATACGGTTGTATCTGATTTCATTCTGTTTAATGATCGTTAATAGTAACTGTCATCAGTGTTGATTGCTATGTTATAATTTCTGTCATTCTTCCAACATTATCAGATATATTATTAGCTATTCTTTGTAACAGCATGCCCCTTATGCCAAAATTATATAATGTACAGAATAGATTCCTTCATTGTGGTTTTCAAGCATTTTTATAATAGAGCACAATGGGTTTTAATAACACAGCTAAGGGAAATAAAAAATAAGGTAGTGATGAAACAAAATATCATCTTCCTTTGACAATGAGTACAGCTCAGCTGTTGAGTGAAATTCTGTAGTAATGGCCAGCCTCCCTTTCCCTACAAAGAGAATTTCCTGGTTAATGTTTTAATCTAGATCATTACTTAACAAAAGGGACTTGTAGGAGTCCTGTTAAGTGTTTACGCAGGGAAAGAAAGCACCCTACTTAATCACTAGTGAGCTATGTGGGTGATTATGGTATTCATTATTTGAATGAATTAGTGACCACAGGTAGTTTAGCTACCCAAAGAAAGTTAGCAAAGTCAGGTTTAGTGTTTTATGCAACCCCATAATGGTAGAATGTACACTTTGGGAGAGACTTAATATATCTTTCTTTGATGGCTTAAAGTCCCCGACTCAAACCTCTGTGATAGCTCAAACGCTGTGATTGACACCTCAGCTCTGACAATGGGAGGTCTACAGTCAGACAGGCTCTCAGATCCTCCAGCCACCCTGCTGTGTCTTTCTCTTGGTCTCCCTTATAGACATTCATTCTGATACTTCCCCCCATCTTCATTCAAAACCTGTCAAGGCTCTGAGCTCAGACGTTGCACAGCTTTTACTTCCACAATTGCTTTTCGTGAAGTTTCTACACTGACAAAGTGTATGCAGTGAACTGTGAAGAATTGTTGGAAAGGAGCAGAGATGACTCAGCTTGAAAATGGACTGTTTCTTGAGTGTGGAATTGGTCCCATGCTTAAAAAAAATTAGGAAAAGAAAAAGAAATGACCTCAGAAAACTGAATCTATGCTGCTTAGAGGTTAGAGCATGCACAGTTGCTTTGTTCAGATTTGATTTTGCATTGTTTTTATAAACACAGGAAGAACTTATAAAAATATAAAATTGCTAAAACAAAATGTGATTAGTGAGTAACTGAAAAACAAGAGAAATGTATCTCTATGGGTTCTGGTGGCTGGGAAGTCCAAGGTCAAGTTCCTGGGCTCCACATCTGGGAAGGGTCTGCTCACCCCTACCCACTCTGAAGTGGAGGCTGTATTTGTCTCCATATGGTCATGGGGCAACAGACACTAACCTAACTTGTAAGATAGGAGCCCTTAGGACTAGTTGCTACTCTAAGGCCCCACCTCTGCATACATATCACTGCACTGGAGATCCATTGTCATGAGAAATGAGGAGAGAGAATACAAACAATCAGACCACAGAGACAGGTCTCAAATGAAAATACTAGGGGAAGAAGCACTCACCCATTTAAGACACACCGAAGTATGAAATTTGTGAATGTGTGAGAAGGAACCCCCTCCAAGTCAGCCAGACTGGCAGGGCAGAAAGTCTCTGGGGAAACAGTTCAGAGGTTCAATTTCCAACACCCACATGTGTAGCTTATAACATCTGTTACTCCAGCCCCAAGGGATATGGTGTCTTCTTCTGGCCTCCAAGGTCATTTTAAGTATGGGGGGCACAGCCACATATCCAAGCAAAAAAATCTGTACACATAAAAAGTTTTAAAATGAAAAAAAAAATCTATTATCTTTGCTTGATGTGTTGGCATTTATAACCTCCATCTAATATAAAGATAACTATATTAGAAATTTTAATGTGCATATTTGTCCTAGTCAAATATGTATAAGTAAGAAACTGAATACTAGTCACTCATTCAACACACTATTTCAACTCCTGGACAGTTAAAGAAAAAGTTGCAAGACTCCTTCCCTGTGAAAACTCCACTCTGTGAAAAATACCTTCGTCCTGACCTCACCACATTTCAAATGCACTTCCATCTTAGAGACTCTTAGCATACTCCAGACAACCTGCTTCCTAATTTCTGTGCTATTTCCTGTAGAAGTATTGTGGTCTTGGTTTTGTTTGTTTGTTTGTTTGTTTGTTTATATCACACTTTATAATATTGTTTGTACTGTGAATATTTGAAAATGTTTTACACTTTCTTGGCTCATCAATTCTTCTTGCATCTTAAACCCTTTGACCCAGAATCTGTTTCCTTCCACCTATTGTTTATTCCTTGTGAGAGCGCATTGTAAATTCTGGCCCTTTGTGTCATTCAAAAGAAATATAAGTTCACTTTCCTTTTTAGAAGATGTTTTGGCTAGATTACAGCAGTAGGTTGACAACCTGAAGATGTTTCATTGCCATTTGACTTCAACTGTTGAAAAATCAAGCCATGCCCATCTTACCGGTCTCTTTGGATGTGTGACTTGTTTTTATTTACCCTACTTTGAGTTTAGGCTTTCTTACTCTGAGGACAGATACTTTTCATTAGTCTTGGAAATTTCCCCATTTCTAATCACTCTAACATTGCCTTTCATTCTTTCTTCTCTCTGCTTGAAATGCAACTCCATCTGGTAATTCCAACTGCTGAAGTCTTTACCGGTCTGTTTCTCTGAGCCTTTGTCACCGCTACCTCAGAAGCATGGCGTCCAGTTTCCTTGTGAGTGCTTTGGCACTCAAAAGCTCGTATTTTGAACACTTACCTGTGGTCATTCTGTCAATTGGTACAAGACTGCCTTGGCAGGAGTCGTGTTCTTTCAAGAGTTCTTGCTTTTCCTTCTGCTAGGAAGGAGACTAACTAGCTGATAAGTATAGTAACTAACTTACTACTTGAGGATTGTCAAACTCTGGAGTGCTGTGAGTTCAGGACTATACACCCAGAAGCCAGAGGAATTCTGCAGTCTGACCAAGTTTTCTGAAAATGAAGTTCCTGTCAGTGTCCTACAAACCACTCAGCTGATACTAGTTTTGTAGTTCACACTCACCCTAGAGGCTTTGGGCTTCTTAAATTTTGATGCAGATCTATTATTAAATTCCCAACTTTGGGACACAATCGTTGCTTCATATATTCCACATAAAAATCACAACTCTGTGTTGCCTGAGTTTAACAAATACTAGGAAGAATTTGGCTTCAGAATTTCCATGTAAGTCTCTAAGCTTCCGCCTTCTCTTTACGTTTGACTTATGAAAACATTTTTACCTTCATCCTGATTTGTTGATGCCTTTGAATGTACTCAAGCACAAACTTAAATTATAATCCACGACTTCTGACTTTCTTCCACAGGAAAAAGTTGGTCATACAATTAGTGATAGAGAAAGAAGTTGATGATCAATTCAAAGATCATGCTTCAAAGCCCTTATAGGAAGTAATGTGCATATGCCAAGTAAACTATTTATCTTTTCAATGCTTGTTTAACACAGTACCTAGAACTCAATAGTCTTTCAATAAATGTATTAAATATATATCTTTGTGAGAAGCAACAATAATTGTATTTCAATATTCTATTACCTTTTAGATAATTTCCATATAGATTAGCTCATATGATCTACACCAACCATTTCATTGTGAATAAAACTCACATCCTATACAATCAGGTTCTAAATAGAATATTTTGAGAAAAGAGTCCTGAGCCAAGATTTTTTAAATGGTAAGTTCCTTATGAATAAAAAAATAAATCAATGAGATTTTTTTTAGCTTAGGTAAAATGCACTGATGGAAACAAATTTAAGAATCTTTCACAGAATAACTGGTGACTACTTTGAGCCAAGAGTTTGAATCTACTGGAGACTACTGGAACACTTAGTATTATTTTTCCATGGTTCATTATGGTCAAAATTTACTACATGTTATATTCAATTGTTGCTTGAGCAGTATGATTCCAAACACTTGTATTATATGTCTGTGTAATTCAATATACTCAAATAAATAGTCCCTTAAAAAGGGATAAACTACAATGATTGCTACTTAGATCAGTAATTTAAAAAAATTATACGATTTAAAATGCATACATTTTACAATAACTCCATAACAGAGCAACCATTTTGGAATTTTGGTTTGTAGTTGCTTTAATATTGGACTAAAAAATTCACTACATCAGAATTGCAAAGTCTTCCACAATTAAGTAGTGTGGCCTTTTGAGTGCTGTTTTTGTGGCTTATTTTGATGTCCATCAGCATCAGAAAGATGGAAGAAAGAACATGGCATTCCTTCAGTGGCTTCTCCAGCCATCTAATCTTTACTGAGTGCTTCCCAGTCACTGAGACACACTCATGTTCAAGACATCCTGTTCTCTTAGGAGGAAAAGAAAGAACATGCAAATCAACGTGTAATGGTGTAATGTCAAGTTGTGACAAATGAACACATTCAGTGCTCTAGGTTTCAATGGTAGGAACCATTGAATTAGGAAAAAAAAAAAAAAAAGAGAGTATCATGACACCACACTGGAGAATGCATTATCCTCTGGAGGACATCTGTAGGATTCAAAGATCTAAATTGTGATTTTAATTCACAAGCTGTTTTAGTGACCATATTGTGCCTGATTGAAAAAGTTGGCGTTTGAAGCAAGAAAATTAGCAGATATCTAGAAAATCCCAAACATAAAGTCAAGGGAATTCAAAGACTTGAGAAAAGAGAGCACGGCTAACATGTTCGAGAAACACTTAGAGCCCCTGTATCAAGAATGGAAAGATCGGGTGTGAAAATGCATCAGGGTAAGGGGGAGCTTCCTGTGTGCTCTGTTTCACTTGTATGTGTTCGTTTTGTTCAAAATTAAGGAATCTAAAGCAAAATAGTTTGAAGACCATTCAGAACTACACTATTAAAAAATAGTAGTAGAGTTATCGTAGGTGCCTACATACCTGTTTTCTCCAACACCCCACCAATTCCCAAACTGTTGGCTAGCTCAATTGGATTTTCTATGTATGTCTCACTCTTCATTTATATATGTGTATTTTCAACTGAACTCTGTGGATCTTTGTACTCGGTAGAAGTTTCTTTCCCTCTGTCCTTGTCATTTTTTTTTAAATTGTTCACGTGTAAAGATTTATAAAATAATATGAATATCTATTTGTGTAACTATATCTGCCCTTACATCATTTTGCTGACCTACATTGCATATACCCAAGAACTACGTTACACTCCTCTATGTAAAATGCTTTCGATCTTTACATTGGTAACGAATGGAAAACTTCATAATGTAAACAAATGTAATATACTTTAGTAGTAATATTACATATGTTTAATTTTTATCAAATAAAGCACAAGTATATGTTAAGTATTTTTAAACGTTAAATGACTTATATAAATCTGTTTCTGTAAAATTTGTGATCAAATTAATTGGTTAAATAACACATTGCTTCTAAAGGATATTTTTTAATGGGAATACTTTCAAGAAGTTCAGACAATGGTTGGATGACATGGTGGTTGAATAGATAGGAAGACGTATTTAAAGATTTAAGAAAGTTTCAAGAAAAAACACTGAGAAAAAGTCAATAACAAACCACTTTTCTTCAGCATAGAAAAGAGAAATTCTGGTTACGATGACTCTAGGGTCAGATAATCACCATTACCCTTCCCTAACCTTCCTCTGTGGCCAACTTCTAATTCAATCACCCATGAGCACAGAGCTAACATCTGACACAAACAGAATAACAACCTCTTTTTTTCCCCACTTTGGCTGTTCCTAATTTAATAGAACTAATAATATAATCTAAGGGAACAGTTCTTTAAAACAAAGTGCCATCAATAGGACTCTTAATTTTTACCTTCCTTGCTATTTTTCTTAAGCCTATGTTGGAGAATAAATGCATATTTTTTGGAAAACAAGTACTAAAATTACCATACTGTTCTTTTCAATGTGTGATTTTTTTTAATCCTCAGTAACAATGAAGCCAAGTACAAATCATTTGATATTATCAATTGAACTGTTCTATCATTCATGATTACAAAAATACACCTATTTGAACAAAAGAGTTATGATAGTTTACCCAAAGCTATCAGATACATTAGCCTGTGTAAGCACTGCTTAAGATTTTCAGTATTGTATTATTCTGGAAAGAAACCAAACACATTATATCCGTGTTTTGGAACCCAAAAAGTAAAGAAATATTTCTTCCTTCAAAGTTCTGTCCATGGTTGGCTTTCTTGAGTATTTTTTTATTGTCATTTTTATGTGTGTGTGTTTGCATGCGTGCATGCGCACAGGCACACACACGCACTCACACTTGTGCACAGGGAGGGCTGAGAGCATCAGATCTGCGGAGCTGGAGTTATAGGTGCTGCAAACTGCCTGACATCAATGCTGGACTCCAAACTACAGTCTCCATGATGGAGCATCAGGTGCTTTAACCACTGAGTGTCTCCCCAGCCTCTTCTTGTTGGTTGTTAATAGTTGCCCCCAGAGCCTTTAAAACATTGTTTACCCTATACCGTTTCCTTCACTGAAAATTTTCAGAAATGTATCATTAGGATAATGCAAAGCAGACCTGAAATACAAACTACAGTATTATAAAGCTTCCCCAACAAAGACCAGGCAGACATAGCCCTTCTAGTGAGGAGTTCTTTCTAAGGAAGTCCACCCAAACCATTCTCTCATCACAAGATCAAATGCTGGGCTGCTTCATCTCAGAAGTTGCTGTCCGTTTCTTTCTCTTAAACAAATATTTATTTTGATATGGTAATATAATCATGTCATCCCTCTTTTCCCTTACCTCTCCCCAAAGCTTCCCTTTGCCTCTCCTTGTTCTCTTTTATTAAGCGTTATAAAATGCAGATATGTACATATATGTGTACATATATATTCTTAAATATAACCTGCTCAATCTTTATAATATTACTTGTATGTTTTCAGAGCTGACTATTTGGTTTGGGATAACCAACCAGTGTGTTCTTCCTTGGGGAAGACTATTCCTCCAACTCTCACAGCATTCTTCAGTTGCTTCTAGTTCTTTGTGTAGGTTTGAGGCTTCATGGTCTTTCCCCTTCATGGTCTATTTTAGCATGCTTATTTTGTTGTCCTTGTTTAGCTCATGCTTAGGCAGTCATGTGGGCAAGGCTTTATGGGTGTAGCTTCTGACATGACTAGGGGACATGCAGTCTCACAGCAAACTCCCTGATCCTCTGGCTCTTCTATCTCTCTGCCCCGTCTTCTGCAATGCGCCTTGAGCCTTAGGTGTAGGAGTTGTTTTGTAGATGTATCCATTGGGACTGAGCTCTACAACTTTGCATTTTGATTGGTTGTGATTTTCTGTAATGATCTCTTTCTGTTGCAAAGAGGAGACATTTCTTTGATGGGGATGAAAACTGCATTTATCTGTGGGTATAAGGACAAATATTTAAGTTGGGGATTATACTGGTTTAGTAAAGGGGTGGTGGTAGTTTCTCCCACATGATCCATGACATCACTATCCCCAAGAAGTTGTCTGGGTTTCCAGTACCAGGCATGATTTCCCTCTTGTTGAATGGGCCTCAAGTCCAATTAGAGAGCAGTTGGTTACTGCCAAGGCAGTAACCCTTAGGGTTATAGTGGCATGCTGCTCATTGTTGTGATTTGTAGGCATCATAGATATGCAGGACTGTTGGTTACCTCACTCCTTTGGAAACTTAAATGCTACCTTCTTGTACCATTAAAGCTAGTCCTCAGGATGGAGGCATTTATGTTAGTTCTAGCTCTGGAGTTTTTGGACCACGGTCTGAAGTGTATGGTGTCTTCAGCAATAGAGACTTACTTTCCACCTCTATGAAGCAACCAAGTGTCCCTTTCCTTCCCATTGTCCCACCCGATTCACTCACTGGCCTGTAACTATACTTCCTTACATTCAGAAGCCCCTTGTCAAATTCATGAACCTATTTCTTAAATGTATAAGTGGAAAGTCTTATACATCCATTATTCCATCAGTCTGACTGACCCTGTTTCCTGAAGTTCAGTTTAAGATTATGATTTGTGATACTACAGGGATTAGCTCACGTGACTTATTCCTTTATTGGCTATAAACAATATGTAATGGCTAATTATTCTAAGCCTGATCTCTGAACAGGAGTATTCTGTGGCTGAAAAAAATCTAGTCCTTTGTAATCAATATTGGTTTATCAAGTAGTGGATTTCCTAAACAGTAATAACTGTAAATGCCATTGTGGACAGAAGTATTTGGTTACTATTCTTATTGATATGAACTAAAGAGTACAGAAAAAAAGAATGTGCTTAACATCCAGAAAATGAGTCAATCTATTGATGTAAAATTAAGCAGCTTAATTCTCTTTGTAGAAGGTAAATAACTCCTAAACCAATGAATGAGTGTGTGTTACACAGAAGAAAAAATGGTTTTATCTCTGAAATTCTAAGTGTTGCAATCTATCTTTTCAGCCAGAGATTGTCTAGAAACCCTCAAATATATTTTGTGAACACACAGCCAGATTATTTCAATCAGCTAATTGATAAAACATTTGCATAGCATTTTCAAAGTCAATTTTCAAGTGAGAGCTAATTTCCTTCCTGTGGAAATAGGACCCATAGCTTCTCTTGCCTCCATCCCTAAAACACGTCTCCTAATTGGAACTCCCTGAGAGGCAAGGTTCTGATAAGGAAGTTCTTACCTGCAAAGTAGCTCCCAGCCTCTGTGATATCAGTGCAGCTAAGCTTCTCACTCTACATTTAAGTAAAAGTGTCATTTCTTATGGGAAATAAACAAGTGAAGCCCCATTAAGGGAGAAACGTTTTCCTGGAAGCACTTTTGGAAGTTTGGTAATTAATGCCAGCAAATTGCTTGTTTATAATTGTGACCTTTTCAAAGACATGCTGAGTGTGCTCAAATTATAGTCTGCTTTTAATTGCATCACAGGTTGTACTTGAGCTTTATTTAAACTATCCATCAAATGAATCACTCTGACTCTTGTCCTGTGGATGCTGACCTTACCCTCTTTGAATATTTTCTTCCAATCTTCCAATGCATTTTCCTGAACACTCTTTACAACCCAGGTCTTTGTCTTTCCTTTTCCTGTCGTTCACAGGCCATCTTCCCCTCAAGATTTTGCTTCCAATATTTTCCTCACACTTATTTCAACTAAGAGGTCTCTTTTAAATAAAAGGGGCTGTTGGGAAACTCACTTGCTCTCATAATATCAGGCATCAGAACTTCTTACTTTCTGGGTATTTTCCTTGATCACTTGAAAGTTTATTAATATGTAATGACCGAGAGCTGTGCCCTGCTCTTTCCACACTGTAACCACTTTGTAACACCCAGCCCTCCCAGCTTTGGTGTGAGTTTCAGAGCTTTGTATAAACTTGACCTGAGAACCAATGTCTACCAATTTCTCCTTCTCTTTCACATTCTGCTTTTACAATTTAGCTTTGATTCTACCCATCTTCCCATTCATGCTCATAGTGGGAAATGGACTGCCAATTTATGGCATTAAAGGCTAGAAAAAAATGCCAAGATTGCTATTCATAATAGGCAGCTGGCATAGAATGGGTAACCTAACAGACACAGATGTAGGTATTGAGTTAGTTAAGGGTGATGATATATTTGTCAAAGCTGCCAGATGATGAAAGAAAAGTTCAAATTAGGACACAGTGTCAAAGTAAGAGGCCACACACAGTCCATGCTCTTTGCCACCTTAGATTCATTGTAATAACATAAAAGGACATATCCCCCAAATATTTTCCATGAATGGACAACTTCACATAGTTAGGAGTGGGTGCTCTCTTCCAATTATGGAGAGCCACAGTGCTCCTTGTACTTTGGAACAATTTTTTTAATGTGAGTTTTTCTCAGCTGTGATTGACCTCTTGATATTCTTTGAATAATCACCTCTAAGATAAAACTTTGGATGCATCCTTACTGATTCACCTCTGCGATTCATATCCTATTGAGTTCTTTAAGATCTTCCCAAACTCATGCAGTCATTCTTTACTTCTACCACTCCTGCTTATGCTAGGAATACTCAGTGCCAATGCTATTGAGGAGAGACAGATCTGTCTATCTTATGTGTGTTTCAATTTCAAAAGTCATTCTAGGGCTGGAGAGATAGCTCAGGGGTTAAGAGCACTGGCTGCTCTTTCAGAGGTCCTGAGTTCAATTCCCAGCAACCACATGGTGGTTCACAACAATCTATAATGGAGTCTGACACCCTCTTCTGGCATATAGGTGCACATGAAGATAGAGTACTCATATAGATAAATAAATACGTAAATCTAAAACAAAAAACTCATTCTAATTTTTATTTGTGGTTTCCTTCACACTGAATTCTCAAAAAAGACTAGAGAAAGGCATTACATAACAAAAGGAATTTCAGGCACTAAGAAGTTAAGGAACACTGACTTAGATCTTTATGGGACCTTAGGCACTGTGTCAGGCATAGTCTGAAGTATTGTTCTGCCCTCTAATGAACCATAGCAAAAGACAGCAGTGCAATTATCTGAAAAGAAACAAACAAGAGTTGTCCTCATTTTTGAGAAGCCTTCTGGTATGCCATCAAAATGTTCTGCGGAACAGTGAAATGCTCCGTCAGGGCCAGTTTCCCAATCTCAGACAACACAATTACTCTTGATAGACCTCTGTCTTCCCAAACACAAAATGAACAGAGAGGCTCAGGTGAATTTTAACCTACATGGATTTGTCATTTTTCTTACTCAAAATTCTTTTATGCAGAGCCTGCTTTCTCTGAAGTTACAGAATCAATCTATCTCTTAGCTAGTCACTTAAGACCTTCTGTAAACCAGCACATATCCATCTGTAGCCTTTTTGTCTTTTTTTCCAGAGTCTAGCAGAAACTCTGGTTGAACTCACTTATTAGTCATTTAAACACTCTTGATTGTTACCAGCACCAAGACCTTGCTCAGGTCTCTAGTTATCTCTGGAAAATTCCAGGGTCTTTTCCAGCATAGAGTAGCCGTCCATGTTATGTTGTGGTTTTCTAAGATTTAATTTGTATAGCATATCCTTCTGGGAGCTTCCTGTTATCATTCTGAACACTTTCTTCTTAATCAATTTCTAGTTTCAAAAGTGTATATGTTGTTCTTTAGTTCTTGTATATTTTGGTATGTATCATTTCCCAAGTAAGTTATGTGCATTTCTGGTATTAAAAATCCTTATGCTTTAAGATTTTTTTCACAGTGCCTAAGAACATATTACCCATAATCAATAATCAATAACTATGACTCTTTGGTTGTTACCGAATGATAGCTGGGGGTTCTATTGTTCTATTTAGAGGAAATTTAGCTTCCATGGTGTTTGCAGCCCTGAGTGCCAGGCACTAGGGGATGGACTTAATATTCATAGCTCTAGACCCAGAGAACTAGAGACTAATGTCTCCAGGTTTCAAAGACCAGAGGCTTATTACTCTAAATGCTCAGGTCAGCACTGTATCATCATGAATGTGTGTGTGTGTATACATTCATTTTATTTGAAGGATCTAGCAAAGTCATTTTCCTCTCACTTGCCTTAAATCATTACCCTTTTAAAAACAGAAAATAATTCCTATTGTGATGTTTTAAAAAACAAAAACAAAACAAAACAAGAAAAAAAAAACCATGTTGCTCCAAGCCACATGGTTCCCAGGAGCTGACCTGAAGTGTAAGGAGAAGTCAGCACAGGGATCTAGGCTGCCAAGTCCACCCTCAATGAGGAAATTCACTGGGAGAAGGGGAGAAACTAGGAGCCTGGGGTTCCAAATAAAATGTTTCAAAGTTTCTGTATTTTTCACAATTCACAAAACTCGAAACTACTTTTCTACTTTAAAACAGCTTGTGAAACAGATTCTTTCAACAAGCCTTTCTAGAGTTGAGGTATACTTTATAACTTATATTTCTTTGGTTCTTATATTTTTCCCCTCTGTGGGAAAACACGGAAATAACTAGTTATTTTCTCTAGTGTTATGCAAGTTTTAACCTAGTAGCAATGACATGTGTCTTCTTGGAAGCAAATCGCCATTGTATTTGGACCACAGAATGGACCACCAACACTCTACTGACCTACCCCTGCCATGCCGATTTCTATGTTCATTGGCTCTACATTAAACTCAACCAATGCAGATTGATTATTGAAAGCAACAATCCTAGCTATGCGATGCAAGGGGAAACATGTCCATGGCCACTGTTCGGTGTGCTGAGAAACTGAGACTGTATTCCATCTGGTAGGTAAACGCAGTGGTCACCACAAAGCGCTGCTCAGTGGGTTCTCTTGCTGTTCTTGTTGGATCTTGACTTCAACCTTGCTGTCATCTGGCTTATTTCACGTTGCCCTGACTGTTATTGAAGTGGGGTTTTCTTTTGCTTTTCCTTGTGCTTTTCACAATGACATAAAACCAATTGAAAATATTGAACTAGAATACTCTTAAAGCCGGACTTGTCCTGAACATTTGAGAAAGCTCTCCATCATTCTTGCTTTTATCAGACTGAACATAAGCACTAAGCAGCCTTCAGACAAGGAGTACTTTCAGCTTAGCAGTTGTTCTGATTGAGGGAAGCTGAAGTTTTCCAAGCGGACATGTTTGGCAAAACTTTTGGGGTAGGGGTTAAAACAGGCCATGCTGTGACCAAGTATGCATCTGAAGTCTGCAGAAGCATGAGCTATGTTGACATTGCATACTAACAAAACTAGCAGATAGTAACATCAGACTTCCACAAGGGCTGCCATAGTGAATTATGTCACTAACCTTCACAGAAATTTTGCCAGTTAATTACCATAGGATCCCATTACAGTTAGAACCGTTAAACCGCAGGTCAAGTGTCACATGACTATTAAATGACCCCATCACATGTCAAACTCAGATACATCTGACTCATTAGCTTTTCTTTTGAGTCTTAAAGGACAGATGCTCCTAGTCCAAGAGAGACAAATGGGAACATAAACAAGGTGAATGCAAACAAATATTGTTATGGATAGAGCTGGACATAGTGGTGCATGCACATCATTCCAGCTCTCAGAGAAGCAGGAAAATTGGGAGTTCAAATCCAACCTTAGCTATGTAGTGAGTTTCAGGCCAACCTGAGCTACATGAGATCCTGCCTCAAGATAAAATGAAACAAAACGATTTTTTCTGCAAAGATAAAAGATGGCTACTAAATTCTCTAGTTATACATTTCCAGAAATTTAGTGGGTGTGGAACATGATCAAAATTCAACAGCTTACCTTCTCTTCACCCTGTTCTTCTCATTACACTATGAATAGAAAATAATACAATATATTATTTTATTCTGCCACTTATTCAAACCAAGGTGGAATGAAAGAAATTCAAGTAATGCATAAAAATAAGAAAAATGTGACTTCAGAATTATTCGGGTTGTTTAACATAAAATACCTACATTGCAGAAAAATAAAGTTTTAGAAAGAATTCCAAAGATCAAGTATAAAAGTATTTTATTCATGATTCAAATTAATAATTTTCAATTATATCAAAGCAAATGCCATTTTCTAAGAAAGTTAAACAGTAAACCATACCTTTTATTTAAAAGAAAATTGCTGGCCAATTAATTCCAAGCAATTTCAATTATCTGTCCTTTGAACTCTGTAGTCCAGCCTCCACTGATGACATCAGAGACTAAGAGCTTCAATAAAGCCAAAGCAAGGGTCCTGAACCTTTTCTTGAAGACTGATTACAAAGGGAGAGACCGAGGAAGGACTAAGTAATGTGGTATTAAGATTAGACAGAAAGCTCCTAGCGAGGAGACAAATGAAAACGATGATGTCTTATGAGTGAAAGCCACCTGTAGATTGTTACATCAACTGTAATTTCAGTAGCCACCTCACCACTTTTTAAAAAAAAATTTATTGTATCTGTTCATATCTTAACTAAGACCAGATTGTGAAGTTTGACATCATCTTATACTAATATTTTTGGAAGTCAATATTAAATTTTCAAAACAAAATTCAAAAGTCCTTGGAAATAAATGCTCCAGTTATGTATTATGAATAAGATCACTGGTCCCCATAACAAGCATATTATACTTTCCATAGGCTCGGTTTGGTACTTTAGATTAAAACTTTCAAATTATTTAGCCTTAGCTAATTTAATTACCATTGAGAGGGTTGCAACAGCTAAGTTAATTTGGTTAAGAAATTATTTCTGCTTAGTAACAACATTCCCACTTTTCCCCATGATCTGAGTCCTCAAATTACAGTGTGACAGAGGGTCTCTGCTATTCTATTAAGAATATTTCATCTCTTTTTCAGGATTTATTTTTGTTACTTTTAAAGGTTTTTGTTTGGTGTGTGTGTGTGTGTTTTGTGTGTGTGTGTGTGTGTGTGTGTGTTGGCACTCACAAAGACCAGAGGCATCAGATCCCTTGGAATCAGAGTTAATTAGGCAGTTGTGACCCATTAACATGGATGATGGAAACTGAATCTGGGTCCTCTGCAAGAGCAGTGTATGCTCCTAACCACTGAACCATTTCTCCAGCCCCTTTTAAAAGTATTATAAAAGCTTTATGTTGATATATATTTTGTTAATTTTTAATTAATATATATTAATAAATTGTACTTTAAATATGTTTTTAAATATGTTTTTGAACAAATATTATACACAAACCTATGAAAAGGGTCTTAGTATTCAAAGAAAACACACATGGAAATAGAATTTGTTAGGCGTTTACAATTCTAGACTTACTAGCAAGTTAGCTAGGTTCATCTCCTGAAATTTTAATCAATGAATGCAAAAAATCAATTTCAGGAAGTGTTCTAGTCTCATTGTATTGCTGTGGTAAAACACTCTGATCAAAAGTAACTTAGGGACAAAGGGGTTTTATTTCAGTCTTCAGGTCACAGGTCCATCATTGAGGGAGTTGTGTAGGACTCAAACAGGAACTTGAAGTAGAAACTATGGAGAATACAGCTTGCTAGCTGACTGATAGGCCTATGCTTACCTAGCATTATTATATAATCCAAGACCATTTACCCAGGGAATGGCATCTGCTACCCATGGTGGGCTGTGGGTTGGAACCTCCTGTATCACTTAACAATCAACACACACACACACACACACACACACACACACACACACATCCAAAGCAAATCTGATCTGGGCTATCCTTCAGTTGAGACTCACTTCTCAGACATTCCAGGCTGTGTCAAGTTCGTGGTTAAAGCTAACTGGAATAAAGAGGTATATTTATTTAATAGTCATTAATTCCCTTGTTTAAAAAAAAAATGAATGCCTATTGTGATAGTATAGTTTTTATCTATGCTTTCTGCCTCAATTCCTTTCCCAAAGCAAGCTTCGAACTCAGAAGATGGATCATTAGGAATTTTAATCTTTACTCACCTTACTGACTTGGAAGGAACTGGTCATAAAGAAATTCAATCAACTACCCAGACCTAGTGATAGGTAGTATATTAAGACACTCTTCATTCCAGAAAGGTACAGCCTCATAGCCTGGAATAGAGAATACTGCACAGAGAGGTCTAGATGCATCCAAGTGCACAAGTCTTGGTGAGTTGCCTGCCTAGTCTGCTAGCTGTGTTGTGATTGACCATATCTGTGCGACAAAGTCTCCATTAGAAACAAAGAATAGGGTTTGGAGAGCTCTTAGATGCATACAGGCCCAGAGAACCATGGATGTTCCCTTCCCTTTCTGTGAACCTTCCTCAAAACATCCCGAAGCAAATGGGCCTAGGTTGTATGACAAAGCCAGCAAAGAGGAGCCTGGGAGTGACCCAGGAGTGGGCTAGCGAGTACCGTTCGCATCTTCAGGTTCTCACCTTGAGTTTCTGCTTTGACTCTAAGGTACACTAAGACCTACCTGTAAGAAAAATATATAAACACTTCCCCCCCTAAATTGCTTTTAGTCAAAGTATTTCATCCCAGCAACAGAAAGAAGACTGAAGCTGGCTTCTGTAGCAGAATAACAGCCAGATGATTTAAACAACAGAAACTCATTTTTCCATAGTTTGGAAGCCAAAAATCCGAGAACCGGGTTGCATCTGACTAGTTGAAAAACATTCTCTTATTGTGGTCTTCTCTCTGGGAGACCCTCCTTTCTCTTCTTACAAGGACTCCAGCCTCATGGACCAATAACCCCCCCACCCCCTTATGACCTCATATCTTCAAACATCTCAAGTATTTAGGACTTTCAACACTGGAGTTAAATAGAAAACATTCAACGCATAAGAACAACAGATTTGATAATAGACAATCAACATTTTATAAAAGTTCAGGTTGAAAGCAGCTGCTGGTACAGTCACGTGAAAATGCTGGAAATAAGGGGTGTCTGGTACTGTTTCTGTATTTGTATCATATGGAGATGCCTGCCTACAAAGTACATTCTGGACAGTACCTCTAAAATGTCACAGAAGTCAAAAGGCAATTAGCCAGATGGGTCAGGGTGGTCTTAAAAGGATGTCAGGAAGCCTTTACTGAAAGGAATGGGATTGAAAGGTACCAGCCCACTTCAAGGGACAGTTTCTTTCATGAGGATGATCAAGAACATCCCAGATATTTTCTAAGGACATCAAACACAGCTCCAAATCTTATGGAAAGCATCCCAGGGAACCTTGAACATCGTTACAAGACAAACCACACTGTTGGTGACTCTGACAACTAAAGGTTGAAGCCACTGCCCCAGCTGTGATATGAAGCTGAAGTGTCAAGAACACTGGATATTTTAAAGCCAACCTTGCCTTACACCTGTAAACCTGCCTCTCCAGCTGTGTTCAAACACCTGAGCTGCCCACTTCACAACGTGGTGATTATACAACTTTCCACAGGAGCTGCATGAGAACAGAAGGCTGGCGGGAGGAGGGTACCAAGAAGAGATTTTATTATTATTATTATTTTATTATTATTATTATTATTATTATTATTATTATTATTATTATTATTATTATTATTATGTTTTTCTTATGAAGCATTCATTCCATTCAGCAAAGGAATTGCTTTACCGTTAAAAGAAATTTTTTATTAGGGGAAATTTATGAAGAAGATGCTTACATTACCTTTAAAAGAACTAAGCATGTATTCTGAAAAAAAAAAAATTAAAAGAACTGAGTTAGGAACTTGGAGCCATATTTTCCAAGAGTAAGAGAAAAACAGTCATCTCTCTAACTAATTTAAAATTCCACCAGCAGGCTCTGAGCATTAATTATATGTCAGGCAAAATTTATCGTGTTATGTGCATGTGCTGATGTTAGAGTCCCCATTTCTCTTCTGCCGTAACTTGGAGTTATTTGGGACCATGGGTCCAATTAAGGTGTGTTATGCAGGAAACACGAGCTAGCTGTGCACAGCCCATCTGGAGCCTTGCTATCCCAGATACCATCTGTGTATTACTTTCCACCTAGCCTCTTCATTTCCCCTCCCCTTTGCCAATGCCACCCAGTTCTGTTATTTGTCTTAATGAACCACAGCAAGCCAGATTTTTCCAAAGCCTAGTACTGGTCCCACTTTCTCGAGTGAGAAAGGGCTAGAGGAAGAGTGAGTGTGATGGGGGGGTTGCATTATTAGATTCCATTTTTCCACACATGTTTTAGGCAAGGTGAGGAGGAGGAAGGCTTTCATTTCACACAAAATTATGCTTTTTTTTTATTTAAAATTATACTTCAAAAGAAGAAAGGTAAATATTAATGGTTTTTGACAGTTTTAGCAAGGAGTTTTTAGGTAACAGAACAGAATGAAACAAGGAACTTAGAAAGAAAGAAGGCACTCGTAGAGCATGCAGCCTCAGTGGATTAAGAATCAGGAAAGCAAGAAGAACAGAGCGAGTAAAAATAGGACAGGAAACTGGCAATAAATAAATAAATAAATAAATAAATAAATAAATAAGATGATTCCTAGACTCCGTGCTAGTTTCAGTTTGGTGGTAAGCTTTGTCCTTGTTACGCCATCAGGAAATACAGCCTCAGAGTAAAGAATAAGGGATCAGATAATCTGAGTTTGCATCCTGGGCCCACTGACTGACTCCGGGCAAGTTGTGCAATGTCTACGAAGCACAGCACCCTTGCCTGTGAGATAGAAGGTTTCATAACAGCCAGAGTGTATGTGTAAACTGCCTAATGCAAGAAGGTGGGGGTACTTGGGAAACACCTAGTGTCAAGTGAATGCTTGATAGCTGCAATAAGATCTACAAATATACAATCCTAGAACTGGAATTTGGATTACTGACCACTTCCACCATTTCATGCAGCTCCTGAACCCCTTGCCAGAGTTGATACAGGGAAAAAGTGCAGATTGCCATGAAGCGAATTTTAACATAGAAGCATGTTGTACAGAGAGCTCTGGTCAAGAACTCTGCATTTCCATCGTGGGACTGTTGTAGAAATGTATTTTTAATTATGTTTAAAATATTTTATGTACTGTTGGAGGGGCTACCCTAGGTCTTTGCATTTTGTAATATCTGCATTTTGTAATGTTTGTTGGATTTATTTGGGGGATGTTTGATTGCTAATGATCTGCATGTGCTATCAGTAGAATACCCAAGGAGTTCTGAAAGAATAAAAACAATTGAGCTCAGACGCTTGAGGTTCCACTGGCAATATGGCAATGGCCATTATGATGGTTCCCTCTGCTGTGGTCTGGCAGGGCTTCCACCTATGAAAATGCCTCCTTGTCTTCTTGACTGAACCACCACAGCGTCATACTACTACATGGGACCCTGAGCAAATCTTTAATCTCAGTTCCCTAACTAATCAGGTGGGGGGTGGGACAGAAGTCTTAACATGTCATTTCAATCTATGCTTAAGCGATACTAATTCCTGGAACGTGTGAGTTAAGAAGAGGGTGTGTGTTTGGCTAGTGTGAGAAAGATGAAGAATAAAGAATAAGCAGGAGCCCAGGACTCAAGACAGAGGAGAAAGGGGATGAGGCTTCACCTAAGGAAGAACTGCAGAAGCAAAAGGATTATAAGGTTTGGGGAAGGGAGAAAAGCAGAATGGGAGGAAATGGAGATCAAATGTGAAAGGCTTCATAGATAGTTTTGTTTGTGCAGCCAGAGCCGCAATATCTCCAATGGTGTTTCTTTTAAGAATTAGCAAGTAGGGGTAGTAATATGGGAATGAGTTCTGAGAGAGCTCACTACCATATTCATGGCTCCATGCCTAGTTTAAGAAAATGGCTGAAACAACAAAAACTAACCCACTTTAATGCCCTGAGAATGTCAAAATAGGAGACAGGTTTTCTGTTCTTATATAGTTCTATTCAGTCTATTTAGCATGAAATTTAAATGCATGTGAGTAGATTAGTGGTGAACATTACCCCCCAGCAGAATGAGTGGAAGGGATTCTAATTTTCTCTTATAGATTCAGACACCTTGGAGGGGATTTAACTGTTTAGCATAGCTTTTTCCATTATAGCTCCCCTTTGATCCAAAGAATGTATCATTGCCTGACAGTTATCCCATTTGTTAGTGATTACACTACCTGGATACCATTCATGGCTAATTTTTCCCTAGAAAAACCACTAAAGGTTTTAATGAACTATTGACTATGATGTCCACTAAATATTTTATCTGCAATGATGATGAGTTCTTAATTACAGCAGTGACTATACACCTATACAGGTAAGGAAATACTCTAGAAGGCCAACATTAAGTAGAGAAGAGATAGCCAAAGACAGAACAATATTAACCTAACTCTCTCATGAGTCTAAAGTTAAGAAACTTGCACTGAAATTAAAACAATGTCTTGGTGCTTAGGAGCAATTGCTGGTCTTGCAGAGGACTGTTGCAGAGGACTCTGTAGAGTCCACTTCAAGAGATAACCACTAGTAACTCCAGCTCCAGGGAATCTGATGCCCTCTTTTGAACCTTGTGGCTACTGCCTATATGTGCCACCCTCCCCCCCCCTCTCTCTCTCACACACACACACACACACAATCTTTTTTAAAAGAACACTGCATTGATTTTATCATCAATACGGTCAATTTCCTATGACAAATACAATGTAAGCAAGAAACATTTTGTTCAAAGTTTCAGTGGTGTCATTCCATCAGGGTGAAGGTGTGGTAGAGTGGCTCACATCATAAAGGACAGGAAGCAGAGCACCACCACAACAGGAAGGATTTGAAGAAAGATACAACCTCCAAACCCATAATGCTGGGGATCCATTTCTTCCAATCAGGCTCCATCTTCTACCTCCCAATATCCTTGCAGATTTTGAAACTTACATCGTGGGATCAAGCCATTCATTAGATCTAACCTCTCTGGAAACAGACTCACCCAGAAGTGTGTTTTCCCAGTCTCCCAGGTGTTTCTTAATTCAATAAAGTCAGCAATCAAGATGGTGTATCAGAAGCCCCAGGTCCTTATTTTGTGCTTGGGGCATTTTTCTCTTCTGGTACATCTCCTGCAACAGTCTTCCTCTTGCAGTGTACTCAGATTTTTCACTGCCTCATACAGTTCATTCAAAGTGACTAAATTTGACAATATTGAATAAAAGATTTCAATATTTTTTTATGTCCTATTTTTGCCTTTCCACACCCTCTAATTAAGACCAGAGCATATTCTAGAACTCCCTGGTAGCTTTTAGATATCAAATAGCTCCCACTAGTCTTTTCAAATTTAACATTTCCCTTTTCCCCTAATTTTGCACCCCCATCCATTCTCCAGCACTAGATGGGCTTTCTTGGGAGCTTTGTAATGGGTAAGAGGTGAGTTGCTGGCTTTCTAATTGATTTCTGATGTCTTTTGACTTTGAGATGGAGAGAGAAAAGAAAAAGAAAAATGACTTTTATACATAGAGAGCAAAGGCATTTGCAAATTTCTAGTCTGGCCTGAGATTTCCAGCCAAGTATTCATTGTTAAGAAGGTTGTGGTTACCAGGTATGAGCTCTTGGTGTGGTAAGGGTGTGAGAGAGTGGAGGCCGGGGGCGGGGCTTACCTCCATAGTGGGTGATCTGGCTTTGGCTCCTCCTTAACCTACACAAAAAGTGGTCACGAATAATTATATTTCATGAGTTTGTTTGAAACCTGGGGAAATGATAGCCCTGCTTTGTAGAGCAGTTGGGGTGCAGACTGCAGGCTACTCCTTTACTGACCCTTCTCACCATGGTAGCCTTGACTTTTCCTACTGTTCACATAATCCCAGAGAAAAGGACAAGCCCTTTTATGGAATGCCAGGCTCCCATTCTTTCATGCACCCGAATGGCTGTATGCCTCCCTCCTCACTAAACTCTGCAAGGGATGAGAGTCATGATGGAAACCAGCCCAGTCCCCAGGATACGGAGGATCCCTGGCTTTCAGGTAACTTGTCTGAGACCATGAGGAGAGTGCCCAGTAGGAGTAATGCTTTGTGCTGCAGTGCCATCAGCCTATTGCTTAAAGAGCCTTGGAGAGTTAATCTGCAATGGATTCCTGAAGGCTGAGACAAAAGACTCACCTCCCCACATCCAGTAGAAGATTAAGTCTTTGTAGACAATCCCAAGAACCTGATGATTCAGATTCTTCTTCATCCAAAGCCATCCTTCCCAGTTTGATATGCTAGATGCTGCCGTGGCAGCAGACACTTCAGTTTTTCCAGAGTGTGTAGACACCCTCCCTCACTGCCCTTTGCCTTTGCTCAACCCTGCCATGTAGACCTGAACAATCTCACATTCGCTCTGCTGCTTGTATCAGCCTAAGACATTTACTCTGATCTCCTTTCAGATGGAGTGACATTTGGCTGGACAAATTAACAGATGGCACATAGGCCTATTCAGACTTCTAAATGAGTCAAGAAGTATGCTAGGCATAATAAAATAACAGTAAAAATTTCAGCAATATGAGAGAATATACAGGTTCAAATGAGCCAAGCCAAATTATTTCTTGAGACACCCTTTGGGGCTTTTTATGATCCATAACAGAAAGCTATTTTTACTGCTTAAAGATATTTTTTATTCAGAAGTAATATGCAAAAATTGATCACTCATCTAATTCACTAGAGTTGGTTCCTGATAATTTATTTATTTTCAGTAATTAGGTTTGCCCCTAATTTTCCTCAGTGCTTCCACTGGAGATGTTAAGAAAACATATACTCTACGTTCCAAAGGTGATTCAAACAAATGTGTGAGAAAAAAAAAAAAACTGAAAGAAGGGGAAAGTATGGAGTTTGACATATTCATCAATTGTTTAAATTATTTTTGAGACAAATTCTTACTGTGTGGCCCTGGATTCCCTCAAACTCACCATGTAGACCAGGCTGGCCTGGGATTCATGGAGATCCAGCTGCCGTTGCTTCCTGTGTCCTGGGGCTAAAGGTATGTACTGTCACTCCAAGCCACCAGTTCTTACCATAGCAACCCAGAGCCCCCCAGGTTGCAGAGGCTTGCAGAAACCAGTGCTTACTTAGCTGTAACTCTCTTCACTTCACCGGACTCTGAGCATCCAAAGTGAACTCTGCTCCACAGGGTCCCCTCTCCTTGGCCCTCAAGAAACAGCTCCTGGAACTTTCACAACTAAAAGCAGAATAACGAGAGTCTCCATTAATCTTCAACAGAATGTGTAACATAGCTGACCACTGTTGAGTACACAGTCCATCCAGCTCCTGGGTCATCACCAGGGCAATAGGCTCATAGCTCAGCTGACAAGGTCCAGATAAGTATATTCTGTGTATAGGAGGCACTGGAGGTCATATGGCAAAGTGAGGGATGAACAATCTTTTCCAGAAGAGGAAGTATGGTATTAGAAACATTAATCATATCTACCACCCAGTGTGAGCAATGTGGAATGTCCACCTATGAGCAAATAATGATCATTATCTCTTTATGGTATGTACACAAATGCAGTCAGTTGCATCTCTTACAGAGCTCCTCATATATTTAAAAGTTCCAAAAGTATAAATAATCCCTAAGGAAAAGATGTAACTATTTATGCATTATCTTTGTGAGCAGTTTTATATTCAAGTAGCTACAAGTTAGTGGTACTGGTAAGCAGATATTGCCCGATAACAATTGATTGGAAAGGTCATATTTGTCTTAGCTCCTACTGACATGCAACATTAACAGGAGGAATATTTTTTAAAGAGCAAATCTGTGTGTTAACAGTGGACCCATCAAAGGGCACTCTCATCTGTGCAAGGAGTGTATATCCCATTCCTCAGTGTAGAAAATTAATGAAATCTCTCGATCACTTAAATGTAACATAAAATTAGCCATACTATTAAAATATTAATATTACCAATTCCTGGTTAAGATTTGGATTTCAGCCTTTATCTCTCCCAGGGTTCTAAATGTCCTTGAAGAATTCACACACTAGAATCTCCCAGGGTTTTCTAACGCTGTTTTCCTGATCCATATACCTCAGATCACATAAAAAAGCAACAAATACAGGAGGAGATAGAAGCACGCAGTAGTCCTAGAGTGGGCTGAAGTTGCTCCACATGGTGGGACTAAATTTTTTTCTGTTAATGGATGTTGATGCCTCTGTTCATGCACAAGGAGTTCACAGTGGTAAGAATCTTAGGTAGCCCCTGTGAGGGGGTACTATACTGTGGAGAACTAAAATTAAGAGCAGGAAGACTAAAGAGAATTTTGAGGCAAGGGGGACTGGATGGTATGATTTCTCTGCTCTTTCCTGCTGGTAGATTGATGAAATGTGAACTCTCTCTACTTTTCCTGTGGCTCCAGCAGGCTGTTTGTCACAGCCAGATGCATGAAGAAAATACAGAACCATCCTAGTACCCGAGGAAAACCTCCATTTAATGCTTGTTAAGGTTTGTGGCTATCCTGAGCATCTTGAGTTCAGGAAAAGCCACTTAATTTAGGGACACACTTTCCTGGCAGATGTGCTGTCACCCAAGTTATGTTTCCTTCACTCTTTCTTCCTGCCTGCAGTAATGAATATTGAACATAGTCAAAACCTTCCCTAGCTGTCTGGAATTTGTGTGTGTGTGTGTGTGTTCATTTTAATGTTGCCAGTATGTAGATTTGGTATAAGCTTATCACACAGCTGTATATATCAAGTCAAGTCACGGCTGGATCTTGCAGTCTGCAGGATAATGGTCTCTGGAATTCAGAGATTCAACCCAGAGTCTGTGCATGGTCACATTCCCTGAATCTTAAAGGTCTGCTCTTTTAACGGGTCTGATCCTTCTCAGTCCTTTGACCTTCACCTTCTATTTTTAAACATTTTATTTGGCAATCTCTTTCCAAGGGGATTACTGTAACACTCAAGGGACAGTAGTCAACTAATTTCTAGTTTCTTATAAGCAGAAGCAATGAGTAAAAATCACAGCATGAATAATTTGCCCATCCTTAGAGGGAAGGTCGCTGACACATAACTAAGAAACCCCCCCCACACACACACACACTCCAAACTGTGCAGTCCAGCTGTCCCTGCAGTTGTTGAATCTTAAGGACTCTGTTAATTTCTATTACCAGTAAAAAGTGTCCGTGCCTAAGGGTGCAGGAGCAGAATAATTGGCCCCTGAATAATTGGCCCCTCATGGTCATCTCTAACACTGTGTGACTTTATTTCTAGCATGTGTAAAAACAAACTCCTTACACAACGAGATTGAGCCCTGCCTCACCAAGAGAGTATGTGCTCTTGGCAGGACTCAGGGTTTAAGCCAACTACATTCTCCAAGAATAATCACAGCAGAAGCCTCTGAATCTTCTTAGCTCTGGTGTGTTTTATATCACAGTCACATACTCTATGCAAATCCCCTCTGTTTTACTCTATTGTGGACAAGGAATCAAACTGATAGTTTCCTTCTTTAAAAAAGCAGCAAATACATGGCTTAGAAGAAATAAATTTATTTCTGATATAATAAGAAGCAAAGGTATTAAAACACCAATTACCTATCCGTCTCTGGCAGTCTTTATGACATCAGTCATAAAATAGATCTTTGCTTTGGTTATTTTCGAAAAAAAAACTGTGGGTTGCATTTATGCAGAAGAACATCTTTTCATCACATGTACACAGCAGCTCAGTGGTTGTGGATTTGTATTTACAAACTGGAACAGGTTAGAAATATTTCAGAGCACAATAGACTCAATATTCAAGGTGTAAGAAAATGCTGACAAATACTGATGCGGGAAATGGAAACTCCCTACTTCACTGAACCTCAATAAACTATAAAATGGCACACCCCACCATCCTCAAAGCACTCCAAGAATCTGAAAGTCATAGCTCTATATAAATTATCTTGAATTTGTACATGGGTTTGCCTGACCTTGCAGATTTGTGTTCCTGAAAATGACCACACCTTTTCTTGGAATCTTCAATTGCCACTGTGGTTCATTTATGACCTGTCAGGCACTTTGAAACTCATCATGAGGTGAGCAGAAAAGTTTTTCATTGTCTGCTCTTCCTTTGGTAATAACCAGGTTTTCAGTGCAGCATATTTTTCCTGCCATGCAACCTCAGCTCCTTTGGGTTCTTTTATGTGTATGTGTTTTTCATGCTTTCTGGGTGTGATTAAGAATTGCTATTTCACTCAAAATTGTGTTTCCTTTGGGACAAGGAATGAGGCTGCTAAGATGAGCTGGCTCCATGAGGCTTGGGTAAAAAGAGGCATTCACTTTTAAATCCACATAACCAACCTATCTTTAAATGCACAAGAACAGACTGTTGATTGGATGAAAGCAAGCACTGTCAAACCTTTGCAGTGTACTGTATGTTGGGCAAGGATACAAAACCAGAAATGAAGAATGACACTCACTGTGATGGTTTATGCTAACTGTCAAGGTGCTGACAGGACCTAGACACACTTTGGAGACAAGTCTCTGCCCTGGCTGTGTCTGTGAGGGAGTCTGTAGATTGTGTTTATTGACCTCAAAAGATCCACTCTAAATGTGGACAACATCATTCCATGGGCTAGGATCCCGAATTAGATAAAAAGGAGAAAATGAGCTAAGCACTGGCATTCCCAGCTTGTGCTTCCTGATGGAAGATGTAATGTGATCAGCTGCCTTATATTCCAGCTGTAGTGGCTGCACCCTCATACTGTGAGCCTGAGCAAACCCTTCCTCCCTTCATGATCTATTGCATATTTTGCCACAGCAATGAGAAAGACAACTAATGCATGCTTCTATTTTTGATTGTTTGGTTGGTTGGTTTTGGTTTTGGTTTTGGGGTTTTTGTTTGGTTGGTTGGTTTAGCTCTAATGCTAAGCAATGTTTTCCCAGTATTTCTGTCCCATAATTTTCTTCTAGTTCCTTGAATATTACTTTTAGAAGAGGAGAAAATTAAAGACTAATTAAGATTACAAGAATCAATCTGAGAGTAGTTAAGTTTCAAAGGAATTGTTCCTTTTTATTCTCCTCTTGTGTTGTAAGGCATAATAGAAAGTAGGGTTTTAGCACACAGTAATTGCTTTCAAGACAATATAAATTGCCAAGCGTCAGACAGAGTAATCAAATTCCTGTCACTACTACCTTCCCTTGCAAGTCTCCTCACTCATGCTCTCTGCCTTCCATGAGCACACTGGCAGGCACACAGAAGTTGACGTGGGGAAGCTGTACATGCAGATGCACTCCATGTTCCAAGGTACCAGACTCTTGACGTAAGCACTCTGCACTCTATACAACCACAGTGAAAGCCATTATTTTACATGTAAAGATAGAATGTTCAGGGGTTG
Source organism: Cricetomys ansorgei (assembly GCA_026225945.1). Classification (NCBI taxonomy): domain Eukaryota; kingdom Metazoa; phylum Chordata; class Mammalia; order Rodentia; family Nesomyidae; genus Cricetomys; species Cricetomys ansorgei. The sequence continues at coordinate 7,641,166 of JAMJFZ010002307.1, read as the reverse complement.
GAGAGATGGCTCAGCAGTTACAAGTTCTTGTTTTCTTGCTGCTCTTGCGAAGGACCAGAATTCAGTTCCCAGCACCCACATCAGATGACCCACAATCACCTGTAACTCCAGTGTCAGGGGATCCAATGCCCTCGTCTGGGCTTCAAGAACATCTGCACACATATGGACGGACACACACACACACACACACACACACACACACACACATACACCTTAAAAATAAAACACCTTTCCAAAAAACATAGAAAGAATATTCTACTTTAAGAGTCTTATATGGTGTAGAGCTAAGAATTGAAACCAGAAATGTCTGGAAAACAAACAAAACTGTCTGCTGCCTTTACAATGTCTTGATTCAGATTATCAAGGGACATGCTGGGGCTGGAGTGGGATCAATACATAGGTATGTGATGAATCCGAATAGATAACATGACAAAAAGTTGAGGTTCATGGTTAAGGTTAAGGTTAAGTTACAATATAGCATCATCTCATCTCTTGTAAAAAAAAAAAAAAAAAAAAAAAGGGGGGGGGAGCAGTGTTTCTAAATCCTTGTCCATATTTTAATAAGTCTGAGATTTCCTGGTTTAAGTGTTTGTTATAGAATTAAGAAGAGCGAAGAGAAAAAGTACATCGGGAATTGAATTGAGAGAGGGCAATGCTTTTTATTGATTCTTCTTTCTTGGAGGCTCATTAACTATCAGGCAGAATTTGATGACTGCCAACAAATAAACAACATTCTCCCCATTTTAAGTTGCTAAACTGCCCCCAGCCACCACATACGGATTACTCTGAAATGTACTTATTGTTCCTGCCTGGGGTGGTTTTTTAAAAAATTCTCCTTTAGATACATAACTTCTTTTTGCTTTCCCCCAGGCTGCTAAAGGATGCACAAGGTGAAGCCTGCTTTAAAAGCTGGTATCAGAAGGTGTTGGCTGCCCTCCAGTTCTGTGCAGGAGAAGCCCTGAATGATGAGTTTTCCAAGGAACAGAAACTTGTCAGACTTTTGGGCAATATTGGAGAGAAAGTCAAGTCTGCCAGTGACTCTCAGAGAGAGGTTGGTAAAGAAATCAGTCTTTTGCATGATGTAAATGTCTGCCTTTGGCCAGCTGTTTCAGTTGCATATCTTAGAAAACAAACTCCTCAAATACATTTAGTTACAAAACTTTGAAATTAAGTTTTTTTTTTTTCCATTTACTTTTCTTAAAGTTAATATTTTCAATCACCAGGGCACAAATGTCTTTGGTATATAAGTGGCCATGTGTGACACAGACAAGACATGGCAAGGAGACACAAACTTGCAAGCGGTTTGACAAAAAAAATAGTCCCGATGAAATAATATTTTTAAATTGTATTTCACTTTTACTTGTGTGTATGTGAATTTGTCCATGTGTGAGTATGTGCACATGAGTGCAGGTATTCCCAGAGGCCATGAGAGGGCAGCAGAGGGGTGCTTCAGTTACAGGCAGTTGTGAGCTGCCTGACTCAGGTTCTGGGAGCAGAACCCAGTCCTCTGGAAAAATCAGCAAACACTCTTAGCTTTAAGCACCAGTGTAGTATCTCTACAGACCCCTAAAGTTACAACCTTAACACAGTAACACAATCAGGCTGATGGGAGAAGCTCCAAGACTAGCTCTATATTGTCCTAAAAAGAATGTTTGATAACAAATAAAATTAATCAAACGTCAGTAGTACTATGGGTAGTCATATTTGTATATTAAGACCACATGTAATAACTAAAACATTCTGCCTCTTTGTTGCTGACATAACTGTACCTAACTATTCTTTTTTCTTGACCTAGATGGAGCACATTGGATCTTTTTAATTATCTGCATCATTAACTCCCTTCATTGATAGGGGCCATTAAGGAAGTTGTTTTAAGTTTGATATGACGTACATAGGAGGGCAGTGGACTCTCACTCTCTGCATAAAGAACATTATTCAATAGTAGCCGAGATTTACTACCAACAAGAAGTTAAGGATAGAATTTATGACTAGAACATAATCTTGTCTTCAAGGAAACTCACAGGTCCCTTGCACTTTCTAAAAATAGCAAGAATGTTCAACAAGACAATATGAAAATAGCAACATACAAAATGTCCTAAGTTTGTTTCCCAAACTAGGATTTTCTTACTGGAAGTCACTGCCTTTCGTAAGAATGCCAGAAGCTATGCTACTTCACCTATGTAGGAGGTAGTAGAACTAAAATGGATAAATATGGAAGGTATTTTTAAATGGGAAATGTATAAATACCCCAAGAATACATCAGACATATGACAGTTGACAGTCTTTAAATCCATTGATTTCTCTATATTACTTCAAGGCCTTTAATTACTTTCTAATGTTAGACAAAAAAAAAAAAAAAAAATGATAGCAAATTAAATACATCTGTAGAAATTTCCAGAAACTTGGATTTAGGTTTGTTTTTCATATCTTGCTTTTTGAATCCCTCAGAGTTCGATGCACACCATAGCTAAGTAACCCAGGTACCTTTTGATAACATACATCCAGAGTTCCAGAGCGACACTGCTATTACCAACTCTTTTGCCTTAACTGACAGTGTTTGGAAAAAAAAAAAAGCTTTTCATATGCAAATCAAGAAGAGGATAAGCAAGAAGTAAGAGGGTTAATGAATATCTCTTTTTAAAAATGTTGACATTTTATTATATTTCAGTGTTTTTATTGTTTGAGAATTCCATACGTGCGTATGTGTTTTGATCAAATCCACCCGCATTCTGCCCCCTCCTGTACCTTCCCTACCATGTGTCTCTCTCAACTTTATCCACTTGTTTTTTTCAAATCACTGAGTTCACTTAGTGCTTCCAGTATGTGGATGGGTATAAGACCATCTACCAGAGCGTGGGCAGCAGTTATTGTGGCTTCTGGGAGAGGGAGATTCAGGATTGTATCTCAGAGGAAACTGACTCTCCCTCTCCCAGAAGCCACCAAATACTAATAGCTTTTCAGCTGGGATTGTGTGAGCCTTTCCTCCATTCATGTTAGCATTTTGACTGCCTTGACCTTGTGTAGGTCTTATTCGTGCAGTCACAGCTGCTGTTATTCATGTGGCAACAGCCCTTGATGTCTACAAGACACGTTTTTACATCAGTCAACAGCAACCTCTCTGACTCTTCTAAACTTTCTTCCCTCTCTTCCACAATGACCCTGGGATAGCACTCTTGCAAATTTTATTTTGTTAGTGTTGTGTATATGTATTATATGTGAGGGAGAGAAAGTTATATCATAACTTGCAGGAGTTGATTCTCTTCTTCTGCTATGGGATCTGGGGATCAAACTCTGGTTGCCAGGCTTGCCTGGGAAGCACTTTTACCTGCTGAGCCATCTCCCATCCTGATAGCTATTTGAGAAAATATTTCATTTTGTGTTTAAATAAAAGGCATTAAATTAAATATAGCTGCAGGAAATCATGAAGAGGTTTTGCTTAATGGGAGTGTTACCAAACACACAGATTTACCAATACTCCTCCTTAATTGAAACTCAAGAGAAGTTAAGAAGTGGTAACTTATAAAGGAAAATTGTTTTATTTACAATTTTGCCAAAAAAAGGGAGAAGGTGACTGTTAACTTCTTTCGTTTCCCTATAACAATATTGCAACTTTGTAAACACACATACACACACACACACACACACACACACACACACACACCCACCATGTCCAGGCTAATTTACCTATGAGATAAGTGGTTAAAACTGTTGACAATGTCTTCTTGTGTGTGACCACTGTGCAATTCCTGGGAAAATTTGAATTCTATGAGATCTGTTGATTTAGAGTCCCTCATTCAGGGTCATGGACTCCCCTCTATGAAATTCACCAGACAAATACACATATAGATAACACAAGAAGGAGAGATGCAGAAATGCCAGAGTGGAATTTTCTCTCTTCTAGATCCTAGGAGAAGTAGATTTGCCATTTGACATGAACCAAGGAAATAAGCTATGAAACTCCTGAGAGTTAATAATCAGATTAAATTTCACACAAAAAAATCTTTCAAATCTGAGTTGAAAAGAACTTACAAATGTACTCAACTGGTATTGAATGAAGTGTCTGTTCACATAAATTATTGTTCCCAACAGCAAGGTGTCATTAACGTTTTTGTCATTGGTTTACTAATTTATGTCAATATTTTTTGTCAAACACACTGACTGTTACTTATAAAACTTGATAGCTATAAGTGAATATTTTGGAAAGTTATTTGAAAAGGATCAAGTTAAAAATTGCTTAACACAGAAGTTGAAATCAGTAGACCACAATCCAGTCTAACCCACCGTGATTTTGGCAGGCGCACAATGCTTTGTTTGATATTTGCCTCTAGTTGAACCTGAGGTCACTGAGAAAGGACACGAACTCTTTAGTTGAGTGTTTTTACCATTAGTCTTTATTTTTTCCAGCCTGTTGCTCCATGGCATCATTTTACCACCTGCCTGATCAAAAAGTTAACCACAGCACCACCCCTGAGTTAAAGAGGTTATTTAATCAATACAAAGAAGGTATAACTCAAATCAAGAGTTGAGTTCCTTATTATTTCTTAAACATTGTTTTCTGATTATTTTTCTTGCAGGATGTACTAAAGAAAGAGATTGGCAGTCTGGAAAAATTCTTTAAAGATATAAAGATTTGTCATCTTCCTCTGAACCCAGCCCTCTGCATACAAGGAATTGATCGTGATGTAAGCTAACTAACTTAGATAAATGGGCTGTTTCTTTTTTAATTCTTCAGTTCATCAAATATTTTACAGCACATAAATAATTTACAAATGAGTATTGCAACTATGCTAAGGAAAATGATTTAATCCTATCCACATCATATTCTGTTGGATTCATTGTGATGAATTGGAAAGAGGATGATCTTGTAGTAGAATTTGTTGGTTTACAAATAAACTATTCATCAGTTTATTGAAAAGTGAAAGAGAAGAAAGGTATTTCTCCCACTGAATGGATTTGTTTTATTTCCTGTGTTGGTTGATTTGGGAACTCCATGCATGAAACTTTTCCATATTCCTCTGAGTTATTAAAGAAAGGACCAGCTGGCAAAGCTGGTTATAATTTCATGCCTATTTATACTATTTGTATAACATGTCTAATGCATTAATATCTTTAGCCATCCATCTCCATTTTGATTCAATTTAGTATGCATCAGCATCCATATGTCAATGTGTTATATGATATATTTTGTGATTTTACCTATACTTCTATAGCCTTTCCTAATATTTCCAGACTTACGACTTCCTGAACCTTATATTCCTAATCCTCTGTCACACAGTACCTCCCTAATCACCTTGCTCTGACTTAGAATCTTTCTTTCTCCTTTGTTCCCACTAAGCTTTATTATCCTCTTTCTCAAAAAGCTTGAGTAAAAAGACACTAATAAGAAAAATGATTGATAAGTGAGATTTGAAAGTGGAGAGGTTAAGCTCTCATGCATGAACAGCAAATGATACTTAAGTCAAGTCATAAGACAGCAAAGACAACAAACCCAATAGTTAAAAGAAAATTAGTCTATTGGTGTAAGTGTAAAAAGAGTTGCTAAAGGTTTGACACCATATCTCTATGACTTTACTACTGCAAGACCCCTTATAAACTTTCCTAATATGCTTCACAAACATATTTGGGGAAAAATATAATAAGACATTAAATACTGTAAATTGACATAAATCTATGTGGGCTAAAATTTGAAACATTAGTCATGATTTAAAATTGTCTGAGTATTCAAGTTTTAGCTGTATTTATAGACTAATAAATAGCTAGAATCTAAGCATGTTATAGATGCTTAATGTGGAAAGAAAAACAAGATCCAGGTCTGAATCCAGTCCTTATTGTGTGTGTGTGTGTGTATGTGTGTGTGTGTTTGTGTGTGTGTGCGCACACGCACATGCATGCACGCATTTAAGTAGTATAATGATCTATTTTGGCAACTAAAATTACAGGTACATTTTGACATTTTGATTTCAATATGCCTTGGGGATAAGAGGTTGAGATGGGTAGTGTTTGTGCTACGAAGTGGTCCTTGGGAAGCCAGGGTGAGCTGGCTGGACCAGCAGTCAACTGTGTGGAAGGTACTATTGCTTACTCTGATGCTAAGGCTACACTCCTTCCCTACTGGAAGGACTGTCCTGAGGCTCAGGAGCCTCCCCAAGTAGAGTGACCTCCTGGCCCTAATTTTTGTGACCTGCTCTGTCTGGAATAGAGTTGAGCATCTTAATACAACAATAGAAAGAACTGGCATAATCATATGGCATTGTCACATGGCACATTTTAATATGTCCTCTAGTTCTACTGAGCAGTGGGATAAGAACCCTTACTACTGAAATGAGTTTTGGAAAGTTGTAGTGGAATATTTGCACTTATTCTAAAATATTGTAAAGCTTCTATGCAGTAAAATGAACTTTAAAACATCTGCTATATCTGGTAGCAGGAGCTGTTAGAATCAGCTTTCTGGGTGTGGATGGGCTGCAGTTTTCTTGCATGCAGAAAGAATGCTAGTTTGGGAAATTGGTGATTGTCTGCTCAATACTTTAAGAAGAAGCAATTGATGTTCAAATTTACCTTGCCCACTGAGATCTTAACTTTAAATGAATTTTACTGTTTTATTGCTAATGAAGGAAACTTTTAATGGTCTTTTCACGTAGCCTAATCACCAGATAAGGAATGCCTTATCTGGGTCCTCGACTGACTCACTGTTAGTGATGTCAAGTCAGTGAGCTAAAGATGGGAGGTAGTTGTACTGTGGAGGTCCTGTTCCTTAATGCAAATAAGACTTTTTGTATCTGTGCATCTGTGCACTTTACTCAAAAAAAGCTCCCAAATGACCATGTGGTCAGGGTTTATCCCACCAAAGACCCTTGGCCTAAGTTGTTCAGGCTTTGAATCTCAGAGAATTATCCTTTGCTTTATTAAGCCCATTCAAGATATAGTTACATCTATAGATATACATCTATTCTAACAGAAATGCTTACAGAGCATCATAGAGACTATACTGTTGAGAAACCTTATGAAGCAATCAGTGTGGCAGGGTCTTCAGTCAGAGAGAATATCTTTTTCAGCATCAGGATCTCCTTGATGGAAGATAAACACATACATGTAGGCAATTTGGGAAATCTGTCATTTAGAACTCTTAATTGTTGACTGCAAGCAAATCATACCACAGAAAATCCTTTAAATGCAACGTGACAAGGCATCATGTCTCTTTCTGTGTTACAGACACCAAGCAAAACCACTCTTTAAATGTCTAATTGGGGAAACATATGCAGTCAAAATTCATACCTCATTATGCAACAGGAAGTCCACACTGGTGAGGGACTTTATAAATGTAATGACTATGGGAAAGTCTTGTGTTATAGTGCCAGTCTCACTGTTTATCAGAGAACCAGTTCTGAGGAGAAACTGTACAAATCACTTTAGGAAGCTATTTGGTGTGTGTAGACCACTACAGTCCCTAGCTTACATTGTAACAGAGAGTTCAATGAGTTCACTGAATGTGGGAAAGTCTTCAGTCTGGGTTCTATCCATGGATGAAAAACCCAGGCCTGATTCAACTTATTTTGTAAAGGAAGGCTCTCAAAGGCAGAGAGCAAGGGTCTTAGGCTTTCTTCATGCTCTCTTTACAAGAAAAATTCTCAAGCATGCCCCTTCAGGGAACCACTAATTATACTATTCTTTATTTCTCTTTGAATTGCTGAAGTATGGCCAGGTAAGAAAGTTGAGACTCACTTAATATACTCTAGCTCTGTAACTGAAAAAGCTAGGATTAGACATTTTATTTACCTAAGGGTTTCTGTTTTCCTCAACTATTTTTAAATCTGCATCAACCACCTGCGTTTCCCAAGAACAGAGGTCACACCTCTTTTCTCTTTTTCACCCTTTATCTTCTTTTCCTCCTTCCAGTTTTTCCATTTTACCAAACATAAAATGATCTGTAAGACTTCGATCCAGCCTTCCCTGCCCCTTCAATCTGACCTTTTTAGTCCACCTTTTAAACTTCTACTCTTAAGTTATCTTTTATAGTTTGCCTTTCCCCACCCAGGAAAAGCTTCCTCTGCCTGCTTTCAACCACATATGTCTCTCACAATCTTTAAGATCCAGTTCACCTCCAAATGACTTTATTCTTCAGATGCTTCTCCATTCAACTGTGATGAATCACTTTGTGAATTTTCAATTTAATGCATATCTATACACTTTCATGCCAATTTTCATTGACATTTTAACTTGCTATCATGCTTCTTTCTGTTAGCATCCAAATAATGGTTTGCACACAGTAGTTGTTGATAATAGAATATTCTGACTTGACTTTCAATAAATATGCTGTATGCGAAAACAAGAAATGAAACAATGAAACAGAATAGCTCCAAGTAAAATAAGAAGAGTTTCTAAGCCAGTTTTCAGTCACCTTTTGACTTTTTCTGTTCCCCTGACTTGGCATCCTTCAAAACGAGCCCCACAAACTGCAATTCAAACTGTGAAAATTATTTATCTAAACTCATTTCTGTCTAATATGTGATTTCTTAATTCTGTAGCATGGTAAGATCATATGATTCACTAATTAACTCTATAGCATGAAAAGATCATATAATTGACTAAAGGATCATCTGTTTCTTACAGCACAAACTAATGCTTCTCATACAACCCCACCTTTAAAACTATAAAACTCAAATCGATTCAGCAAGCAAGGGTTTGTGTTTGGTTAGAGATTAGATTAGATTTATGTTAACAACTAAGTTAAGAAATAGATCTCTCTCTTCTTATAGTGATCTCAGATGTCAGACATGCATATTCAAACTGATCCTTCAATATATTTTGATGTCATATTTTAATTACTTGTTAAATTGATCCAAACCCCTTTCTTTTCTTTAGTGTTGTTGTAACTCTTTGCCTTCCACATGAACTATCCACTACTCTAAGCACAGGAAGCCTTTCTACCCTCAAATAAATTAGGAAAATAAACAAGATAAAGAGTTGAGTGGAAATAGTCAACATTGGAAAACTTAAGATATAAAATGGGAAATGTGGTGAAAAAAGGGAAACTATGCTATGTTGTTATCTACAAAGAAAACATTCACTAACAGAGAAATGTTTTAATTCTTCCAAGTACCCTTTCTGCTATTGAGCTCAGCAGAACACATCTCATATCCATTAGCTCATGTATCTTTTTCCAAAATGCACAAGATAAGGTTTCTCTACAGTATAGTAAAGGCACACTAAGTAATAATAATTTTAAAACCTTATTGCTAATAAGATGCAGTCCCAAGATTAGAATTCAGGTCTCTCTGAACTGTGGATTCATGTTTCTTTAAAGTGTGCTCCGGGGTCATATAAAGAAAAAACTCTTAGTTTATTTTATGCATAAATCTATCTATCCTGATTGCTTGATGTAGCAGTTACTTTTCTGTTGCTGTGGTAAAGCACCAGTTAAGGAAGAAAGGATTTCTTTTCACTTAACAGTTCCAGTAGAAAGGAGTCCATCATGTTGGGAAAAGCATGACACCAGGCAGTTGAAACAGAAAGCCGGCTGATCAGATTGTTACCCACACACTGGAAGCAGAGAGAGAAAGCAGGAAGTGGGGCCCAAAGTCTATCCCTGGAGTTGTTCCTCCAGCAATACTCTGCCTCCTAAAGGTTCCATACTTCCCCAAACATCACCAGCAGCTATGGATCAAGTTTTCAAACATATGAGTTTATGGAGAACATGTCTTAGTCAAAGCACCACATTTATGCTACACAAAGGATGTTCACATACTGCTAAGATAGTGAGGGGGTACATAACTTCATCATGCTTCCCAGAAGGACATGGAATTTAAAGCTTGAGAAATACTTCTAGAATTTATATTTAATAGTTTGGAATGTGGTTGAAAAATTGCATTGGAAGGTTTTTAGTCTACCATAAAGCTGGCTTCTTGACTTTAAAGTACAGTATATAACACACTTATTTGAGGAGGATATGTTGTGTAATCCCCTGATTAATATGTGGACTCGAGTCTGTAAATACTATGGACAGCATATTCCATGTAAATATACTACACAAAGATTGTTCACATACTAGCAGGATAGTGAGATGGTACGTAATTTCATCATGAGGTTCAGAAGGGTATGCGATTGAAAGTTCAAGAACTAATCCTGAAATTTTCCATCTAATAGTTCTGCAGACACCTGAAGCTGCAGAAGGCAAGATGTGAAGAAAAGCACACTGTGACAAGTACTTGAGATTGCTCCACTAATGTTAGCAGGTTTATTTTTGACAAATGCAATTCCTTGTTTCAAAGTATAAAAATTATACCTCTTTGTTTTGTTTACTCATCTAGCAAATTCTGCAAGGGACTGTGATTTTCACAAAGGCATTGTCTTTACCTTATTTTGCTCACCATTTTTCTCCTCGTCTCCTATAGGCATGTTCATATTTCACATCGAACGCTTTGCCATTGAAGATTACTTTCATCAATGCTAATCCAATGGGAAAAAACATCAGTGTTATTTTTAAGGTACAGTAACTCTCCTGAATCCCAAAATTGATTCCATAAGCAGAACTATTGATTTATTGCTCACAAAAAGAAATGATTGCAGTTATTTTCCTCTGGCAAAAACACAGAGGTTTCCCAATTATTTTAGAGTCTGTCTCTTTACAGAATTATAGTGCATGCCAAGCTGATTGGCAATAAATCAAATGCTACTGGCTAAATGCCAGGTAACCTTCAGTTCAAACCTTAAACTAAGTTTGAATAAATGAAGGTATATGATCACTTTTGAATGAAAGAGAAAGTGAAATGTGTGACAAGCTACCAGAAGCAGAATTTTATTTTAGTCTAGGTAAAAAATAAAAATGGTGGGCATTACCTGGAACCCGAATGGTATAAACTGCTTTTAGGTTTAAGGTAGCTTTTTTGTCTGCAAATATTCGTTTATTTTTAAATGTTTTAATTTTTTAAAAATTGTGTTATATGCATGAATACACATATCTACGTGTGTGCATACACACACACACACACACACACACACACACACATTATGGAGTGTGCATGAAAGGTCTTGTGGGAGCTGGTTTTCCTCTTCCACCACATTGGTCCTGGGACCAACTCAGGTCATCAGGCTTGGTCTTTACACATTGAACCATCTCACCAGCCATGCTTATTATTGTTTCTGTTGATTCTTCTTCTTATTATTTTTAAAAGATGGTTTCGACTGACTTTGAACTGCTGTTCCTCCAACCTCTACCTCCCACGTGCTAAAATTCCAGGCATGAATCATCACTTGCCTATTTCAGTAAATTGGATTATTTTCTTTTATCTATAAATAAAAATAATTAAAGAGCATTTCAATCTTCCCATGAACCCATGGAAAAAGAGTAAAAGGTAGTAACAGGGTTGTAGATGGGGCACAAAGTGGCACTAACGAGGAGGCATAAGGAGACGGGACTGCCAATCATCCGGTTAATATAGCCAACTATTCACCAATGTCTTGAGTGGCTCTGGAGGATTCTGGCTAATTTGGGAAATAAGGATGATCATGTTCACACTTTGCCTTTGACTCTTAGAACTCTCTTAAGCCTCCATGATTACTTTCATCCCCAAATGCTCCATTTTACATTAAGAAAAAAGAAAGACACATTTTCAAGAGTCTTTGTATAAATTAGAGGACATTCAAAAATTCAAATTCTCATTTATGTGAAAGCGCAGAAAGAGCTTTCCCATTTTGGACCCTCTGCATTTTCTAATGCAAACCACTAATGTAAACCACTCCTTTTTTGTTTCTTATTGTCAAAAAAAGTTTCCTCTAAAAACTGCCTTGCAGCCTCCACAGTGAAGATCAATGATTCACAGGCACCACATCATGTGTGTGCTATTTATGGCCTAGTGAGGAAGCCAGTGGGATTCTAATCTCATCCCCGTGCAGAAGCTTGTGATAGAGCTGATGATCTTCACTTCCAGATCTCCCTTGGTTTAGCTTGGCTCTTTAAATATTTGTTTGGCCCCTCTGTGAATCTAAGAAAATATATGGATAATAAAAAGAGAGACTACTATCAAGGGCAACATTCCAAGCAATGTCTCTCATTCGATGGCTGAAGCTTCTATGATCATTTAAAGGCCAAATCTCGCTCTCTTTATCTGCTGTACTGTTAGTGCTAATGAGACAAGAAAAAACACCCTAAGTTGAGCTGGAAATGTATCCAAGAAAAGAAATGGCATAATCATATTTGAATGCTTTGAAAGGAACTCAGAGAGATATAGAGTCTGCAATCTTGTTTTTAATAGGCGGGGGATGATCTTCGACAGGATATGCTGGTTCTGCAGATTATTGAAGTGATGGACAACATTTGGCTGCAGGAGGGCCTAGATATGCAAATGATCATTTATAGGTGTCTATCCACAGGAAAAGCTCAAGGTCAGTACAGATTTGAAAATAAGGTGATTCACATTATTTACCTTGCTTGTTCACTGGCGATGTGTCACAAGCCAACAGCTTTTACTTTAGGCTCCACATTCAAAGATCCAAAGATTCCTTTTCTAAAGAAGAACAATTTTCAAAAGCATAACATGCTTTTAGATATCAATTGTGACTTTGCAATTCAGATGTTAACTGACATTCTTTTGATTCCCTCTAGGAGTTAGTTGCATTAATGATGACTCCTTATTTCTTCATTTCCTGAGATAATGTATAAGCTGGCATCTGCAGTGATGTTATCATGGTACTCAGCATCACAGACTAGTGCTGTAACAGATAATGATAGCCTAGGAAGAGATTCAGATACAAGCTTCAAAGGGAAATTTTCTCCTGAATTCATGTCACTTTTGCACAAGTATAAAATCAACCTTTTATAAGACTAGCACCATCTATAATAAAATAGCCTGACCATTCAAAACTATTGTCATCATCAACACGCTTAAAATTTGTATATGTTTCAAGAAACCCTAAACATTATAAATACATGGTATAACAACATTTATTAATTGTGTGTGTGTGTGTGTGCGTGCGTGCAATGTAGCTGGGTAGGATCATGCATGCAATGGTGCATGTGTGGAGGTCAGACGACAACTTTTGGGTTAGTTCTCTTCATCTACCATGTTGGTCCTGAGAATCAAATTCAGGTCATCAGGCTTGAGGGGCAAGAGCATTTATTTGCTCAGCCATCTCACTAGCCCAGAACTGGCATTTAATTTCTAAAAGACTTTTAATAGCTATCAGATCAGTCAAAATGAGCAAATATGTACACGTTGAGCACAGTTCAATATTTCTTTTCCTTTGTAAAATCCAGACATAAATATGGAAGGAAAGACTACATGATTTAGGTCCACTGATCAGTCTTATTTAGGGAGAATATTAATGTTTTTATTCTGCAAGTTTGCTAACTTTCACATTGATGCTTGCAATTGCACAGATCCTTGGAATTTCCTACATAGTTACACTACTTATAAATATTTTCTCTTTTTAGAATATTTTAATGGTGAACATTCACCCTATTATTTCCTTAAAGCATGTCATACGTTTTGTTCATATTCACTCTCATACCCTTCCTTCCCTTTCTACTTCTGCCCTTTTCCCTTCATGTCAGTCTCCTCCTTCCGTGCTCCAGCGTCCCATATGTTTGTATGTCATTCAAATACATATATGTACATATATTCATACATATATATTATACACATATATTATATGTGTGTGTATGTATGTATATATATATAAATATTTATATGATTTTTATGTATCTATAAAAAGCTTAGGTTCCACAAATGGAAGAAAATACAGTATTTTTCTTTCTAATCCTAGATTATATCACTTCATATAATATAGTGGTCTCTCTTCACATCCATTTTCCAGCAAGCAACATCACTTCATTCTTCTTTGTGGCTAAATAAAACTCCATTGTGTATATGCCACATTCTCTTTATCTGTTATATGGTTTCATTCCCTTACTCTGAAAGAAAAATTTCTAAATAATAAAGCCATTCTTTTCAATTCAAAGAGATCTACTATTTAGACTCATTGTTGCAAAAGTGTCATTGCTATGAATTTCCTCTCTTCCTGAGGCCCTGGAAGCAGACTCAGTGCCCTAGGCAGTATGTCTTGAGAGGTTATCTGCTAAGCACAGAATCCCCTCCCAGCTGATGCAGAAGCAACCACTGCAGATTAGAGACCAGCATACTTTTGTGCCAATAGTAGGGGCCTTTCTCCAAGGAAAGGGGCCCCCAACCTTTTTCTAATTTCTTAAATAAAAAAAAAAACAGTCTTTGATTACTGCTGCATTGGAATTGTCATTTTTTTTTTTTTTTTTTTTTTTTGCTTTCCACCCTTCCCAGTCACACAGAAGGGACCTAATTCTTCTACACCCTAATCTGCTGGAAAGTAAGAATAGAGGCAATTATGCTGACAGAATACTTCTTCAACAAAAACAGAGAGTTAAATAAACATCATCTTCAGAAGACAAGGTTGATTTTTCATTACATTCTGAGGCTTATTGAATTCCTTTTGTTCAAAAAGCTTTCGGTTTTATGGTCCCTCTCTGTGGTCATAGAATTTTTCTGGTGCCCTTTGTCCTCTTGAGCATTTGATTGTGTGACTCTTCTTATTGTGAGGATTGCAAATATCAGAAAGTCTAGATTCAATTTATTTCAGAGATTTTATTTATAAAGCAGTGCCTAGAGAGTTGTTGGGGGTATTTATTTCAGGAGAGGCTGAAACACTATTTAAATCCTTATCCTGTATAGACTAAAAATCAGAGGTCCTGAAAATATTTACGTGTTAACAACCATAGGAGCACAGTGAAGAGCCTTGATAGATGTGCCTTGGAGGCAAAGGTCCTACTTAAGTTCAATCAATACATGCTCCCTTTTAAATGAAATCATTATTACAGCTTCTCTTTAACGCTGTCAGGCAGGGAAGAGGCATGTGGCTCCCTGCATGGCTTCTGATCATTCTCAGAAATTCAGCATTTAAAGATGGTGTTTCAATTAACAGAATTTTGTTTTTAAAGTTTCTTCTCCCCCCTCCTCTCTCTCTGTAAAGAGTCATGAGTGCACTCATGTTTAAGCATATGGATGTCAAATGTGTGTGCATGCACATGTGTGTGAAAGCTACATGTTGAAGGGAGATATCTTCCCCTTTACTTTCTTTCTATTCTATATATTAAGGTATGGTATTTTTTAATTCTTGAGATTTTTTTTTACATGAAAGAAATGAAATATGATCATATCTACTCCATTTTGTCTTCCTCCTGTCTTCTGTACCTGGCATGGCTATTGCACTCATGAACTTGAGCAGCTGGGGGTCACCTCCACAAGATCTGCACAAGATCAAGCCAGTTGAAGCTCAAGCATAGTTAGGGCATGTGATATCCAAACCCCGCCCTGTACTGAGGAACTGTTGGCAGTTGACAGTTTCTGAGGGTGGGGTGATGAATCACTCTTTTTGAGGATGTGACCACTGGTAGGATACCTGTGATTCCATGGATGGCTCCACATCTGTGCACACGCAGGCAGCACTAATGCACTAACTCTATTGAGGTACAAGAAGAAAGGGGAAGAAGAGAAGAAATGGGAGTCTTGCTGACTCCGGAGCTTTCAGACTTAGGAGTCTGGCTACTCACCTTGCCCTTTATCCACCTCTTGAAGGCTAGCATTTGCAGACATACTGCCGTGCCCTCCTGACATTTACATAAATATTGGGGAACTAAGCTCCAGTTCTCATGCTTTTTTTAGCAAGCACTTTACCAATGAACCATTTCTGCAGCACTCTGAGCAGAGTCTTTCATTGGCTGTCTACTGTAGGTCTAGAAAGAAACCATGATTTGCTTTCTGAAGAAAACCTAACATAGTTAAATCGATGAGACTTAAGAAGAATGATCAGGAGTCCTCTCTCTACAGAGAAGGCTTGAGGAGAAACAGGAAGTGAAGACTGCGCAGACAATCACTGTTGCCACCCACATCGAGGTCCATGGTCTAAGTGCATCTTGTCCTGGGAGGTTCGTTTCCTTAATCTCTCTCTGTTACCATCCAGGATTGATAGAGATGGTGCCAGATGCTATAACACTTGCCAAGATCCATCTCCACTCTGGGCTGATAGGACCTCTGAAAGAAAACACCATCAAGAAGTGGTTCAGTCAGCACAACCACTTAAAGGAAGATTATGAGAAGGTTTGTTCTTCTGGAACTAATTTTAATGTACTTAAGTAAGAATATGCTCTGGTCCACTGGATATTGTGATTTATGGGAGAGTAAATTAAGTCCACCTTGAGTTCTAATTCACTCATTCATCAGCCCGGTGAGAACTGCCCAATTTAACTAGCATATGAGCTAGATGAAAGTCTCTGAATTTTGTTTTGCATCTGGATGAAGTTCCTGGCTTTGAATAAAGAATCTCTTCACTCAGAGATCTCTCTTTCAGCAAACATACTGCAGAGGTGAGGTCTTCTGAAACTAAATAAACCCAGTAGCTTCTTCCTATTAGCAGACAATCTCCAATGTTTATAAATAAGCACCGTTGCTAACTTTTTTTTCTGTTCTGCCCTGACCTTTTTTGGTTTTTTTTGAGACAAGGTTTCTCTGTTGTAACTCTGACTGTCCTGGAACTCACCCTGTAGACCAGGGTGGCCTCAAACTCACAGAGATCCACCTGCCTCTGTCTCTCAAGTGCTGGAATTAAAGGTGTATGCCACCACCGCCTGGCTCTGCCCTGACTTTTCATGTACTATTGTTAAATGTCTCATAGAATGCAAAATAGGTAGATGACAGAAATAGACAAGATATAGATGATTGATAGATGATAGATAAATATTGATTATAGATAATAGAGATCTATAGGTAGCATATATAGTATATAGGTGGGTGGGTAATAGGAATGACAATATGGAATAGATGATGTATATAAGAGATAGATGGTCGATAATTATTGATGCCGTTTCTCTTTACCATTGTCATGTTCTATCATTGTTTTTAAATGGCAGGCCTTGAGAAACTTTCTTTACTCTTGTGCTGGCTGGTGTGTGGTGACATTCATCTTGGGAGTCTGTGACCGACATAATGACAATATCATGCTGACAAAGTCAGGCCACATGTTTCACATTGACTTTGGAAAATTCTTGGGTCATGCACAAACATTTGGTGGCATAAAAAGGTCAGTACACAAACATTTATTACAGCAATTAAGCAATGTCCTAAATAATATATCGCGTGTAATGGCAGAGAAGCTCAGCCAATGACTTGTGTCAAATCCCCCAGGGTAATATAAGTAGGATTTCAAGTCTAATAAGATGGAAGGAAAGTTTTTTTTCAGTAAATTATTAACAGAAGTGTTTCTTCAAGATGTTAAGAAACTACATTGGTCTTCTTCCTTGGGTTACTAAATGTATTCCAACGAATTGTTTCAATTAATATTTTTGTTTTCTCATAAACTTCGAATGGGGAATTGGACATGAGTTTATAGTCTTGATCCATCTAGTGTATTGCCTGTAATAGACAACCACCAGTATTTTAAACGTAATACAATTAGCCAACTCTCCAACCTGACTTAGCCTTGAATCATTCCTCAGATATTTAGTGAGTGCCCACCAATCAAAGCATTACGGGCATTAGGATAAACAACTGTACAAACCCTTCATTGTTGTGGTCGAAGTGCATCTAGATCTACAGCTGGTAGTTCTGATTTAGAAGGTTCTGGGACCTTCAGGAGGTAGAGCCTGACTAAAATAAGTGGGTCACTGGTGGGGAGTTAAGGTTTATTGGTTCCTCTCCACTGTGTCCTGTCTACTCTCTGTGTGTATGTATGTAGAAAGAAACAACACAACCTTACACTCTGGATGTCATGTTTAAACCTCTGTGATCAACTACATTCCTTCCCATTGTGTGTTAAAACAAACCCTTCCTGATATCTGGCCAAAGTAACGAGAAAAGTAACTAAAAGCAACATTAATTCTAATAAGCAAAGACATGGTGTAAGGAAATGAACTTCTGTTAGGAAACACAAAGCAAATAACTCAGGTGAAAGTGGCTGGGGCAGGTGTGCTGCTTTAAAGAGACTTCTCAGAGGAGGAGACAGAGAGGTATAGGGTCAATGAGCAGCAGCCCGTGGAGATGCTTCATGGAGGAAAGAGTCCAGGGAGACACAGAAAATAGAACATTGCCCTGTCCTGAGATTTCTGGAAATGTAGAATTCTCAACCCTGTGCCAAAGCTGCCCTGCAGGTGCTCTGAGCTTTCTAACTTCAAAGACAGCAATGCATCTCAGAAGGATTTCACACCCTGTCCATAAACAAGCAGTACCTTTTATTGCTTTAATTGTAGGATTAAAAGGGATTGACACTGGCAAATTAAATCAAAGGGCACCACAGCCCCAGCGTTGCTGGAATACCCTGCCATGGAAATAACAAGGAATGTCTCCAATTTCCTAAAGCCAATTGGATTTTCTTTTGAAGTATTGCTTAATTATAATCTTTGTTTCTCCATTTCCTCTTAACAAAGTCATAAATAAAAGTGATTACAAAGTCAGGCATCCACAATGCAAAATTTCAGTCAGTTCTTAGGTAATAATGTCTGTATAGCAACTTCATTATGTAAGGGAAGGTGTAGTAATAAACTCAAACTTGAATGTGGTAAATCCCTGTTGGTGGCTTTGTCTTATAAAGCAGGAGAAACTAAGGAGAGCTTCATCTGTGATCATAATTGTTCTTCTAACTCATTTTTTTAAAAAACTGTACTTACTGTTACATTGCCAGTGTACATGGACTTCCACTTTGGCGATGCTAACCTTACACTGAGTCATTCTGTCTGTCTTTCCTACATATTTTTATTGATTAAATTTGACGGTGTCAAACATGGATGCAGTCTATTCTGTTTGGTCTCACCCCACCCTCTCTTATATTCCTCTCACTCCCGTCATCCCTACACAGGCCTCCCTCTAGGTCCCGTTCTCACATTGATGCCTTCTTGTTTTGTTCTGTAACCCATTATTTTTAACTGGATACTCCATGCGCCGTGGTTTGGAACTATTCATTGGAGCCCATGGGTTCAACATCCGGTGCAGCACTGAAGGCAGTGACTGTCCCTTCCCCAGAGTGCATAAGTTGCCATAGTAGAGCATGGAGGAGGTACTGGTTAATTTTTGCTGTCAACTTGACACAAAGTAAGTTACCTGAGAAAGAGGAACCTTAGTTAAGAAAATGCCTCCATCAAAATGGCCTGTGGCTTATCTGTGGAACATTTTCTTGACTGCTAATTGGTGAAACGACAGTCCAGTACATTATGGGTGGATAATTTTGGGCACTCTGAGCAGGTGATCCTGGTTTTGGTTTTTGATTTGGTGTGTGTGTGTGTCTGTGTCTGTGTGTGTGTGTGTGTGTGTGTGTGTGTGTGTGTGTGTGTGTTATGTTATCTGAACATGAGTTAGAGAGAGCTAGCCACTAGGCAGTGTTCCTTTGGGGGTTTACTAACGGATGGTCCTATGCATTTCCAGTACAGGTGAGTGTAGCTACTGTGAGATCATATTTTCAATGGCCCTGTCCTACCCTGAAAATGGCTTTCAACACCTTTTTTTCCATATTCCTCAGCTCTTACATTCTTTCCATTTCCCCTTCGACACTCTTCTCTGATTCTTAGAGAGTGTCTTATTTAGGGCTGAGCACCCAGCCAGCATTTATTCTAAGAATCTTGATAGTTTTGAGTTTTTAATTCACTACGGTTCACTGACTACGCGAGGTGTTAGAAGGGCAGCAGAAGTGAGCTTGCGTCTGTGGATTCCAGGACTCCTCACCTGTATGTACAAGGTATTAAAGGGGCAGCAAACGAGTAGTCTTTCTTGAAGTTTTCTTTCTAAATAATTTCCATCTTTTAAATAAAAAAGTCATGCTATCCTGTGTTTTATTCATTAAAAAAAATAGTATCTGACATTATACATTTTCTTCCCATGTCTGCCCTTTCTAGTATTAATCACTCCCAATTTTCATACAGCAAAAGGCCTTGTGTCCTTGATCATACATTCCCAGGAACTTAACAGGAAGCTGGTGTCCCAACAGGCTGGCACTTGCTGCTAGCAGAAAAGAAAGTACCATAACATAACTGTGAAAATAACTATATTAAAATATGAAAAAGCCCTATGAGATAAAATAATTTTAGAGGTTATATGAGCACTAGTTAAAGTCAGCTACCCTGAAGACAAGCTTTGTGTGTATGTGTGTGTGAGAAATATGTGTGCTTTGTGTGTTTTATCCTAGAACTCTTATGTATTTAACATACAATCTTCAGTAAATTCCTTTGTTGTAC
The DNA here is from genome assembly GCA_026225945.1 of Cricetomys ansorgei. Taxonomy (NCBI): domain Eukaryota; kingdom Metazoa; phylum Chordata; class Mammalia; order Rodentia; family Nesomyidae; genus Cricetomys; species Cricetomys ansorgei. The sequence continues at coordinate 7,620,924 of JAMJFZ010002307.1, read as the reverse complement.
CTCAGTTTTCTCATCTATAATGTGGACTTTTGTTTGAAGATAGAATGATTCTGTATAGTAAAGGGTTCAGAGGAACGTACTGTACTTCAGCAAGCCATCTTTAACCTGGGGTATAATTTTGGATAGGAGCAGAGGTAGGCTGGACCTGGCCAAGGTCATGTGGGCTTGCAAGAGCCTGTTCTGTGCACTCCTTCTCAACAATGTCCTAATGGCATCACATTACTAGCTAGAAATCAGCCATAATGGGAATATTTGTACCATGGAAATTGACAACAGTTGAAAGTTCATACACTAATTATCTTCAAGGAGAAAATTCTGTAGGTTCAGCTGAAAACAAAACAAAACAAAACAAAAAAAAACGGATGACTGAGAAAAGTTTGAGAGTGAAAAGAGACAGAAGAGAGCAATGTAAACACTGATCATCTTGTCTTCCTGCCTCTGTGAGCCACACTCATCACCTGTGCTGCCTCCTTAGCTTGTCGAGGGTACAATATGCCTCTCACTGTCAGCCTTTCTTAGCCCTGATTCTAAATCTAGTCTTTAAGGAAAGTCTACAAATATGCCCCTAAAATAGGTGATATTTAGGAACTTCAGCTGGATCTATGGACACAGCCTTGTGGTGCAATTATTTGTATAGCATGTGTCCAATTCACAGCATATAAAAGTGGGGAGGAAGGAAGGGAGCAAGGAAAGGTTCAAGGAAAGGAGAGAGAGAGGAAAGGAGGGAGGGAGGATGGAGGGAGAGGGGGAAACAAGGAAGAAGTAAGGAAGGGATGGAGGGAAGAAGGGGGGGTGGAAAAAAGGGAGGGAAGAGGGAAGAAGAGGGGAAGGAAGGAGGAAGGAAGGAGGGAGGGAAGGAGGGAAGGAGGGAGGAAGGAAGGAGACAAGGTCATGCTTCTGATGCTGGGTGAGTTCAGTGCTGAGCTTAGTAAGAAATACTGTCTATTTCAACTACTAGTAAAAGAAATTCTTTCAGAGTAACTTCAGTTCATCTTATATTTTAACCTTCGACCTAGTTTTAGACCCTAACCTCCTACTTCAAATGTGGTGACACAGGCATGACTCTCACCATGCACTAGAGCATTGAAGAACTTGCCCTCATATCCAGACTAACTTCTGTTCCAAGCCAGTGTCATAATTCCACAGAAATCATAGCAGTGCATGTCTCTTGATCTATGCATGAGTCAAAGGAAAATCAAATAGTAAATTTGAGGATACAGTCAGTCTCCTAGCCCTCATGAAATCCTGGCTCACTACAAATACAGGTCATAGGCATATGAGAAGGCCTGGCTATTTTGAAGGGTTTGATCTTTTGTTTGCCACTTTCTAACAAAAGACAGGATATAACTGAGTCTCAGAGGAGTCCCTGACTCGTATCTAACTTTGTTAAGCAGTTGAAGATCAGGACTTCCAAGAGGCTGAGGATACACAGTACTTCTACAAGGATTGGACAGGAAGGAAAACACTTTGTGCTTAAGAAATTATTGGTGAAGCTCTCCTCAGCTGATAATTGCTGAGAGCGTGGAGTTCTCATGGGAGTTTAGTGTTCATTCTGTAATAGCATGCTCACGTTGACACTGTGGTTATATTGCTCATGTGTGGTTTCCAGAGCTGCCTAATTACACAAGATTCTATCCTACTCAATGGAGACTCCAGATTTGCCTCCCCAATTAACGACTGCATATTAGACAAGAGACTTGTATTCTTTCTGCTGGGCAGCAAAATGTGCCTTTTGGAATGTGGGTCATTTGTGATCTCAAGGAAAAGGTGAGCTTAAGCATCCCCAGTGCACTTCAGCCATTTGTGCCTGTGCTAATGACATCATCTGCAATTGGGGAAGTGCACAGCTTTCAGAGGTCTTCAAAATAATACATCTTAATGTTGCTATGGTATTTGTTCTCAACTCAAACATTTCAGTTTCCTGAAAGTAATAAAAATAATCTTGATAACAGTGACAAAGTGTGTCTCATTACCAAGGCCTGCATTTTAGTTCAAGTACCAAGTACATAATTCAGACACTCAAATCTTTCAAGCCTGAGACCAAAGTCTCCAGGCTTCTATTTACTGACTCTTATCAGTCTCCCTATTAAAGGAAGTAATGCTGCGCTGCTCATAGATTCCAGCAGACACATTTTATGGTCACATGTCCACGTCAGAGCCTGGTGTTTCCATTCCACTCTGCATTCCCTCCTTCCATCACCAGTATAGAAGCCTGCAGCTCTATCCTGGTGTGGCTTTGGTACAGGCAGAAAACATGTTGCCTCATATTCTCTGAAAATAGTCAAAAATAACTTTTGAAAACCTCATACATACTTGACATGTAATAGCTTCATGAATCGAGACAGACACACCTCAAGATAGGAACTGTTATTTTCTATGTTTTGCAAGTGAAGGCAAAGAATACTCTTAGCTGTTATAATGCATGTGAGGGTGCCAGTCAATGGCAGCATAATCACTGGATGCTGCCATAAAGCTGCCATTTCTCACCAATCCCAACACAGCTTGTTCTCCCCTGCCTTGAGACAGGTGGCAGTTTCTTTAGTTAGTGCCCTATGTTACGTTTGTCACATATTTATAGTCTTGACATGTATTAAATTCATACACTAAAAACCTATAATCAAATGTCTTACAAGATGTGTGAACTGTGAAAGATACAAAAACTAAAGCTAAGTGTGGCAGTAACTAGGGTAGCTCTTTTTGATATGAGCATATTCTTTTTTAGTGCAAAGTAGGCAAAACTCTATACTGTTTTTATTTTTAAAATAAAAATGTTAAGCAGGCATAAGTAACAATACCTTAGGATATGTGACTTAAATTTCAGGGGCTACTCATGTTCATTCTGTATACTTTAGTATGACCAGAGACTTCCCCCCCACCCTGAGTTATTGAGGTGAAGCCCATGACATTAACTAGACTACATGACTCACATTTGAGAAAGGCGCTTCTGCAATTATTGTGCCTTAAATAATTCTTTTTTATAATACTTTTTATTAATAATTTGAGTTTCATACAATGTATCTTGATAACACCCTCTTCCCATTCCTCCCTGCTCCATACTCCCACCCCTGTGCCCTCATAAAACAAAAACAAAAAAAAAAAGAAAAGAAAATCATGCTTGTATGGCAGGAGAATGGATGGTAGGCTTCACCATGGTCTTTGGAGGCTGCTCTGATTGTGGACTTTGACCTGGCCTATCCTAACCCAAAACAAAGCAGGATAAGAGTTTGACCTGAAGTTTGGCCTCACCACCCAAACCCTCTCTCTGGTAACCTGTAAGCACAAGGTCATCCCACAAGCTCCCAGATATCTCACAGGTACCAGGGCCTCCCACAGGCAATTAGTCATCCCTCGGGCACCTGGACATCACACAGGCACTCAGTCATCCAACAGTCACCAGGATCTCCCACAGGCATCAGTGCACCCTGCATGCACCGAGACATTGTGCAGGCACCAGGCCCCCTGGCAGGTACTTGGACATTCCACAGGTGCCAGGGAATCCTGCAGATACCCAGATGCCATGCAGGCACCCAGCCAACCCACAAACACCCAGACATCAGAGACGCACACAGTCTTCCCCCAGGAAAACTTAGGCAACTGGTCATCCTGCTGGGACCCAGACATCCCATAGGCAGCACCAAGATGTCCCATGTGTGCCCAGATATCCTGCAGGCACTCTTTAATAGGGAAGTCTTCTAAAAGGCTGAAGAGTTGACTCATTGGGTAAGATGTGTCAAGATCCAAGTTTGATCTCAGGAACCGCATGGTAAGAAGGAGAGAACTGACTTCTGCAAGTTATCCTCTGATCTCCCAACATATGCCATGACATATGCACTAGTGTGCATGTGTGTATGTGTGTGTGTGTGAGAGAGAGAGAGACAGAAACAGAGAGAGAGACAGAGAGAGAGAGAGACAGAGAGAGAGAGACAGAGAGAGATGTAATAAAAATGGGAGCCATTTATTTTCTGAGTCTGCTCATCATTATTTATGGGGGATTTCAGCAAGCAGAACCCTTCTGAGTTTAAGGATACAGCATCTCATGTAGTCAGACTTCATTGTTACAATCAGCATGCTTCATCCATTCCCTTAACTCTCAATTTTACAGTAGAGGCAATTCCACTGTGAGGGCTAACATTACTGTTACTATGGCATTTCTTGAAGACAAAGACATTTAAAATTCATAACAAATAATTTTAATAATAGCAACCAGGTATGTCTTATTGCTGAATGCATATTTCAGCTCAAGGCACAAATGCATCACTGAAACATGGCATCTTAATAGTGTCTGGTAAAATAATGGTGGGCAATAAGACAGAAATCCTATATATGCTTTGCCAGTTGTCCTTAATGGTAGTAGTTTATAAACGTGCAGAACTATTAGATAATTACTACAACAAGGCACATGATAGTAGAGAGATTTCAATAGGAAATGAAGATAACCATCTAGGCTGCAGAGACAGCTCAGTAGGTAAAGTCATTTTTTCCACCAAGACTGAAAACCTGAGTTTTATCCCTGGGATGGACACGCGCGCGCGCACGTGCACACACACACACACACACACACACACACTCAAATAAATATATAAACATTTAAAAAATTGGAAAGGGTTAGTGCATTTTGGAGATGGTTATTTGGGTAAGAAAGCTCATTGCGCAAGCATGAAGACCTGAGATCATATCCCTAAGACCTACAAAAAAAACAAAAATGAAAACCAAGTGTGGCCATATGTGTGGATGTAACCCCAGCATTGTGAGGGGCACAGATAGGAATATACCTGAATCTTGCTGACTGTCTACTGTCTTTAAGTTCAATAAAAGACCCTGTCAAGAGAACAAGGTGGAGAATGATAAAGCAGGATACCCAACATTCTATTCTGATCTATACACACATACACATATGCACATGCACATGCGCAAACACATACATGCACACACACATAGGTTAGTAGACTGAACACCACAAACACACACACACACACACACACACACACACACACACGGTATTGGGAGTAGAAGGAAAAGGCAAAGGCATGTTCATATTGTGAGTAGCCATGTGGATGTAGAGGTGAGGCATGTCAGAAGCCAGCCCTGCATGGCTAGAATGGTGCACACCACACAGCCAGCACCTTACCACCCCTGTCCTTCAGTGGAGCTGCTTTCCCCTGGCCACCTCGCTTTTCCATTATGCAACACATTTTGAGCTCACACACCCAGCATTCTAATCAGTAAACCAACTGCTCCTCCTCCTATACTGAGAACACAAACCCATCCACACAGATCCTGCTTTACTATGGAATGTGAACCTCCCATGCTTGCTTACATCAGTATCTAACTCGTTTCCTTCCTAAATGGATGCTTTAGAGTCATTTTCCTCTCCTCTCTTGATGACCATTGTAGTCTCAGCAACTCATGCTTTCTTTGCACATTTATCATTCACTACCCAAATAATCTTTACAGATAAAAATGAGTCCTTAAAGTTCAAATAACTTTGCTCCACTGAGCCCGATCTTCATGCTTCTCTGCTCATCTTTACTCCTGGAAAGGTTTCCTATAAATTATTCACCTTACTATTCATTTTGTAAGCTTATCGATTGGGATTGATTCTTTATTATTTAATAAAACCTGTACTGACTTGAACACTACTCATTTTCCCTTTTCCTGATTTACCGGAAGGTCTCAATAGTGTTGACTCTTCCATTGCCTTCTTCAAGGCATCCCTCTGTCTCAGAAAACCTTCCTATGCTGCCTTCTGCAAGGCATTCCCAGTGTTCTTTCTCCTTAGTCATCAAATGTTTGATTCTTCTTTTGTGTTATCATCTACACCCAGACATTTCAATAAAAATGTTAATAATATCTTTTGAGATGATTGTAGATTCACATGTGATCATAATAAAAAAAGACAAGGAAGACAAGATCTTATATACACATTACCAGTTTTTTTTTAACCAATAGTAACATCTTATAGAAATACGCCTTATCACAACAATGTACCAAAGATGACACAGTCAAGATACAGAAATGAACCTCCCCGTTGCATCCTTCATGTAGCCCTTGCACAGGTACACCTACCTATCATCCACAACTCTACTCCATCTCATGACAATCTTTCATCTATTCGCCATTTCTACAGTTTTGTGATGTCAAAAATGCTATACAAATAGAATCATCTTGAAAGTACTATCTGAGCCATTTTATTTTTATTTTTTTTACTATAGTATATGTCTCAGGAGAGTCGATACAAGCTGTTGTGTTTTCAAAGTTGTGCTTTTTGATTGACAAATAACAGTCTGCAATCAGAGCAGTGCAGTCTGTTGAGCCATTCATCTGTTGAAGGACATCTGGATCCCTTAAAATCTGTAACTACTAGGAATAAAGCCACTGTAAACAACTCATTGTGGAGTTCATGAATATAAATTTGCGTTTCTCTAAGATAAATGTACAGGGTTGTAACAGTTGAATTACAGGGTGGTTTCATATTGTTGTTTATTTCAGTAAGTTGATGATAAATAGTTTTTCAGAAATGAAAATAATGTACCAAAATGGGACATGTGATACACACTTTTACCAGCAAGGTATGAGCAATGTAGTTTCTCCACATTCAGGTCATTTTTTTCATTCACATTACTAGGTGGGTTCTGCTATCTCATTTTAGGCTTAATTTGCATAAAGTATAATCATGTTGAATATCTTTTCATGTGTTTATTGATCATCTTCATATCCTTGGTCATGGAATGTCTCTTTATGTTTTTTGTCTATTTATTTTTCTTTTTTTAACTTGAGAATATTTTATATTCTTCGTGCTAATCCTTGTTGTATATATCATCTGCAAAAGACTCTATATTGTCTTTGCATATATTTAACATTGGTTTTTACCAATGCAACACACTTAATTCCAGAAATGATGTACCCAATGATATACCTTCTCTTATTTGTATGACAGTTTTATAGCTTTGTATTTTATATTAATTTTTAATTTGTTTTTGTTTTAGGTTTAAGGTTTAGGTCAAGGTTTATGTGTATATTTATGGATACCCAATTGTGTCCAAAGGCTACCTATTTTCCTTTGAATTGCTTTCACAATGTTATCTAGAATCAGCTTGGCATATTTGGACTAGTCTGTTTCATTGTTGCTTATTCTATTCCATTGACCAATGTGTGTATCCTTCTACTGGTGCCAAGTGATAGCATTCTGCTGGGAGGTAAATGTATCACCTTGCAGCCCGGTAAGATGAGAAGTCTAGGTGTGCAAATAGAATATTGAAATTGTTGTGTATTCTAAAAATGTTTTGCTGGAGAAGATTGATTTTTTTTTAAATATTCTATTTTATTAGTCTCCTTTTTGGTTCTTTGGTTAGAAAAAAAATAAGTTTTCCTCATTTTGTTTTTGTTTTGTGCTCTGTTGTCTGAATCTGTTGATATTTCTGTATCATCACCTTCTTTAGCTCCATATCTGAAACTCATCAGGCAAAAGACTCTGGAAACTTATAACCCTGTTGTTTTTTAAGACTGATATCACTGGTGTGTTGGTGTGTCTGTCATTTTCAGGGACTTTAGTGTGTCATTGGGTAGCATAAGAAAAGACAGCAGTCTGACTCCCAGGAATATACTTCTGGCTTAGACCTTTTGTCTAAAGTCCTGAAACAATTACTGTAATCAGGGTCACCTGCTTTGCTAGGTCTCCAAGGCAGGTCCAACGTAATTTGGATGCAAATGTCAGTCACTCTGAATGATGCTCTTCAGTCTTCCTGCTACCCAAGGAAGAAAACCACCCTAAACTTCTTGTTATCACTGCTTCTTCTTGTTCCAGGACATCACATCTTCTCATTTATCACTTAGGAACATGTGTTAAGTCTTCCCACTTGTCTGATTCTGTATGCACAACTTTCATCCTCATACAAGATATTATCATATGAGATCAAAAATTTCTACAAAAAACAAATCTCATTTGATCTGCCCAAATACCCCCTTCTCATCTCTTCATATTGAAGCTAGAATGTTCTTTATATAACATTAGTAGTGTTATTTAATACATTTAAATTGCCTGTATACCAACATTATTTTTATAGAGAGGGAATAGGACATGGTCTCATGTATACCAAGCTGGCTGCAAATTACCATGTAACCAAGATGACCTTAGAATGCTGATCCTCCCTCCTCCACCTCCCTAGTGCTGGAATTACAGGCATGCCCCACCACACCCACATTATGAAGTAAAGGGCCTGGAACTCAAGGCTGTATGGCAAACAATTAGTCTATCAACTGAGGTATACCTCCAGCCCCTAACACAATGATTTTGAAATCTCTTTAATCTCACCCAGACATGTTGAACATTCTAGTTCAGAGGCTAAGTAAATACCTATTTGTGGTTAAGTATAGTTTTCTGCCATTTGGGAGAGTAGACCTTACTAGGTTCAAGTCACCTTATGAGCAGCAACAGATCCTAAATATCTGAGTCCTCAGTTTAGCAGCCATGGGTAAATGCTTATGATGATGATGTTAGTACACTAATGACTTTATACAAAATTATATCTGCTGTATGGCTACATGAGGAGCTGACACAAAAGTAACAGTAACTATGAAATGACCATCATTCCTTATGCCAAATAAGTGGTCTCCTCAATAATTACTATCTGTTTATAATATGTTCTTACATTTCCAGGATAGAAGCATTTTTAAATCACTAAGTCATTCCTCACCTCTGCCAGAAACTGAGAAGATACTCTCAGCATTCTGACAGAATGCTAGTTTCAGAGAAAGGCTAGTCACATGATTATACAAAAGTTAATTTTGAAAATGGAATGACAGAATCACAGTAAGTTTACTATAGGGTCTTCCCACATAAATGTTGTCAACCAGCTATTCACTATGTGAGCTACTTTTATTTTATCTGCTGCTTGTAACCATCAACATATTCTTTCAGATGCAAAGACTCTACAAAAGGAAGGAGAAATACTTCCTTTCTCCTGAAAAACCATACATTTTATTTGGATTTTAAAAAAAATTATTAGGCTTTCAGCAAGGAATAAATTATATTAAGGAAGATTTATTTTAAAAGTTAACGTATTGTATTTATATTGTATGTATCTGTGTAAGTACGTATGTGCCAGGATACATATGTAGAAGTCAGAGGACAAGTTGTCCTTCTGTCATGTGGTTCTCAGGGTCAGTCTCAGATCATCAGGCTTCGTGACAAATGCCTTAACACACTGAGCAGTCTTCTTAGCCCCGGGAAATGTATTACAAGTAAAACAACTTAATCTTCTTCACTAAATCATCATTATAGCATCAGAGAAGGGAGAGTAGGACAGAAGGGGAGAGGGTAGGAGAGAAGAGAGATGGGGGGGGACTTCAGTGTGGGGAACAAGTACAGTTGAAAAAGTATAAGTACGAGAAACAAAAACAGATGTGTCTCTGACAAGCACTGGTAAAGCCACGAATCTGGAAAACAAACAGTTTCTGCCCTGGATTTTTATAACACATTACTTCTGAGAGAGACCTGAGGCCACTAAGTCTATGCTCTAGCATTAGGTTCACTTTTGAGTCAATTCACAAACCACAGCGCAGCTAAAGTTTCTGTAATGTACAAGGACCAGATAGATTCCTTGCAGCATCTAATACTGCCTCTCATTTACAGAAGAGGCCTAGTGTAATTCTTATTTTTGTTAAGCTTATTAAACGTGAGCAAAAATTATTTTTAAAAAAATGTAAGCCTTTATTTTGTTGGGCTCCAGGAACGTTTTGACTGTGACGTTTACACAGTGATATCTCTTCCTTCTAGCCATAGAAGCTCCTGAGTGCACAGTACTTTCCACGGATCAGCGCATGCACGTTTTCCAAGACAGGCATCTCAGGAAGTCTAACAGCTGAGTGTGCAGTACTCATTTTAAACCTGAGAAAATGAAGTCACAGCAAGTTCAAGATTAGAACCTGTGCTTTTATCTCATGTTTCCAATACCTCCTTCTCCCAGCTTAGATGAAGTGAGGACCCATAAGTGGGAAAGTCAGAGAAAGCCCATTACCAAAGGACAGTGATTAGCATTTGAGAAGTCAGAGTTGCCATTTGCAAAGCCTTACTCAGTACGGGTGCTCGGTACATTTTATTAAACAAGTTATTGGATAAGGAAATGCAAAACCAATTAAAGGTTCTGAATATTCTGACCGCTCTTGAGAGTCAGCATGTATTATAAAATGCAAATCTGATTGTTTTACTTTGAGACAGGATATGACCTCTGAGCCAAGGCTAACCTGGAACTCAATGTGTAGTCCAGGCTGTCTTAAGCTCTGGAGCAAGTGTGACCTGCAGTGCCCAGCTTTAAAGTAATATTTTAAGTCACAACCAAACACTAGTTTAGAAAATTATCTGCCTGTTTCCAGAGTCCGCTTTCTCAGATGAGCTTGCATAACTTTCTCATTTGAGTTGTCATACTTCTGAAAGGTCTAGTTAAGTCACACTGGTGGAATTCCCAATTCAACTATGTTTTTATTAAAACAGCAAAGCCTTCTAACAGCAGAGAACACTATTCTGTTCTAAAGTCTCCCTGAACTACCTCTCCATTTCTTCATTATGACTTGGTGCAACCACTCACTTGAACCTGGGCTGTCAAATTTAAAACATATTTCATTCTTTTTTTTACTCACAACTGTGCCCCATCTAGATGGTGCTAGAAGACTCTAAGACAAGCTGGTGTATCATCTAGATGCTGCTGGAAAACTGTAAGACAAGCTGGTGTATAATTCCCCTCATTGATCTATTTGCTGAGAACTCACAGATAAAGATGTCTCTGTCCCTTCCCCCACCTGCTTCTCTTAGAATTGCTAACACTTCATCTCAGGATTGTCATGTCTGAAAAACTGACCAATTTTGGAATTGGGTCCTGCATTTCCTTCCTTGCGACCACAGGGGGCAGTATGACTTGTGTGAAAACATGTTCTGGGATCCTGTGTGTACAGCATTTTTATTGAGTGATGTGTGATATGAACTGTGGCTACCTTTTAAAAATTCCCCGTTTGCTAAGCATATGACAGTGAATTGGTTACATCTGTTGTTGTTTATGTTTCATAAATTATCTTCTGAAAGAATTTGTCATTAAATATCTCAACTCTTATCCAAACTCTTCCTGAGGAGTCAGCCTTCCGAGGGGAAGAAAATGGCTCTTAAAGGCACTGTATTGTCAAACTCAAGTTCTGTCTTATCCCATCAAAATGTATCAATAAATATACTTTCAATAGCAACTTTGCATTACTTGTATTGTTCATTAGAGCCTATCGTGTTCAGTAGATACATTCTGTCCAGATATAATGGGGAATTACACATTTGAGACAGTGTAGATTGACATAGCAGCACACCTTATGCCTTCCTTTCTGTTGCAGCTGAATTATGCAAGGCTCGCAATTACTAAGTTTTTCCACTGACCCACAATTACCCACACTGGACTAGGTAAAAGAAAATCAAATGGAAGTAAGTTGCCATAACCACATCTTCTCCTTGTGACTGCCATTGCCTTTTATTTACAGGGACCGAGCCCCTTTCATTTTTACTTCGGAGATGGAGTACTTTATTACCGAGGGTGGAAAAAACACACAGCACTTTCAAGCCTTTGTGGAGCTTTGCTGCAGAGCTTATAACATTGTCAGGAAGCACAGCCAGCAGATCCTGAACCTGCTAGAATTGGTAAGTCCCTTGGAGAAAGACCAAAAGTTCTGAGCTTCATTCATGTCTCCTCCCGTGCTCTATTTCTCCTGATGGTGAGGAGTTTCGCTAAGGGCTATCAAAACAGAAAGGAGTGAGCTGATGCACATTGTTTCTTGAAGTTTAACATTAGTTTCTAGTTTTCATCTCTGACATCACCAACCAGAACACTAGTGGTGCACTCGGGGGTGCCCTGTGTAGAGCTGAATAGGGTTCACAAAAAGTTTTTAAAATAATGTCTTTGGTTGCATTGTCCTTTTATGAAAACTGCCTCAGATTTCCTATTTGATTGGTATTTGATGTCATCCTCATGAAGTAGATGACACACATTCATCCTGGCTCCATCTCTCAATATCTGCTATTCAGATTAAGAAAGTGAGGGTCAAAAATACAAACTCTGGGGTTGGAGAGATGGCTCAGTGGTTAAAAAGTATGAACTGCTCTTGCAGAGGTCCCAAGTTCAGTTCCCAGCACCCACATCAGGTGGCTCTCAACTTCCTGTAAATCTAGCTCCAGGGATCTGATGTCCTCTCCTATGCTCCACAGGCACCTGCATGCAAATATGTGCAACACACACACACACACACACACACACACACACACACACACACACATATAATCCAAAGCAAAGATAATCTAAAAATGTGACTGATTAATTAGTCGTCAGACTAGATTGATACACTTAGTGACATATATCAGGTCTACTGAGCTGTGGTCCTATCTTCTCAGAATGGGGGAGAATTCAGTGTTCTATTCCAATGTCCGCTGCAAAGAGACGAGGAATAGTCACATATTATGAGAGAAGAAGAACTTAATAGAAATATCTCTTGGAGAATTATGTAGTTATTTCTTTAAGTACATACATCCATGGTAAATAATAACATCCATCTGCAGAAGAGGAGTACATCACTGGTCCATCAGTCTGTGATTTGGAGTCAATCAAACATGACTGGGTTAGAATTCTGGGTTCAATTCTGCTAATAGTTATTAAGGAGACAAATGTCGGGGAGTCTCCTTGATTTTGAATGCCAGCTTGTCACTTTAATAGTTACATTCTTTGTAACTAAGTATTTATACTTAACCTTAAATACTGTTGCTTATTAAATGAGAGTAATAGCTTTTATCTTATAGAGTTGATGGATAAATGATCTAGTAATAAACACATCATCTGGACAAGACATTGTGCTAAGGTATTAATGGATTAATTTTAATAACTTAGCTAATAATTAACATGAAGGACTTATGGTAGTACCTGCCATATTGTAGAGTTCAGTTAATTAATGTGATAATATGAGATCGTTGTTAATTTAATTTAAACACTGTTAAGCTAGGGATTTATTTCAGTTGGTAAAGTGCCTGCCTAGCAGGGCAGACAATTGGGTGTGGTGATACAAATTTGTAATCCCAGAACCCAGAACCTATGAGGAAGAGGCAGGGTGACCAAAAGTTCAAGACTATCCTTGGCTATGAAACAAGTTTGAGGCTAGCCTAGGCTACATGAAACCCTGACTTAAAAATCAATCAATCAATCAATCAATCAATCAATTAAAAGGCTAGTGACCAATATAGGAGCATACACTTACATGTAGAATTTAAATTTGAATTAGTATTTATTGCAGCTGAAGGTTCTGTTTCTAAATCTCACTAGTTACTTCTCTACAATTCAGATTTTTTGGTTGTGTGTCTTTTTTGTTTGGTTTGGTTTGGTTTGGTTTGGTTTGGTTTGGTTTGGTTTGGTTTGGTTTCAGTACTGGGAATTGAATCTAGAGCTCTCCTATTGAGTCTCCTTAGACCTCAGGATCTCCAGGTTAAATTTCCAACAATAACCAGAAAATCTTATTTGTAGACCTGTGATCTTGCTCCCAATTCTGTTAGATTCTATTGCCTTCATGGTATGGCTTATGGTTTATAAGAAGCAGATTCTATGACACCGAGCACTAAATCCATAGAATTTACTTTATTTATATAGTAAATATACAGGCATTATCAACCCTAATGTCTTTTAAACTCTCTGAAGATCTTACTCATGAATCCATGAACTCTCAAGGGCCTACTATGTGTCAGGAACTGTAAATGATAGATTAACATATAATATCAAGAGTCCTAAATTTTTCAGTTGAACAGTGATGGTAAAATTAGCATATATAAGTAACTGAAGTGCCCAGCATTTGTAAGTGATAATCATGCTGTAAAAACTGCACAAAAGGAATAGTTCCAAACACTACCAAATGCCCTAACCAGACACAGATGTCCAAAACAAAATTCCACAAATGGAGTCTCATGCAGTGTGAGCTATTTCTCCAGTGACATTCAATTACGCTGGATTACAATTAAATACTTAATCCTACAGATAAATCCATGCACAACTGCCATGTGTAGTTGTCTCAGTTTCTGGCCATCTTCCCCCAGCTCACTTTATTCCAGCATGCATCCTATGGGAATCTTTAGATACAGTCTTCAGTGGCTGTTTCAGAACTACAGACTTTCTAGCTAACGCTTCTTTTAATTTAAAACCAAGTTTAAATTTGTGAAAAAAATGCTTTCTACATACACATTTAATACGGCTTTGTCTCCATTCTGACTCTTGTGTTGATGTCTTTAAACACAGTTCAGTGCACTACACCATGACCCAGTTACAAGTTGAGAAATACTTGGCACGGGTCATCAAGGCTGGGTTCTGCAAATGATCAATACCCAGGATCACAAGGCGCAGGCATTCAATGGGTTCAATGTGGAGTTAATGACCCGTCCTCAGCTGAAAGTGTCTTGTTGCCAGATATCTGCAGTGCTTTTGTTTCCTCTTGGGAAAAGCAAGCAAAAAATAATCTATGTAATTCCCATCTTGCTTAAAAGCAACATCTGTAGGAGACCCAAGTGTGTTGCTGGCTGAGTTCACTAACATAAAAGCTTGTATTTCATCAGCTTTACTCCCATTAAAAAAAAATCAATATCAACTATTATGGAAGACTCTCAAGGAACACAGGGACCATTCACCCAGTTTCAAATGTTTATCACTTCCATTATTATATCAGCTATTTCCCAACAGAAATCTTTCTAGATTCCCTACATGGTAAGGAGAGAGCACTGCTTCCCTAAGTAAAGTTATCAAAATAGAACTGGACTTACTAGCAGAAGAATAGGAACAAAACAAGAGTTTTGTCCTTTAAAATAAATGACTCATCCATCCAGTGTTGTGACTGTTCATACCTACCTGTTCTAGATGCCCCCTCTCTTTCCCACTGCCCCAACTACACATACCACCCATGAACCCTAGACAAAAGCACTGAAGCACATTGTTGTGGGTCAGAGAGCAGACACAGTTAAGTGGGACCAGCTATGGAGCCATCTGCATTCTATGATGTTACCATACTCTTATCTCCAAGGGAGACACATAAAAGGTAGACTTGGGACCTGTTATCTTTAGTCAGTTGCCTGATGGAGAAAGAGTTGGATTCATCTGGTTTGTCATAGTCTGCACTTATCAGCTTGCATGATCAATGATAATAGATGGATAGATGACAGATAGATAGATAGATAGATAGATAGATAGATAGATAGATAGATAGATAGAAAGAAGACAGAGAATAGAGTAACTATACTATGTACCCCCATAGAAAATATTTGACAGAGTTCTGACCATGCTATTGTGAATTCAGAGAAACTAGAATACAAGTCAGACTCCACAGAATCTGTTCTTAGCAAATAGATGAGCATGCAGGAGTTAAGAGACTCTTCCTCAGTCAGTCTACAAATGTCTCTGGAAACTCACAGTACAAGATGATAAGATAAAAACTAATCTAGATTCTGCTTTCTGTGGGTTATGTGTATCTCTAAAGCTGATTTTTGTTATTTAGTAGTCAATATTAAATTTTCAAGTAGTGGGGTTTTGAAGCCTAATAACATTCAGCATTTTTCTAATCATTTATTCATCCATCCATGCAGTCATTATCCATCAAATATTCATTAGATTCCAATTACATATAAAAAAGCATCTTGCTAGATAACATAAACAATCTCAACACTGAGTAAAGGCCCAGTTTCTTTTCTCAAAGAACTTCAAATGGGACATGAACAAAACACAATCAGAACTGGAATATAGAACTTTAAAATGGATCAAAGAAAGACAAAGGTTTCCAGTAGATGAGAAAGGACAAGAAAAGGCATTCTTAGCCCAGAGGGGGAAATATATAGATTAGATATAGATATAGATATAGATATAGATATAGATATAGATATAGATATAGATATATCATATATAGTAAAGAGTTAGTATAGCTTTTGGAAATGAATCTGCCTATCATTGTGTAGTCTGTGATACAGATGGAAACTTCTGTATATAATGAGAGAAATCCCAAGCCTCACATTATGAAAGAGAGTTATGACCAGAATGTAGATGTCATTGTTTAGTGCATAGATATATGAGAAACAAAGGAGTGTTTGTATCAAAGAGAGTACCATCATCTTGCTTGAATTTTCGGCTGACAATTCAGAAGTTATGAGAGTAACTTCTTTACACCATCAGGTGTGAAGGGAAATTACTGAAAACATTGAGACATGAGGGCGATGATATGAACTACTGTGCTGATGGCCGCAGGGAAAGCTGGGGAGAGAATGCAGCAGGATGCTGGGTGTCTTTAGTGGAACTA
This sequence comes from Cricetomys ansorgei, assembly GCA_026225945.1. NCBI lineage: Eukaryota > Metazoa > Chordata > Mammalia > Rodentia > Nesomyidae > Cricetomys > Cricetomys ansorgei. The sequence continues at coordinate 7,604,592 of JAMJFZ010002307.1, read as the reverse complement.
AGTAACTGGGGTTTAGAATCAGGAAAAAGGAGGAATGAAATGTGGACTTCTTGCTGGCTGGGTATTGGTACCACAGTGAATAGACATAAGGAACAGGAAGACAGAGGAAAGACACAGGTGAAGAGGATTTCCTTTTTTTTTTTTTTTTGTCTTTCTGAGGATTGAATTCAAGTGGTCAGTCTTGGCAGCAAACACCTTTACGCCATGAATCTCTCACTGGCCCATCTCGAATCTGACAGTTGTTTCTGATATTGAAGGAATGTTAATCTGTACATTCCATTGTTTTAATAGGTCTCTTCCCCATTAACTTATAGCTAGATCTGCCACATATGGTCTTATATTTCCTAGTTCACTTTCTGGTCTTATGCATTTGACACTTAATGTTCAGGCTCCTAAGAGCTGAGTAGATACCTCTTGAAGAGGCCAGTTTGGACTCCAGGAGTCTTTTGAAATGACTGTTACATCCACTCCTGTGTCTAACAATCCCATTCTCTTTATTACCTTCTCCTTTTACAGAAGGTCTATAAATCTGTGATTCTTTTCCTGAAGCTTTATTAACCCTCACCTGTGTGCATTTTTTCTTTAATTCTGTCTCTTTCTCTTTAGCTCTCCTATTTCCATAGGAGGCCCTACTCCTTCTTTATTTATTTATCCTGTATCATACTTTACCTTTCCTGTGTCTTCTTTCTTCTTTTCTTCTTTTTTCTGCCTTGGCTCTCGCTGTCCCGTGTTGTTTGTCATTTCCTTGTAGACTCTGCATCTGGATTCTGCTGTCCCGCGTTGTCTGTCTTTTTTCGTTTGTCTTCTTTCTTCTTTTCTTCTTTTTTCTCGTGTGTCCTTGCCACACGTTGCTGCACCAAGTGTTAAAATAATGTTATGGTGCTTAACGGAGAGTCCAGCATTAATTTTCCAATGCTCTTTATTAATCACAAACCATGTCAAATCTCAGGGAATTCTATACCCGGGCAGCTAGGCCAAGAGCTCACTCCAAGGCTTCTTCACCCCATTCTCTCCTCTCCGTTCTCCTTCCCATCTTTCTGCTCCTACTCCTCCTCCACCTCCTACTCCTCCTCCCTCCTGGCTCCACCCGTCAATCCCCAGGTGTTTTCTTCCTGTTTTCACACAGACCCTCAATCAACAAATAACAGGAACCTCCTGTGGGGGTGGAAAGTGGGGATAGCACAGAGGTGTAAACAAGAGGCGAATCTTAACTAAAGAATTATCCACAACTAAACATACCACAACACACACACACACACACACACACACACACATACACACATACATGTACGTGCACACGTGCGCATGTGTGTACATATACAAAAATACGTATGTGTAGACATATAAATACATATGAAATATATTAAGATTTAAGTTTTTACTTTTAAAAATAAAAAATAAATATATATAAATATATAATATATATAAATATATATATATATAAATATATGGTATATATTAAGATTTATTTTTTATTTTTAAATATGGGGATATAGAGCATTCCCCAGAGGCCAGAGGCATGGAACGCCCTGGAGCTGGAGTGACAGGAGGTTGTGTCACTAGATATGGGTGCTAGCAATTGACCTCAGGTTCTCTCCAAGAGCAGCACAAACTATTAAATGCTAAGCAATCTCTCTAACCCTACCTACATATATTTTACAGCCAATGATGTCTCCATTGCAAACCAATTCCTAGTCCAGCCTCTTCTTTGACCTCTTGTAACCCTTCTTTATCATTAACCATGATGATCTTTCTAACACAGTTCTTGTACATGCTGACTAGCATTCCCTTGATTCTGGAATACAAGTTTTAATCCTTTACTGTTGCTGAAATGTCTTACTCTGTCCCTCTTTCCATAGCTATTTCTTGGAATCCAGACACATGATGTTCCGTGTTCCAGAAGCTTTGCTGGGATTATTTCTATGAGCACATGGAGAGCATCGTGATCTCTTCTGCTGCACATGTGTCCCTCAGACTTACTGGGGACAGTGGCAGGCATAGTTGTAAAAGACACTTGTTTCCCATTGGAATCATCATGACTTTACCCATCGTCCATCACAATATAGACACTTCATCCTTCATTGGTAGGATTAACTTCTCATTGGACGATTATCTCTATTTTAGGACAGAACATTTATTGTATTAGTCATAGAAGTGCTGATAAGATCTCCTCCTTCTCCCACTTCTCCCCTCCTCCTCCCCTCTTCTCACTCCTCCACTCTCTTCCTCCTTCTCTTCTGCTTCTTAGAAAAAAAATAATAATCCAAAAAGTTTTTTCTCAAAAAATGAGTATACAAGTAAAGAGAATAACATCCTTCCACTCTACAGTACAAAGTGCACAAAGTCTTTTCTAAAAGATGAGAAGAAAAAACTCACAAATATATTTCTAATTATTGCTTTGCTTTAATAATATTTAATGAATAAACTTGCCACTCATGCAGAGAAAATTGTATTTGTATAGAGTGACTTGTAGAGTCATGAAAGGATACAGGAATAAGACCAGGGAAGTGGCTTTCTTCTGTGTCCCTGCACCTCTGACCTGGACATAGCATCTTCTGCAACACAGCCTTGTTCTCTACAAACAAAATGTGTTCAGTGAATTTTCATGTGGTGAAAAGATTTTGACTCTCTCAGAACACATCAGGTAATTCTGTAACTCCTTCAGATGGGCCAGAATGGAGGCTTAATACAGTCAGGGAACTTTCTCAAAATTGTTCAGATTTTAAATAGTGAGTCCAGAAATTCGGACAAGAAAATAGTCCTGTTTTCTTCACAGCTTTACAATGAGAATACAATGGAATTATTACTGTGCTAACTCTACCAATTGTAATGGTTCTTTATGTCATTGTTGTTGTTTAATCTCTGCCACTAATTAGGAGAGATTTAAAATCATGAAAATCATGCCCATTCATACAGACAAAATGAAAGGTACGTCAGATCGAACTTAAATGTTTGCATTTCCATCACCAGAGTGAGCCAAGTAAGCTTGATTTTGGCTACATTTTTTCTTTCCTTTTTCATTTTGGGCTTGTCACTATGAAGATGCTGTATGCAGGACTCCCTGAGCTAAGCGGAATTGAAGATCTGAGATATGTATATAACAATCTCCGTCCACAAGACACAGACCTGGAAGCCACAAGTCATTTTACCAAGTAAGATGAGTTGCACATGTGTATGTGTGATCATGTGTGTTGATATATGGTCCACATCTGAGATGATCTCAGGTTAACGAGTCATTGATATGAAGCTGACACATCTAGAATAGCCTATGCCCCCATTTCCAGAGAACAGGAATGGGGAAGTGTGCATGTCTATAAGCAGAAGGCCTTAGTGGCTGTCTCTGCAGGTGCCGCTGTTTGCTAACCAGCTACTTCATCTAGCGGATTGCTCAATAAGAGGTCATTCTAAAGAGCAAGGGCTGACATAAATAAATTGGTTATTCTACTTGAACTCTGTCCAGAAAAACAATTTGGAGAAAGAGATTTATGAAGAGAAACTGGCCCACTACTTTCATCTATAAAACAATACAAATATTGGGATATTTAGTCAAAGACCTGTGACTGTCATCCACTTTTAATCTATTTTTTATTTAGCAAGTCTGTAAAACACTGGTGCACTTCAAGGTAAGAGTCTCACCAGAATACAGAGAATATCAGTTAGGTTCCAAGGCTCTGGGCAAAAGACAGTGCCTTTTATAATGAAAGACCCTACAGAGATTTTCTTTTCTGAATGGAGAGTATAATTCTCGGCTTATTTCAAGTATTCAGTCCATGTCGACTGTACTTATCCCTGTAAACAGCTCAAGAAAAGCAAACAGAACTCTTTCTTCCCTGTGATTCTTCAGACTGACTCCTTTTTGAATCTTTTAACCACTAATATTTTCAACACAGACTGTATTCTTCTCACTAGAACATATGCTTTGGGAAGAAACGTTAGCTAAAATGAAACCCCTCCTGGGTCTGACTCTCCTCCCGCATTTCCATAATGAAGAATGTCTCCTCATTGCAAGGGTGCAGTGAGGCTTCAACCGGACAGGACTTCACTCATGCCAAAAATGTCTTTCTCATGGACTTCAATAGACAAGCAGCATGCCTGGCAGTGGAATTTATGGCCAATGACAGAATCAAAGAAAGACAGGACTGGAAGGCTTTTGATAACTGCTGATTGTGACAATAAGCATTCCAAAGAGAAAACTGAGATTCAGAGCATTAAGGGTCTTCCCCACCACCCATGGAAGCAAGGAAGAGAGCTAAGATCCAGGTCTCATTGTTCTGTCCAGAGTCTTTCCAGGAGTCAATCCTGGAAACTAGATGATGTTATTAACTAACACTAGGCAGAGCCCCTGCTAAGACAAGAGGACCTTTTCTGCTACCTATTTAGTTACTTTTTAATCAATCACTAGAGATTCAATAGGAAAGACAAGTAGGGGTTTTTGTTTCTTTCCTTTTTCACTCTTTAAAAAAATATTCTCACCTCAGAAGGCTGAGACAGAAGAACTGCCATGAATTTAATTAATTTGAGTATAGTTAGTCCCAGATGAGCCTGGGCTATAGTGAAAGACACCATCTCAAAGAAGCCACAACAACTAAAATTACCTTTTAACTAAATATGTTCATATTGACTGAAAACAAAAATCACAAATATTGACCACTGACTATGACCAGTCATAGCTTTAGAGCATAAGTAGGATAGCCCCTTGGTTTTAGGGTTCAGGAGATCTCAAATTATTTCAGCTCATGAATATGGCCACCCAAAAAGGCTCACAACCTAACCTTGGAAAGTAGGACACACGTCACAAATCCTGCAGGTTCTGGGACCTCAAGGCAGCTCCAGAGATCAAATCACAATTGTTTGTTCCTCTAACCTAGCTGCTGATCCCTGGTCTGACTAATTTCATGTGGAATGAATGGGCTTATGTGGCACCTCCAATCAGGTTATTCTTTCGGGAGAGGAGTCCAGAGTAGTCTTTTTCTTTCTTTGCACTGTGGTGTGACAAACAGAATGATTGACACGGAAGTGGAGCATGGTAGAGACTCTGGAAATAGCTTGGAGGGGGGCAGAAAAAGTAAAGGAAGGTAACATGTGGTGGACTGCAAGGCCCGTGTTTGAGGTGACACCTGGCATTATTTGAATAATTATGGTATACCAGTTGACTAATAAACAGTCTTTCCTATCACACAGGCATATGATGACTAAGCTAAAAACACTATTAAGCCCTGGCCATAGGACTGACTTCATTAGCAAGAGTTCCGTCTTGTCCATCTCCTGGCCTGTAAAGGGCATGATCTTGAATGATCTTCCCAAAGCTGACTCATTGCATTTGTCCAATTCAAAGAGACATGCCCAAGTGTAGGAAGCAAATCCAAGCCAGCAACTCATGGCAATGGACTTATCTGCTTCACCCACCGCCATACTTCTGCCAGGGCAATTGCACAGTTGCAGATGCTCTTCCTTGCTAATTGAATTTACTTTTACAGTTTTGTACATAAACAGGTTTAGACTTGCTCTCCACTGCAGGATTAGGCATCATCGAGTTAAAAGGGAAAACATCATGCCTGTATTTAATAACACTTCTACCTTACCATTCCCTATCTCTTCCTTCCTACCCTTCTAATCTGAGTAAGTCTGTCAAAACTTATTCATCCATTTCTATTACCCCAAATTTAAATTTTTCCAAGATAGGTCATTTTCATGACGTAACATTCATCCAAGATTTTTCAACTTAACTCAGATATAAATTATGAAAATTTGAGGGGGCATGTGCTTGCTTTCAGTTCTAATTAACCATGAGACTCTAGGCAACCAATATATCATCCATGAAACCTTGTTATTCAACACTCACTAATCTTTCCTCCAGTGATTCTACAGGATAAGCTATTTTTTATGTTCTACTTAGTGCTCAATTATATATTGTCTTGCCTAATCTCATTTCAACAAATAAGTTGGTTGGTTACATCAATTTCCCCCAAGTAGAGCAGGGAAGGGGACATATTCCAACTTCCCCATTCCTAAGGCATCTGATGGCCCTGTTTGAGGGAAACTACAACTGAAACACCCAACAGCAGCACTATGTATATGGAAGACATTTAATAGCAGCTAACACCTAAAGTAGTGTCTCATGTATCAGGCCCCATTGTCAGTGTTTTTTATATAACATCATCGTCATAAAACCCTGTGAAGTAGTAAAATTTCTAACTACATATTTAGATTAGTAAAGCAAACCTCATGAGAAATTAAACAAATTGCAAGAGACATTCAGCAGGAGGCAGAGCCATGTAATGGGTGGAGATAATGTTCTAAAATATGAGTATCAAGCAGGAGCCTGTAGGCTCAAGGTCGTCTCTTCTACAAGCAGGTTCTCAGATATCTGTCACATCAAAATCCAGGTCGTAGTTTAATCAAGATGTCCTTCATCCTTTCCCAGACGCTAATCCTTACATCTGTATTCTTTGAACCTCAGCAGAAGGTAGAAACCTCTCCCCAAAAGTAATATCCCTGTGACCACTAAGAGCTCCTTGGATTTTTTTGTGCAAAATCTGCTGTCATCGCTGCCTTCAAAGACTCCTACAGGATTCCTCTGCAGTGGCTTCCCACCAGTCGCTTCCCTTCCTGTCTCGTTTTTGGCCCATTCCCAGATGGGTTGAAAGGGTGTCTGTTTTCTTTTCAGAAAAATCTCCTACAAGATTCACTCTTTCTTAATCCTCAAGAGTCTCACTAGTACAAATGTATCCTAAGATTTCAATCGCATACTTTATATTTTTAGATCTGATTGTCTATTGAGGTCCTTTGCAGGTTCTTTGGCCAGGATGAATGACTCAAGGACATTCCCTGTTCCACATTCCATTTAGAACAAAGAAGAACTTGATACAGAAGGTCCAGAAACTTCTATCATTTGTACTCATGATTCCTTACAGAACAAAACTATTTCCTATGATATGCTATTTGCATGTTTTGAATTTCTAAAATATACATTATTTCTTCTTTGAATCCTTAATCAATAAATAGGTTTTTTAAATCTAGGTCAATTACAAATGATAAGGCAACTTAGGTAGAGAATTTAGGATTTAAAGAAATGTTAGAAATTACATGTACTTCTTTATAATTATCTTTGAGTACTCAAAAGATTCTTGGTTCAGAATTTCTCAAAGACAGCAAGATCTGAAGATGTTCAAGTCCCTTTAATAACATGACAATGTAGTATGCTTTGTTACCTATAGCACCCTTCTATTTCCTGTAGTCACCCCCAGATTACTTTTATATATGAAACAATGGAAATATACAATCAGATACTGATGACAAGAGTGAAATGTCTGTCCATGTTCTGTACTGGCAAAATTATTTTTAAAATATTTTTAGCCCATGGTTAGTTGAACTTGTAGCTGTGGAGGTCATACATAGAGATATTCGAGTGTACTTTTTAAAATAAATCATACTGTCCTCTTTAGGACATAGGTTTTAGGACTTCAGGAAATGCTTATTTACTGAAAAAGAAGCAAATTCTGTAATGAACTCATGGGTGTTTGGTGCTTCAGTGAAGATCATTAGGTCAAGCACACTAAGACACACACACACAGAGGTGCAGGTACACATGCACACAGCACACACCCATTCATATTAGTTATATACTGTATTTGAGAAGCATACATATGCTCTCTCTACATTCACATTATTTTATTCTCTTCCTTTGTTCTGAGATTCTCAAAGTGTTTTGGGCTGCTGCTTATTCTGAAGTAATTACTAAGTTACAGATAAAAATGAGACAAGAGGATCCACCTACTTGCTGGCACCAAGGTCACAGCTGAGAGGCGTGAGTTAAGATGGAGCCATGTGGGAGGAACTGCTGTGGTCACCCCAAGTTCCTGCACCCTTCCTACGCTATGAGCATCAGGAGGCTCCCCTCTCAACCCGCCTGAAACATGAAAGACAGAACTGGCTCTATCAGAAAGTACTGCACCACACAGATTGTTTCCTTACTCCTGGGCGCATGTGTTCAGGTCAAGAGCCAATTATAAGTATTTCAGAGGACCATGCCATGAGGCACTGAAAATTATATTGTAATTAATGGTATGGAGAGGAAAAGAAAAATAAAACTGGCTTGCTGGCCAGCCACAAAGGTCTTTCACATCATTGTCAAGGCTTCTCTCTTCCCTTGCTCCCTTCTACCCCTCCTTGAGGTGGAGGGTAGTTGAATGGAATCAAGAAAGTATCATGACTCAGGCCCCCTGCAAATTGATGCTTTCATGGAATATCTATTCAAAGCCCACTGCTAGGCAACAAATGAAACCATCCATTAAAATCCTGCCCAAATGGGTTATTTCAGAAGTTTCAATCACTCTCAACCCTCTGGTTAGCTGTCCTTAGAAACAGATAACCTTCTTCACTGATGGACTGGAAGGATAAGTGTAGATTCTACCGCCCACCTCCCCTCCCACGTCCAGACAGTGCTTCTCACATCATCCATTTCGCACTCCAAAAGTGAGAGGAGGAATTTTCCATGGATACCCAGATATCCCTTTGGCCTGCCATACAGAGTCTGTGGTTCAGACAGCAGTCTACCATTCTTTAGGTAACAGGTAGCTTGAAACAATGCAAAACTTCAAACTTAAAAATAAAATTGCTGTTTTAAGGATAAATGACATGCACAGACTCAAACTGTAAGGCAACAATGTCAGAAACCTACAGGACCCATCCAGTCTCAGCTGGAAACAGACCTGCTTTGTTTATCTTGTCCATCATGAGCTAAGTCCCACTAGTGATTCCCTGACTTTCTCTGGTAGAAGTTCCTCAGAGGCATCTGATTCACTCACCTTCTTGTCTTTGTCCTTACTGGGTGGGCTTCTTCACATGAGTCTCTGTGGACCTTGTTGCCTGTCATGAGTCCTGTTATCGCCTCCCTTTGCCAAAGATCATCCCAGAGCCATTTCTCTCAACTTTGCATTAGGAAGGATCATGAGTAGAACGAACATAGTAGAGATGATTGGACAATGGAATTGCTGACAGCCTCTAAAGAGGGTGCACCTGGACTCACATCTTAGACACAGCAGCCACAGTCCCCTGGGCCACCTATGACTGCAGACACAACACAGGGAATCCCGTGTGCCCTCCTCTCTTTAAGATCTCATGGCCAGTCAACAAGAGAAGACTGCATGCCCAAGTGCATCAAACACAGCCCTGGGCCTTTGTAACTGTTTTCTCTCCAGAACTGAGCAAGAGGAGATCACACGAGGATATAGATTCCTGTGTTCTTTTATCACCTAATTAAAAATTTTATTTAGTGTCTTACAAATTAACATACTGTGAAATGTTTTATCTTAACTGCTGACACCTACAGGAACGAACACTCACAAGGAGAACGTGGAGGGATTAGCAACCAAGGCATCCAACTTTCTTAAGCCCAGGAAACAAATTCAAAGAGTATTCTCAGGATCTCTCTTTCATTGTGAAAACCCATCATGGTTTTTTAATCTAATCTTAATTTTATAGCTTGAACCATACTAATCTTCTGAGCCCTTGTTTACCTTTTATTTTTGTGTTTTACCTGCCAGTATAACAGCTTTTACAAGGTGTGTACGTCCCACTCTTTTGGCCAGCCACACTCAGTCTGATGTGTGATAGCTTAGTTGTTGCTCTAAATTTCTGCAGTAGAAGCATCTCTGACAATTTGCCTAATTTACATAAATATCAAGTCAGGGTAAAATTAGTTGTTGAGTAATAAAAATGGCATTTGGAATTTTCTGGAATACTATGAGTCTAAGGGTTTAATGCATTTGAAAAGTTTGATGTACCTACTAAAGGCGCCAAAAATCAAGAATGAAAAGAGGCGTATCCCAGATGGCAGTGACTCATGAGATCTGTCACCTACACAAATGTTCTGTGCTTCAGTTCATAAGCAATGGAACGTCTGAACCTGTGTCTTCACATACCTGCTAATTCCAGTGACTTAACATACATCCACTTGAAAATAACTTTGCAATTTTAAGTACATGTTTTCATATCTTGAAGAGTTTTATAACATCCATTATAGCACCGTCTATTACTTTTGAAACTTCTCTATTGTTGCATGTTAAAATTTATTTTCCTAATGAGCATAATGTTTAATTTTGGTATCATCAGTAAAGAAACCTGACATTGAGGGGTGTTCGATCCTGTCCTTTTACTCATATACTACCCTGTAATCAGAGTAAGTCAACATCTGACTCCTGGATTCTCTGTCTGTTTGCTCTGTTCTGACCAGTTTTTGCAAGGTGCCTTTAGGAGAAGGTGCAATAATAAGCTTTTCTTAGTTGAGGTTGAGGAGTCTGCGATTCGTGTTTATATTCAGTCGCGAGCCTCTTGTGACATTTACTTGGGACTCACCAACCTTTTGGAGTTCATTCTGAAGACCTGAAACAGCAATTTGGAAAACAGCACAGACATTCAAAAAGATTTTCAATGTCTTCTGTGAAAGGATGTCTTCTATACACAACTGGGAAGCTACAGGCAGGAAATTTCAACAATGTGCTTTGCTAAACACAATATAAACATGAGAACTCCAACTGACAAACCAGTTTGAGTGGGGAATTATCATGAGCTTTACTCCTAGAAGATACAGGGGCAATTAATGGTTACTGGGAGAGGGAGAGTCAGTATTATTTGGGGATAAGGCCTGATAGGTTATTCAATTCCAAGAGGTCCACACTAAACACATAAAGGAACACTGAGTGAACTCAGTAGGTTGTATTGATAAATTTAGACATATATGCGTGTCATAATGATAAGTAAATGAAGAAAGGTCATGAATTTGGGAAAGAATGGGGTATCATGGGGGAAGAATTTGAAGGAGGAGAGGGAAGGTGACTTATTTATTTATTGCTTATTACTTTATTTATTAATTATATGTAACTTAAACTGTGAAAATGAACACACTCATGTAGAAATTCCCTAGGGATGCTTGAAGGTCTCACTTGGACCCATCACTCGGGTCTGCACTGTGAAGGTCATACTCCACAGTGGTCACTCTGGCTTATACGCAATGAAAAGGATATCCTCATACACGTAAATGTGAATTCAAAGTTAACGTTATTTGCACTGGGAGCTGACCCAATCAATAGAATGCTTCCATCCAAGCATGAAGACCTGAGTTCCAATCAACATCACCCATATAAAAGCTGGGTGTAGTGATGTGCACTTGTAATCCCAGTACCAGGGCGGCAGAGTCAGGAAGATCTCTTGGGTCTGCTGGCAAGCTAGGTTAGCCAAATTGGTAAGTTATAGATTCAGGAAGACTCAGTCTCAAAAGATAGAAAGCAATGAAGAAGACATCCATTGCTGGTCTCTGACCTTCATACACACACAGATATGCATACACATACCACACACACATACAGATATGCATGATATACATATATGTATGTATAACACATACACACAGAACATATATATACATATATATGTATACCACACATGTACAAAAATATAGTATTTAATTTAAAAAGAAATTTCTGTTCTTTCTGAAGTTACTGTGGAGGTCAGAGCTAGAGATTTAGCACCCACCTGTGCACACATTCCTAGAGCACCTTTTGGAGGCAGTTGTTTCTGAGGAGAAGCAATTTAAGCCATTAATACTGTGTGAAATTACACATTTACTGTGAATTAGAATTTATACAGAGTTTATATATTTTAAAATAAAACTTACTGGGTATGGTGGCACATGCTTGTAAGCCCAGCACTCTAGAGGCTGAGACGGGAGGATCTCATGTTTGAGGCCAGCTTAGGTCAGCAGAACCAGAAGCAACAATCAATTAAATAAACAAAAAGACAGGATTCAAAGTTAAGAAATTTTGTGGCTATTAGTCTCTTCAGGTACATGGAAATAGCTGTTACTTTTTTTTTTTTTTTTTTTTTTTTTTTTTGGTCTACAGGCTATTTCAGAGTAAAAATGAAAGGCTGAACATCTTACAGCCTTTACCACACCTGGAATTCCACAGTAAACCTAGGGATTATTTTCCTTGGGAAGATAAAATCAAAAGTTTTCTTTTCTATTATAGAAAATTTGTAAGTAGAACATTGACTTCAGAATCAGAGAAATATGAACGAGACTCCTATGTTATGACTTCCTATGTTACATTATTATTTGGTGGAATTGAACTTCTCTTGGATTTGTCTTTATCCACAGAGAATATAATTTTACTGCCTTTCTGGAGGATGAGGAGATTATCATGAGGTATTTAGTAAGGTACTTGCCAAAGGATGTAGACTTCCTGAGGGCAAAGCTTTGGTTGACTCTATCCCCCTTTTGCCTTGTGCACAGAGTGAGTTAGACATTCTTTATCAAGAGTGCCTGGGGGTTTCCTCAGAGATGGGATCCTTCTGGCTGTAGCTTTAGATCTTTGTTAGAAGAACTCTGCATAAAAGTTAGAGACATAGCTCAGTAATAGGATGCTTTCCTTACAAGCAAGAGCCTTTCCACTATTACCCAAGCCGAATATTCTTCATACTCCTGCTAATATTGCTATTAAATAAAGTAAGCCCTAGAGCTGTCCCCTGGGTAAATCAGCGGTATCTGAATATATCAGACCTCAGATGCTGGAATCTTAGTGCTGTGAAGGCAAACTCCTGGATGGGTGATATTTAGTGGTAATGTGTGATAAGTTGCCTGTAAGGAGGTGGATATGAGTGAAAATTTGCCTCAAAACCACAAGGCAAAAGGCAGGAGGAATAATTCAGTGGTTTAGAGCTCTTGTACAGTTTTCAGGACCCAGATCTGGTGGCACACAACTCCCTGTAAGTCCTCCTTCAGGTGACCTGATGCCCTCTTCTGGCCTCCAAGGGCACCTGCATACATGAGGCACACACACACACATACACACACACACACACACACACACACACACACACTAAACAAAACAAATCAAACAAAAACTCACAGGGACTCACTTTGCCTTGCACAACGTGAGAACAGAGGACCTACACAGATGAGATTTCCTGAAGTGAGTGCATCAGAATATAAGCTAGACAGTTCCTGATCACTGCTTTATGAGATCTGAGTTCCCAGCACCACTCTTGAGAGCTTCCCACCGCAATACATCAAAAGGGTTCAGTAAGCATTTGCTGGATCCATGAACCAATGAAGGAATGGACAAATATTCATGAATAGTGACTGATAATGTATGCATACTATTACTATTATTTTCATGTTTTTAAAGTCAATGCTCTGTACACATACGTTCATAAATCTCTTCGTTCCAAGAACATCATCAAAAATAATGAATAGTGTGGAAATGAGTAATGGGGATCACAGCTATATTTAAATGATTTTAGCAAATTTTAATGCAGATTTATGTATAATAACGGGAGAATCTGAAATTTATCCAAAAAGAGCTAGAGACTAGAAAAAGATAAATGAGTCTGAATTTTTCTAAAGTTAGAAAAAAAAATTATTAAACATGGTTGAAGTACATTGCTAACATCAAGGATCTGGTGGATTGATTGTAATGGGGCTATTGCAAGATAATGTTGATGCATGCCAACCCAGAAATTTCATGCTTGATTATATCTATTCATCTCACAAAACAGTAGCAAGCATACAATGAAAGAAAATATAGATAAATATCATACCTCTGAAAGTGAAAAATTATAAGCATTTCCACTGTCAGGGGAAAGCTGAAGGCTACCCACAGATAGTGAAACTCTGTGATAGTGTACTATCCCCAGTTGAATTAGGTAACAATTAAAACAATCCCAATGGATTAACAAGAAAGTCATTTCAGATAAGAGGTCAATGAAGTGATTACAAGATAAATATTCAAACTCAGCCACTAAGCAATTAAACTGAAAGCCGTATTTGTCCCCTCAATGGAAAGAGGGAATTTCATAAAATCTAGAAGCATTTAGAAATCTTTATGGACTAGAAAGAGACGCCATTCATATACAGTATAAAAACTGACAGTGTACACACACACACACACACACACACACACACACACGCACACACAAATAACATCACAACCAGATCTTTAAAGACAATGTCAGTGGAGACTGGGAAACATAACTGAGAGAAAACTAGCAGGCTGCTTGCTTTCTAATACTAATGAGACTGCAAGGTTAACACTGCCAATCATACTGGGGAAGAGAGAGCAGAACTAAAAGAAACTAGCAAATTTCAGTATCGATCTTAGTAGGAATAGATAGAAAATACCATAAAAGAAAGAATGAAAACTTTACGTTAAGAGAGCACTATATCATTAGAATGCAAACTTTCTTCAATGCTAGCAAATATGCTTTTAAGATCAGATACCATAATCAAAACTATCAAAGAATAAAAAACATTGTAGAGTGAAAAATATTCATATAAAGCACTTAAGTATGAAATACATTGTTATACTGTGGTGGCTTTTTTTCTAACACAACTTATAGAGGAACAAAAGTAAACAGAGATAAAGTAAATAATAAAAGTTGAGCCGTAGTTTTCAAAAGCTTTAGATGAAGGAGGAGGAGGGTAGGAGTAGGCTCAGCTTGTTCAGCCTTTTGACATTGCTGTATGATGTCATCTACAGAGTTCCTGCTTGAGAACCAAGCAAAAGTATTAGCAAAAAATAGTCTCACAATGTTGAAAGTTTGTGACTTTCTGTTAGTCTGCATGTGGGCTACAGGTTGTACACACCTGGCTGGAATATGTCAATAACTCTTGGGCAGCTTTGAACCTACCTCACTTTCTAGATTTAATTTCTGGACATGTGTGAACATTTAAAATGATTATGAGCTATACTTAATTTGTTTTAAGAATCATGATCTCTAAAAGTAGAAAACAAAATAAAATGTTTAATTCTATGTATCTATTTATTTTGCATATATCTGAATCTCTCTTTCACTGTGTGTGTCTCTCTGTGTGTCTCTCCCTACCCCTTCTCCCCTCTTTCCTGCCCCCCCATCTGTGTGTGTGGGGGGTGTACACTCCTAAGCTCTCAGTAGTCAGAGGACACCCAGGATACCCTGTGGGAGTAGGTTCTTCCGTTCCCAGGGATTGAACTCAGATTTTCAGGCTTCACAGCAAGCACCATTTCCTGTTGTGCTATCTCACTGGCCCAAAATGAATTTTTAGAAATTTGTCAGAATATAATGATTCAATTACAGTTTTCTATCTCACCAAGAAAATGACTTCTATATTTCTAAACAAACTCCAGATATGAAGTTGATATTTAAAAATACTATATTGAATAGTTGAGTTTTGTATAAATAAATTTTCATCTTACCCCTCCAAACATGCCTGCATCTGACAAACATAAGGGACCCAATTATATACAAAGCCAACAGATATAGGGAGTATTTCTCACTGTCTTTTCTTCTTCATTTCTCTAGGAAAATAAAGGAAAGTCTGGAGTGTTTCCCGGTGAAACTGAATAACCTGATCCACACGCTTGCACAGATGCCAGCCATGAGCCTTGCCAAGCCTGCCCCTCAGACGCTTCCCAGGGAATCCTATGTCCTGCATAAAACCAGGACAATTCAGAGAGTCACAATTTTAGGGTTCTGCAAGACTCAAAACAACGTAAGTCCAAATATGTCTGTGCTACCGGCTCTGCTACACATGCTTCTTTAAAGCATGATGGTTTTTACTATGCAAATTGAAAAATCAGTTACAACTGGAGAAGTGCCATTAAGGAGACATTTTAAGAAAAATCATAACAACTGGAGCTATTAGTAGAGAGCCATCAGAGGGAATGTTCCTGCCCTGTGGTAGAATATAAATCAAGAGCTAATTAAAATGCCTGCAAGAAAGGACATCAGAATTAGGCAATACTGCCGGAACATCAAATCGTGGTATCTTCATACATTTTATTTATAGGTGACCATGACTTTACAAATTGCATCCTTCAGCTTTGATGGCAATTTGTTTTAACAGAAACTTTTCTATTTTGTTTAATTTACCTAAAAGCGGGTTTTAGGATATACAGTAAGTTTCATCTCCATCTTTTGACTTTTGCCTGTTTATCTGCAGCTGTACCTGATCGAGGTAACACACGGGAACAACAGGAAAAGCCTGACCAAAAAGTCATTCGAGCAGTTTTCCAGACTTCACAGTCAAATTCAGAAGCAATTCTCATCCTTGGTTCTCCCAGAGTAAGGCACTTACTTATTTGGCCTTCAAAGGGGGAACTGATGGCTAAGAGATTTCCTGTTTGGGAGCAATGGGCAGTGTCTGATGCAGAGATGCTCTCTCAGCAGAGCCTGAGCAAAGAGCCTTTTGAGGGAGAAAGCAGGACAAAGTTAGCAATTTTCTTTTTTGCTTCCAGCCATCGATTCTTGTAGATGGAAAAAAATCAGAACCTCTTTCATTTGTTCATCACTTACTGGGAAAAATTGTTTTATTTCCCTGTTTTAAAATTTAATCTTCTTAGTTGTTGTCTATAAAAATGGGATTGAAATTGAAAGAACTAAACCAACATGCCTATTCTTGCAACAATAACTTAAATTTAAGTGCTCATGTATAAACACACATGCATACACAGAGAAGGAAGGGAGATTTCTCTCCCAGGGAGGAAAAATGTACATATAATGATATCAATCGGTTTATTCATAATTCACCTTTGCTGTTTCTCAAGGCTGGGTTTTCTTAACCATTAATTACTAAACTTGCATGATCTAAATGTCATTTATTTCATGTATGTTTTGAAGGAATTACTGTGAATATTCTGTTATAATGGAAAGGATTAAACACTAGGTTGCTATAGATTTGATGAGAATAACTATCGTTCATCTAATTTGGAATTTTTTTAGTTAAAATAAGGCAAATGTAGATAACCAATTTCAGTATATAACAAAATTGTGTTCTAACATTAAAAAGGTGAGTTCCCCAGAAATTACGACACTGGCAGTCAGGTAAACCCAATTTGATTCTTCTTTCATCTGCACTAGGGCTTCTGTTACGTGAACCATCCTTCAGTGTTGTTAGTGGCCGCTTATGAGCTGAAATGCTTCGAGCATATGGATTTTTATCAGTTCTTTGGTTTAGTCACCTTTCAAAACATTAATAGAAGTTCTCAATGGGTGGACAGATACTGTGGAATATTAGAAAAGTATGTTTGCTGAAGTCATAGACATTTTAAAACATAAACATTCTTAGTACCTGAAAGGCAAGACACTAATTAGAGAGCAGTTCAGGAGCATGAGCAGAAAATGAATTAGTTCTGGAAACTTCTATACATAGGTTTAGATTTTTTTTTTTAAATAGGATGAGAAGAAAAAAGAAATGATCAAAAATCTTTGAACTTTGGCTGCAAAGTTCAAAGCCTAGGGCTGTCCTCTCTCACCCCTTGGTTACTATGGAGAACTTGGAAGTGTGAGCACTTCCTTTCACATGCCTCCTCACAAGTTCCAGCCTTAGTTAGGATTCTGCTCTACACATGACTGCTGCCTGGCAATGGAGCTAAATTGATATTCAGACCATTTAAGGAACCTACTGAGGCAGGGACGTTTAGCCTTGTGTGCCCTGAGCAGCTCCTGTGGGTTGTCATTCCCACAGGGGCCAAGACGGGAGATCATGCATATGGATGAAGAAGAGGGAAGATTCCGTCTGGCTCCTACATTTACTGAGGGAAGCCTGATGAGACTTCTGTAAATTCGATCTGGAAAATAAAATAAATGAAAGATCAGAAAGTCACAGGCAGGAAGAAAATTATAATTAGTCATACCCTGCAATAGAGGTCTTCCAACTGGGCCATTTATATTCCTGATATCTTCCAAGAGTACATAGGCAGGGAGATTTCCTTAGAATGAATGAATTTCATTAAACTGTGCTGGAGGAGAGACTCCATTCTCTCTCTCTCTCTCTCTCTCTCTCTCTCTCTCTCTCTCTCTCTCTCTCTCTCTTTTTCTCTCTCTCTCTCTCTCCTTTTCCTGTTTCCTTCTAGCCTGGGAGTTTTGTTGTGTGCTCTCTCAGGATATAAAAACCACCCAGGACCAGTCCAAAAGGCAAAGAAAACCCTGGTGTTAATACTGAGAAAATGAAGTAATCTAATAATCGGAACAAGTCTATTTTCAAATCAGGATTTAGAAACACAAATTAAAAATAAATTTTTTTAAAAATCTGTTGTTTTTTTCTTCTGCATGTTTTTCCCCTGAACAAAACTGAGAGAAATATGATGGCAGTGTCAGGTAAAAATACTTTTCAACAACTGATTTCAATGTGCCATGTGGTACACGAGCTTTTGATGGATTGAATGGCACTAGTATGACCCAATTCATCAGTTCTGTGCACATATTTATGTATAGAACTTTCAGTTTCTATAAAACATCACCAAAGATTGAATTGCTTTATTATACCAATATGGAAATTTTGTAGCTAGGTATGTGGGTTCTATTTAAAACTAACTGAAGCCATCTAGTTACCGAGATCACTTCCAAAGCTGTCACCATGAGTGTGTGTGTGTGTAATTATATATTACATATGTTTTATATTTCAGACCAATAGTGTATTGGCACTAACTTTCATAACTAAGGCTAGTTAAAAAAGCTTAATACTTTAAGACTTAGATTGATAAACTATTTTAAAATAGTAGATGTTACTTATTTACTATGTAATAATTTAAATACATGAATGTATGTATAACGCACTCCCTTGACGTTTTTAACAAGCAGCAGGAACTGGCCTGTCTTGAAGTCATTGCCTGTTTCGGTATGCTTGCTGGAAGAGCTTCAGAACCTCCCTCACTTCTCGTTCTAGGAGGCACAGTAGCCAGCCTTCATCTCCAGTAAAAGGCAGAAGTATAAAACAAAAAAACAAAACAAGGCAATAGTAGGCTTTGGGAAAGATACAATTAAGCAGAAAAATGCATTACCAAACAGGATCACTAATAGGTCATCCCACCAAACAACTGATCTGAAGCCCAACTCACTAAACAGCCTTCAGATAGATCACAGAGACGCCTCCCGGTCAGACTCTTGGGGACAGTGTGGCTTTGACTCATAAGAGTAAGGCCAGATGGAAACAGATGCTCCTTGATGAAAAGAATGTCTAATTTATTATTGTGCAATAATGTCTGTCAAGAGACCAGAAGAAACATGCAGTCAGAACTCTTTGAAAAACTATAAATCATTAATTTCAGAAACTATGCATTAGCCCCTAAATGTACTGGGAGGAAACATTTGTGATCTGCTATGATATAGTAATAAAAAGCATACAAGATTAATTTAATGTTAAATTAAATTAGTGTTGATATCAGTGATAATTAAAATAGCACAAATGACCAGTATCATGCCTATGAGATGGACTGGGTTAACCATGTGCATCCTGGCTTTTTCTAATGTTTTTATTGGCCCACTGTTGGTGCAGCTGTTAACTCTGTGACCAACCCAAAAGACGCTAATTTTCCTACTGATGAAAGTAACACTCCTTTCTTTTAAAATAGGTTTCCTCATTGGTGGCACTTACCTTTCACAGATTCAGATCATAAGAGAATCCGAGATCTAACCCGTTATGTGGAACAGATGCTAAGCGGATCTTACGAAGTCGCAAACGTATGTGGTGGCTGATTTTTTTCCACTTTTTCACAAATTTCAACTAGTTACTTACGATTGCCAAAAGTACTTTTCAATGTGTCAGCATTCTGTAGTTTCTTCATTCAGTAAACTTACACATCTAGCATGTCTGAAGTCCATGAATTGAGGCCCAAAGCTCCAGCTTCACCTCGCCTAGATGGTGCAATGTGAGCTAAATGGACCACAAAACATTGAATTCTCTAGAGTCTCAGAGGTGTGGATTCCTTCTGGCTTTGATATAAAAGGTACAGATTGGGAGACAAACAGTATCTTTTGGACATTTAACTTGGGGTGGTATTTAACAGAGTTGTTCTAGGGCCATGTCCTGAGTAGGAACAGGCCATATAGGGAAGATCATAGGGACAGAAACCCATGTTATTCTACTAGGTTCCTATTGAGGCTATGACCGAGTACAACAGACAAGGTGACTCGAAACAATACAAATCTATTTTCTTTAAGTTCAGGAATGAACTCAGAAATCTGAATATGGGACTTTAGGGAATGAAGTAAAGGTATTGGCAGACCTCCATCCTTCTGGAATATTCTATCATCAGAGGATCTCCTCCTGCAATGCAGTGGCACATTCAGAACTCAGTTCCTGCCCTCACTTCTCCTTGTCTGGCTCTAACTGTCCTTGTACCTCCTCTACCAGATGATGCTTCATTACACTGGCCAAACTGAGTTACACAGGACAACCTTATCATCTCAAGGTCCTCAATTTAGTTCTATCTGCAAAGGCTCTTTTGCTGTGTAAAGTAACAATATATAAATTAGAGCATGGGCATCTACTGGTGGCTAGTGGGCACTATCCCACTAATACTAGGGATGCATGGTAGGGTATATAGATTCAATTCCTTTGAATCATAATACGCAGAACAGAGATAGAGAAAGAGGAAACGTTCTGGGTGTGGTCATATTTTTGCTAATATGCTAATATGCATCTGCTGTGTGACACTTTTCCTGGGGAGATACAACAGACTCGTCTACCCACCCCAGGTAGAAAGCCCACGACAGACCAAAGTACAGATACCACCAAAATCCAACTTGGTGAACCATGAGTTTCTTTGGGGTTACTTACAGGAATATGGGTGAGGGGTTGCTTACATGGGCAGAAATAACTCAAAGACAGCTGTATCACCAAAGCCTACCCCAGCATCGGTGACAGTTCGCAAAAGCTGGGAATCTGGTGCACACTGCACAGCATGCAGGCTCTCAACAGGTTGGAGAGTGTCCTTTCCAAGTGTCTCTGTTGGTGGAAGCCTCTTCCAGACAGCTCAGCTGCTTTCTGCTTCTTCCAGTCGCTGGTCTGGTCTCAGAGTCTTCTTTGCAGCTCAGCTTCATTCCATCTGAGAGGACTCATTGTATTGCTTACTGTGGCAGGGAGGAACCTACCAGTCAGTTTCATGGACTTCCTGAAGCTATTTAGAGTAGCTTACCTTCCCGCTTAAAGAGATTTCAGGATAATGGAATGTTTTAATCTTGGGATGGGATGGGGGGGGGGTGTAGAACTGTTAGACAATAGTACCTTATTTCAGTAACAAGACCTTCCTCTTAAAAATCCTGTGTAATAGACATACAGCCAAGGAGTGTCATTTTGGTTGGAGTTTCTATGATCCCACATTTTCCTTCATTTTATTGGCATCATTTTGTATTTTCTCTTTTTAAAAAGAACTCTCACAAGTAACAAACAAATGGATTTTATATTATATATAAAATACAATCTTTGTCTTTTACTTGGAATGCTTAATTACACCTACTGTTGTGAGGTGTGTGTGTGTGTGTATGTGTGTGTATGTGTGTGTATGCATGTGTGAGTATGTGGTGTGTGTGAGTGTGTGTGAGTGTGTGTGTGTGTGTGTGTGTGTGTGTGCACACCTTGGTCTATTATCTTATGAGTGCTTTCTTTGAGATACACCTGATGCATTTGGTTTTTTTTTCTTTCTTCCATTCTTAAAATTCATTTTTAATAATTTAACTCTGTCCTAAATAGTTTCGGAGTGATATGCTATGTAACTCTTGGAGATTTCCTTACAGATTAGAGCATCCAGCCCTAGGTTTTTCAGTAAAATATGACTTCGTAATTTTTTTTTTACTTTTGCAGTCATGTGAAACGCTAAAACAGTCTGTTTAACCCCCTTTGTATCTCACACACCATGACAATAATACACATTAATTTCTTTGCTTTTGCCTGTTTTTAACATCCTTGCGTTTCCAAACTCCTTTATAATTTTTTCATATAAAGTATTGTTTCTCTCTTTCATATGCAAGCTTCAGGGCTTCTTGTGTTTATGCTAATGGTAATTTTTTACTGTTAGCACTCTCATCCTATGAAGTCAAGTTTAAAAATAACACGTCTAACTCTTCAGTCACCCTCTGCAGAATATTTGGAAGAAGTGACCTAACCTATTGTCACCATGAGAATCTAGCCCTACAATCACCCTCTAGGTGTGCAGTTTCTGAAATGTCTGCCTGTCGGAAGTATCTGCCCCCTACCCTGGCTTCTCAGAGATGCTACGCTGCAGATCTAAGACTGTGGTCACTATTATCCCCAAAAGCTTTTATATATTTTTTGTTATTTGCCAGGATATTATTCTCAATGGTTCTGAAAGGAGTTTGAAAACTTCTATAGAGATTCTGGGCTAAAATTTTGTCCTTCTTGCATATGAATCAGATCAAGGTTTGCAAGACAAACAAGAGCACATACACACAAACACACAAATAACACACAAACACCCACCAAAACATACATAAACACACACATATGTACATACACAAACACACACACAACAAACATACATGTAAGCACACTGTACATGTGTGAAGCTGATATGTCTACATTCCTGTGAGACAGATGCTGTTTCCCTAAGCAAGCAGACAGAATTCTTCGGTTCTTGGACAGAATCATTTAGTGATTTATCCAGGACGACATCCTTAGGGTAAAGAATACAAGATCTCTTGGATGCTTTGGCAAGAATAGAGAACATTTATAGAATATTTTAAGTTAAATCACATACCTAGAAGAGCTTGAGTGTTACCTGTATGAGCCCTTTTGAAATAATAATTAGACTAATTGGCAGTCAGCGAACCTTTTCTTGAGACAGAATTTTATTATGTATCCCAGGTTGGCTTTCAGTTGCAATCCCCCTGCCTCTGACTCTTCCTCCTAAGTGCTAGAGTTATAGGCATGTGCCACTACGTTGGCCTAACAAGGCATCTTTTTCTATAAGAAAAACTTTATCTCTGACATTCAATATGCTAATGAACAGAGACACCCTCTTCTGATTGATTAGTGAGTAAATAACAGAAGCAAGCAGAGGCTTGCTGATTAGAGGAGGGAAACCCGCACCCTCCTCCCCATCACCAGCCATGTCGCAGACAGTAACCTTCCTCCTCTTTCTTCTCATATGGACATCACCAGTCATTGGACCTCTAATGCAGCAGACTCTTGGGTGTCCTACTTTTCGACTGATGTGGAGTATGTGTGTGTGAGTGTGTGTGTGAGTGTGTGTGTGTGTGTGTGTGTGTTTAACCCAAGTGATTCATATGTCCAGACATGTTTGAGAAAATTGACCACAGAAAGTAAAAAGCTGAATCTAACGCGGATGGTACTATAAACATCTGACTGCTTTTGTCTATACCCTATGATAGTGGGCCTTATAAAGACTTTTGTAACTATATACTTTCTATTAGTTCAAAGAAATTTCTTGGAATTGAGTGTCATTTCAGGTTATAATGGAGCCACAATGATATCATCAAATGCTGCTAGGGATGATGGCTCAGTCTCTAAAAGTGTTTGCTGGCCAAGCAATGACCTGAGTTCAGATCAGACCCCAGCACCCAGGATTAGTATGCATGTGCCACCTCAGTGATGTGGGTGGACAGGCTGAGCCCTAGAGCACACCTGGCCAAATCTGTGAGCTATGTTCAGTGAGAGACCCTGTCTGAAGAAACACAATAGGACTGGACTGAGGAAGATACTTGACGTCAATCTTTGGCCTCCACACACATCTGCCTATGCGCACGAGCTTGTGCGCGCGCGCACACACACACACACACACACACACACACACTAGCTGAATAGCATTACTAGCCAGTCTGACTCAGTGCTCAGGTTCTCTGGGCTTCACAGCACCACCAGTTGCTAACAATCACAAAGGGATTAGTCTGGTGAAAGCTTTGTGTATCTCTATATGTTTGTAGGAACTCGCTGTATTTCTCTACTTTTCTGTTGTTATGACAAAACAGTTGACAAAAGCTACTTAAAGGAAGGGGCGTGTCTTTTTGTCTCCCAGTTTGTGGGTAAAGTCCACCATGGTGGAACACATGGCATTGAAGGAATTCTAGCTCTCACAGTCGGGGAAAGGCAGCTGTCACATTGTGTCTGCAGGCAAGACGGGGGAGACATGACTGCTCCTGCTTAGCTCTCCTTATCCCTTTTATTCAGTCTGGGGCCTCACCCTGTCAGATGGTGCCATGCACATTCAGGGGAGTTTTCCAACCTTTGTTAAATCTTTCTGAAAGCACCCTCAAAGACAATGCAGAGCTGTGTCTCCTAGGTGATTCTAAGTCTCATCAAGTTGGCAATCAAGATTAACCATAATATTTTCCTAAATCTGCTTATGTTTAGGAAATGGAATTTAATTTCAAGATTAAATGAAACACAATTGACCTAAATGTTACATTAACAATCCCTATACTAATCATGTCACTTTGACATTTTTAAGTTTGTATTACTGATTAGGCTCCCTTTACTCATATGAATAAATGAAGCTATTTCTGGATAGGAACATTAAAATGTATACAATCTGGGATGCACCATCACACTTTTTAATTATTTTAAGTGACATAAACTCCTTAGAGGAATGTTTTGTGCTCACAATTCTTTCTCCTCTGTAATAAAGCATGAAACTTAAAGGGATGTGTGCTCTTTGCTCTGGGTACTCTTGGGCAGAGCAGTCATTATCTGTGATCCTAGAAAAATCCTTCCAAAAACAATTTCTTCATAGTTGCTTGTAATATGGCAATACAGGAAAATTAAAGACATCCCTATTATGCATGCATACTAAAATATGTATTCAGTTTTAGTTACATGCTAAATTTACAATTCTCTCAAACTATATTGTATCACTATGCTTAACTATGTAAGAAGTTTTTAATTATTTGACAATTTCATACATATATATGATAAATTACGATCTTTTTTTCAAGTTCTATTACCATCTTATCCTCTTCTCTCCAGAAAAAAAAAACAAAAACCTTCTCATTACCAGTAAGCCCTTCTCCGACTTTCATGTCTTTTGTTTTGACACTCTAGGTTTCATTGGCAGTCCTTACATGAACACGGGTGAAAGGTCCTTTACCAGAAAGTGGGCAACTAACTCACCAGTAGCTACACTACTGAAGAAACTGCCAGCCTCAGAACTTTACATTTCTATTGTGCACATACTGTTTGCAACACTCTAGAGTCAGAGCTTTAGTTTTGTTTCTGAAGGAAACTGAATAGATTAAAATCATGTGAGAAATACTTGACTCTTGGTATGTTTATAATATAATGGTGATATAGTTGTGAACATAAAAAATACATGACCTAAAATGAAAAGACTGTGGGAAAGGAAGAAGAAAAGGCATCTTGAATATAAAAATGGACCCTCACTTGCTAAAATCACACAGTACTGTGTGTCCTTGTCTGTGTGCTGTGTGGCTTAGGGTTGGAAGATGAAATAAAGAGGATGCTTAGAGGTCAAGAACTGGTTATGTTAGAAGAGCATGTGGTCTCTGGAGGTGTTGGTCTAAAGACACAAAAACAGCCTAGATGATGGGACAGATGCTTTAAGATGTCTAAGTACTCTCTATGTATCTCTGTCTCTGTCTCTGTCTCTCTACCTCTCTCTCAGCAGGGAGAGTGTGTTGATAAATGAAGCAGACATTACATGAAAGCACCATCACACACCGTCTGTCTCTTCTAAGGAGATTAAGGGCACATTTGGGTATCCTTATAACATTTCTGCCTGGCTTCCATTGGCATAGCTTCACTCATGTGTGAGGGGAGTTTCTGCATTTCTTTCTGTGTTTATAATTTCATCCAAGCATGATGTCCGCACTAACAATGATTCATCTTGCTACTTTAAATTTTGTTCTATTTTGATGGAATTGTGTTGTGAATGAAGCAAAAATCCTTTACAATGAGTAATGTGGACCCATGCTTTAAAAAAAAACAAAAAACATAGCAAATGAGTGCAAAACCTAAACAAATGCATGTCCACATCAGATCAGCTGAGACACGCAAACAGATCCTCTGTGCAGCTTCCCAGAGCCATGTGCACTGGGACCTTTCCCTCTTCTCAGGGCTGTTGCTTATTTCTGAAAGTTCCTGCAAACAGGGAATGATATCACTTAAGGTTTAGCCAATGTTATTTTTTAAGCAGAAATCCAATGTCAAAATAAAGCCAAGTGGATAAATCCTGTCTTAATAGCGAACATATGTTTCCTGCTCCCCATTGCTAAACCCAGATGTTAATTGCGTGTTTGTCACCACGTTGCTCTTTTCTTGTTTGGCGCTAGCTGAGCTTACATTGCAGGCAAGATAAATGTCACATGTGCACCATCAGTAAAACCAAGATTATTCTTCACAGTCTGGTAAAAACGCTGATGACATTTGAGAACCGAGTTACAGAAGATCCTTTAGACATTCACTCCTCTTCATAGTGTCATCCTTCCACGTAATTCCAGCATGAAACAGTGGGCTGAGCTGTGTTAGAGACTGGACATGCTGACATGTTGCTTTATGAAGAAGGAAATCAAACACAATTACTGCTTAGCTTTGATTTAGAACTCTTATGGGCATTCTTTTTTTTTTAATTTGCGTTTTTACAACATTCCGCAGCATTTGAGAGAAATAGATTTAGCTTATTGTTTTAAGTCACTAAATCTTGAAGCCAATGTTAGATGTTGGCTGGCTTGTTAATAAATGGGAACACTTAATGTGCTTTTGTAAGGAAAGAGAAAAATGAATCTCGGTTTTATATTCCGTTCATTCTGGCCTGTCCATATATTTTAACTCTGTGCAGTCTTTGATAATGCAGTATAGGAAAAACATTTAGGTTCTGAATTGATCAGCTCTCTAAAAAAGTCAATCATTTTAAATTACATACAAGTTAATGTAATTGGTAAATATATTATGAATGAGAATTCTGAGTTTAACAAAACATACCCTGATAGAGATTTTAATTTAATATTGACCCATTGGATTTCATGCTTGTTTTTTATCGTCCTCATTTTTCATTTAAAAGCATATTAGGCATTAAAATTTCACATTAGTTATATTAGAGTCTGCTCTACCAAATGAAAAATACTGTGTGTGTGTGTGTGTGTGTGTGTGTGTGTGTGTCTTGATAGATCATTTCATTTCACCCAATGTCATTTAACTCATCAACTACTAACTTAACTTTAGATAACCCAAGACAAATCACAGCCATTTTTTATTTGTTCATCAGATGCATATGTTCTACATAAGAAGACTACCCCACATGTTCAATAGCTATTATGGCTCAAGAGCTGACAAATCAGGATGGCAGCCAAACACTAAGATAACTTACTTGTCGTACAAGTTCAAATTGGCTGTGTATATTGGGAAGACAAGAATATCAGAAATGCCATCGGAAGTGAATAGGAAGAATGAGTCTGAATCTAAACATGTTACATTTGAGTTGCCTATGAGACTTCCAAAGATATTAAGCAGAAGTTTGGATACATTCAGAAAAAATGTTTGGCTGAAAATATACATATTGGAATTGTCTCCAAATTACTTATTATCAAAACTATACACTGGAAGAGATAAAGTGCTCCTAAGTACACTGAGAAATGAGTTTTGAAAAGACATAGTTGGAAAACCATACCAGGCAGCTCTCCAATTTTAAAGTTTGAGGAGAAAAGGTCAACTCAGCAAAGAGAGCTTAGAAAGATCAATCAATTGCACACCAGAGAATAGAATGCCTGGAGTCCAACAAGGGAGAATGAATCAAAAGAGAGAGAGCTTATCTGGTAAATTTATATACTCCAAAGTAAGAAAATGCTATGGGTTTGGTGGCTTATATCAGTGATCCCAATAGTCAGAAAGCTGAGATGTTCGGACTTTTAGAAACAAAAATCTAACTGGAATAGGTTCAAGTAAAAACAAAGAGAGAGATTTGAGGTATAAAGTAGAAAACAACTTTGCAGCATACTTTATCTAAACATAGAGAAAGATAGAACACAGGGCAGTGTAAGTCAAGAATTTTCTTTATTGAAGGAAATTATAACATATGTTTATGTTGATTTTTAAAAATTCATTTAAGAAGAGAAGGAAAGAAGAAAGGGAGGAAAGAAGGAAGGAAGGAAAGAAGGAAGAGAGATAGATGGAGAAAGAAAGAAAGAAAGAAAGAAAGAAAGAAAGAAAGAAAGAAAGAAAAAGAAAGAAAGAAAGAAAGAAAGAAAGAAGGAAGGAAGGAAGGAAGGAAGGAAGGAAGGAAGGAAGGAAGGAAGGAAGGAAGGAAGGAAGGAAGGAAGGAAGGAAGGAAGGAAGAAAGAAAGAAAGAAAGAAAGAAAGAAAGAAAGAAAGAAAGAAAGAAAGAAAGAAAGAAAGAAAGAAAGAAAGAGGAAAAATGATATGAGAGAAAGAAAGAGAGAGAGAGAGAGAGAGAGGAATGACTACTCAGCCAGAAAACAGAGCAACGCCCTTGAGTAGGAGGGCAGGGTATTTGGTGTTCAAATTGGCCTCAAATTAGAGTTAGTCCATCTATGTAACAGAAGAAAGGGCAGAGATGAAGACCCTGACAGATTATGATGGAAGGTGGGTTCTGTTCCATGGAGCAGTCGACCCATGAAGAGTGAGATGGAAGAAATACTGGAATTTGGGGTGTAAAAGTAACAAAACAGTTCTATTGTCAAAATGGATTAACGGTGTTTGCAGAATTTTCTGTAATATATTCGAGACCCACTCAAGAGTAGTGACTCCTTTGAGCATGGCTGTGTGTACAGCGCAACATTAGACTCCTACACTTGTGGAGTTGGCACAAAAGAAAAAAAAAAAAACTACAACTGGGGTGTTTCATCAAATAAATAATAAAATGAAGAAAGGGTCACCGGAAAAGAGAAGGTCATTAAAAACACACAAGAGAATTAGGATAGAAATAGGCCACGAAATCTAAATTGACCAAAGGCAGACGTGAAGACATGGAATAGATTTTAGTCACTGAATATATCTTAATATTTTTTAAGATAACTGAATATAAAAAAGGTGGGGCTATAGGCTAGGAGACTAGAAATCATGATAATGAAAGAGTTTTGATAACTGATCAAAGCAGACCAAAAGAACAAAAGTGATTGGCTGAGTGGGACATGTGACACGATCAATGAAGGTAAAGATAGCAAGGACAAAGGTCTAGGATGTAGCAGGGTGGTTTGTATGAATACTTAAGTGTGTGTGTTATGATAATGATCCTATGAAGAAAATGAAAATGTGTAAGGATAAAAGTCTTCAAGAAATGAAATCCAGTGCACCACAGATCTGTAGGGAAGTGCCCTGGAAGGCAGGGCACCTCCCAAAAGAAGGGACAATAGAAATTACAAGAGCAAGGAGACAAGAGGACACTTCCCTCCTGTAGGACCAGGGCTCTAATGGGAATGGAAGGGAGAATAACCACCATTCCCATGCCTTCCAGAGTAGAATGGAATGCCCAAAGTAAAAAGTAAGCTGAACTTTTGAGGTATTTAGCTATGTGCTCCAAGAACCGTTTCTGCTTTTCTTTATCCTTCAGTCTACATACATTGTCAACATTCTAAACAATAATGATCATGATGCATTCTCCTGAAAATTCGTGGATAAGTAATACTAGCGTTAAGCTTAGGAGAATAACTAGAACATTCTAGTGCCTCTTACTTACCCTCCATATGCATCTGCTCTTCCAAGGGACATTTGTCACAGTCACGAAAGTGAGCCACAGCTTACTAACTACACTGCTGATCCCAATTAGCAACTGGCACTCGCTATTTCTAGAATGAAGCAGTTAAATTCAGAATTTTTACCCAAGAAAGAATTTCCCAGTGAGGATTTCATCTGAAAAACAACCTCCTTTTACTTTTTAGTGCTTCTTCCTGGGCACTGCTTTTCTATGCTGGAGGTCAAACCCAGGCTTTTGTTTATGGGAGACAAGCACGCAAGCTTGAAGCTGCATTTCAACCCATATAACGAAAAAATATTCTAGATATTATAGGATCGTGAGCATTAATTGTTAGTTAATTGGACTCTCCAGTCATTGAAATAACCAAAAATAGGCCACATACTTTCCTTGTACCTTGTATCATACACATGCTAGGAAATATTTAGGCCATCAAGTTCCATTTGTATTTCTGATAAATACCAAATATTTTTAGTAAAATATCACAAATATTGCATGAACATACAACATCTTGTTGTATCTGGCAACTTTGTGAATGGGAAGCTATGCTGTAGATGGAAAGCCCTGGAAACATGGCACCTTCAGAGTTGTATACTATAGAACCACCCAAGTAAATGCAGTCAAACTGCCTGAGAGCAAAACAAGCCCAACTGAAAGCACCAGTCTGGGTTATCAGTGAAATCAATTGCATCACTAACATTTCTGTAAACTTCCAAACTACCTATGAGATGCAGGGTCATCAATAAAATCCAAAGAAATGTAAAGTTATTTTGAGATTTGGCAATATCATCATTTTGAGGCAGTGCCTCACTTTGTAACCCAGGTTGGCCTTGAACTGTAGCATGACACTTGGAAGAAGTTTTTGTTATTTTGGTATCTTTAAAAATGCAAAATGGCATTTGGACCAGGTTTATGTTCCCATCTCGCGTGTGGTGGATGATTATGAATTTGATTTGGAATGCCTGATGTCATCAGCTATAATCCGGTCAGGTGCAGCTGTTTTGGCACATATAGCTTGTTCATGGGATTGCATGCTGCTTGGGTTTATGGGAACTTTTGTTTAGAGTATGAAAGGTTTGAAATCCCAAGATGGGTGTTGGTTGGTGGTTCTTAGGTTGGTTTGCCCATCGTTAGTGTGTTAATTCTTACATAGAAGAACATTGGTTGGAGAGATTGGGTTTGCAGATAGTGAGCTGAGATGCTAGTCTAACTCACTGTCAGCTTTTCCTCTCCAAGCTTAGGAGAGCCTAAAAAGTCTGTGAAAATGTCTACCTTTCTTTCTTTCTCTATCAAGGCCACATAAAAAATGGTGAAAATTTCTTTCTGTCCTTCCTTTCTCTTTCCCTAAATTGATGGTAAAAGACTGTAGTTTACTACTACAAGTGACACTCCGTGTTGGGCAGCAATTGTAGCTGTTAGGTTGTTGTGGCAGGTCACCAAAGATGACAGGGAGGCATTTTCATAGTTATAAACCCTGCCAGACCTCATCACAGGGAACTACCATCATGGCAAATGACATTCTGGACAGTGGAACCCTGAGTATCTGAGCTCAAGTGATTTTATTGATATAGAACTCCTCAGGTGTTCTATTGATAGCACAAGTAGATCATGAGCAATCAAACCTCCCCCCACACACATATATCCAATACCTGCAGACAAAAAAAAAACCACTACAAAAACAACAATAACAAAACACCAAAACCCAAGCAGCCCCTCACCCAACAGTGCACAAAACAATTATTTATACATAACCAAAAATAAGCTTCCACAACACTAAACTCATGATCTTCCTGTCTTAGCCATATTGGGTGTCAATATTGCCATACTTGGCTTGCTTAGTTTTTCATTTTGGCCTCTTCATCTCACTGACATTGGACCATGTTTCCCTTGCAAAAGGAAAAAAGCTTACTGCAATAAAAAGTTAGTATTTAGTATCTCACCCAGACCCAGAATTATAAAGAGTTCAAGGACATGGCAGTATAAACACAGGGGAATAATATACATGGCAGTATAAACACAGGTGATATTTCAGGGACTAACAGGAAAGCCATCTTGCTTAATATAGACATTTATTATCCATTTTTTAATGAGGTCTAACTTTTGCCAATAATAATAATAATAATAACAATTATAATTATAATTATGTAGTTGTCAAAGGCTTAAGAAGATTATAATTTCTTCAACCAGTTCTGTTTAGTGTAAGATTTTATTTTAAACATTCAAATTAAAAGAAAAAAACTTATAATCAGCTTCATATACATGGACTGCTTTTCTTAAGTATGGGCTTTTGTTCAACAGCCTCACAAGAGATCAATATGGAGAGACAGAAATTGACAACTGACTAATTTTCGATGTATATAAACTATCAACAGAATTATTTACTTTAGAAATCAAAGCAATCTGCACTAGAGGACAGATCTCAGCTTGTTCTGCGACACGTGGTTGAACAGAAATAGAGCACTGTGCATGAGTGATTGATTCTCAATCTCTGCTCTTTGTAGTTCACTGGCTTACAAGAAAAAAATGAATTATCATCTTTTTTGAGCCAATGGTGGACATGGTATAGAGGAAGAAGAAAGGAACATGTAGGAGAAAAAGGAGGGATCAAGAAAGCAGGGCATATTTGGTGAGACAAATACAGTCTATCCAGTTACACATAAAGGGCTAGAAAAGAAATGGTAAAGAGGACAGACAAAGAGCAAGGTCACAGTCAAGAACAGCTCCCTTCTTTTAGAGGGTAATTCAGGGCCACTACCAGAATTTAAGAAGTTAATTGCTAATTTTTTATTTTGGGAGATCAGTTGGCAACTGTGCAGAAAGATTGGAGAAGGTTAGCAAGATGACA
Organism: Cricetomys ansorgei; assembly: GCA_026225945.1. NCBI lineage: Eukaryota > Metazoa > Chordata > Mammalia > Rodentia > Nesomyidae > Cricetomys > Cricetomys ansorgei. The sequence continues at coordinate 7,572,297 of JAMJFZ010002307.1, read as the reverse complement.
TGTGGAACCATCTGCTATAACCCAGATGGAACAGAAAGTGCTGGAACCAGGAAACTGACAATAACATGGAAGGAAGGTACCTACTTCAAGGCTGATGTGGTTGCAGCTGTCAAAGCTGGTGACAGCCTCCTGAGGTCAGCCTTCTCTTTCATCCTGTGACATGGCACTTTCAAATCTCCCTGAGGGCACTGACTTCCAGCTCTGGCTCTTCATCTGTCAGTGACTGTGTGCCCACTTCAGAGAAAGGAACTTAACAAGGAAACTCCGAAACTGTGGAGCAGTGATCACAGAACTAAGCATTTTATATTATTCATGGGCAAGGAAAACAGATAGACAAAGAAACACTTGTTTTGAGCCTGGACACAGAGGAACAGAGCAGTGGAATGACTCACATTTCTTGGTTCACATCTTTGAAAGGTCAAGAAAGCCAGTCAAAAGAAATTCAGATACAGAGTTCAGATTTAAGAGACAGATCTTGAAGAAAGCTTTACATTTGTCACTCTAAATACGATATGTCACCAAAGTCACCCTCAAGCAATATCTTGAATTGTGAAGAACTTAAAATGAAAAACTTTATATTATAAGCAAAAGGAAAAAGGATGAGAAAACAAAGAACAGCAAGACGTACAGGAGGGAAACTGAGTCTGGTGTCAGAAAAGTCAATGACAAATCTTGTCACTTGAAGACAAAATATCTGCTGGATTTGGGAAAGAATATTTTTTAATATAGAAATTATTAGAAGTAAAGATGAGAGTATATTTTAGAGGCAGTTAAGTGAAACCTGTACGTGACTGACCATAAAGTAAGTAGAAACTGAAGAAGGCCTAGTGTGCATGTGGACTTTCCCTGAGTTCACTGTGTCAGGGAGAGAAGAGTATGGAACATGAGTCACAGGTGGGCTTTATACATGAGTATGTGTTGCACAACTTTTAGGTTGACCATGTCTAACACAGATGAAAAAGAGGAAGTGAAGAGATAAATAATGGAGTAGGGTTTCTACATGGTTCCTGGAGTGCAAAAAAACCGAGCCAGGGCTTTAATGAAGGGATCAGCACTGGATAGTTTCTAGGGCTGCTGTAGCAACACACTGGGGCGTAAACAGCAGAAACCTGTAGTTTGAGCATTCTGGCAGCTGGGAGTCTAAAAGCAAGGTGACAGCAGCAATGAGTCCTTCTCATAGCCCAGTGGAAGAATCAGTGCCTATTCCAGCTGCTTGGCTTGTAGCTAGCCAGATTTACCTAGGATCTGTTTGCATTGTTTTCCCTGTATAATATCCAAACCATCCCTTTCTATAAGGATACCAATCATACTGGGTTAGAGGATCCCATCCTAGATGTCATAGCTACTTTTCTATTGCTGTGAAGAGATACCATGACCAAGGAAACTTCCAAAAGAACATCTTTACTGGAACTCACAGTTTTTCAAGATGTTACAGTTCATGATCACCATGGCAGGAAGCATGGCAGATGGCAGGCAAGCATGATACTGCAGAAGCTGAGACCTCATTTCTGATCCATAAGCAAGAGGCAAAAGAGAGATAACTAGGAATGGAATGGGCTTTTGAAACCTCACAGCCCACTCCCAAGTGAGACACTTCCTCCAACAAAAAACACACCTTCTAATCCTTCCCAAACAGTTCCATCAACTGAAGATCAAGTATTCAAATGCATGAGGCTACAGAAGCTATTGTCATTCAATCCACCACACTGGCTTGACAAATTATATCCCCAATGATACCATTTCCCAATCAGATCACAGTCTGTGGTTCTGAGGTTTATGTCAGTGTGTGGATTTGTTGGAGTGACACAATGTAGCTTGCAAGATGAAAAAAAAAGCAATTTCTTCCATTGCAATAAGAAGGAAGGAATGTAATTGTGTGTGTCTATAGAATTGATAGCAGTTTCTGTGAAGTGGAGACTGAGCCATCAGCAGAGAAGCCAGACTTGGAAGTAAAAGTAAAGTTTCCTAATGGGGGTTTGAAAGACCATTGCCCAGAATGAGAGAAGGCTGAGCTGGGGGGGCTTGACAGGCACTGCCACATGGGCATATGTGTAAATGGTATAATCAATAATTCAGTGTGATCTTTATATAGTCATGGAAAGTCTTCTAAAGAGAACCCACTTCAATTATGTAATAGCTTACAACAAAATAAATGCCAGTTTCACCAAGGAAAAGCTATTCTTAGATTAACCAAGCATGCATACATTTGGAGTTCAAGTTAAATGGTAATTTATTTAAGATGATACCTATTTTTATAACTAAAATATTCACGACTAGAATTAGTTCCCTTTAATGCTGTTTCTTCCTAAAGAGAGACATTGGTTATGCATTCACCTGTCTATCGATACACCCTCGTGTCTGCCGAGAAGGAATTTAATCCTCATTGAACATTCTCTGAATTGAAACTTGAATAATGGTTTCTCACAGAGAAAGCAACTATGTCCTTTGGAGAGCAATTTTTCCCATAAAGCTTTACCTAGAGCTTTATAGTTTCCAGAACATGGACATGTTAGATTCATGGATAATTATAAAATTATAGAACATAAACATTTATGATGACCTCTAGCAACACAGCAACCTTGGATCTCCTGAAGAAATATAATTGATCTCTAGCCATATAAAAAGATTAGCTCAATTCATGGCAGAATGATATTGATAGTACAGTTGCACAACTTTATTTTATCTGTTTATGGAATTTATAACAGGTAGTCATTAAAAATCATATAATAGCAGTAATTGTTCCATGTAAGAGTGAACAGGATTAGTAGATAAATGTAAAAAATGAAGAAATTTATACTATCACATTTTATCCTTTTTTTTTCAGAGTGATTATGTACTTAGTTTTTTTCTCTCTGAAAATGTACAACCAACACTAGAAGACTCTCTCCTTGTGGACCCAGGTAAGTGAATTCATCACAATTACCATGTACAGTGATTATGTATATACATAATTGTGGAGGAGATCTACCAATAATATCTTCAATTTCAAATAATAATGTCTTTTCAAGGCTAACACCTTACCGTTTTCTTCCTAACCATTCCTAAAGCATTTGAAGCCCCTGATAACATGGTCTTCCATTTAAGATAAACACAGATGTGTTTGCCAATTAAAATAGTGACAAGATGCCACACTAGTGTCTCACTTCAATTAATTGTGCTTTGGACTAAAATTGCATATCAGAGACAGAACCTTTGTTTTTCATGGCATGGGAAACTTGCAGATTTACTTCTACCTTACAAAGTAACAAAAAAAAAAGTGTGAAGCAATAAATAAATAAATAAATAACCAAGTGTTATCAAGGAGTTTCACTCTTATGTTTTAAAGTCCCAATAACACTCTACTCCCTAAACAAAGCCTCATGTTGGTGCCACTAAATGGTTCTTTTCCAAATGTGAATTCTAATGGGCATTCAACCATTTCCCCTAGATTTTCAGAGACTCCTTTGGAAGTTCTATCAGTTTCAAGCATTTCTATTATATTCCATAACAAGGAGTGCCGATTCAATAATATACTAGGTATTTTTATAAAGATTAATTTATTAGTTTTATATATTTATATGTTTGATGGCTGTAAGCATGTGCATCACATACGTGCAAGTGTCTGCAGGGCCAGTGGGCATCAGATACCCTGGAACCAAGCTCACAGGTGACTATGAGTCACTCGATGTGGGTAATACAAACTGAATCTGTGTCCTCTGCAAAAATAACAAGCACTTTTATCACTGAGCCATCTCCACCCCTAAACATGCTAATATTAATCTGCACAGTTATAAATCCATAATTTCTCAGCCATTACAATCCTCCTTTCAACTCTCAGTCTTCATTTTATCCATTCTCTTCCTGATTAAACATTCTCTTGTTTAATATAATACACACGTGCTTGTCACACCTGCTTATATCTGGCATCCTAGAGACTTACCGCTTAGGTAGACAGTTTTCTGAACAATCTGTTCTTGGCATAATTACTTATTAAATTGTGTAACAGTGTTTGCATCTCACCAGCTTCTCTTGCTACACTAATAATAAATTTTAAATTAAAGACTCTCTTTCCCAGCCTGCATTACTCTACACTTACAATTCCCAAAATAATGTGTGAGGGCTTCCAGGGAAAGACAGGGAGAGAAAGGGGGAAAAGAAAGAAAAACAGAAAAAAGAAAAGCATCTATTTTAACTACCTTGGAAGATGTTACTTCCATCAATAGTACAAACTTTAGTAACCCTGACCTGGAAACAATTAAATATAAAGTTGATAATTCTAAATTATAAAGATGTTGTCAAAAAAAAAAGGGGGGCTGTGTGGGCCTCTCCTCTGTCACTGAAGTTCATTAAGGAAACTTAGTTCTTTGTGTTTCTAGAAATTAACCTCAGATTTTGGTTAACTTTTTATTTTGTTCATAGTATTGTCTCTTAAAGGTATTTTGAAATACAAATGCACCCCCAAATTAAGATGGTTATTATAAAAAACTAAAGCAGCACTTTGAGAAAGTTTTCAGTGTTAAAATTTCTCATGTCATCAATGCTCAAGACTTGTTTCAAGAGTTATGAGTGACAAGAGATTTGATTCATGCCGTGTCTAAGTTATAGGCTGCCTACTAAAAACAACCTATTGTCTTAAAACAATAGGACCCATCTTCTAAGCAGGATATGCAAATCACTATAATAAGCAAGGGTTCGCTGAAAGTTGTGTCTTCTTTTGCTCCTCAAACCGGTTCCTCCTCCATCATTCTGGATTCTTAATCTTTTGTCGCAGAATAGCTGCTGACTGTTAGCAAGCAGCCTGTTTACTTAAGCATTATACTCGTCCATGAGTTGAAAATTTAAGCTTGCGTTGTTAAATGATTAAAGGGCAAAGTTATTCAAGTGTATTCACACACTGATTTACATGGAACAATCTTAAATGAAAATCCCAGACCTCAACCACCTCTACTGGAGCGTAGATTATGAATGTCTAAGACTCTAGATATGTGCCTAAAATCACAGAGGGAATGTTGTGTGTGCTGGATAATCTTGGTTGTTAGCTTGACACACATGGGAGAGGGAGCCTCAGTTGAGGCATCTCTTCCATCAGATTGGTTTGTGGGCATGTCTGTAGAACATTTTCTCATTGGTGAAGGAAGGCCCAGTCTGTGTGTGCATTGCCATCCCTTGGCACGTGAGTCTGAGATATATAAGAAAGGCAATTGGATAAGCCACAAGGATCAAGCCAATAATCAGCACTCCTCCCTGGCCTCTGCTTCATTTCCTGCCTCCAGGTTAGTGCCTTGAGTTCCTGCCTTGACTTCCTTTGATGATAGACTTTAACCTGTAAGTCAAATAAACCCTTCCCTCCCAGAGCTGCTTCTGTTTGTGGTATTTAACACAGTAACAGAAAACAAACTGAAACATGTCCGCATGAATCTGGGAGAAACTAACAGTCTTTGGGCTTCACTGTCTCATAAAACATGATCTTGTGCAACAACATAAGGCTTTACCTTTTTTTCAAATGCCAGTCTGCTCATGTCTACTAAAATATTCCTTGGCTCCTCATTGTCCTTCAAGTCACTTATGTCAATGGTGACTCTAGAGTATGTATTTATTTATAGACTAGAAATCTTCGATGGGATAAACTGTCTATATGGCACAGTATTGCATTCTAAGATGTACCACAGAGTCTGGCTGACTATAAATGCTTCCCTAATAATTACTGAATAAACACTGACAATGACAACCACAGAAACAGTCATAATCTATATCAAGGAAGATATTTTTGTTGTTGGTTTTTTTTTGCTTTTTGTTTTTTTTTTTTGAGACAGGGTTTCTCTGTTGTAACTCAAGCTGTCCTGGAACTCACTCTGTAGACCAAGCTGGCCTTGAACTCACAGACATCCACCTTACTCTGACTCCCAAGTGCTGGGATTAAAGGTGTGTACCACCACTACCCAGCAGATTATTATTTTAATAAAAGGAAAAGAAGAGAAGAAGTTCAGAGTCATGTTGCTCTTCCCTCAGTGTTGAGGTCGTGAAAAAAAGTCCTGACACATGAGAGCTCCCAATCATTAGAATTTTCTAAAATATCACTTGGGAAAATGTGTTATACAGATTATTATATTAAATTCTATTGACTTCATGACACAATCTGAAAATCCTTATGGATTTTATCTTAACTATCTTTATATGAACTCTCTAGTGGCATAATCTTTTGTATGCTATGAAGGTTAATATAGTTTGCATGTTTTTACATTCATATAATACAATGTCTGGCATAGTCAAAAAGAGAAACAGTGCATTTGGGCTCATGGCTTCAGATATTTTAGTCCATGGACATTTGGTCATGTTGTGTTGGGGTCTCTGGTAAGAAAATATATCCTGGTTGGAGCACATACATGATGAAGCAAAGGTACTTACCTTCTGTGACAAAGCAGAAAAGAGATAGAAAGAGAGTAGGGTCTTCATGCCCTCTTCTGGGAAAGCCCTCAGTAATAGAACGTTTTCCCATCGGGTTCACATTCTATAGGCTCTATAACCTTCCCACAATGTCAAAGGTCAAGGACTAAGCCTTCTAAATATAGGCCTTTGAGGAACACATCCCCTGCATAGCCCCTTCCAGATAATACTGTCACACAAACAAACATGAAATTTAACAGTCGATTGATGCCTACTACACAATCCTCACATGTGAAAGTCAGACCTATGACAAAGTGTGGAAATAAAATAGGTAATGAAGTACAACCTTAGATAATGATTATCAGTTCTAAGAAGATGAATTAATAATTGCTTTTAGAGGACATTGGTAACTACAAATGCCTGTAAACACAAGCTTTCAGTAATGACCTTGAGTCAGTGCCTCTACCTTATGATATGTATTTGGAAGAGAACTTGAAGCCATGTGCTCCACAAGTCAGCCACTCACTAATTAATGGTCTAGGTATCCACTTCGTGAAAGAAAAACAGATCTAAAAATCTATAAGTTGAATTGTGGAATATAGGTTTTCAATTTAAGTTTTAGTGATATGTCATTTGATGAGAAAAATTTAAAGTGCCGTGTTCTGAAGCATGTTAAGGCAAATACACAAAGGATATATTATGTATCTCAAAATAGAAAAGAATTCGAACATAATGTAGCTAAGAGTACATGAGCAGGTACTAGCAAAACATTGGGGAAACTCATAACAGGGAATGTAATTGGGTGGCCAATGAAAATGCAATGAGAATTATGGCTTTGCCTTTGATTCTGTAAGAAACAAATATTGTCAAACAAAAAGAAATAAAAAAATCTAATGCTATTAAGCAAGAGTAAATCCTGTAACAAAATAACAATGTCCTTAAGTATCACAAACATACAAAGTGAAAACAGCTTGCTTAGTGAAAGCTTTCTTCAAAAGTCATAAAACTAATAAAACAGTTAAAATAAAAAATAGTTATATGTGAGTTTAACTCATCTACTTAGGAAAAGCTGGTTTAAAATTGGAGTGAAAATGCAAACCATAACTATATGATTATAAAAAAAGACACCTGAAAGAACTTGATTTTAAAAGGTTGAGATTTTAAATATTGCCATAGGTATACTAGGCAAATACAAAGAAAATGGAACCAAAGGTCAAAATATTGATGAGGAAAAGGAGAATTTTGGTCCCAAAGCTTCTATTATAATTAAACAAACAAAAAAAAGGAACCATCACTCAGACTGTGAAATCGTCAATAAAGATATGAGATGTTATGACTCTTCATTAAATAATGTGACAGCAACATATAGAAATCAAAAACTATGAGACACATGAGTGAAGTCCACAAAAGGACACTAGTTAGAACATGTTCCAACATACAACTTTCAATTTGCGAAAACTCAAGGGCGGGAAAAAAAAAGGTATGTGCATAGAAAAACTAAAGTAAAATCAACCAGGCAAATGACTGGATTTATATCACTCTCTTCATACTGAACACAGTAAATAGATGTTCTTTCCATGTGCATATTAAGCCACAAAAAAAAATGTTCAACAGATTCCAGATAGTAGACACACTGCAGATACTATCATTTAAATCATGATATAATATAGTCAAAACTGGCAGGTCATTTCAGAAAGCTGGAAGACAATTATGCTTAGAAATTTAAAAACAAATAATCTCTTTAAATGACTTTTGCATCAAAAGAAATTACAGCCTCTAACTGCAAAGCCTGGGCAGAACAGCGTCCATTGTCCCAGTGAGCACAGATGTCACCTCAGAGATGCCACTCTCTTGATAGTCGCAGCTGGTTCTTCAGCCCCAGCTGCCCAGAAACCACAGAATCATAATTCAAATATCACACAAGCAGCGCCCACAGAGTCTTGATGGCCTCTCAAACGTTTAAAAGCAGACAGTTATGCCATTGCTTAAACAGCTAAAGATGGAGATGGAAGAAAATTATTCATATTTCTTTCCTGAAACAAAATATTCATACCAAGAGTTTTAAGAGCTGTAGAGGAAGCAAGTAAGAAATCAGAGGGAAATGTCACTCATGAATGTCAATGGAAAACACTAAATAAAATATTAGACAAAATAATCCATCAGCACATTAAAGGAATATAATCCATCATAACCAGAAACCACTCAATGTTGATATTATGCATAAAGAGATCAAAGTAAAAAAAATCTCACACGGTCATCTCTATGGCCCTAAAAGGGCATTTGATAAAATGATTAAATTTCCTTTTAAAACACTCAAAAATTCAAAAGAAATAGCGTGTGCCTTCGCATGAGAAAATCTAACAAGACTTCCCAGAGCCCACAGTAGACATGAAAGGACTGCCAAGCACACACACTAAAATGAAGAACAAACCCACACACAAGGTCATCTCCTCACCTCACATAGTGTACAGAGTGGGGGCAGGGCAGGGCTCACTCCTTCGCCTCCTTCAGACTTTCCTTCAAAATGCATCTCCTCAATAGTCACCTGTTGAAATCGCAGCCTGCCTGTATTTTGGAAGCACACAAAGTTTAGATCCGTTACTTACGTTCATCATATTTATTGTGCTTATGTTTTATTTTTCATACGCTGGATAGCATGTGTCAAGGCAGGGGAGTGGGGAGGGGGATGTCTCTTCTACTCCAAACACATAGTACATTGGCTTGCTTATAACAGGCTCAAAAGAACTTATTAAATGACAAATGAAATAGAAAAGGACATTGGAAGCATGAACTTTGTCCATAAGACAAAACCATGATTATTTGTAAATACATTCATTATATATCTAGGAAAACAAATATCAACTACAAACACATCACCAATAGATCTCAATGAAAACATCCACTACAAATTGATGTACACCTATATCTATCATTTTATAGATATTCTTGATATATATTTATAAAGTATGTCAGATATAATGACTATTTGGATTGTTTAAAAGTCAAAATAGTTCCATCAATAGTATTCACACAAAAATGCCTAGAAGAGATTCAATAGGAAACAGGTAAGCCCAAATAAAAACCATAAAGCAGAACTGGGAAATCTAAAGAACAAATGGAAATGCTGCTTCTAGGGGGGCAAATCCAACATCTCAAAGACAACACATGTTTAAATGCAATGTATTCTTTAAAAATACTAACAGATCTATTTTTAACAGAATAATCTTATTTTACAGTTCCTAAACAAAGTCAGAAAAAAAATCCATAAAACCAGAACAAAAAATGAGATGGATATTTTTAAAAAATTGAAATTCATAAAAATTTAAGCTCTGTGGTGTCTGTGCCTAAGCAGATACATGAAGAGATCAAGACAAAGGTTACCATAGGTTGTCTATGAATAGAACCAAATGCAGTTAGGAATTTAGTATGTGACTAGAACAGAAAGAAGCTCAGTAGATGGCTGGCGGTGACTCACCCCTCACTGTATATGATAAATAACAAATAAAGGAAGAAATGTTAAATGCAAATAATTTCATTACATCTATAATTTCACTATAGATAACCAAGAAAACCTAGGGCAACCCTTTATCATCCTCGTGTGTTCTACAATAGGTATGGGTAAAATTCAGAGCCCTTAACAACTTTGCACGACAATAAACACTTCAGCAAAGTAAAAACAAAATGCAGTGGTGGGTGACAAAGTAGATGAAATACTGCTGATTCATCCTCTAAAAACTGATAAGAAATTGAGACTATGAAAGATAAATACATAAAAGCACAAGTGGCTCTTAACCAATGAGAAGATGCTCAACCTCATTCATAAGCAAATAAAAATTAAATTACATAGATGCTATGGGTTCCAGCAGCCTCTCTCTCTTTCTCTCTCTCTCTCATCAGATTGGCAAAACACCAACAATATAATTAGCATCTTAGTTGTAAATCAGCAAGCCTCTCATATGCTGTTGGTGATAATACAAATTGGTACAAGCTCCATGGAAATTAATTTGGCAATATTTATCAAAATTACACGGGAAAATACCCTCTGACCAGCAAATCCTGCTATTGAGTTTGTGTTCTGATAGTTACAAACTGGCACAGGAGACATGTCCTTGAGACTGTCCCCTGGAACCTGGTTCTCAAAGCCTATACAACACTGGGAAAGAATCACTTGCCCATCATGTGAAACTGGTTAGATAAATCACAATACCTCTGCATAATGGAAGCTATACTTTAAAAACTAAAGAATATTTTTAATATTGATGTAAAAATATCTACAAATACTTTGTGCCGGATATTAATTAATATGTTGTGGCCTTTGTCAACAATGGAAAAGCAGAATGATATATTCTTCTTGCTTTTATGGAGCAATTTGAAAAGATTGTGAATCTCTCTGGAAAGATGCAGAAACGACTGGCAGAATGTTGACTGAGTAGATGGATGTTAGAATGGATATTAGGATATTGGATATTAGGATAATGGATGTTAGGCAGTGGAAGACTTTTTATTTCATACTTCAAAAATCATTAGTCACCTTTAATCACAAGAATAAATTGTCTTCTGTGAAAAAAAAAAAAACAACCACTCCAAATGCTATTTTTTGAACAAAGAAAGTAGTGTATTTGCCAAGTCGGACAGACTTGGCTCAATGATACCTTAACAGCCTGAGGTTATCACAAGGAACTCTGTGAACACTGTGAATCCCCACAGTGACTTCAAGCAGACCAAAATGTTCTAGCATGTCTTTCTCTGTGTCCAGCTGTTCTCAAGTTTTCCTTCTCAAGCTCCTCACTTAAACTTTTCTTTGCTATTGTGACTCTCATTTTACCATTTACAGCATGATGTTTACAAATATGGCCCAAAGATCACTTAATCCTGTACTATGTTTTTTTCTATTTATTTTTAAATAGTATTTTAATATATTCTATGGAACTTTCATACACATTCTTGCAGCATGTATTGATCATATCCACCACCCACTTTACCCCTTTACCTCTCCTGAGGTTTCCCCCTGATACAACCAATCTCTTCCCAATTCCATGCCCTTTCCTTTTGTAATGCATTGATACCGATTAGTGCTCTCTGTATGTGTGTGAGTGCAGATCAACCCACTGAGAGCACAAGCAAACTACCTGTAGCCATAGCCCGGAAAGGCAAGTGACTCTCCTTCCTCCCCAGTTGACAATAGCTCTCAGATAAGGACGTGAATCTCTCTCCCAACTGTACTGGAATTTTAACTGCCTCCATAGAGTATAGATCTTGTTCAGGTACAGTCATTTGATTTGAGCACCTGTGATTGATCATTTTTGATCTGCATGACTTTGGAGGAAGCACCTTAGTTTCCACCTGTGTAAAAACAGAAGGAATCAACCTTGTAGGTTTGCTGTGAGGATTTAGTGAACTACCTCCCATAGGCTGGCACGTTCTCAATCTTGTTAAGTCTCTCTACTAGCCTGTTAGCTGTTAAACTTCCCAGTGATCCAGGTTTTTCTGGGGTTCTGAACTTCCGAATGCTATGGTGGAGTCTCTGGTTAGCAATCTCTGAGTAGAGTTCTAGCCAGAGGAGATCGTCATCACCAGTCAGTGCAATTGTACCTGTACTGTTGAGACACTCGCCATGAATATATGATAATTTCCTACCCTTCAATTAAAAGTCTCATTAGGTACAATGGGTTTCTATTTAATAATTCCTTCACTCCTTAATTCAAATATAATATTCATTGTGCATTAAAAAGTCATCAATATTTTAGCACCTTCATGCCTAGTACTCACTAATATTTTTTTTATTATGAAACGTAATTTGCTTCAGTGAGAATTAACTTACAGTGTCCCTCAATCACTGTAATGGGGATATTTAAGTGATTTTTAATGTATTTATGTAACAAATGCCCCCTCGGTTTAAATAAGCCCTCTTTTAAATATCAGTAATCCATATTACTAAGTATGAACTCAATTAATTGATAATAAAACTAGTATCACCTGCGTGTGATGAAAAACCTCTAGAAACCCTGAAAGAGGCACAAAGGAAAGACACACCCTGCTGATGCAATCTTAACACCCCGGAAAAGAAGAGAGAGTTCACAGTAACTATCAGAAAACAAAGTGCACCACAATGCATTCAAAATTGAATGCTGACATCTTTTCAATAACTTTCTCTCCTCTAAATTTCTTCAGCATCTGTACAACCAGAGACTATCAAGGGAGTCATTAGACCCACAATAAACTATGCTTAATCTTTGGGCAACAATGCAGAAAATCTGAGTTTTTTAAAAAAGTGAAGTCTTTATCTTATTAGTATAATGATGTGGCTCAAGATAAAATTGACATCGCCTTGTTATTAAGCAAATACATAGTGTGTGTACTACAAAACAAATAGCAGATTGTGCCTTTTGGGGACATAGAAAAAGTAAGACCTGATAGAGATCTAAATCGGCTAGACAACATGTAAAATAATTGCAATGTAAGTATGAACTGGCATATGCTGCGTTAGGAATTTTCAAGAAAAAGTAGACCAAGAAATACTTCACTGTTTTGTTATGTTTTTTTAAAAAAAAAAGACAACAGTTCAACAGTCAAAACATGGTGGTCAGGGTCATTTTAAAGGAAACAAACAAAATGAAAACTATCTAAGGGACATGACACAAAAATATCTTCATGACTAAATATGTGAGTTACAATATAGTGGAAAATAAATAAATGACTAAATAACAATAGAAAGTGATTTGGGTGTCAGACAAATCTCAGGATCCGTGAGATGGTAAGGGGCATGCCCCCAAGCATGATGTCCCAGTTCAAGCCCTGAAGCCCACATGTATAGTTGTTAGGCTACTGTGTTGCCCACCAAGAAAGACAAGGATGCATAATCATAGGTGTGAACCGTGCCAGACCTCAGCAGAGGAAACCACCATCCTGGCCAGTCCCATACTGGACAGTGGGACCCTGAACATCTGAACTCAGGTGTTTTCACTGATACAGAATTACTCAGGTATTCTACTGATAGCACATGCAGGTCATAAGCAATGAAACATCCCCCACATAAGTCCAATACCTGCAGACAATACAAAAAGCCAAGAACTAGGTAGCCCCTCACCCAACTGTGAATAAAAGAATTATTTTATATATAACTAAAAATAAACTTCTATAACACGCATGGTAGGAGGGAGCCAGTTCCCACAAGCTGTCTTCTGATATCCACTCAGGTGCACAACCATCCACCAATAAAACAAATAAAAATGGATTTTTTAAATTTTAAAAGGTACTTTGATCTGAAGAGAAGTTTTATAAATGTTGCTATAGAAATCAGTAGGCATGGAAAACCAACATATTTGACATCTAGGGATGGAGGGAGCCAGAGAATGACCTGGTAGATCAGGCTAAATATATGTGTCTGAATTCCTTTCTATGAGACAGGTGAGGCATATGCAGAGCGGCTCCCAGAAATTCCTGGCATCTGTTAGGTGCTCACCACGCCACAAGCTCCTCAGTTTTACCACTTAATCACCCGGCTATCCAGAAGTAGGTCACTTGCCACAGAAAACTGATTAGCTTAGTCACAGTGACAGTCTGAGTAGCAGAGCTGGGTCACAAACCCAGATTTACTGACTTCTGAAGGCTGCTGTTGGGTGGAGAAATGTCACAGAACTTAAGAGCACTCACTACTCTTTCCAGAGGACCTCAGTTTGGTTCCAGCATCGCTGTCTGTGATTCACAACAGCCTGTGACTTCAGGTCCAAGGGATTTGATGCCCTTCCCTGGCCTCCATTTACACCTGCATTCATGTGCATACACACAAAAAATAAAAATCAAATCTACCTTAAAGAACACTCTCGGTCTCTCTGACGTCCAGCGATCTCCAGTATTTTAAGTTAATCATGATGGTGAATGAGAAAATGACAACTAAATGTTACATGGAGATTTTAACTTTAAATAGCAACTTAGGTGATGGTGTCAATCAAAGCTGAACATAGACTGTAAGGAGGAGAGTTAGGCTGAGGAGGCAAGACACACATCCTCTGACTAAGTAGTCAGCTGAACTCTCTGAATGTTTCAACATCAACAGAGGAACGTTCGTCTTGTCTTCTTTCCCTGGTCCTATTTTAGTTCTTAAATACTTCCTGGATTCTGTGCTGAGCTAATTCTGACTTAATGCCAACATTCCCTGTATTTTCAGGTGAGAATTTTTCAGACAAGAACCCTAAGGTGCAGTTACTGATGACATACAAGGACTTGAAGCTCACCATCCTAGTGAAACACATGAAAAACATCGTAAGTTTATTCCATGTCACAGGAGACATGGAGACCTTCTTTGGGCAATTAGTGTCAACATTAGTAAGAGGAATGGGTCTAACAACCAAGTTTAAATGAGGACCAAGCAGCCAATTACAGTGTTTCTGTCTCAGTATGACCAAGATCTTTAAGGTAAAGGCTATATATAGCGTACCCCTCAGGGAAAGTCACCAGATAAACACAGGACTGTATTCAAAATGAAACTTCAGGAAAAAAAATCTGTGAAGTGTCTGGGAAAGCAGAAGTGGCTTGGGAGAAATAGACTGGTTTCCAAGAATTTCTGTGGTTCACACAGCTGAGCTCAGAGGTAGAAGACCCCCTCTCTCCTGCCACAGGGCCACCATAGATCCTCCCCTTCTGCAGAACTTAGAGGAGAATTATCCCTGTGAAGCTGACAATTTCTTAGGATTTCCACCTAAAAGTCCCATGTATCTTTATTATTATTTTATATCATGTTGTTAGATGTGCTTGAAACAGCTTTTGTTATTCTTATTTTTTCTTTTTTGTCAAACATTTCTTCATTATTTCTTTAATTATTCACCAGCACCTTATATTTTTCTACTCAATGACATTATGTCATCCTGATTTTTTCCCCTCTGAGTGTGTGTGTGTGTGTGTGTGTGTGTGTGTGTGTGTGTGTATGGATGCACACACATTTATGGATTCACAAATTCACCTATGCAATCACATTTGGAGGCTGGAAGTCAGGTGTCTTCCTTTATCACTCTCCACCCTATTTTTTTGAGGCAGGGTCTCTCAGGAACTCACTGATTGGCTGGGCTGGCTGGCCAGTGAGCTCCAGATAGCTGTTCTCTTTCCTTACCAGCTCCATTCCCAGGACCAGGGTTACAGAACTATCCTGTTCTCTCCGGCTTTTACCCTGGTGCTTGGGCCCTGAACTCAGGTTCTCCTGCTTGCTATCAGGACCTTTACCCACTGAGCCCTCTTCACATCCCTTCTCTCGTAGTTCTTGATGCTGTGGTCCTGTTTTGACGTCTGAGGAAGTAAGTAGGTGTTTCTTCCAGTCTTTGCAGCCTGCCTGTGTCAGGGAACATCCTTCAACACAGCAAGCCTGTCTAGAAATTCAAGTCAGGTTTTCCCTTGTGTTAGAGAGAAGTAAAGCGTAATAGCACTGATAGCTCCACAAAGGAAGCTGACACATTTTGCTTTGGTTGATTTGAATCAAAGTGCCTCAAGGCCATGATCCAGCAGCTTCAAGGTGAGAGAGAGCAAATTGGACAGAAACAATACAATACGTGGTGATTTAAACGTGATGAGACCTTAAAGGGAAGGAGGAACTTCCCTTTAAAGCCTAGTGAAGAACTTCATTAAGAATACAAATCAAGATATATGGAGAAAAAGAGGTCACCCCAATGACAAGGAATGGCAGCTGTCTGGGAGGCCAAGGAGCTTTTTGTGTCACAGGGTAAGTGATGAATTATCTGAGTGTAGGCATGGTAAACAGAAAAGGGAAACTGTAAGCATCACCAGCTCCTCCAGGCTTCCCTAAGTCTGGCCAGACAGGCCCTCCACATGATGCAACTACCAGAGACTACAAAGGATGTGCAGAAAACCTGCTCAGTTTGGGCTCAATTCCTCATGCACATAAGTCGTTCAGGGTGTGTTTGGAAGAGTCAAAAGAAGCAATCTCTTCTGCACATGACATGTGTCTGGGATACACTACATTAAATAAATATTTATTCAGAGAACAAATAATTGGCATAATTTGCAGGGGGTACATCTGTTAGAAACTCAGTATTAGCCAGAGAGCCAAGTGCTTCATGCTAAATCCGTAGTCTTCACAGCTGGCAATTTTTAAAATATCTGGACACAAATTTTTAAGTTTTTGTAGATATTTTACTTATTAAAATAATTATCTGAAAGTGTAGTACCATCAATAGAGACCCTGCCTAGAATACACAGAGCTTTGGGTTCAATCTCCTACACTACTTAAACCAAGCATGTGACACATATTTGAAATCATAGCACTTGGGAGACAGAAGCAACAGGATCAGAAGTTTAAGGTCATCCTCAGTTATGTAGCACATTTGGGGCCAGCTTGATATATGAAAAACTGTCTCAAAATGAAATAATTATCTTCCATTGTTTTGAGGAAGAAACTGTTGTAAAACATAGTAGCAGTTGCTCAAAAAATGTTTGCATTGGGAAATGAGGATTCACTCAAATATTATTTATGGGTAAATGTTTGTTCATGGATTGTGCTCATCTGTATCACCAACCATGGATGGAAAGAATAATAAGAAATATTGTTAAGTCAAAAGAGTTTATATAACTTTGTTACCTACATTTTAGCCTTGAAAATAGTCTCCTTAGAAACTACATATCTGTTTCAGTAATGTTGTCATTACTCAAAACAATTTAGACACAGCCCATTGAAATTACTTTCAGAACTGGCACATAAATCTCACAGTGAACCGGGTGATATTTTCAATGGTCATGCCTAATTTTTTGATCAAAAACAATATTAAGTAAGTTGGTCACCCATTCCATCCAACCAATGAATCCCAAAATTACTTTTGACAGTTTCCAAAAATTCATTTTACACTCATGAAGTTGAGCCTACCCATGAGGCCAATCAAAGTCAGAGCAGTGGAGCAAGAAGAATGGGAGTACAAAGAGCAGGAACTCGATATGGAGATAAAGTAATTGATGATGGACCAATGATCATAGAGTCCCCCTAACATTTAAAAGGGAATGACCGTGTGGTGTTCCTGCCCTCCGAACTTTATGAATAGTATTTCAAACTTTATTAATAGTGTTTCAATGCGCTCTCTCCATCTACTTCCTGTCTCTTATATCTTTCTTGTTTGTTTTGTTTTGTTTGCTAATTTCAGACAGATTTTCACTGTATATTCTAGGCTTTCCTGGAACTATGTACCCTGAAGTTAGCAGCAATCCTCCAGCCTCAGCCTCTGGAGTGCTAAGGTTACACAGGCATCCATCACTGTGATTTTTTTTGGTTCTCTTCTTCCCAATCATCGAACATTGAAAAAAGTCAGAACTCCAAATTTCAGTTCGAGATCTCTTCTCTCTTTCTTCCTCTAGCTTCATAGCTTCAAATTTTTGTCTTTTTCTTCCCTCTCATTACTCTTCACAAATCCAGAGCTGTGTATACAGTCAGAATACTTCTCGAAATCCCACAGGAATCTCAAACTCAATATGCTCCAAACCAAACTTCTGATGGCTATGCCCTAAACATGCATCCAATTTTCCTGTCATAATCTCACTATCTGCCTTCAGATGACACATGTTGACACTCTTAGAGTCATTTGACTCCATTTCTCTTACAAGCTACATCTATCTCATCTGAAAATTCTGTTTCAAAAATAAACCCAGAAGCCCAAATTTCCCATCCACATTGATTCAAATTGCCACCATCTCCCACCTGAATCATTCTGTTTGCTACTGCTAGTGCTTGTTTTCATCTTTACTGAACTCCCTAGCCAAAATATTGCTTTGAGGAGACAAGCCAGTTCCTATAATTCCTTTCTTCATAGTCTTTTGATGTCTCATCTCACTTAAAATGAAATCAAGATGCCTAATGACATATGATGTTGTACAAGTATGGGTCCCTTGACATGGTCAACCTCCAGTCTGACTTCAAGCTTCCTCAGTCACTCTATTCTAGCCTCAATGTCTCCCTTCCTGTTTCTGGAATATGAAGACATGTTGCCGCCCCAGAGCCTGTGTATCCACTGATGGCTCAACACGTCAAACATGTCCTTGTCATTTTCAGTGAGTCTCTTTTAAGACTGCATACCAATTCACTTTGGTTGTCACTTCAAATCTTCCAAATACTTCATTAAAGGAAAACATAGCAGATCATTTCTCACATGGAGAACTGAGGACTAAGATTCTTTTCAACTTAGAATGTAGTCACAAAATCTCTGCATTTTTCAGGTATACTTTATTTTCTTGTGTGTCTGTGTCTGTGTGTGTGTGTGTGTGTGTGTGTGTGTGTGTGTGTTGTAGGTTCATGTGGGTATAGGTGCCTACAGAGGCCAGAGGCACATAGCTGGAGCTGGTGTTACAGGAGATGGCAGATTACTCAGCATGGGTACTGAGAACCAAACTCAGGTCTTACGCAGGAGGAGTATACACTCTTAACTGCTGAACCATCTCTGCTGTCCTTGGAGTGTTGTTAAATGATTATTTGCCCTGCTTATCTGAAAATAGAAATTGCACTTTAATGTAGAGGACATAAAAACCTCTATAAATCCTTAAAGTATTTCCTTAGTTCATTTCCAGTTCTAGCTAATTTTTATTTAATTTTAAAGCCTTTAATGTGTTCTCATACCAAACTAATCAGACTCCAGAAGTTGTGCTTCATTTATATTAATATCAAAATGAATTATTACACCAGAAGTCCTGTTACATAATATTAAGTTTGATGAAAAGAATTGTTTATCTCATATTAAATCTTTAAAGCTTTGTTCTAGGAACTCCTTTCCTCCTGTGAGAGAGAACTCAGATTCAAACAAAATTGCTAAAAGAAAAATTCTTTTCCCTTTCAAAGAGGCACAACATGAGTTACTCTAGTGAACACAGCTGACAAATGACTGCAATTATTTAGAAGCCTGGCCAAGCCATCTAATCGTATTGCCAGTTGTATGATAAAGAAACACTTAACATCATTTACATTTAAAATATTTTGTAACACTCCGGGGCTTTTCCAGGTACCTCATCTTAGATATTCTATACTTTCCTACTGTTTCTGGCCTGTTCAGTGTGCATAACCTCCTGAGCTCACTGTTTCTGTGGTGTTCCAGTGTGCACACCCTCCTGAGCTCATTGACTTCCCTTGTGTGTGTCATTTCTCCTTTTTTTCTTCTCCTTGAAACGCAATATGATTATTCCCGGCCTTCAAAGTTACCACTGGAATGAAGCCAGTGGTTCTGAATCCCCTCATCAAGCCCTTCTCTCACAGCAGGTCAGTAGTTTCTTAGAATGTGTTGCAAGTAGTGTCCTGACACTCAAGAGTTGCCTTACTGGGAAATCATTTCACTGGACAGAAAATAGGAGGAAATGCTTACTTAAGAAACACGGAGAAGACAGATGGAGCCATCTTCTAATCGAGCTTGTGTGTTTCCCAGTTCACTATAGACATGCTGCTTCGTTCATGAACTTATTAGCCACTTGTACTTAGTCATTTGAAAAGTGTCTATTGCATTCATTTGCCAGTTTTATTGTTCAAATTATGCATTTTTGGTGTTTGGGTTTTGTTTTTTTAGCTCTTCATGTATTTTGAATATTAATTCTCTGTCAACTGAGGCATTTTTCGAGATTCTCTCCTATTTTGTAGTCTCTTTCCACTCTGATGTTTCTTTTGCTGTGCTAACGCATTTAAATCTAATGCAATCATATTTGAAAACCTTTTCTATCATTTCCCAAGCTACAGAGACCCATTCAGAAAGCCACTGCTTATGCATAGGTCTCGCAGCGTTCCTCCTGTATTCACCTAGAGTTTAGGATGTTAGGTTTTGCTCTGGATTTTTTTACACAGTTTGAGTTGATGTTTGTTTTGGGATGAGAGATAGTAATCTAGTTTCAGTCTTCTTTAATTTTACTTTATTTCATTAGTATGGATGTTTTGCCTGCAGATATGTCTGTGGACTATGGGTGTGGAGAGTCCATAGAAGCCAGTAGAGGGTGACAAATCCCCTAGAACTGGAGACACAGATTATTGTGAGTCTCTGTGTAGGTGCTAGAAATTGAACCCAGGTCCTTTGGAACAGCAACTGGTGTTTTTAACCACTGAGACATCTCTCTAGCCCCTACTTTCATTCTTCTTTACATGTAAATGCTATTTTCCCAGCACCACTTGTTAAAAGAATCTATCTTTGGCCTATATTTTAAAGTCTTTTTATTATTATTTTAAACTATGCAGTGTGTGTGTCTGTGTGTGTGTCTGTGTGTGTGTGTGTACACGCATGCTAGAAACTGAACATGGGTCCACCAGAAGAGCAACAAACAGTTTTAATTATTGAGTCATCTCCTTAGCACCCAGTTTTCTCCTATATTTTTTCATAGTTTTATCAGGAATCAAATAGCTGCAGCTGTGTGGGTTTCTTACTGGTCTTCTAGTCTGTGGCTCTTCATGCTTGCTTCTGTGCAACTATCATGCTGGTTTGTTTGTTGCATAGCTCTGTAGTAGAGTTTCAAGTCAGTCTTTGGAATACCTTCAGCTTCATTCTTTCTTCTAAGGATTGTTTGGGTAACTCTGGGTCTTTGTACTTTCATATAAATGCTATGACCTGGGGATAGACAGGATTTGTGAAGAACGCCATTGGAATTTTGACAGGGATCACACTGAATCTGTAATTCACTTGATATTATGAGCACTTTCCCTACTGTTGATCCAGTAGGTACATGATTGTGGGACGGTTGTCCAACCATTTAGGGTCTTTCAATGTCTTTCTTCAGAGCTTACTGATTCTCATCTTAGAAATCTTTAACATTCGTTAAGTTTATTCTTAAGTGCTAACATTTTTGTTATATTCTATGAATAGAACAATTTATCTTGACTTCTTTTTTAGTGAGTTCTTTTTCTGTATAGAAAAGCTACTGGTTTTGTACATTGGTTTTATATCCTGCTACTATGGTGAATGTATTTATGACCCTTAAAGATGACTCATTATTTCTCAGAGAAATCAATCCTACATTTTTCTATGAATTTATTACTATCAATCTCTTCTTAATATGAACATCTTTAATCCCTGCTATTTTTTATTTTTCTTTCTAGGTGTCTATGAGACTTTGCTGTCCATATGTTCTCAAAATGTCCTTAGCCTTACTCTTTCTATGTATGTCTTGACTTTTACAGATTTAAGACTGATAGAGTTTATAATGACTCAGTAAAATATGGCTACACCCTCTCCCTCTGCCTTTAAATGAGAATGTTTCCTATATTCAGGGCATTGACTCTTGAGACTCATCTCCCAATTTAATATCTTATGACTTCAAAGATAATACAAATGTCCCCTAAATTTAAATCTCTATTTTCAATCTTTCTCTGAATTCCATTTAGACATTTCTAACTGTCTGATGGGCATTTATACTCTGATATCATTCCATCTCAAAAATTCCAAATTGCTCCTCTACTTTCCACAAAGACTGTTTCTAACTCTGGCATTACTTATTACTCTGAGTTTCTGCACCACCCTCACACAACCTCTGATTTAAATCTCACTATACCTTATTTGCTATATTTCAGTTCATCTTTATTCTTATAAGCAATTACCAACAAACCTGTTTAATTTCCTTTTGCATCTATTATTCTCAAAACGCTGTTCAACGTTTTTATTTTATCTGTGAATTATTTGTTGATTGCTATGCTGTCCCTTTCTTTGTTTCACTGTCTCAGACATGTCCAATCTTTTGACACTGTCACATGACATTGTCATCTACAAAGTTCACACCCAAGAACTGCAGAACCAAGTTACAGGGAAAAAATCACCAAAAATGTGCTTATAATGTTTTAGGTACTTTTATAATTTTGTGAAGGTTCACATTCAAAGCTTTCCTGGGGAACTGCGGCCCATAGGACACAAGTTCTAGATCTGACCCAAGTAACATAAGAGAGAGGGAAGAAATAGTAGGAAAATGTACAAGATTTTATACACTAGTGAAGACTTAAAGACAATAGCTAACTCCAATTTTAACTTTTATTGAAGTGTTATTAAAGGTATTTTTTCACTGTATTTTGGGTATCCAAACATATATTTAATTATTACGTTCCAAGTGTTTTAAGTATATCCTCTTTTATCCAGTACACTAAAGGGCTCTATACCAACAGCAAATACTTAAAATGTTGCGTGGGAACTCATGGAGACTCTGAGTTAAAACTCGAATCCAAGACTGATGGGTCATTACCCCTTGACCTAACACCTCAGCTCCTTTCAGTTTCATCCCATCTCCTCTGCCTACTGAATGCCACAGCCTTTCTCAGACCTTCTGCACTGTGTTTCCCTCAGGAGAGGCTGTTCTAGTCTAGAGGTCCTGCGACCTGTCTCAGACCATCAGAATTCTGTCCATTTGCATACAATGCTCCAGCCACCTTGGAACAAGCATCCCTCAGCAGTCAGCTAACTGGAATTCTGCAAATGAGCAATGAATGCCTTCCTCCCTTCCGGTGCATGATTGAAATGTAGGAGAATGGAATTTCCATGTGAAAATCTAGAAGGATTCTCTCCTGCTCTCTGTCTCTACATTTGCTTTGTCTGACTACAGTGAAAAGCTTTCGACCAATGCAATGTGCCAAGAATTCCCAGATATTTCTAGACATATTTCACCTAGAGCAAGTTTTGTACCTGTAGTCACAAAAGTGTAAGTTTAAATTCAGTAAGTTTAAATCTTTGTCCAAGAACTCACAAGTAAGGATGAAATTATAAAATTTTCAAAACTCTGAGATCTTATTATTTAATCTAGATTCTTACGGTAGTGTTTGATTACCCTACTAATGCACACCTAGCTTGAGGATAAATCAATAGGAATTATCGGAGTTAAATAACAAGGAGAAACTAAAAGACTGAAATAGAATCTCAACGGTCTGTGAGAAAAATATAAATCTAAACATGGGTATCTTATAATTTCCAGAAGGACAAACAAGAAATTTGGGTGGAACAGTATTTGAAAGTATAATTAGCCAAAATTTTTAAACTTTAGTAAAGACATAAAATCATAAATTCAAAAACCTCAGTAACAAAAAAAAAAAAAGTCAAAGAGAATCATGTTTTTAAATGCTGAAATCAAAATGTAGGAGGATGGGAGAAAACTTCAAATACTGAGAGAAGAGGAACAGACGGGGAGAGGCAAAGTCATGCAGGAAGAAACAGCCTGAAAAGTATGGGAACTGGAGGTCAGCACAGGTTCCTCTGTGTGTCCAGAACAGAAACTCTAAATTGGGATTTTATGAGCAAAGATCACTTCTCCAGAGACAGTGGGAAAAGAAATACATAGTACTAGGGAGAGGAGGAAGAGGAGGAGGAGGAGCAGGAGGAGGAGGGAGGAACAGGAGGAGGAGGAGGAAATAGGAAGGAGGGAAGAGGGGGAGGAGGAGGACAAGGGAGGAGGAGGGAGGAGGAGGAGGGAAGCGAGAATGTATCCCAAGCAGGCAAACTACAATCACTAAAGAGCTACATTTTATGTCCTCCATCTCAAGTTTTCTAAGGTGAAAACTGAGGTAATATCTTGAGATAGTTTGTCTTTTCTGACACAGGTAACTAGAGCTGTAAGCTTTCCTCTGAACGCCCCATAACTGTAGCCTCCAAATGACAATGTGTACTGTCCTTCATCTTTAAATTATTCTAATTCCTTTTCTGGTTCCGTGTGTGTCTCTGTGTGTGTGTGTGTGTGTGTGTGTGTGTGTGTGTGTGTGATTTGGATATATGCTGTTTTGTTACCAAGTATCTGGGAAATAGTCAGGAATGAGGTGATATTTAATATCCGTTTTAATTCCACTGTGGTCCTAAAAAAGAATAAAAATTCAGCAAAACCTTAGGGAAATGGAGGAGAAGCAAAGACACCCTCGGCCCTCCAGAAACTGGTTGAATATCAAAACCATCAATACAACACAACTTCTAAAGGTAAATTTGCTTACAGAAGTAGTGCTTGTTTCTAAAGACATCTGCAATAAGGATGCTCTAAACAAAAAGCTAGGGCCTGGGGATGACATAGCTCAGTTGGGGGAGTGTTTACTTAGCTTGTACCAAAGCCCAGCTCACACCACGAGAAAAATCACATACATGCTGGTGAACTCTTATAATCCCAGCGTTTAGAAGTAAGAGAATCAGAAATTAGTTTGAGGACATATTTCACACAATCTGGATCTCTTTAGATTCACTGAGACTTGTTTTAGTCTGAGAAAACGATACACTTTGGTAAATGTGTGTGACTGTAAAGAATATGTCCGGATCCTGCACAGTGAGGAGTTTGGTGACTGTTAATTAGGTCATGCTGGTTAATTACATTTCTCAAGTCTTAGACAGTCTTAGTGATTTTGTGTATATTAATTCTATGAATTATTAAGAGGTAGGTGTTAAAATTTCCAAATATAATCATGGACACATTTAACGCTGTATGAACATTTGGAGTATGTCCTGTAGAAGATTACTGTCATTTATCATTGCTCCTGGTAGTACTCTCTACTCTTTATCCTTTGTCAGATTCTGATACAGACAATCTAGTTTTCTCTTGATTGATATTAATATGTCTTTTCTATCCTTTTACTTTCCTTTGTATCTTGCTTGGGTTTTTGTTTTGTTTTGTTTTGTTCCATTGCTTTGTAGGCAGAATCTCCCTAGGTAGACTGGGCTGGCTGTCAGGTGGGTTCACAGGTGTGGGCACTGTAGAGGCCAAGGCTTGGTGTTTAGTGTCTTACTCTATTGCTCTTCATCTTTTTTGAGACAGAGTCTCACTGAACTTGAGGGTTGCCACTTCAGCTAAACTTGTTGGCCAATGAGCCCCCTTGACTCCTTTATCCAACCTCCCTAATGCTGGGCTTACAGGCATAAAACACCACAGCCCGGTTTCTGTATAGATGGTGAGGGTCTGAATTCAGGTTCTCATGCTTGGGCAGTAAACACTTCACCCAGGGAGCTACCTCCCCAGCACTCAGTCTATTGTCTTTAACTTTATCAGATACAGTTTCACACCTCCTAACTCAGTCCTGATCATTAATTCCAACATGTTTATCACATATTTGGGCTGTTGGCACATACATATTACATACAGATATATTCATTTAAGTCATGAACAAAAAGAACAGGATTTGTAAGTTTCTGGGCTTTATAGGCAGACAACTCTTATTTTTCCCTTCACAATCCAGTTTCTCCCTATAATAACTGTAGAGCATTACAAATCTAATACTTACTGTTTTGAATAATTTTTCAGTTTAACATCACATGGTCATTTCCAGCTTGTACACTGTCCTTGGGACCTGGTGATAGAAATCAGGAACCCAAATGATTTGGAATCACTCAGAGCATTTTAACCATTTTAAAGCAAGAGTTTAATTACCTACTAACTCATAAACAGCTCATCAACCTTTCCTATTGAATAGAGTCTAAGAGATGAATGAAATTTAAAACCTTGCTTCTTTTTAAAAATATTTTATAATTTATTTTTTCTTCTCTCTTATAATGCATCCTGACCTCCATCCTCCCCTCCCTCTACTCCTCCCAGTGCCTCCCCACCCATCGCCAGTCTCCCCTCTCTCCCAGATCCACCTCCCACTCCCCTGTTTCCTCTTAGAAAAGAGGAGACCAGAGAGATGACTCCGCTGATAAAGGCCAGGCTCACTAGCAAAAATAAAATCTCACTTCGTACATGTTATTAAAACTGAGGAGTAGCAAAGTGTGGCCAATTTCATACAATGCTTCAGTGACAAGGTCTGGTGTTGTGATTAGAATTCTGGGTTGTCAGAAGTAATTCGATTTACATGTACTAAGTCAGAAAAGGTGTTTAATCTACCAGAGTTTGATGTCTGTAGTTGTCAAAGATGTGTGTTTGTGCACACACACACACACACACGCACACACACACGCACACACACGCTGATAAGGTGATCATATCAATGAGTTGCCTACATCTTTGAAGACAGGATCGGAGAGCTGACCTTGCAGTCAAAAGCTCAGCACATACTGCTCTTGCAGAAGACCAGAGTTTGTTTCCCAGCAGCCACATTGGGTGACTCACAGCAGCTGGTAACTCCAGCTGCAGGGATTATCTGGCTACCACGTGCACATATCCATGTGCAGACACACAAACATAAGGTAACTGTAAGATGATAATAATTCTTTTTAAAAAGAAAAATAACAAAGTATGTTAATGTCTTGACTTTTGATAGTGACAGTTAGATTTTTCAAACCATTTTTAAAACTAAGTCTTGAAAGTCACCTACCAATAATAAGAGTTTCGTGAAACACTTAAATTAGTGTGAAATGAAGCAAGAGGCTGTTCTGACTTAATTCATGAAAACCTAAAATCATTCCATTCCAATTGGCCAACATACAGGGATTGGAAAGTATTTATTTAAAGTACAGTGTTTAAGTAAAGAAAAGAGTGTCAGGCACCTCTGTGTTCCATTTCTGCTGCTATTTGTTGTACACCAGCTTGCCTGATAACTGACTTGAACACAGACATTGCAATTTTTCAAGCACATAGACAAGTGAGAAAATGTTTTTATCACGTTCTTTTGTTCCTGGCATCAATCTCGGGCTTTGGAAACCCCATTGGATTTTAATCATGGCCAGTTGATTTCCACTGAAGCTTGTATTATCCAATGATTGGAGACATTTAAGTTAAAAATGATGGGGAAATCTCATAAATTATTCATTGGAAAGATAATAATGGACCAAATACAATTAAGCTTTGGATTAACGTAATGAAGGCTCCAAAGTGTCTGATGACTTTAGGCCATCTGCATCTGCATCACTCTTCCTATAAATCTTGATTGAGAAGCACTCTGTTATCTCATTTCCTACATGAAGATGCATATAGGCTCTATAGAAAAACCTCCAGTGAAGTAAACAATACTGGCTTGTGTATTATTTTAATAAAATGGTCCAGGGTCAGCAAGACGTTCAGTGAGCAAAGGCACTGGCTACTAGGACTGCCCACCTGAGTTTGGTACTCAAGACCCCTAAGGTACAAGGAGAAAACTACTCCTTCAGGTTGTCCTCTGACTTCTACATGTGTGCCATGGCATGCAGGGACACACATGCATATAGACACACATGGATGTGATTAAAAAAACTGTAAAGCGAACACTTCAATCATAGTAAATATCATGAAGAAGCTAAAGAACTATCGTTCGATTACATGGAAAATAAGGATCTTGCTCATACTCTTTACCCAGATGGAAATACTTAAGGGTTGATGGCATTCTCTGTAATGTTAGGTGATACTGTTAATTTTACAAATCACTTAAATTGTGGATATTTTTCTTTTTTCATTTTATCTTCTTTTTGTCAGTATGCCTTTTTATTCTCTCACTGTTGATAATTAACTGTATTTTTTGAGACTCACGTTTTGCACTTAAGACCAACACTATTAGCATTACGGGAAACCATTTGAAATGCTACATGCAGTCCAGAGCAAGAAGTAAAGGCAGAAAATTAGTATATTCAATTATTCATGCAAGTAAAATTATATCCGTTCAGAGTCAACATCAGGAACGAGGAGTGACTAATACACATGCATATGTTTTAAATTCAACCAAGACACTCGTCTCCTATGTTTCACTCTGGAGTTAAGGAAAAAAAAAATCATCCCACTAGTAAATTCTAAGGATATCTGAAACCCTTCATTCTATTCTTTTAGATGAGCAGGACATTTATTAAAAATTATTTATGAGCGGTGTAAAGGGGTGTGCACATGTGCGTGATGGTATGTATGCATGTGTACAGGCCAGAGGTCAGCATCAGATGTCTTTCATCTCCAACCTTAGTTTGTTGAGACAAAGTCTCTCACTGAACCCAGAGCTCATTAACCTGCTATCTGGCCAGGCAATACCCACCACCCTCCTGTCTCCATCTCCTAGCACTGAGATCACAGGCATGTGTTACCATGCCCAGCTTATTATGTAGGGTCTAGGGATCGAAACTCAGGTCCATATAATTGCCAATAAGCACTTTACCCCATTTCCCAGCCTCCTAAAATTATTTTTAAATGATGTTTCGGCTGACACTAAAATCCTTTGAATGCCTACTTATATTAAATTTGCTATGTTTTATTTTGCTGTTGCTGTGAGGTAGAGTCTCATGGAGCCCAAGCTAATCTCAATCTCAAGATCCTCTGCCCCTATCTCCCAGTGCATGAATTCTAGGTATGTACCACCACACCTAACTCACAGAAGCAGTGATTTTAAAACACTGAAACTATGCTAATAATACCACATATGCATATTTGACAAAATAATAGCAGATATGTTTGAGACATTGATTTCATCTGTGGGGAATATTTAGTGTTAATGTGAGTCCTTATCACGAGAATAAAGGAGCATATAAATTTCTTTCTGATTCATCCTTCTACTCCACAAAAGAGAAGCAAAATGGGGAGAATTTGTGGAATTATATGAGGAAAGTATCTAACAGCATACCTTTCACATACAGTCATCCATGTATATGACATGTGTTTGCTTTTAATCCTGTGATAAACACTGAGCAAAATCAACTTGGGCAGGAAGGGGTTTATCTTGGTTTGCAAGTTATAGGCTATCATGGAAGGAAGGCAGGGCAGAAACTCAGTTTGTCTTTTTATGTGACCCAGGACCATCTACCTAAGTATAGTACTGCCCACAGTTGCCTGAGTCCATCCACACCAACCATTATTGGTGAAAATGTCCCCACAGACTTGCCTACAGGCCAATCTGATGAAGGCAATTCCTCAATCAATGTGCCCTCTTCCCAGATGATGCTAGCTAGTGTCAGGTTGACAGAAAACTCATTGACTCAGACCCCCAGGAAACAACATTAGCTTCTAGATGGAGACTTGAATGACCCTTTTGCTCACTGACTAAGGGATTTTCAAGAAGTTAAGGGCAAGAAGTTGAGAGAAGACCATCTGGGTTGAAATGACTCTCTTCAAGAAAACAACAGACAACAAATGCTGTCAGGGATGTAAGGAACCAGGAACCTTGGAACTTATGCAGCCACATTGGAAATCAGCATGGAAATTCCTCAAGATACTTAAAATAGAACTGCTATGTGATGCAGCTACAACACTTTGGGATCTTCACCCAAAAGCCTGAAGTCAGCATCTTCAGAAAGAAATACTTGCACATCCATGTTTATAGCTGCTCACTACAGCCAGGAAATGCAACCAGCCTAGATGTTCACAGCAGATTGATAGGAAATGTAGTGCGTACACACAGTAAAACTATGGAGACATAAAGAAACATGAACTTATAGCACTTGTAAGAATAGGAACGTAACTAGGATCACTATGCTAAACAAAATTAAGTCAGACTCAACGGCAAATACCATATGTTTGCTTCCATATGTGGAAACTGTATTTAAAATTATATATGTGTGCATTTGTATGCATGCATTTGTACACTGTGAAGCTAGAAAGGAAGTTGTGAGAAAGGATCAAGAAATATTAAGGGAATTAGGAAATGAAGTCAGCATGAAACACATGGAATAAGAAAGTGGAGAGAAAGGGGACGCACTGGAGGAAGAAAATGAGCCAGCTGGAAGGAAGAGGCATGAATAAGAACGAAGTATAATGCATGATACATATGTACGACAATGCCGTGGAGCCCGTGACTTTACATGCTAAAGATGAATAAAAATAATTATTATAACAATAATTATTATTATTGTTATTATTTTCTTAAAAGAAAGCAACCAGAGAGAAGTTAAAAACGGTGAGCATAAACAAACTGAGCAAACTGCCAAAAAAATAAAATTACCCTGAAGACCTTCAAGCAGGTCCTCGGGAGGGATCTGAAAAGATGTTTTTAGCATGGAAATGATAGCTACATACATGTTATTCCCCTGAAGGTCCAGCAGTGTGACAAGATGTAGAGATAGAGGCAGATATTACCATACAGGCTTCAGCAAATTTGTGTCTCTGTGAGTTAATATTTTTGAAAAAGAGTCTGGCCCTGAAATTACTCTGTAGCCATGGTGTACAAGTTTATATCCCAGAAGTAGTAAGCTATACTGAACAGCCTAGGTGTACAGTGTACAGTATACTAGAGGCTACACCATCTAGCTGTGAGTAATATTCACTGTGAAGCACTTCACACAATGCTAAAGTCACCAGAATACATTCCCACATGTATCTGTCTTGGGTGCTACTGTCTTTTAAGCAGTGTTACAGAGAAGGCTGGGTAGACGGGAAGACATGTCTATTTAGACATAAAAGTAAAGATAAGTCAAATTTTAAGTAAAAATTTCAAGCTTTTTATTGGAGAATAGAAGAGTCTGCATGTGGGGTTAGGTTAAATGTGCTCATAAGTTTTCTAACGCTATGACAAGATGCCTAGCACAACAACTTGTTTCTTCTGTCCCAGGGTCTTAGGGAGTTTTAGTTCATGGTCTGCCAGCTCCTTCATGTCTGTGCTATGAGGAGACAGAGCTTTCCGGTCAAGAAAACATAGAGAAACAAAGTTCATCATCTCAAAAAGCAGCAGAGGGAGAGCAAGATGCAATACTCATAGGCATACCCTCAAGTGATCCACTTCCTGCAGCCAGGCCTCAACCACTGATGTTTCCAGAACCTTCCAAAATAGCACCATCAGCTGGTGACCAAGCCTTTCATACATGAGAGGTATGTGAAACACCATAGGATTTAATAAATAAATACTACAACAAAGCACAAAAGGTGGGTAAGTGGATAGAATGAGTGGGGTCTACCAGCGAAGAACACCTGATCCTGACCCCTAAAATGCCGATACACATAGGAAAGGATTTTTGGTTTTTGTTTTATGACCAATTTCAAATGCAAGTTTAGAATATGTTGAGTTCAGAGATACGATGAAAAACAAAAATAAAGTTGAGATGGCTTCACATTACCTTTCTAAAAAATCAACCAAAATTCTAAAAGGAGTGTTGCTACTGTACCACAACCCACCATGAATAGAGACAATCTCCCCTACTGCTCAGCAGAGTTTGATCTTTCTCTGGGTCTCTGTTAAATCTTTGTGAAGGTCAAAAGAAAATCAGAGTTAAAAAAATAAAGTAAAATGCTAAGGCAAAAGAGTTAGGCAAGTAACGGTTGTATAATGATTTTAAAGTAAAAGTTAATTTGCATCAACATAAGGGCAAAGAGCAAATTGAGAATTGCTTGATGAAGCGACAGCTGGTGACACTTGTGATAAATCATTTGCGATCCTAAGGATGAGGATGCAATGCGGGTAAGGAGGAGAAGAACTGTTGCTGATAAGACAGCTACAGGGAGGAAAGGCTCTCTGCAAGACCCAAGAAATCGATGCCTGCACTTAAAGCTGCTAAAGGACAAGGGAAGCCTGCTGCTCACATTGAAGGCACTCCTGGCTCACACTGAAACCTGTGCTCTTCTGCCATTCTGAAAGCTCCAGAATATTCAAGGATCTTCTCAAGGGCACTGACTTGGAAATAGAAACCAGACGCTTGAGGGTGGCTTTTGATGGGGGGCTACTACACAAAAGGTTTTTATTGTTTGGTTATGTGAGTTTGCTCTTCAAGCAGAGGGGTAGCCCTGAGCATTTTGAAAAGGGAAGTGGTATAGTTGAATCACTTTGGGGTTGTCATTAAATATGCCAGTGATGTACAAAATGAAGGAAGGAAAGAGGTAAAAAAGAGATTTTAAAGATCGAAAAGCAGTTGAAAGGGTTGGGCAGACGCCTCAGCCAATAAGGTGCTTGCCTTACACGTAAGCTTGAGGACCTGAGTTTGATCCCCTAGCATGGTGGCACACACCTGTGTTCCCAAGCTTGAGGGCCAGGTAGCCTAACCAACATGATGAGTTACAGGTCTGTACAGGTCCTGCCTCAAAAAACATAGTGGGGAGCAGCAGAGAAGGACACCCAGTGCCCACTTTGACCTCCACATGTGTGTACACACATACACACACACACACACACACACACACACACACACACACCAAAAGACAAAGAAATGCTTCAGTAATGTTTAATCTCTTTGATATATTGGAGCTTAAATACTATGAAATAAAATTAATAGCATGGTCCAGGGCAGTTTTAACTTCCAGCTTAGAGAAGTCATTACAATGTCTTCTAGTGGAAGCATTTCTCACCTGGAAAAAAAATCACTGGGCCAACAGAACATAAAATGTAGAAACAAGAAATGAAAGCATTACAAGTGGGTCACTGGTATCATGGTGAGTGACCCCACTCCTTTTTTTACCCCTTGATCATGGGAACCATGTATAAGAGATACACAGCTCTCTATATTGGATGCTACATAGTAGCTATGCAGCCTGCTGGGGACATATATCCTCAACTGAGCAAGGAATTCATTACCACCTAGCTGGAGCTGTAACTGAGTCTTCAGAAGGCCCTTCAGCCATTCTACAAATGACAGACATCTCAAGCTGTTCAGGAACATGATTAAAAGGAGTAGATTCCATTGTTGCACTTCCATTGCTGTTGAAGTGAGTCCCCAGATCGACAGTGATATTGCATGGGAATCATGGTGCTGGGTGTAAATCTCTATCCGCTTATCTGTCCTAATATGAAGGGAACTTTGTCCTTCCATAGAGGAAGTGCTCCAGTGCAATCAACCTGCTACCAGGTAGCTCTGGGAGTGCTGCCATCTCCAGGATTCAATACCCTTCTCTTCTGAGCAGATTGGTCACAACTCCGTGGGCATAGACTGGTATTATGTGAGACTTTCTCTGGGACGACACAACACATGTTTCTACTCACCTCAGATTGGGAACCCAGACACTCCAAAGTAAGGATGAACCGGAGTCCAACTTGGTGCGCTAATGAGTTTGTATTGGAGGTACTTGCAGCAGAGCAGATCACCCAAATGCAGCAGCACCACTGAAAACTTCACCACAGCATGGGTGAAGACCCATGAAAGTTGTGTCACCAGAGCCCTCTGAATCACTTGCAGGTGGCTCTACAGGTCCAAGAATCTCTTGTCAACTAAGTAGGTCGGAGTCTCCTTCCCCCACAGTTGTTCACTGCTTTTACAACGTTGGGCAAGGACCCTCAGGAATCTTGTAAGTTTCAGCTTTCCGACAGATGTCATGTTTCCTTCCTGGGCCTCAAGAGCCTGACAACCTCATCCTTGATGGAATGTTGCAGCTGTGAGGAAACTGCTATACACTTCTGAGTCAGCTTAGGGAATGGAATCTGCACTGCTGAGTCCTTAGAAGCCCTCACCACATCTTCCACACTCACTTTCTTCATGGGCCCATTGGGGAATGGCAGGGATGGTCGGTTTGAATGCATTGGGCTATCCCTATGCACTTGATTATTAACATTCTACACTGATTTCACTCTCAGATGAGAAATTGCACCGATCACAAATACATTCGTGGCTTTTGCCCCATTCAAAGAACTCTATCCACATAGCTCTTCCCCAAATTTCTTTCACCAATTTTGCAATAACCTTCTTTTCACATTGCTAACCATGCAGCCAAGCCACTGGCCTCAGCCCAGGAGCTAGTCCATAAACACATCTGGCCATTTCTCCTACCGAGCAAAGTAAGCAAACAGGTGCTCCTGCTTGAAGTTCTGCCCACTCGGAGGGTTTTCTTCTACCACTGTTCTTCAGTCATCTCAAAGCAGGCTTTCAAGGCTGGGGCTATAAGCATTGAGATGGTGCCTACGAGTTGTAGGGAGCTGTAACTGTAGACCAGCCCTTGATCTCCACTTCCTTTGCTAATGAGTCATGAAATTTGGGGATAGAGATGGGACTCAGTGGCAGAGTATGCCTGCCTGCGGGGCAATCCCCAGTACCAATAAAAACTCATCAGGAACTCTCCTGATGCAGGAGATCAAGTATGGATGGGGACGAGAGGCAGAGTAGCAAGAGTTAAGGATGTTGAACATTTGGGCCAATTCATATAACTTCCTGAGCCACCACGAATCTGCAAACAACATTGTTTTAGAGCATTAAATAATGCTTATTGAAAATTATAATAGATTGCAGTAAATAACAATAAATAATAACAATAAATCCTCAATTCTTCATATTTGATTTCTAAACCATCATCTTTCAATTTAAAGCATAAGATTATTTCTCACTGAGTTCTTTACCAAAGGTCCATTTCATCAAGATCACAATGGTAGTATCCATTTACTTCAAGTCATTTTGTTTTTGGAAACAGTGAACTCACTCTCCAAATGGTAAATTAATAAATAAAAATATCCACAATAGACTTGAAGGAAAGTTAAACGTTACCAAATAGTCTGTAGCCACTGGCCCCCCAATATTCCAAAAATGACTGACAGTCTAAAAGAATAGTCTTAGTGCACTGATGGCCCTCACTAGTGCACTAGACTTACATACTTACAGGAACTTAAAAATAAACACTGGAACTTGCAGGGTAGAGGAAGATGTGTGGGGTCAGAGAGTTGCAGGGGGGAGGAAAGTAGGTGGGATCAGGTCAAAGGGTTGCATTGGGGAGGAAGGTGGGTGGAGTCAGATAGTCACAGTTCAGAATGGCTGTCCAGGCAGCCCCTTCAGCAGGCATGCTGCTTCATTGAAGACAGAATCTAAAAAAATTATTTAAAGTCCTTGACAGTCACTCAGAGCCACACATTGATCGTAGAATTTAAAATCCTGAGGGTGTGTTTCAGTCTTAGGTCTGATTGCTATTGTCATCAGACTGAATGAGAATGTGATGTCATCAAAAGTGCCCCAAGATCATCGAGAGCTCTATCTCACTGTGGGTTAATATGTGTTAAATTTGATTTTTAAAAAGATTCTTGAGTACTGTACACTCTCCCAAAATATTTAATTCCTATCTTCCTTTTTGACTAATATACATCTCTTGACAATATCTGTCCAAAATGCAAGTTTACATTTCACTCTAAAAGATAAAGTGTAATTGGTGGTCTTTTGAACTCTGTTCTCCCTGGCAACAATTTCAGATAAAAAATCTGTTTGACACTGTGGTTGGAATTATTTTTGAGCCAACCAAGTATTTCTTTCAGTTTTTCTCTCTTTCTTCCCTCCCTTTCTTTCCTTCCTTCCTTCCTTTCCTCCTTCCATCCCTCCTTCCTTCCTTCCTTCCTTCCTTCCTTCCTTCCCCCTCCCCTCCTCCTCCTTCTTCTCTCTCTCTCTCTCTCTTTCTTTCTTTCTTTCTTTCTTTCTTTCTTTCTTTCTTTCTTTCTTTCTTTCTTTCTTTCTTTCTTTCTTTCTTTCTTTCTTTCTTTCTTTCTTTCTTTCTTTCTTTCTTTCTTCCATTTTTCCCTGATGAACCAGAGTATCTTTCATAACTCCAGCTCCTGTCTCTGGTCTGGCCACTTAGTATCCAGGTATTTGTTTCCTGTGATAGTAACACCATTAATATTTACAGCCACTTTCCTTTGCAGCATCTCCCAGATGGCTCTGCGCCCAGTGTGCACGTTGAAATGTATCTTTTACCACATCCCAGTGAAGTTCGTAGGAGGAAAACAAAGTCTGTTCCAAAATGCACCGACCCCACTTACAATGAAATTGTAAGTATGAGTTATTGCCTGTCCAGGTAGTTTGTATCTTTCTTACCAGTTTTTATTTTCCCCCTCGATTCACAACCAAATATGGAGAATTCTCGGTAATTGGAAGCATTGTTCCATAAAGGAATGGCGTTGCCCAAAATAGTCCCAGCATGCTGAACACTGTTCTAGATGCTATGGGAACCGGAAAATACAGACTCAGCTATCAAAGCTCTGACAGGAGGCTGTTTTGCATATCAACACTTTCCTGGCTCCGTTATATTTTCTATACTGAGTTCATCTTACTCTCTTTAACCCTATTCTCCTACAGTTGATTTTCCTAATCGCTTAATCACAAGCCACTGTGTGAAGAACGGTGAGTCTCATAAAATTGCTTTTATTTTATGAAAGAATAAAAAAATAAACGTACAAAACACAAAGCAAAGCTACTGTATGCTGCAGATAGCTCTCCTAAGAGGTTTAAAGACCCAGTCTTCTAGTTTCTTTCTACAGCTGCTCCCTGCCTTTGTCCGTTTTTACCTCTTCTTCCCCTATTCAACTGTGTGCCTGTCTGTTCTTTCTGTGTCATCTACCGGGCGATCTACTTTTGAAAGTGAAGGCATCTTGCCTTGTTACTTTAGCTGTTGGATGGTTTGTTTGTTGGGACAGGGTCTTACTATGCGGCTCAGACTTCACACTAGCAGGGATCCT
Source organism: Cricetomys ansorgei (assembly GCA_026225945.1). Classification (NCBI taxonomy): domain Eukaryota; kingdom Metazoa; phylum Chordata; class Mammalia; order Rodentia; family Nesomyidae; genus Cricetomys; species Cricetomys ansorgei. The sequence continues at coordinate 7,535,819 of JAMJFZ010002307.1, read as the reverse complement.
CCTGCCTCAGCCTCCCCAGTGCTAAGATTTCAAAGCAGGTTGACTCCTATCTCAGCTTTTCTGAGCAAACTTTCTTTCCCTTGCTGCTAGCCCCAAACCTCCACAACATTAACTCACACAAGGTGCTCTCCCTCCATTGCTTCATCCTGAATACTTTGCAGTAAAGATTCCCACCTTTACTGAGAGGGCTTCACTCAAGTTGTATCAGCTGACTCCTGAGAACTTAAATCCAAGGAGCCCTCAGGCTCTTCCCCTCCCCCACCGGTGCAAACTGACAGCGAGGAACCCTGATTCTTGAAACTTCTCTTATGCCTTTTAAGTTCTATCTTTTCTTAATTCCCTTTAATCCCCTTTAATCCCCTTTCTTAATTGCCTTAATGTTTCTCTGTCCACCCTCTTGTTTTCATTCATAAAATGTTCTTAAAATGTTATTTGCAAAAGTTCCATGGTCCATTCTGGCCTGCAACCCCTTCAGAAACATCCCTCCCTAACCAAAGTTTCCATATCCAGAAATTCAAACAACCTCTGATTTTAAAAAAAAAAAAACAAACAAGTTTTAAAATTGTGTGGGTACCAACTCCTAGTTCCTTCTTTTGTCAGTATTCCCGAGGAACACAGTGGCACGTGTGTTTCTTGATGAGTTATGAGCGAGCTGTTGTTAAGTGGAGGTACCCAGGTGAAGTACATAGACTATACCTAAACTCTGAATATTGTGTTTCCTTGACAACCTTGGATTTGGTCATCCTCCAGAGTTCTGGAATCCATTTCCACTGGACACTTGAGGATGATGACAGAGACTCGTAGAATCTCTGGTGATATTCACAAGTTTCTATCACCATCTTAGTGCAAGCTTCATCTGTATTGATTCCCCACAAGCCCCAGCTCTTCATATAACTCAGGCTGGCCTGGAACTCATTTTGTAGCCAAGGATGGCCTTGTACCTCTGATCCTCCCGCCTCTACCTGGAGTGCTGGGATTACAGGTGTGCGCACCACATGTGATATCTCACAAGGTTTTGACCTGCCCCTCTTCCTCATTGCTGGAGCATGTCATGTACACCTCTCCTAGGTACTTGCAAGGCAGATTTGCTTCTTTGCCATACTGAGAGATGCCTTTTTTGGGGTGATTATTTTTTGTTCTTCAACAAACATATAACGTATATATATGTATATATATATATATATTATATATATACACACATATATATGTGTGTGTATATATATATATGAATTATAACTCAGTGCGTCCAGTTAGTGCAGTCTGAATGCACACAGGTATGGGGCTGTCCACTACAGCAGCAGTTCTCAACCCATGGGTCCTGACCCCTTTGGGAGTCGAACAACCCTTTCACAGGAATTGCCTAAGACCACCTGCATATCAGATATTTACATTATAATCCATAACAGTAGCAAAATTAGTTATGAAGTAGCAGCAAAAGTAATTTTATGGTTGGGCTCAGCACAGCATGAGGAACTGTATTAAATGATCACAGCATTAGAAAGGTTGAGAATCACCGCACTACAGTGACCACACCCCCAAAGGAAAATGACTCCCCCTCTCCCAGCAGCCATCAACTTCAAACAGCCCCTCAGCTAGGGGTGGGACCACCTCCCTTCCTCATCTGTGCTAGGATGCTTAATTTTGTGCAAATGCAAATGACTCCTTCTACTGACGCCTCCTCCCCCTCACTACCTGTCCAACTAAGCACAAAGCAGTGCCACTTCTCAGGGACCACCGCCAGACTCCCAAGTCCAGTCTCCCTTGTCCTGGGGCCGTTCTGTCTGAGGTCCCTGCCTCTTTAGCCGTTACAAAGCTGTTCTCCAACTCCTATGGCATGTTTATTTTTGGTGTTTTGAAACAGGGTCTCACTATGTAACCTTAGCTGGCCTGGAACTGGCTATGTAGACCAGACTGGCTTTGAACTCACAGAGGTCTGCCTGCCTCCCAGGTGTTGGCACTAAAGGCATGTACCACCAGGACCAGCACTGTGAAATAGTTTTATTAAATCTTTTACATTTCTACCTAAGGTGTCATCCAGACATATTTATCTCTCATCTATTTAGCTCATTTGAAGGTTTCTCACTGCCAACTGATAACCAAACATTTAATTGTGGGATTCATACCCTTACATTTTAACTCACTAAATTTCCTCGGCTATCCTGTGAAAGAATAGCACTGGGAATTCTTTTATTTTTCATATTTGTATGTAGTATAAGAAATACAGATTCCAGTGCCGCTCAAGTGCCACTCCCCAGTGCAATATCTAGCATAACTGCAGTTTGTATCAACACCAGGAAATTGGCGTTGGTATGATCCAAATAACTCAGTCTGATGTTAGCAGCCCCGAGAGTCTCCCGTGGATGTGGATGTGGATGTTTGGTTCTGAGTGCTGGTGTCACCAACATGACCCCACAGTCAAAGCACAGAACAGAACCATTCCAACATTTACAAAGACCACCCTACCATAGCTACAGCTGTCTGCCTCTGACTGGTACTGGATCTTGATCCCTCTGGACTTCTCAGTTTAAATGTTATATATATGAAGGTGTACACTACTTGAAGTTGGCTTCTATATCAGTTACTTGCTCTCAGGGATGTGACAAAATACCAAGAAAATGTGACTCATGAGAGGGTTTGTGTGGCTCACAGTTTGAAGGTGTGCTCCATCATGGTGGGGAAGGTGTTGCAGCAGGAGCTCCAGGCAGATGGTCTTGGTGTTGCCCACGTTCAGGATGCATCTTCTCAATTTAGGAAACCTACTCTACGAACTCCTTCACAGGCGTGTTCACATTCTGTCTCCATGGTGACACAGGCATGTTCAGAGTTCTGTCTCCATGGTGACACAGGCATGTTTAGAGTTCTGTTTCCATGGTGGCACAGGCATGATCAGAGTTCTGTTTCCATGGTGACACAGGCATGATCAAAGTTCTGTTTCCATGGTAACACAGACATGTTCAGAGTTCTGTTTCCATGGTGACACAGGCATGTTCAGAGTTCTGTTTCCATGGTGACACAGGCATGTTCAGAGTTCTGTCTCCATGGTGACACAGGCATGTCACTGTAACTCCTTGTTGATTCACCTAAATATCTACATCGCACTGTGCCCTTCTCTGCTGCTGTGACCTGTGAATACTGGCACCCCCCAGCTCTTACACTGCTTTGTAACCTTTTAAACTGGATGTAAATTTCGTGAGAATGGGGGAAATGTCTTCTCTCCTCTCATATCTGTAATACTTAGTGACTTCTAAAAGCTGCATCTTTAATTATTTCAGGCAGTTTTATAGGTGATACTATATATGTGTATGTGTACAATGTATATAAAACATTAGTATGTATAAATGCATACCTACAGGGATTTGGTAGAAAAATTTTGATATCTTATTCATTATAATGTCCACTCATAGCTAGAGATCCAACAGTATGGAACCTGCTTCTTTCCTTGAATACAAGAAACCCTACCTCACTATCAAGAAATTTTTCAGACACTCTGTATCAAAATATAAGATGGAGGCTGAAGAGATTTCTCAGTAGTTAAGAGCACTGGTTGCTCTTGCAAAGGACCCATGTTTGTGTCCCATCACCCACATTGTGGCTCACAACTGTAATTCCAGCTCCAAGAAATATGACATCCTCTTTTGTCCCCATGGGCACTGCATACATGTGATGCACATACGTGCATCCAGGAAAACACTCATACACATAAAATTAAAAGTTTTAAAATCTAAAAATACAGCTATTAGATGGATGGCACTTAGGGAACAATATCTGGAGTGATCTTCTGGTTGCCACATAAACAAAACACACCACACACACATACACACTCACATACACACATATTCACACACAAAGTAAATCTATAGCTGTTTAAATAGGAAGGAAGGAAGGAAGGAAGGAAGGAAGGAAGGAAGAAAGGAAGGAAGAAAGAAAGAAAGAAAGAAAGAAAGAAAGAAAGAAAGAAAGAAAGAAAGAAAAGTAAGATATCAGTCTCCACGCTGTAATTCAGTGTTTGCAATCTAAGGGAACATTTAACAAAAAGCTACTAGACAATCAGCATTAGTTTAAGAAGTTGGAAGTGATTTCATCACAAACTTAATGGATCATAAAGTCAGCAGTAAGTACACATGAATGAAGATTATTTTATAATTCTTGGTGTGGACATAAATTTTCTGATAGTTTTGAACTCATCCTAGGTCTTCCTAAATCTACAACCTTGTGATGCAAAATCACCACACTTCCTCCTCAGCTGAAGCCTGCCTAAAGCACAAACACACACTATTTGTATTTTGTACACATTTTAAAAGACTCACAACTAGCAAAGCCCACACCCACACAATCCCAGTGTGTGTGGAATCCAAACCAGCAAAAATCTGAGAGCGTGAGCATCAGAGAGCAGATCAAGACTGACTGTGGGGATGGTGAGAGCCACAAGACAGAAACAGGTCACAAGAGTCTAAGTTTTCTCCTATCGTGTTCTGTGTCTGTATCAACACAGCAGCGCTCACGAAGATGCACAAAGGTACATTTAACTTTACGTCTGACTTTATTTTCTCCCTCAATCATGACATAAGATCCTCTCTCTATGATAAGCTCCTGCTTCATTCCTGTGAGTCTTAAAAAGCACCCTAATAGATGTCCTTACTAGGAGACTCCGTGATTATTAAAGAGCCCAGAGGCTTATCACATGGCATCCACGGGTTTTAAATAGCTCTGCTCTTCCGCCTCATCTGAAGCACACTCATTTCACTGGGATTCCTCAAACTGCCAAGGCCTTGCAACATACTGTGAGGCGAGAGAGAAAGGCCTTGTTCCCATCTTTGTGTAAACCTCTCAGAGATATAGAAAGGGGCTAAGATGTTGCATATCAATGTCTCCCTAGATTTTCACTAAAATAATTATTCCCTCTTTTATTCACAGGTCCCTCTGAGGGAAGGCTAGTTCAAAGACTCTGTCCAGTGGCAGAGGCTCCACCCTTCAATTACCAAAGCTTTGGTCCAGGGCCCAACTTGTCCATATGACACTTGCCAGTGTGCATCTCAGCAGGCTTTGCTAGCAGTCTCTCTGAATTCCTCGTCATACAGAAATCCCATGGTGTGCCTGGGTCAGGAGCAGGCTGTTCAGGGCACCATCCTGACAGCTTTGAGAAATAGAGCTGTGATTCTAACCCTCAAAGCATTGATCTTTGTGCTCATCTATCTGAACTATCTGACTAAAAACCATCATTGTTAAAGGATTCGTAATGAAGGTAGAATTTCTACCCTGTAACAGAATTGCACTGTTATAATGGATGTGTTCTACACTGTTCTTTCCTTGGGTATTATCCAGGAAGATTCTATTGGAAAAATTAGAAAGGAGAGAACACCCATGTTGCATTCTTTACCTGCCTAAAGATCTCTTTCAGAGTACCTAATGGGTGATAAAGGCAAAGAGGTCCAGTCAGCAAGCCAGCCGGAGCCACTATTGCTCATCAACATTCTTCTCTCTGCCCCCCATCTCTCCCTCTCCCTTTCTCTCTCATTGTGTGTGAGTGTATGTATGTGTATGTCTATCTGTCTCTGTCTTTGTGTGTGTCTGTCTCTGTCTCTCTGTACCTCTATTTCCCTCCATCTGTGTGTGTGTGTGTGTGTGTGTGTGTGTGTGTGTGTGTGTGTGTGTATGTATGTATGTACTTATGTGCATGCACATCTGTATGTGTGTGTTTGGAGACCAGAGGTCAACATCAGGTGTGTCATTCCTACAGTGTTATATGTTCACTAACTTTTTTTCTGAGACAGGGTCTCACAATGTAGGCTAGACTGGCCTCTGCCTCTGCCTCTGCCTCTCTGCTACTCTGCCTCTGCCTCTCTCTCTCTGCCTCTCTGCCTCTCTCTCTGCCTCTCTCTCTGCCTCTCTGCCTCTCTGCCTCTCTGCCTCTCTGCTTCTCTGTCTCTCTGCCTCTCTGACCCTGCCCCTGCCCCTGCCCCTGCCCCTGCCCCTGCCCCTGCCCCTGCCTCTGCCTCTGCTATCAGTTCAGGGATTAAAGATATGCAGCACCACATCCAACTACATCTGGCTTTTTTTTTTTTCCACATGTGTTCTGGGAATCAAACTCAAGCCCTTGTCTAGTATGTTTTAGTTATGTATAAAATCATTGTTTTGTGCACTGTTGGGTGAGGGGTCCCTAGCTCTTGGTGTTTTGTATTGTCTGCAGGTGCTGGATTTATGGGGGGAATGTTTGATTGCTCATGGTCTGCACACAGTAGCAATACAACACCTGAGGTATTCTGTATCAATAAAAACACCTGAGCTCAGATGCTCTGAGTTCCACTGCCTAAACTGACGCCTGCCATGATGGTGGTTCCCTCTGCTGAGGTCTGGCAGGGATTCCACCTATGAGGGCGCCTCCCTGTCTTCCTTGCTGGGCTGCCACAGCATCACACTATTACACTTGTCTTTACTGGCTAAGCTATCTACCCAGCCCCAACTCTCCTGATATCCACAAGATGATCGAACTTGCTCAGTCATGCACTGGGTCGTGCACTAAGTTTCAGAGGATTGGTGATCCAACATAAGACAGTGCTTCCCTAGAATTCCACTGCCTGCAACACTGCAGCCCTCTTCACAGGAGGACAAAGGTCACCAGATAAAAATGTCTCAGGATACATCTTTTTGTTAAATGACAGATGTCTGTATGCATGAATGGCATGGAGGCCCAGAGGGCACACAAGTTATTCAAGCACAGAACTGACTGATCCCAAAGCCCAAGTGAACTCCACCATGGGACACTGTCTCTCTGAAGGTTCTCTGTGCTCAGGTGCACTGAGCTGGCTTTCATCCCTGCCTCCTTGATATTTTTCCCACCAGCACAGACACACTGATGTCTGTTTTATTACTCTCCCACCACAATCATGAAAATGCACTTTAGCATTATTTACTAGGCTCTTGTGTCAAATAATGTCCAGTGAATGCCTCTATATGAGTTAATAGATATTCATTACGCTCAAAGCTTTCTATTTGAGGTGCCAATTCCAAGCCCACAAATTCTGCATTTGTCAGAGTGACTGAAGACTTGTCTTATGCTTATGGGTAAAAATGTATGTATATACTATAAAACTTGATTAAAAGAAATATTTAATCTTTATTCCATTTATATAAAGACATATTAAGTCATTTGATGAAAACATCACAAAGAACACATTCGTCTGTGTTCTTTTCCAGCACGACACACAAACTATTCACTGCATGGTAAAAGAGTTTTTTAAAAAAATAGTACTGTAGATGCACAGAAGAGTCAAGAGAGATATACCACCAATGCTATGACTTTGGTCACTTTAAGAAAATAATTTGCATTATTGAAGAACAGGTTAAAAGCTACCAAGTAACATAACCTTTCTAAGTCCCAATGTTTACATGTGGCACATGAAAATAACAAAATTACAAAGTCACCTCCTGAGATTTCCTACCTTCTGGGTATGTTGTGGAATCACTTTTGTCTGGAAGAATATTCCTCAGCATCCGAGTGATTGAAAAAATCCTCCTATTAATGTACTTGAGGGATATTTTAAGTTGATTTGTGAGTGTCAAATATTTGGCATAAAGCTTGCATTATTCTTCCATCAATTGTCCCCACCATGCTATGGGATAATATTATCATTAATGCAAAGGTTCACAGATGACAGGTGTGAATATAAGTTATTGCTATATTTTGTTGAAAAATTCTCTTTTTAGGATTGGTTTGTACAATTCACAGAGTCCTTGAGCCAGACCTTTGCAGGGGACCACTGCTTGGAACTGTGTCACCATCCTCCTCCCCAGCATCATTTTGAAGGCCCTTTCATCTGTTTTTTTCTGTAGGACAGGCAAGGAATTCACGGCTGAGAATGTTGTAGGAAGGAAGGGTGAGAAGTCAGAAAGTTGAAGGTAGCCACTGTGGAGGGAATGAGAGGGCATTTACCCTGGAGTTCTGGATGGATTTCTGGGCAGCGCTGAGCGTCCAGTTACAGTTAAAGAACGTGAGCTACAAGGAGTAAAGTTGGGGGTGTATGAAGCATTCTCTAAAATCCTTCATCATCCCTGAACCCCACGCCTGACTTGGGATATTTTGAGGAAACAATACTAGAAAATCGAAGGCAATTTTCTATGTAGAACTGAAGTAAGATTCTGCAAGAGGAGGTAGTTAGGTAAATAGACTAATAACACTGCATTCTACGTCCCTTGACTGAGTTCATTTTTATTTGTTATGTATAGTTTTGTTCAGGGCAGAGAAAGGGTTGGTCTTGAACCAAATGCCATTGATAACTTCTATTTCTCTGGTGCCAGGGAAATAATCATGGGTACGCAGATGCTCAGCAGTAGCTCTCCTTTGGAGCCTCAAGCCCAGTCCCCACTGATGGCGCCAGGGAAACATAAAGAGATGCTGATGCTATTGCTCCGAAACCCACTCATGCTCTCAGAGGAAGCCACTCACTCAGCTGTCTGAGGACTTTCTTCTCAAATGGTCTTCTGTTTTGCATATACTGACAGCCCTTCTTTCTCCCTCATAATGTGGCTGTAAATAGCCAATCTGTCGCACTCTGTGAAACTCCTTCTTCTAAATGTGCTCTAACGTGTTTCCCTAGCAACCATGTCAGCTTTCCACTCAGGCCTCCCTTCGATGTCTGGTAACTAATACCTTCATCCATAACCTACTTCCAATTTCTCTTGACCTCAGCGGGGCTGCCATTATCACATCCTGGATATTAAGAAGCAAAGTTGAACAGACCTCACCAGAAAAAAGTTAAATCACACAAGAATATATATGTATATATTACAAGTCAGATCTTCTAAAGAAAAAAGTAATGTCATGAATAAGACCAGAGAAACATCAAAACGTTAACTGTGATTATCTCCCTATGGTGGAAACCCAGCTTTTCCTCCCTTTTTTGTTCTTTGTTTGTATTGTGCATATTGACTGGATAAATATGTTTTTCATAATTAAAGTTCATGCAGTTGTAAGTAAAAGAAGTAATCACAAAACGATTCTGTCACATGTGCAAGGAAATCATCCCCCTTCCATTTAAGCAGCACAAGGAAGGCATGTGAACTGGTCTGTCTTTCCTAGTGGGCCTGCAGCACAGCGAAGTGTATTCCGGCTCCTGTGATAGTAAGTTCAAGAGTGGCTTGCAGGTCAAGAATACTTGCGTGTATTCCAAGTGGAGTGAGTAGCTGACAGAATCACTGATTTTGGAGTGGGACATTTTAATGGAATCAGTAACTGCTGAGATTCTTAGAGAAACAGTCATGTAACTCCATTATATTAGAAGAGCCTTGGCTCTTCTGGGTAAACATTGGAAATGAAATACTTTGACATGAATCTATTCCTTCTAAGGTATAAGCTGCTAGCATCGTTTCAAAAATTAAAATCAACATTAAAAAAAATTGCATCCAGGCATTTACTATTTACACGTTTCTTCTCTCTCCATTTTCAGGTGGTATATGATGAAGTCTCGGAGCTCCGAGGCCACATCTTAATGCTTATTGTGAAGAGCAAAACTGTATTTGTGGGAGCAGTTAACATCCAACTCTGCAATGTTCCCCTCAATGAAGAAAAGTGGTACCCATTAGGAAACAGTATGATCTGACCAATACCGTGAGCATATGTATTATTGATTAAGTGCCTGCATGCTTCTCACCTATAACCCCCTCTATCACATAAGCGAGACATCGTTCTTGGGGAAGATAGCTTAGAGTATGAAAATCATAAGAGAACCAGATCAGTCTCCTGTAGTTGTTTATTCTCTGTTCTCTCCCTGTTTACTTACCATATTTTCCCCTTGGAATATTCATCATGTAAAATTCCATATGCAAAATAATGAAAGGATGACTAATTTTAAAATACAGTTTGAATCCAACATAGGTTCACATCTTATTGTACTTGCTTCTAGTCAAGAATTATACTTTCAGAGTGTTTTCTAAAGAACGATAGCTAGGAAAGCTCATGAATGAATTTGAAAGCTAAGAACATATACAGTAGATTTAAAACTTAAATATGGGTACAACCCATGTGTCTAATTGTGGTTGTATTTGTTGAAAGAACTGGTTAGCTCCAGAAGAGTGCTATATTTTCTATCAAAAAAAAAAACCCTAAATTTTTTATTATTACTTAGATTTTTTTTAACAGTTTCATGCATGTATACAAGGCCTTTTAATACTCTGAGTTTTCGGGGTTTCCAAAACACCCTTTTTGGTTCCCGTCCACTCCTGTCAACAACCGCTCTTCACTAAGAATGTGTTTCCCATATTCCTGTTTGTGTATCCCTGGCTGGCCTGGAACTGACTATGTAGATCACTCTGGCCCCAAACTCACAGTCCCTCTGCCTTTGTCTCTCCACTGCTGGGGTTCCAGGTCACAGGACTTGGCCTGGAATTCTTAAGTTCATCTCTTATAAGAATTTCCTTTTGATATCAGTTAATCCATTGTCATTGTTCCTCACAGCCAGGGTCATGTTCACACCTTAAACCTTATTAATCCCAAAATCCAAAATGTCAGACTTTGAGTTCACTGTTCAAAACTCCTTGTTGCTGCACCTGAACCTTGAATTGTCATTACAGTTGAACCTCACCTTCGCGCTCACCGTGGCATGAATAGATGATCTTACAGACTGTTGCCCACATACCAGGCAAACCCAAGGCAGTGTGCCTTCAAAGGAATCAAACTGGAGATTTAAAAAAATAAATAAGACATCTGCAATGCAATTGTTGTTGGTTTTGTTTCTTTGATCTTTATTTGCTTTGTTTAAAAAAAAAAAGAAATTCAGAGAATTTTGTTTGGTCATTTATATAATCGTATAAACACATGAAAGCCTCTATATTTAGTCACTAAAATCTATACCAGTGACTTATATGAACCAACAGGGTCTCACTAAATGCATGATGGCTGGGTCCCAGAAAGCCATTAACATGGTGAGTGATCATTCTGCTCATTCTTATACTGTTCATGTCCCCTCTTACGGACAATAGCGACACCCCTCTCCTTACGCTGTTCCCTGTCCTGTCTATACACCATGGCAACACCATTCTCCATACCTGTCTTATGGACAATGGTAACACCTTCTTTACTTATACTCTTCCCTCTCCGGTCTTATAGACTATGACAGTGACAACAATGACAACCCTCTTTTCTGCTGAAACCTCAGCATCTTTTCCCCATATCCACATTCTCCCCTGGTAACTTTGCTGCCTGCTAAGAATCCATCAAAGGAGACATCCACAGTCTCCCACTGCTGCTGTGCCTGTCCCATGAACAGCCTCTGTGGTTCACTTCCCTACCAGGAAAGAGTGGTAAATGCTTCTCTAGGATCAGTCCCCAGCTGTGCATTTAACACTGTTCATTGACCCATATCACCCCAAATACTCTCTTCCTCTTCACAGCAAAACTTTATCAAATGGTTGCCTCTGCCTTCTGCAGTTTCTACCTTCCAACGTTCTCCCATGCCCATCAAAGGCAGCTGTCTGTCCCACCACTTCAACTGAAGACCTACATGGAGCTAAAGCCAGCTGTCTGTTTCCATCTCCAGTCTGGTCTCTCCCACCAATATTGGTGCAGTCGGTAACTGTCATCCTCGTACTCTGTGACTTCTGACACATCCTCCATGCTTTCCTTTTATAAGCTTGGTCCGTTGTCCTCATCCTCCAGTGCCGGAGTCTCCTGCCCCACCCTACCCTAGTGCTGCAGTGACCCAGGCTCCCTACTAAGTTGTCCCTTCCCCTGGTAGTTGTCTCATCCATTCTCAAAGTTTTAAATGTCATCTGAATGCTAATGGTTTCCAGCTTCATGACTTTCCACAACCCCTCTCAGATTCCAGCAGTGAGTGCCCGATTGACTACTCAACACTGCCCTGAGTACCTAATAAAAGATCCCAAGTTCAGTATCTTAGAAACAGTGCTCCTGATCTCCCCCAACACGTTTTATACGCGGCTGTTTCCCTCCTGGTTAATAATAAGCCTACCTTTCAGGTGTTCTTGATGTCATTCTTAGCATCTCTCTATTCGTTAGACCTGTTTTCACACTATACCCCAAACCTAGTCGCTTACATTTTTTTCCTGCTCCCTCTCTGGTCCATGTCCCTGCTACCATCTTTACCCTGGATTATCACAAATGCCTTCTAAACAGCCTCCTGCTTTCTAGGAACCCCCACCCTCTTATATTCTTTTTTCAATATCATGGCCTCCTCCAGGTTGCCTCTGGAATGCTGGTATCATTCTTCTCTAAACTCTGCAGGGGCTTCTAATCTCAGAGCAAAAGCCCTAGCCTTTAAAATAGCCCCAAAGGCCCTACTGCTGACTTCTCAAGAGTGGTTTGTATCTCTGATTTTAACTTTTGTTATGTCCCTCTATCCTCATAGCTCAAGCCCATGGCCTCCTTTCTGTCCTCTGGGCACCCCAGGCATGCTAGTCCTTGTAGTCTTTGATCAGTCAAGCCCTTCTTCCAAAAATGTTCTTTTGGATCCTATGTCCATTTTCTAACTCCCACACATCCTTCAGATCTTGAGCAAATGTCTCCATCTCTGTTGAGCCCATAACACGACACTACAGTGACATGGCAAACTGTGCTGTCCCAGGATACACATCAGACCCTTCCTACTCTACTCTACTTTTTCTCCTATAAGTTTATCATCTCTGCAAATTGTGAATATTCACTTTTTATTTTACGTATTATTGACATTTGCGTCCCTAAGCTCAGTAATAAGCCCTAAGCCAGCACGGGTTTTTCTCATTGACAGTACATCCTCAGATGAAGCAAAAGGGAGCTCTTACCTGCTGTCCTCATGATAAAGAACTTTCCTCTAGAAGTGACTACCAGCCATTCCCAGAGCCTCATTCCAGACCAGCCTTGGTACAAAGATCTTCTAATTCTCTCTCCCGGCCTTGTAGGCCTCCTCTCTGGATCTACTCATCTCAAGTCTTACTGTACCACCAGTGAGAGAATGGCAGGGCCCAGGGATGACCGAGGGAAGGCTGGATGTGACTTAAGTGTACCTATTGAGTCACCACAAACATGTACACAAGACTATCCACCCATAGTGAGGAGGGAGAGAGGGAGAAAAACAGAGCTTATGAGGGGCTCTGAGCACCACCAGCTCTTCCATCACACCACGATCCACAAGGATTCTAACAAGCCAGAACTCCAAAACCCGTCCTTCTAGGTCTACATAAAAGTATGTTTCTTGCAAAAGGAAAAAAAAACACACTGCGTTTAACAGTTCAATGTTCAATAGCTAAATTGAGTAGATGGTATATGAGTATTATGAAAGAGAATGGAATTTGTCCTGACCACATAGTTATGGCTGTTTCATAAGATTTAGCTAGTATTCGCCAAAAGACCAACCCAGAAAGAGAGGGAGGGTCTTTATTTTATCTCACCCAGAATCATCCCAGTGCTGAAGTGAATACCCAAGGAAAATTTTCCCAGAATATTTTAGTCTCATATTCTACTGAGTGAGCTAGCCAGGCAGCCCACTTGCCCAAAATATTTAAAGATATGTGTACCAGTCATGTCTGCTGGGAACAAGAAGTAATAGTCATGACAACAGACTGGCTAAGAAGCCCAAGTTAAATTCACAGTAAGAAAATCCCTGAGATTCCCGGAAGCACCCACCTGTGGCTGCCTTCCAGGCTACGTGAGGTTGACATAAAGGTCTGCGTGGAGTGGAGGATTTCCAGATGAGGCTAGATAACATGCTTCCCAATGCACAGAGAGTCAATAGAGACTGAAAAGGATTTATTTGTGCATTTAGGGTCCCAGGGTTTAAAGAAATCTCTCAAATTGTAGTTGACCTCTCAGCTAACGTACAAAGTTGTCAGACCCAGCAGAGAATACACACTTTAAAACAGGTTCAAAAGGCACAAGGCAAGCTATGCTGACACTGCAACAACAAACCCCAACACAACCTGGATGGGAGAGAATGTGATGGTTAAAGTTGCTACGTTATAAAATTAAAATATATAGTCTCCTTCAAAGAAGAAGAGAGACAGAGAGAGAGAGAGAGAGAAGGATGGAAGGAAGGAAGGAAAGAAGGAAGAGAGGGAAGGAGGAAGGGAGGGAGGTAGGAAGGGAGGGAGGAGACAGAAAGAGAGGGAGGAAGAGAGAGAGAGAGAAAGAGAGAGAAAGAAAGGGGAGCAGAGTCTGGGCATGGTGCGGTGATGTGTGTAATCCCAGCCTCAGGAAGCAGAAAGATTGTGAATTTGAGGCCAAACTAGGCTGAAAAGTAGGACTATATATCAAGAAAGAAATGAAATGAGATAAAACCAGGAGTTACAAAAGGCAGGAAAGGAAGGCCTTTAAATGTTTACCAAGCTATACCTACAGAAGCTACAGAGGTAGCTCATGGTGGAATGCTTGCCTAGAACGTGCAAAGCCTTATGTTCAGGCATTTTTTTAAGGCAACAAAATAGAACAAAAAGTCAGTCAGAGCCAAGGAAGAGGCTACTTTTTTTTTTCAAACTGTTATATTTAAATATCCAGCTTTTTCAAAAGCTATAGGAAACAAACCGCAGAGAATATCCCACTCAAAGGGAAATAATCAACAGTGAGTGTTCCAGAGAAGGGCCTTGGGCCAAACCTACAAAATAAACACTTTAAAACGACTGTGCTAAAGACATTCAAAGAACTAGAGGAAGATACAGAGAATAAACAACATGGAAGGATGGGTTTTAAAAAAAGGAAATCTGATAAGAATCCAAAATTAAAACTCTGGAGCTGAAAGATGAAATATCCAATGTCCAAAGTTCACTAGAGAATTTAAGGATGATTTAGTCAGATGGGCTATGGAAACATCAAATATTAAACTTGAACAAGTCTGAGAGACAGAGAACTGGGTACAGGAAGCTGTAAGGGGGCACAGAAAGGACTTACACAGAGAATAGTTAAGAGCTAGGAAAGTAGCGTCATAACTTTGTTTTGTAACATTTTTTTGTTTTTTACATGATTTAAGAAGTCAATGAGTTAAAATCAATTATTAATCTGTGTATTTGGATGCACTACATATGAAAATGTGATCTTGCAGTACCACCAAATGGAAGGGGTGGTACAGAAGGGTAAAAAGTGAAAATTGGTGTGTGTGTGAGTTAAGCTGTTATAAAATCATAATTTCGAGATGTTAAATGCAATTCTCATGGTGAACACATAGAATATAGCTATATGTGCCAAAAGAAACTACTAGGGATTTTAAGTCTATCACAGCAAACTAGTTGACTAAACATAAAAAGCAATACAGAAAATAAGGAACATAAAATCAATAAAGCCAACAGAAAACAAGTCCAAAAAGACCAAAGTTCCTCCTTATCAGTAAATACTCTGATGCAAATGTATTAAGCTCTCTCCAATCAAAAGATGCAGATCAGAAACTTCCTCAGCAGAAGAAAAGACAGCCTTTGGTACAAAATCCACTGACTGTCACCCTCCATGATAAAAGACTTAAAACTTTCCCTTAAGATCAAAACAAGGAGCGAGCAAGAAAGTTGCTTGCTGTCAAGCCTGACAGCCTGAGTTCAATTCCTGGAACTCACACAGTCCATAAAGCATTGACTGGCACAGTTATTTCCCACCTATCTATCTATCTATCTATCTATCTATCTATCTATCTATCTATCTATCTATCATCACTATCTCTATCCCTATCTCTCTCTCATACACACACACACACACACACACACAAATAAATAAATAAAAATAAATAAATGTGAAAAATGAAATAAAAATTAAAGACCATGAAAAGGCCAAGTGTACTATGTGTACTATTCCACATAGTACTGAGTGTTGTAGTCGGAACAATTAAACAAGAAAAGAAGAAGCATTCAAATTAAAAAGGAAGAAGGACATCTCTGATCAAAGATGATGTACCTTATGTATAGAAAACCCTAAAGCTTCCATCAGAATAAGTGGACCAAATAAATCCAGCAAAGCAATGGGGAATAAAACACAAAAGTCAGTTGCATGCCTGCTCTTTAAAAAGAACAAAAGCAGAAACTCGTGCTTTCTAATTTCCAAGCTTACTACAAAGCTTCGGTAACCAAAACTGTGGCACTGGCATAAGGACCGACTGATGGAATAGAACTAATACCCCAGAAATAAATCCTCCCACATTTGGTCAGTCATCTTTGATGTGCTTCTCAGTTTCATTCATTTCAATCTTTTCAACAGACAACCCTGAAATTACTGAATATTTACATGTAAAGAATTAAGAAAGACCTACCACACAAAATTAACTTCAAATGTATGCAAGATCCTAACATAAAATTGTCAACTATAAAACTCTGAGAACACACTGGGCAAGAGCTTCATAAAATTAGATCTGGCAATGATCTTTGTTGCTGTGGAAACAATATGTGGTTTTGCAAAAATGAGATAAAAGAAAAAACAGACAGACTTAACTAGGTTGAATAGCTATCTCGGTCATCTTTCTTCACACACATGAATGTCTAAGTTCATATCTCCAAAGACCACATTGAAAGTTGAGCGTGGTGCTGTGTGTCCATACCCCCAGCAACGACAGGAGAGGAGAGAGAGGCAGGCAGATCTCTGGAACCTCCTCCATTGTGAAGTTTGAGGACAATGAGAGACTTTATCTCAACAAAAAAGTTGGAAGGCATTTAAGATACAACATCTCAGTTATCCTCTGCTCTCCACACACAGGTATTCACCCAAACCCATATACATGCACATGCACAAACGTACACACAGCCCACACTTACATACACTAAATTAATAAACACATTTAAAAGCAAACTTGCTATGTGATCCTGCAATTCCACTTCTGGCTTTAAATCCCCAAACACTGAAAGCGAGAACTCAAAGAAGTGTCTCCGTGTGGTGTGTATCTCTGTTCACAGCTGAAATGTGGAAGCTATCCAAATGTCAGTGACCAAAGGAATGTATGGTGAAAGTACAGTGAATGCATACAGTAAGACATGACTCTACATGGAAAAGAAAGGGAATTTTGACATATGCTACCACATAGATGGACCTTTTTTTTTTTAACATAGATAAACTTTTTACACCTGTATGTGTGTGCATGCACATGCATGCCATGGTGCATACGTGGAGGTCAGAGGACAAAGTGAGGAGTCAGTTCTCTCCTCCCACCACCATGATCCCAATAATTAAACTCAAGTCATGAGGTTTGGCACAAGCACCTTTTCTTGCTAAGCCATCTTGCCAGCCCCATTCACATAGATAAAATGTTAAAAGAAAAAAAAAAAAAAGAAAAAAAAAAAGAAAAAAAAAATTGTGCTAAGTGAAATAAACCAATCACAAAAAAACTAATTACATTCTGATTACACTTATTTGGAAAGAAAAAAAAAAACCAGAATAGTGGTTATTAGGGAGTGCTGAATTGAGGGGTGAGATGCTGTTTAATGGGTATTTAATTTTGGTTTTCAGGACCAAAGAAGTTATGGGATGGATGGTGGGGAATATTGTACCAAATGTATGTGTTTCATACACTGAGCTACTCACCTAAAATGATTGTAAGAAGCTGCCATATGTATTTTACAACAACAATAAAACAGGGAAAAAAAGGTCAGTATTGAAGTGTTTTATGCTTACAATACTTTTGCTTGCATTTAAAAGACCATTTGCTAAAAAAATAATTCTGAGACTGTGTCAATGAACACAGCAGATGAAGTTGTATTTTGTGACACTAAAAACAGAAAAGGGGAGATGACTTTACATAGGAACATAGCTTTCATAATATTTGATACTGCATTGATAACAATTTGAACTAGATTATTATACTTTAAGATGTTAATCACAATATACATGTGTAGCATTAATAAAATAACTATGGTAGGAGAAATGAAACAGAAATTAAAAAGTTACTTAATATATCTACTACAAAAGAATGAAATCACAGAGGCCTCAAGGAACCAAAAGGATGTCATCATCAAAAATAAAAGCAAAACTGTAGGATTAAGCATTTGTGTCTCTGTAATTACATTAAATGTAAATGGATTAAACTCTTGAATTAAAGGCAGAGTTGGAATAATGCATTTAGTAAAACAAGATTTAATTATAAACCATCTACAAGCGACTCTGTATCCAATGATGTAAATAGGTTAAAAGGAGGAAAAATAAATCTATGCCAACTGTATCCAAAAGAGCTGAATAGCTATGCTAATATTTGAAATAGAGGAAATAATACTGAAATTGAGAAAATTGCTACAAGAGACAAAAAGAAATAATTATATATAATTTATTATCTATATAATATTAAATATATTGTATATAATTTATTACATATAATACTATATATAAAACAAGTTATATATACATATAAGAAGTTATATATAATACTATATATATAATAAGTTATATGGAACTAAAATGTTATACAGCCGTGTCTAGGTTAGTTATATACAACAATACATGTAATATTTTAACATATAATAACATACAAGGATAAATTCATTAATAAGTTATAACAAATACACAGAGCAAAAATGGACAAAATTTAAGGAAGAAATAAACATCTCATCAATATTTGAAGATTTTGATATCTCACTATGAATAACAAATAAGATCATATAGACAATCTGGGCCTATTGTACACTTCAGCCAACAATAAAGTAGACTATAGTATATTCTCAAGTCCACAAGGACCATTTCCCAGAATAGACAATTGATTATGTCACAAGCAATATTCTAAGCTTCAATGTACTGAAGTCTGTGTATCTTATTTCATTTTTCTGTATAAATACAATTACAAAACATGAAAGTTTATTTAAAGAAATACTCTCAAGAGACAGATGTCTTAAGCACAATTCCTAAACAATAGAAGAGAAAAATTATAGTTTTGGTACACAACTGCAGTACCTGCTTTTCTCATAATGTTGTAAGTTCCATCATCAGGTAAAGTCCATCATTTATATATGACAAGAGCAGAAGATCCCAGAACAACAATAACAAAAGGCCTCAGGTTGAGAATGAAGGACATTGTATTTATTTATTTTAAATTTTGAACTCATTTTAATTATGGGTATATGTGCATGCTGTATTTATGTGCATATATATATATATGCACACACACACACACACATACACACACACACATATATACACACATGCTGTATATGCACAAGATGCTTGCAGGTGTCCACAGAAGCCAGAAAAAGAGTCAGATCCCCTGGAGCTAGAGTTACTGGTGATAGCTTCCTGTGGGTGCTGGCCATTGAACTCAAGCCCTCTGCAAGAGGTTATGTTATCTTAACTGCTGAGGCATTTTTCTAGCTCCTGAGAGAGATTTTAATACACTGAGAATCTAAATAAGTACTCATGACAAAAGCTGCCTCCATGACAAAGTTGTAAACATTAAAAGAAGGCAGGAGTCATTCACATTTTTGCCACCTAGTAATTAATTACAGTTTGTGACTAACACTTAGAGGCATGGCTGCACAATACCTTAGTTCATAAAGAAACCTGCCTCCAAGGAGTGGTGATCATGGACCATGAATCTTCAGCTCCTATAGCCTGATGGACACTTGTCAGCATTATAGCCCAGGTGAGCACGTCCATCTGTTCTCAGTCCTGTATCCTGACTTAGAGTAATGCTCTATAGAAATGCTCTGCTCTGTCTTAAGAACATAATATGACTAAAATAAATAGTTTAGGATGTAGATAATTTTTAAAGTTTTTAAGACAAATTTTCCATTTATCTTACCCTTTCTTAGTGAACCCCTTGTTTATAAATTCCTATAAAGTATATTTAGTATTTCTAGTTTAGTGTGGTATGTGATATAAAACTATAAAATAAGCAAGGCAGTAATTTCTGAATTTTAATTCCCTCCCATCAATATCTATGCTGATAATTTCCTTACTATTAATAACAGAAACCTGTTCAATTTTCTTGCTGTCATCCATCATAACATATTAAATCTGACCTCTTTTTTTCTTTTTATTGATTTCCATAGTGACTGTACAAGTTTGCACTCTCTCTAGCAATAGATGAATATTCTCCTTATTCTACATCCTCACCAGCATGAGCTGTCTCTTCTGTTACTGAGCTCAGCCATTCTGATAGTTGTAAGATGGAATCTCAAAGAAGTTTTGATTTGCATTTCCCTGATGGCTAAAGGATGTTAAACATTCTTTTAAGTGTCTCTTGGCTATTTGAGTTTCTTCTTTTGAGAATTCTGTTTAGATCTGGGTCCCATTTTTATTTGAATTATTTGGTTTATTGATATCTAGTGTCTTTAGTTCTTTATATATTTTGGATATTAGCCCTCTATTGGATGTGGATTTGGTGGAAATCTTTTTCCATTCTGGAGGCTGCCACATATGTCTGATTGACAGTGTCCTTCTCCTTGCAGAAGCTTTTCAGTTACATGAGGTCCCATTTATTAATTGTTATCTTAGTGCCTGTGCTATCAGGTTCTGTTCAGAAAGTTGTCTCCTATGACAATGTGTTCAAGGTAATTCCCCGCTTTCTCTTCTATCCGGTGCAGTGTATCTGGTTTTATGTTGAGGTCTTTGATCCACTTGAACTTGGGTTTTGATTCACCCCTATTTTCTTTCAACTATTGCCATTGACAGATGACATGACATGCATCACTAAATGGCCTTTTGTTTACTTTGGTCGGTATAACATAGTGAAAATGGTATAATGTGACTCCTCTTGCACTCTTGGAATACTTCCACCAGCCTATGAAGAAGTCCAGGGGGAAAGATGTGGGGACAGCTGTTTCGGCCATCACAGTTAAGTATCTCATAGCATGAGTAAAGCCATCTTGGAACACCCAGCCCCAGTCAAGTCTAACTCAGAATCCAGATCCTAACATCATCTCCTGCAATGGCAAAAATACTCTGTGTCTCTCTTCCCAACATGACAGCCACTGACACAAGCTGTTGAGTACTGGAAATTGTGGCAACACTTTTCAAATTTCAATTCTATTCAATTAAAATAGATCCAAATACAATTATAAATTGAACATATCCAATCTTGGTGACAATAGTAGTGAGCATTCCCAGACAAGCTAGCTTTGTCCAGCCAAATTATAATCTTCTGAACAAATGAATGACTGTTCCAAGATACTGTTTGGGGTAGGGATATTTTATGACAATTAAAGAATTCTAGGTATATTAAAGTTACAAAATCATTATAAATCAGTATATTTCCGTCTTTATCATTCTTCCTATTTTACAGAGCTATCTTCAGGAATTGCTGACAGCCTTCTTGGAAACATTAGGCAAGAGACTTCTGGGAAGTAGAGACAAAACTGAGAAAAGAAGAGAGAAAAAAAAGTCCTACTAACATCATTTGAACTGCCATTCAAATCTCTTTTGAAGCAAAACTTGCTCATTGTTATGTGATAGTAAGGGCCAATAAGCCTTGTTTGCTTAAACCTATTTAAGACATATTCTCTGTATTTTGTAACAGAAAGAATAATGTGTAAGCCATATCCCGTCTTTAATGTCTTTCTAAAATGTCCTTTTGGCAATCTGGAGTTCAGTGAAATTGTATGGAATTGCCTTTGAAGCATCACACTGAGTGCCTTCCAACTAAGCAAGCTGTTTTGACTTATTCATGTGGTAGTTACATTACTTTTACAGATAGGTGTTTAAGAAAAGAGAAATGTATTCCTGGTGCTATAGTGACTCTGATGTAGATTGCAAAGAGATATTGCCAAAGTGTTAGAACAAAAGCCTTAGCTAGGAGACTATCTGTAAAAGACTAAGCTTAGTCACCCAAACCAACAATGGCATCCAAGAGACAAGCAGTGTTAAAAAGAAGGGAAGAGACTTCATCTGCGAGTTCATTCTGAGAACAACAAATATAGAGGTTCCCAAATCCCAAAGCTATCCTCGTGAAGATAACAGGTGCTTTGTGATTTTTTTTTTTTTAGAAAAAGGATAAAATAAAAGGAAGGAATTGGGTTGTGAATAGCTGCAGACCAGATGGTTTTGAGCAGCTCGAGATCCGGTGGACCATTAAGTCAGGTTCCACAAAGGATTCTGGGGATGCCAAAATCACCGTCATCACTTAAAGGGAACAATTGGATTCCATAAGATGGTGACTCAGGCTTCAGAATACAGTCTCACAATCATGAATTGTCGTCCTCACGTGGGAGGTGATCTGTCCTTTGAAGTGTATTGTAATTTTACTCCCTTGCCATACAGATGTTTTTAAATCCTGCAGTTCACTGAATCCACTGTAGCTGAAGGAAAAAAAAAAATGATGCAAGAGAAAAAAAAAAAAAACCTTTAAATGACAAAATTTAGAGAGGCAAAGTGGACTTAAGTCAATAACTTGCTCTTCCAAATAGTCCTGCTAGCCAAGCTGAAATAGAAAGCTAAGCAAAATGGTTGTATGCATATGGGACAATGGTTCTTCTTAGGTCAACCTGCTCACTCTCTCTCTACTACCTCACCTTTGTCTTCTCAGCGAGGTGCTGAACCCTGAGTCAGTATTATAGAAAGCAGGTTAATAGCTTGTTTGGAAGATATTTGGGGGAGTAAAGGCAGGAGTTGTGCTTTTCTAACCTTTGGATATCTGAACTCTTGTGAAAATGATGACTGCTCACATCTCCCCTCTGTCGCTTTGCACAAGGACAGCTGTTACCAAGGCTGAATTCTGTTCCCATATGCATATGATATTGTTTTTTCATACTGCAGGTGAGCACTCAGGTTCAGCATCAATCTTTATTGACAGGAGTTCTGGTAACACTTGTGTATAGAACCTACGGAGGGAAGACTGGTTGGTGATCAAAATTTAGTTTCTGGAAAGCTAAAGCAGGCACATAACACACAGTGAATCTGCAGCGTATCAAGGTGGCAATGAGTAGAGTCAAGACAACAGTCTTCCATTCAACCTCCAGTAACAATAGCTTCGAACTTAAGCTTGAATTTTTTGTCCCCAGGAAGGTATTTTAGAACACAGACTGAAGGGACACAGCTTCTGAGATTCTAATTCAAGAGTCTTGGGATGGCCACGCTTGGTGATACAGGAAATAGAGGAAGGATCGAGAGGAGTTCAAAGATAATCCTGCTCTAGATAACTAGCTGAAAACAAGCTAGACTATGTGGGGCCCTGGCTATGCAGAAATAAATAAGAATCGTGAGGTTGAGTCTGGAGGTTTGTATTTCTGAAATACATTCTAAGCTAAAGCTGTTTGCCTTGTCCTGAGGATCATATTTTAAATCACTGCTTTGGAGTAGCCTTAGTACTCTATAAAGTCACAGTGCCCAGGCAGGCAGCATGCCACCCATATTTCATCACAATATCTAAAACTGGAATGAGGGCATCTGGATGTTTTACAGTGTTCTATGTGATTCCAGTGTGCTGATAAGACTGAGGCCACTGGTCTAGTCTAAGAATAATACTCAGCACTCCTGAGAATCTTCATAAACCTTTCAAAACAGAACAGCCCCTTCCATTGGATTTTCTATAGGTCTCATTAGCTGATTAGAACTCCAGTGATAATGAGGCTCTGAAATGTTCCAAGCCCAGAACCAAGTTGTCTTGAGGTGTCGGCCATTTATTGCCCTCCTCTGTATCTGACCTGACATTATCGTGGCCATTAGGTCAACCCTTTAGAATGTACAAACAAGAGTACTAGGTTACAAGCAAAAATGGGGCTGAGAATGCTATCTGGGACCATCAGAGGTCCATGACAGAATATCTCATACTCCACTTTGCTGTAACCCACCTAGTTAACGTTTAAACCACTGTGCTTGGAAATGTGTCTTGATTTCTGACCTTTCTCTTTTCTGTTAAAGCTTCATCATGCTGTTACCACATCGAAACATGGAATCTGGGGTAACTAAATTTGTGCTTCTATAGTTTCTCACATTTGGCTCTGGAATAAGCACTGTCTTATTGACCTTGAGTGATAGGGTATGTTTTTGTGTTGAAAAGGATACGCTAAAAATAGGTAGATAAATGCTGAAGGTTAAAGTTCAAATCTATCCTTTATTTTGGCTTTAAAATTATTTACCAGCATCAATATAAAGTAGGTAGTATTTATCTGTGAGCATGTATAGATGAGTTTCTCTATGAGTTGCATCTGAAAGTTATTTTCAAACATCCAAAGTCAGAGTTTTAAGCTCTCTAAACCAGTGATCCATGTTCTAGACATGCATACTCCTTAAAGAACTTTTAGCAAACATGCTTCAAGTATTTCTTTCCATGAGTGCTCTAGTTAACAAAAATGATATTAGAAGTATACTTTTCAGCTGTTAAATTGTATGTACAGAGCATGTGGATTGCATACAAGTACTTTATGAGCCTGTCTCTACCAGCTTCTAGCAAACCCTGTGATCCTCAGTCTAGAATAGTACTGTGTGCCCATCATTCATTCAGTCAGTCTTCTGGCTTCTCAACAGGGCAGTTTCTGCCACCTGACTGAACGAAGTGTTAGTTGTTCCTGTTGTCAATGGCTGTGTTGTCAGCCCTGAGGCAACTGTACCTTTTGGGTACCACTGATGCCAGTTATTTGTCAGAACACCCAAGAGAGAACTATAACAGTATTGTTTTTTTATTTAATCAAGATTTGTATTTCTTCTATGTTTTCAAATATGATAGAAGGTTGTTATACTCCATGTGTCTAAACTGCACAGCATACTTTGTTTTGAGATCAAACCACTGTTATCATCAAAATAACATTTCCATTAATACCAAAAGTTTCATGACAGCTCCCTTTAACATATCGCTTTTCCAGCCCAAGCCCCAATATTTTATGACACTATTCCTGGAAAGACAGGAACAAAGGCCTAGTCTACTGACCTCAGATAGGAAACCGATGACATACCAAAGTAAAAACATCACCAAAGTCCAATTTGGTCAACTAATGAGTTTTATTAAGGTTATTTACAGGAATGTGGGTGAGGGATTACTTACAGGAGCAAAAAAAAATGACTCAAAGATGACTCCATCATGAAAAGTACACCCCAACATGAGTGACAGCTGGCTGGAAGTCTGGAGTGTACTGTATAACCTGCAGGCAGTTCAATAAGCTGAGGAGTAGCCTTCCCAGAAAGCTCAATTGGTCTGAGTCTCTCAGGAAGTTCAGCTGGTCTCTGCCTTTTCAGGCAGCTAGGCTTGTCTGAAAGTGTCTCTTAACCATCTTGACTGTTTTTGTTAGTTTGGAAAAGGAGTCTTATCAGTCTCATCAGATTCAGAGACTTCCTGAGTTGCTTGCTTCCTGAACTTGAGAAGATTCCCTGCAGGTTAGAATATTTCATCCCTGCCCCCATAGAACATCCTATTGTTTCACCTCCTCTTAGAGCATCCCTGTCTTATGGGGCTTTCCTCCATGATTGACAGTTTTATCTCAGAAGAAATTGCTACACTACATCCAGTTGCTGATTTCTTTTGCTACATTTTCTATTCATCCAGATGAATTTTTTTCATTTCTTTTATATGAATACACGTATCAATAGTAATGTTTTTATTTTCATTAAATAGTGTACTATTTTATGTATATAACAATTTATTATCCATTCCCTGTCAAGACATTTGAGTTGTTTCTGGTTTGTGATTATTTTAAATAAAGCTTGAGAAAATAAGGAGGTTTAAAACATACTGTGTTCTTTCTGAAGCTTTGTGATTTTATTCTACCAGTAAACTGGTAGTTATCAGATTAAAGGAAAATGACAACAAATGTATTACCATGTTTAAACATGAGAACCACACACAGACTCATGGGGGCTGAACCGTATAAGCTTACAGCTTATACAAAGCTAAACGGAGGGGTAATGCACTTGGGTTTCTGGGGGCAAAGAACAGCCAACGACATGCAATGGCAGGTTGTCTAAGGAAGGAGGAGGTACAAAGTGAGAAAACTGACTCACTGTGCAGGTAACACTGTCTCCCAGGTAACAGATTCTTGTGGTCAACTCTGTGAGAGACAGAAGACCCCCCAAACCTCTTCCTGTGAAAACATCTTTCCTGGTCAGACAGGAGAATGTGGAGGGAAAGCATGCTTTTACCTACTGGTTTGTTGTTTCATTCACTAGTGTAGCTTTCCTTTCTAGATGTATTAACATTTGTGTTTTCCAAAAGCTTAGCGTGGGTTTGCAGAGGTCTACATTTTCTCTGAATAACGGGCTAGAAATTGAGGAAACATGTTTGTGGTGGGATATTTTCTTCTCCACACCACTGTGTAAAATCCGTTGGAGGACAAGTTCTTGTTCCTCTTGTGGTAATATCTGGGGGTGAATAGCTGAATCTTATGATAGGCAGATGGTGAACATATTCATTACTTTCTGGTGCTGTGATAGAACACCACAACCAAAAACGACTTATGGAACAGTTTATTTTGGCTCACAGTGTCAGAGAGAGAGTCTATAAAGGTAGAGAAGGCATGGCAGCAGGCAATCCGAGCAGGAAACTGAGGGATCACAACGGCAACCTCATGAAGAAATCGGAAAAAGCCAAAAAGTGGGACAAAGCTGCAAACTCTCAAGGCCTGCCCCCGGGAGGTGATGCACTTCCTTCTACACGGGTTCCACTTTTCAAAATTCTATAACTTTCCCAAACAGTGCCACCGACTGGGGACTAAGTATCTAGGGGGGGGCTTTCTCACTCAAACCACCATGTTTAGCTTCATTAGAAACTGCCTGGCTGATTCAAAGTGGGTGTCCCATATGATTGGTGTGTGAGAGCTCTGGGTTTCTTTCTACTCCTCAAACTTTGCTGTGGGAGCTTCATCTAAGGCAAGCTAATTAGTTTTAACTTGCATTCCCCTGATGACAAAAGATATTCAGTTGATATTCTCAGTGCTTATTGGTCATGCACATATATTCTGTTGGGAAATGCTTATCCAAATATTTACCTCATTTTTATTATTATTGTTGAGTTGTATTTGGATCCAGTTCATATCATGAACATGCATGACACATATATATACATTTTACATAAATACCAACCCATTATATTGTAATATATTATCTATAGTACTTGCTCATATTATTAACACTTATAATGTCTTAGTTACTTTTCTCTACTGTAAAGAGACACCATGAACAAAGCAGCTCATAGAAGAAATGTTTAATGGTGGCTTACGGTTTAATGGCGGCTTACTATAACGTCAGGGAGCATGGCAGCAGGCAAACAGGCACAGCGCTGGAGCAGAAGCTAAGAGCTTATATCTTGAGACACAACCATAAAGCAAAGAGACTGAGAACTAAATGGGAGTGGCAGGGGCTTTTTAAACATTAAAGTCTTCCCACAGGGATACCTCCAAACACCTTCCCAAACAATTCCACCAACTAGGGACCAATCATTCGAATATATGGGTCTGTGGGGCCATTCTTAATCAAACCACATTTAACTATAGGTAGGATTTTATATATATTATACATATAGTGCATCATATATAAATATGTAACTATTTTCAGAGGACTGTTACAGTGAAAATAAAGCAATTCAACTTTTTTTCTGTAGTATTCATAAGGGCTGTAATCAACGTAAGCATTATTGCTTTGGAAATACACAGGGTCTTATTATCAACCAGAAAAGTATTGAATTTATGATCTTCCTGCCTTTGTCTCAGGAGTGCTAGGATTACAGGCATGCATCATAGAGCCCAGCAAGGGAATTTTCACTATCCTGTTACTTCCAACATGACCCTCTTCCCAGGGTGACTCCCAGGTCTCCCCTGAATTTGACACAAGGATTCTGATACAGACTCTGTTCTACAGTGTATGTTCTGTGTGTGTCAGAACATCCACAGACTCTTTCCTATCCAAAATTCAAAATGGAGAAACTTCTTTTTGATAGCTGAGTGGAAGCTGCCTGCCGCTTAACCTACAGTGCCCAATGCTTCCCTCTCTGAAATTGGGCCCATGGAGGTTGAGATTTTGCTTTGACTTTTTTCATAACTGAAGGCTCTGAACCAGCACAAACTGCAAAAAAAAGCTCACAGTTGACACAATTTAACTCCCTTGTCACTTTGATCGATGCAAGATAATGGAAGACATCTAAGCTTGTGATGCTCTCCTCCAGCCGCGCAGACTCCGGGGCCCCAAGCACAGTTGGATCCATTGCTCTTTGCAAAGAGGAAGACACACATGGCGAGTCACAATGGTGTCTCTGTGGAGGGATTAGAAAGGGGCTCTACCAGATGTGGGCTTGTGTTAGATGATTTAATTTAAAGGAGGAAGATCTCCTCTGTACTGGACTTTGTCAAGAATAGGGAGGAAGGAAGCTGGAGAAAAGGCTAAGTCAGTTAACTGCCTGCTGAACAAGAATGAAGAGCCAACTAGGAAGCTCTGCACCCACATCAAAAAATCCACGTGTGTCAGCATGCACTCGTGACCCCAGCACTGGAGAGCGCGAGATGGGGGAGGGCTGTCTGGCCAGCCAGTCTAGTTGATTGGTGAGCTGTAGGTTCAGTCAGAGATACTGCCTCAAAAAGATAAGATGAGAGAGATAGAAGAAGACACTCACATGAGCACACAAACACACTACAAAAAGAAAATTAACAAAAAGAACAAGGAGTGAGTCCATGATTGGAAAAAAAACATCTTATCTCTACAGAGAAATAAACTGAAGCAAAAGCTACAGCTGATGAGTCAAAAGCCATCCACATCAGCCAGAGTAGGGAGCACTGAACACGTCAGTGCTTAGACAATGTCTGAGCCTCTGACACACTCTGAGCTGTGATCACAGATTTGCTCTAGCACAACAGAATCGGTGGGTCTGGAGTTGATGTCTAAGTTCTGCAAGGAAACCTCCAACCTCAAATGGAGAACTCTATACCAGCTTCTAGCTACCCCAATGCCTAGCTCATGGAGCAGAGCCTGCACCTAGCTGTCATTTTTACCAGTTTTAAGCAAGCAAAACCAGGAAATAGAACCTAATCAGAGCGAGCAACGCAGCTTCCCTGAGGAACTGACATTTTAACTAAGAGTCTGAAATGCAAAGGTCCTTTTTCACTATGGTCCCAGGAGTTCATTTAACCTTTTCCTGTGCTTTTCTTCTCCTCATGACACT
This sequence comes from Cricetomys ansorgei, assembly GCA_026225945.1. NCBI lineage: Eukaryota > Metazoa > Chordata > Mammalia > Rodentia > Nesomyidae > Cricetomys > Cricetomys ansorgei. Next base: position 7,506,876 of record JAMJFZ010002307.1, on the reverse strand, counting down.
ATTATTTCTTACAAATGAATTATGCTTAAGAAGCAAGAGTCAAAGCTAACTTCCCACAGCATTCCCAACCTTCCTGAGATGTGAGAACGTCCCACGACTACGGAGCTGCTGTGGGTAATGTCAAATAAAAATTCTTGGGAAAATGTAGTCAAAAGCACCAGTTGAAAAAGTAAATGATGCACAATGCACATTTTTGAAATGAAATCAAAGTGTTTAAAGACAGCATGACATTGTTGGATGGGAAACAAAAAATAATAATATTTCTTCAAAAACCATATATAGAGTAGAATATTTAAAAAAATTAGTAGCCCAGGATGGGATCTTAGCTCAGTCAGTAAAGTGATTCCTTTGCAAGCATGAGGAGCTGAGTTCAATCCTCAGTATCACATTTTTTAAAAAAATCACACAGTTCATGGTACAATAGTGTCACGTACACACACACACACACACACACACACACACACACACAACCATAACCTCAGCCTCAACCCTGGGGACAGAGAGATCAGTCAATCCCTGAGGCCTGCTGGCTAGCTAGCCTTGTGAATGATGAGTTCAAGTGAGAGACCCTCTCTCAAAAACTTGGTTGACAGCTCCTTAGGAGTGACACAGGATGCCTATGACCTCCATATGCACACACACACACACACACACACGTGCATGCACATAAGTGCACACAAGTGCCCCTTTACACACACAAATTTAAAAATACGAAATAATGTTCATAATCAATGAGTACGTTTAATTGGTGCCTATAGGAAAGGAGAGAAGACAAACCATATTCTTTTTCTCTTCTATTTCAAAGCTTAATGATGCAGATGAAAAATAGAAGTTTACCCCACTGCAGAATTAATGCACTAGCTTGGGAAGCTTACTTGAAGAAAGCTTTTAAAAGCCTGTGGAATTCCCAATCCTCAAAAGCCCTTGGAGATTAGAGGTCAGAGCCTTGGGTCTGTGGTTGAACACACCCTCACCCCTGCTGCTGGGTGTACAATAGGGAACTCAGCAAGATCCACCCACTCACTGTGCAAGCTGTGCATTCCTCCTAAGGAACTTGAACTGTGTGGGAGGCACAGTTTCCACAATAACCCATATAGCCCTTAAAAAGGTCAGTAAGACCATGCCTTGAACACCATGGGCATTGGCTTGCTCCTTATGCTTGAGATACCAATTCCCAGGGGTATTCATATTTTTAATATTTAGCACTGAGGGTGATATCTAATATAATAATAATAATAATAGTAAATAATAATAGCAACAACATTGCTCTATGGGTTGTGTCTTCTGGACATCAAGGATAATGAGATTGGACTTGGTTACATCTGAAGTTGTATTCAGTATCAACAAATTTCTTTTGAGGGTGCTAATTTGCCAGACATTGTCCTGAGTGTGTCCACCACAGGTATCAGCATAGTTATGATCGTTACTGATTCATGTTTCTGAGAGTTACTAAGGAGCCATATCCTCCAACACTTTTAGCCAAATAAAATCTCACTGTTGGTGGAAAAAAAATGTGGACTCTCATCTCTGACCAATAGACAAATCTTAAAAGTACATTAAGGACAGATTCAAAACTACTACAAACTAATTCAAGACCCAAGCATGTAAGTCCACATAATAGATTTCTTTTATAGATACAGAATCTGGCTGTAGTGGGAATGCAAATCAATTTCATGCATACTTATAAAAATGCCTGTGTAATTACAGGGTACCAAATCAAGCACATAGAGTCTAAGAACTAGATTGATAATTCAGGGGCTAATTACTCTCTAGGATTTAAGAGGGCACACGGGGCTGGCAATCTGATTCCTTACCACTGCAATCGGTGGTGGCGGGTGTTGAGAACTTAAAACACTCTTCGATTTCATGTCTTCTATGCTGCTAAATATTTGCCAACATGTCTTATATGATCAGACATACTTTTAAAAGCTTGTAAATTCTACTCATTAAAAATGATACAGGCAATTGAAAATCCAACCCTGGAAGCAGAAGCATAGAGAAATCAGCAGTCAGGGAATGGCACGGTGCACATCCTCAGATGTTTTTATTTTGCCCTTTTCAGTTGTGCCCATTTGCAGGTAAATAAGTTTGGTGTTTCTGATTTAATGAGTCTTTTGTATCATGGTTAATAAAGAAAAGGTACCAACACTCCTTCGGACTGTTTGTTGGGATGTGTGGCTGACGTGTCAGGTGCATTTAGTTACTCTCTGATGTACCAAACGTAAATGAACAGTGACGAAGGCTCGAGGTTCTCCCCATCCTTGGAAAACAGAGGAACTCGACGATAACCTGCAGGAGAGGAACTGTATCAAATTATATATAAACTAATGAGCGACACCCTCAACATCACTGCTGAGGAAGATGGTGTCTTTCACTAAGGTTCTTTAAGTTGTTAACGCTGTGACTACAGAGCTGTAGTTATTACAAACTGGTATGTTACTTTTCCACAAAAATGAATCCTGCCTCATTTCTCTTCTGACTTCCAGGATTCTGTGTGTCCCAGTGATGAGCCCATATTTCATGTGTCTCCCCTTTCCGAGGACATCATGATCCAAAATTGGCCATCACCCTTCTGATTCTAAAAGACCCTGCCTGCTTCCTGGCATGCCTTAGCTGGTGATAGAAAAGTGGACAGTTTAAGAGAAAGCCATTCTGAGCGCTAAGTAAACCACTCTGGAAAGGTGACTCTTGTACCATGCTGGCAGCCCAGAAAAGGGTCTGAAAAGGTCTGGCTCCCAAGTTGCCAGGATCCTGCCTGTCCTTCACATCTTCTTGTCGCCATGACTACCTTTCACAGAAAGGGAAGAACTACCATCCTGGCAGGGAAGCAAGCAAGCCATGTTTCCCTAGCATTCTTGAAAGCCTCATCTCCACATCACTGTCCACAAAACAACACATCTCTGAAATTCCACAGAAGAAAATACAAGGGTCCACTAAAAATGCCCTTCATGGCTCACTGATGTAGATAAAGAGATGGAAAAGTTGACATGATCAAAGTGTGGCTTTGATAGAGATACATTTAAGTGTTAATGAAATCAACTTACTTTTGAGAACATTACCTTTGTTCATGCAAAGCACTGGTAAAGTGTACTGCCCGAGAAGTTCATTTCCTGATATAAATCCTTGATTTTCAACAACAAAACGAATCAATGCCAGTTCTGGAACTTGAATAATAAATGTAAACGTTTCATTCCACCTTGGACTAAAAGCTGCAATATAAAGAAATGGATACAAGAATATCACAGATACTTTCTCTCAGGAAAAAGAAAATAACAATAGGTCTCTACAATTTCTTCTTCTGACACTCAGGCAATAAATCAAAATCATAATTTATATTTCAGAGCACTTCAATGTTTAATGTACTCGGGGAGTGGAAGGTATTAGAACGACGATACTGGGTTTTGAAAACTTTAGCGAACTAAGCCTCAAAGAGGTCACATCACTTCCTAGAGTTTCATAGGACACATTGCAGAGCAGAGATGTAATCCTAGGGAGTCTGACTTCAAAGCACAAAGTGAATCTTAATGCAAACATGACAGAAGCTAAGACACTCCCATCACAAAGAAATGGAGACTTGAGGGAGTGGGACATGGTATCATTTTTTCTGTACCGGGGTGTTCCAGGAAGAACTCCACACACAGCTGGATAAGGAGGACTGTGAGGTGAGCTCTCTGCCTTCATTTTCACTAACAATGATTTCAAAGTCCAAAGCTGATGAGTAATTTTGGGGCTCTAGCAAAACACATCTTCTCAAGCAAGCAATCCCTTGCCACAGCAAGAAATCCAAATTGTTTTTCAACTTGACCCAAATCATCTAAAACTTAGAACCTGAGTTGATGGAATCTAGATAATCACATCCAGTCTATGCTTATTGGTCCAATGGTTGGAAGAACAGTTACACCTGTTCAGGTACAAAGACAAATCTTTCCAGGTCATATCAATGGTAGTTTCTGTTACTTTAGGATTGTTGATAGGTTTGTGAATAATTATTGTGAAAACCTATGACTTCAAATAGTGTGCTTCCAGTCACAAGGTCATCGTTACCAGGAGGCAGTCCTGACTGCATTCTTCACCCATGGAAACAGTAAATTAACTACCTTATGCTGGAATAATGACCTCAGTCTAAGAATGGAAATAATTCCATAAGGTACCGAGGCAGATGTAGAGTCAGTTCTTCATAGACACTTCCAAACCTCTACAGAAAATCTGTATGCAGTTACTGGTCCTCCTCCAACACTGCTTTATCCCAATGTCCTGCCTGCCTTGCTCCCTTCCTCTGTATCTGATCACGGAGTCTCTTTCATATACACATACACCTATGCAAAAATAACTTATTGTTACTTTTATGGAAAGTATACAGGATGTGAAATTCGATTGGTGAACATTATTTTCCAGGTGTGATCAGATGACTTAACTATGCTTTATCCAAATATGTTTCCTTCCCAGACATTGGCATCTCCAATTACACTACCATTATCCTAATAGTCTTACAGTCCATCCTGTCCACCATCCTAGATCTTTGCTCCTGCTGGGTGACTCACATATATGCCCTTCATTCCTTTTCTGGATGCCACCATCTTCCTTGCAACTTGACTTCTATGTCTTTTAATCACTGGATTCATTTCCTGATGCTGTTTGTATTTTTCATGGCGCTCTTGTACTTTCTCACATCACCTTCAGAAACAATCTCCTTACGCTCAGTGCCTCATTCCTCTGTGGATACCTTAGTTTTATCCATGTTTCATAGAGAACTCCCTAAGAGCACAACATGGCTTTCAGAAATGTCCATAACCGATCAATCCCAAGGAGACCTCTCACTATGTCACTCACTATCCTTTCTTAAGCTTTCTATATTCACGCCACCTTGAGCTACTTGGCTTCTTCCTACAATCTTGTAATTGTGTTTGAGAGTCATGCTGTTTTGTTTTGTTCTTTTTTCTTTAATCCCTTAAGTACCCTTGTACCCAACTATGAAAACAAATCTCTCCCTGCCTCCTCTGGTCATCTTCTGTAGGCCCATTGCACATAGCCTTTTGTATTCTTCAAGTCCTAGTCGTTCCCCATCATAATAGTGTTCTTCTTTTATATCATCTCTCATATTAAGCTGTAGAGTGTCTATAGTAAAGTTAATTATAGCATATATACATATATATCTAATGAACAGATTTTGAGACTTCTGGTGCTTCAAAAATCCTGAGGCTTTCATGAAGCAGGAACTCAAGTCTGATGAAACAGAATGAATTTCTTCTGAAACAGTCCCACAAAACCCAGAGGTGTAACCAACATTGTAGGTTGTGCACACTGAGTAAATTACTTTTTAATTAAAATTTTTCTGAGAATTTTTTTCTAAAATTTAATTTTTGTCTAAGAAGTAAAAGGGCTCACCGTTCCTCTTAACAACACGAGTCTGCTGTTTCACATGGTCATTTGGAGCACCGAAGATTTCTATGATCACTAATATGTCAGTTTTGGTAGAGAACAAGCTAAAAGGCAACTGGATCCCACTGATGAGCTGCGCAAACACAGATGAACAGAACTTAGCTGAGCAGGGAATTGCATCACCACTTGACTTCAAAATCAGATGGTGTAACCCAAAAAGGCGAAAAGACTCTAAGTCAGTTGCTACAAAAGTGAAGCTGACAAATCATTGGAATTTTATATTTTGAATCTTTTACCCTCAAATGTCACTAGATAATAACCAAGAACCTGTCTAGACACTGTTTTACACAAGTACATTTGTAATGGAATCCACAATATCCACGATTTGTGATTCATTTGCATATATTTTTATTTTAAAAAACATTTTCTAATCATTTTTACTAGTTCAGTATTACTTCTTTGCTCTGAAAATTCTGTCTTTAAATTCATGTTATTTCTAAACTGAAACATTTCAAAGAAATATGAGGATTACTTGTCAAATAAAAAATGTCACACCATATTATTTTCACGTTAGTATTTTCTAAAAGAATTTACATTTGAATAATTTTTAAAATTTGACATTATCACCACTATCTACATTACTCTAATGAGGAACTGGAGTTTGACAAGATCAACTATCTCATATGTGTGTCAGGGACACAGATCAAAAACATACTTTAAAAAGTTACCACTTACATTTTATTTAGATTTTTTTATTATACCAGCTAATTATTGAAGCAAATTTGCATTTTGATTTTAAGCACAAAGTTAACAAAGAACATTTGAAATATGTTGATTTAAGGGTGAGAAGTAAAAGTTACAATTCTAGGACCCCAGACCTGATGGTAACTACTGCCTAGAGCCATCATACACCTCCCACATGCCTCCTAACTACACACTCAGCTTCCTAAGATTTCCTATTCCCAGTCATCTGTTGACCTGAGCTTCCTCAAGGTGGAAGATAGACTTGGAGAGCCATACCAGAAGGCAGTAGAGGAGAGGGCCAGCTAGAGATGAGTTGACCCTTGAGGTCGTATCTGTTCACATAGACACTAACAAACTTTCAAATGACTAGAGCTCACAACCCTCAATACAGTTTCCATAAGAGGAAAAAGTAAACCAACCCTCTTCAACCTAATCCTCTCCTGAATATTGTACATGTCTACATTGAAAGAGGAAAGGTAATGAGCAAAAGCAAAAAGAAACAAAAAAAATGCAACCAACAAACTGCTTCAGATTCACAAGTCCCAGAACAGAAAGAAAAGTAAAGTGAAAAACCAAGACAACATGTCTTTCCCAAAAGTTACTAATCCTATACTAATGAATCCCAATGAAAACAGCCAGGAAGAGTATTCACATAAAGAGCTCAAAAGAAAGATTATAACAGTGTTCAAACATCTCAAAGAAGACAAAAGCATACAGCTAAATGAAATGCTGAAGTCAATCAAAGATATAAAAATTTAATTCAATAGAGAATTACAAAAAAAATTTTTAACTGAAATGATTGTAGAAATCAAAAACTCAGTAAGTCAAGTTAAAAAAAAAAACCTCAATGAAAAACCTCTCCAACAGAATAGGTCAGGTGGAAAACAGTAAGTCAGAGCTGGAAGACAAAGTAGAGGAACTGCATCACTCAGTAATAACACACACACACACACACACACACACACACACACACACACACCATATGGCAGCTTTTGGACAGGACATAATAAAAAGACATAAGTAAAAGAAAACCATACAAAGTCACCAAGAATACTTTCAATAAAATCAGAGATGATTGCCCAAACCTAAAGAAAGAGATACACATGTATAAAAGACCTACGTAACACTAAATACACAAGACTGAAAAACAAACTCCCTATGATACATTATTGCTAAAAAATTAAAAACAGAATAAAGAAAAGGTATTGAAAGCTTCAAGATAGAAAGGTCAAGACACTTGTAAAACCAGTCCCACCAGAATAAAAATAGATTTTTTTCAATAGAACCTTTTAAAGCCAGAAGGGCCTGAAAAGATGTATTCCAGAATCTCTGAACTATCAATGCAGACTATGATACCTAGCAAAATAGTCATTAAAAATTTTCCATGATAAAAATGGCTTAAAGGGGTTTATGACCACTAAGCCATCTCTACAGAGGACACAAGAAGGAATACTTCAGTCTGTGGAGAATGACAAACACACCAAGAGGTCACAGGGATTAAGTAAACAGAGTCAGAACAGTGCAAAGAAGTCTAAAAAAAAATATACAAAATCAGCACAATGACAGGAATCAATACACATCTTTCAGTAATAGCTCCTGATACTGGTGGGGTCAATTAAGGAAAAGAAAAGCCGTCATAGCAGGTTAAATTAGAAAACAGAATCCATTCCCTGTCTCCAAGAAACTCACCTTACCATCAGCAATAGACACTATCTTATCATAAAAGGATAGAAAATGTATTCCAGGCAAACAAAACTAGGAAGTAAGTGGGTGTAGATATTCTAATATCTGACAATGGTTTTCAAATAAAAAACAGATAATCACAAAGCATAAGGAAATTCATACATCCACTAAAGGAACATGCCCCCAAAAAGATACTACAAATCTAAACACATACACACCAAATACAGGTGCACCAAACTTCATTAAAGACAGAAAGACATACTACAATATTTAAAACCACAGATTAACCCAATATACCGATTATGGGTGATTTAATACCAGCTCTCACCAATAGACAGGTCATCTTGGTAAACGCTAAATGGAAACTCTGGAGTTAAATGATATAATAAATCAAATGGACCTGATACATCTAGAGACTACTGTACTCAAATATATAATATATATATATATATATATATATATATATATATATATATATACACACACATTCTTCTTAGTAGCCCATGAAATTTTCTCCAAAAATGATCATATATCAGGACTTATATCTCAACAAAAAATAAGAAAATTGAAATAATATCCTTCATGCTTTCAAAACTTGATATAAAACCTGATCCCCTGAATCTGTTAGAGAAGAAAGTAGGGGATACGCTTCAACCTATAGGCACAGAGAAGGATTTTCTAAACAGGACCCTAACAACAAATGAGACCTCGTGAAACTAAAAGTCGTGAAACTAAAAGCAAAGGGCACCATCACTCAACTAAAGAGGCAGCCTACAGAATGCATAAGAAAATACTTATCAGCTATACATACGACATCAAATTAGTATCTAGAACACACAAAGACTTGCTTACAGATAGTTACTACACTGTTTCCAAATATGAGTGCTCGCCAGCTAATTATCAGCTCTGCGGGTAAAAGTGCCTTATCAAAATGGGGCTTCTCCAGTTTTAGTACACTATGCCAAAGAAAAGAAAAACACCTAAATGTTTACAAAACCTTTGAAAATAATGAGCTAGACCAAACTCTCAGTTCACAGGTAACACGATAAATTGGAAATGTTGATTGTCTTTATCAAGGACTCAAGGAGACTTATGGTAAATCCAGGCCTTCAGGTTTCCAAGCTGTGCTGGCATCACCTGTGAGATTAGAGGGATCAACTACAAAGCTCCTTAGAATAACCAAGAGAAGAGGCCTCACGTGGCTGCGGTGGCTGCTTCCCCAGGAGAATCACTAACCTGTCTCTTTGAGCCCAAGCCACTTAACACCTCAACATGAGATTCTCGGGATACAAGGCCAGAGAGTTCATCAGCATCTGTGTGCACAACCCCCTTACAGCTTCATTTCCAATAAGACAGCACAGATGCTCTCTGCGCTATTCCCAGCATGCAACAGACGTCACTCATTCAGTTAACTTCCATATATGAGCCATGTGTTTTATGTCAGACCCTGTCAACCAGGCTTGAACACAGCACAGTCTTGTCCTTAAAGAATCTTCAGTTAACTGGGGAATAAGGACAAGAAAATGATTATAATGCAGGGTGCTAAGTTCTATAATGTGTGCCTGTGTAGGTGGATGGAAAAAAGAAAACTGTAAAAAGAAAAGGAAGGAAGGAAGGAAGGAAGGAAGGAAGGAAGGAAGGAAGGAAGGAAGGAAGAAGAAGGAAGGAAGGAAGGAAGGAAGGAAGAAAGAAGAGAACAGAAAGAAAAAGAGGAGCACAACCAAGAAAAAGGTGCTTCCAAAAAATGATGATTTTAAAGTCAGGTCCTGTCATCTAAATTTAATCCCAGTATTCAGGAAGCAGAAACAGGCCAATCTCTGTGAGTTCAAGGCCAGTCTTCTGGACTAGATAGCAAGTTCCAAGCCAGCTATGGTTACACAGTAGGACCTTGCTGAGAGAGAGAGGCGGGGGGCGGGGGGGAGAGACAGACAGAGACAGAAAAACAGAGAGAGACAGAGGGAGAGAATTCAACAGGAAAGTGAACAATAGGAGGAAAAGAATGCAGTTCAAGGAAGTAGCACCTGGTCACAGTTATACTATAAGTTAAGGGCAGATGTGGTGAGACACTGGTACAGAGAAGTAAGGTAGGCCTTAACTAGGAAAGTAATTGGTAGGGAGAAATGAATGTTAAGTACTAATAAGGTCATCATTATAGCAAAACCTCTCTGTTCAACAGGCTGTTTTAGTTTAGTTTCTGTTATTATGCTAAAATATAATTACAAAAGTAACTTTAAAGGAGAAATGGTTGTTCAGATTACAGTCCATCATTGGGGGGAAGTCAAGGCAGACACTTGAAGCAACAAGTCATATCCACAGTCAAACAGAACCAATGCATGCAAGCTAGCTGCTCAGCTTACCTTCTTCTTTTATACAGCCCAGGACCCAAACCTAGGGTCTGGTGCCATCCACTTTCAGGCTGGGTCTTCCCAGACCATTTAACCCAATAAGAAAATCTCTTATTTGGATCAGAGGTTAAAAGCACTTGCTGCTCTTTCAAAGAAACAGAGTGATTCGCAGTACACACTTGGCAGCTTACAACCTTCTGTCACTCCAGCTCCAAAGGATCCAACATTTTCTTCTGACCTCCATGGGCACCACGCATGCACAAGCTGCATAGACATATGCCCCAGCAAAACACTCATACACATAAAACAGTAAAATAATTTTGTAAAAGAGCCTCTCCCATGGACATGCCCACAGAGCAACCAAATCCAAGCCATCTCTCTCACTGAGACTTTCTTCCCAGATGATTCCAGACTGGATCAGGTTGACAATTAAAACTAACCATCACGTGGGTTGATTAGACATGTTTAAGAACCCAAAAGAGGAGACCTGATGATAAATAATTCCAGCAAAGGTGGTTAGACCAAGGGAATGGATAATGAACATGTGGAGCCTACTGGGTAGAATTTAAAGATGGGCCATGTGAGAAGTGAAGAGGATGTGTAACAATCCCACCCTGTTTCCTGGTCTGAGCTGCTCAGACGAAAGTTGCCATCCATTGACATGTCAATAAAGTATTTAAAGGCAGATTGACAAGGAAGGGATGTTTTAAATTTTTAAGTTGACAAGACAGTGTTTAAATAGGTGTAGGGGCTTGGTGGGCAATTTAAAACATACTTTAGGTTCTGAAAAATGAGGTCAAGTGAAAGATTTGAGCCTCACTGATGGTTAAAATCATGAACCTTTGCATAAGAGAATGCAAGAAGAATCATTAGTGTTGAAGCAAGGGTTAGGTAAAAGCCTTGTGCACTATAAAATTTTAGGAGTAGCTACAGAAAGAGGAATCTTTCAGTGAAAGTGAAACAGATTCCCATGGCAGGTAGATAAAGAATCCAGGGCCAGTGGAACAGAACAGACTTAAGTATGTTATGAAAAGAGTGGCTAATCCACCTCTTCCCACTGAATCAACTATTTAAAAGATGCAGAAAGGAGACCAACGTGACAATCCCCTTGTAAACCAAGATCAGTGTTCAATAATACATCTCCAGATGCCAGAAAAAGTGTCAGCTAATCAATATTTGCTGCACCTACTGGAGGTGATTTCTAGCTATCTACTTTGACTGGATTAGAGTCCCATAGCATCTTTAACAGCAGGGGCAAAGCCATCTGTGTACCCCATCAGCACTGTTTCTACCAGGCCTGAAGCATTTCCTCCCCGTCCATCTCTCCTCTATTCCCTTTTCAAATTTATTTCTGGCAAGCAGCTCATAAAATCTCCTGTTCTTCATTGAGATTAGGGTGGCTAGGGCCTGAAGCAGGTTAGAGTGGGCTCCCAAGCCCTGTAGTGTCATGACAATGGTGGGTAGAAATGAGACAGAAATTGTACGTGAAGCATGTTCTGGTGACTCCATGGTTACAGGCTCTACAGCCAAGGGGCCACTCCGGAGCTGGCAGGTCCTAGGCTTCTGCTAAGTAGCAGCATGGGACGAGTGGCTGGAAACAGCAAAATCAGCACTGACCCAAATTCCAGAAGAGCATATGAGATGGTGCCTATTGTAGGAGCAACTAGTTAAACAGGAGACACTACAAAAAGGCCACACCTATCCAATCCATTAACAAACAAATCCTCCAGTTGCAGTGTACATAGGTGCAGGTCCATCCTAGAGGCAGAAGTGGCTTGTAATCAGCAAAGATAAAAATGCAGCCAGATCTTTGTAAAAGTTTCAGTGACATTTTAAAAAGCAAACAAACATTGTATTTAGGTCATGGAGAATGAACAAAAGTCTGTACTGACTGAGGCAGCTGCTTTCGCTCTCAGTAAAATTGTACAGGAAGCAATAAAGCAAAAGACAAAATAATGAGGCAGGAGAAGTGGGAGGGGCAGGATGCAAATAGAAATAAAGAGGAAGCAACATGAGGTTATTGGCAACCGGAGACTAAAAGAGCAGGAGAAAATGCATATGTATGTTAAAATAAAAATAAAACCAAATACAGGAGTCTGAAATGATGAATAAGTGGTTAAGAGTACATATTGCTATCACCTAGGATCAGAGTTCAATTTCTAGCACCTGTGATGGGCAGGTCACAACCCACCTCTACCTTCAACTCCAGAGGCATCTGATGCCCTCTTCTGGACTCCATGGGTTACCTGCACTCATACATGCATATACACACACGCACACACACACACACACACACACACACACACACACAGATATACAGATACAGATGTGCACGCAAATAAACTTAAAAATTAAATATAGATTTTGAATCATCAATGTAGGGAAGGAATGTTAAAAGCTCTCCCAAACTGCAGGGAAAAAAATGAGAATATTCTAAGCACATAACACATTAAAGACACAGAAGATGTATATCAGTTAGCTACCATGCTTTTAACCTTAATTTAGGAAAGAGAAAGGACGATAGAGAGAAAGAAATCTTCACTGCCCTTGTAGGCAGTCCCTGATAGAGAGAAAGAGAGAAAGGAAGAAATATTCACAGCCCCTTTTGGATGTCTGAAGCTTAGAGAGAAGAAGTTGATATTGAGCTGAGATTGCTAGTCTCAGCTCAATATCCTCAAACCCAGTTTCTCCAACTGATGTTCTTCTAAGCAATAACCAACAAACCAACCCACCATCAACCAACTAACCCCGACTCTCGGGGCTTCAGCTTTGACCCTTATATACTCTAAGAAATTATGGCCACCAGCAACAAACAATCCAAATTAAACTCATTATCATCCACCACACGTGGGATGAGAACAAAAACATAGTCCAAATGCCATTTTGCATTTTTAAAGAAACCAAAATGACTAGAGTTCTTCCAAGTGCCCGCTACAAACATGGACACAGGCAAAAATAAATAAATATATACATATATACATATATACATATATATATATATATATATATATATATATATATATATATATATATATATACATGCCTTCCTTTATTTGCAACAGAGTTCAGAGAAATGGAGGGCGGAGGATGGGGGGAGAAGAACACTGTACTACAAAAGTACTAATGAAAAGGAAATTGCTCCTAGAATTTGCTGGTGAAATTCTCTAACGTTGAGGAACAAACAATGGCATGCTCACAAGGTCATCAGTGGGCTGAACTCAAGCCACTCCATCACAGTGCTGAGTGGTGAAATACAATGGAGTAATATAAATAGATCTCTCGGAGGAAAAGGTTTTAGCCGCAATATTTCTATTCACTGGCAGAAAATCATTCATGTGAAAATGCACAGAAAGACATTTTTCAGACACTGAAAAAGATGCTAAAACGGCAGCCATTAATTGTGTCTAGAATGATTAGCAGGAATCTAAAAGGCATTAGAGCAGATCAGTTGAGTTGAAATATTAATGTCCACTATCTAGTTTACTTAAAAATGAGAAAATGGAAGAACAAATCATTAATCTTACTCGTATTGTGAGGGTAACTGGGTGGCTGTCTCCTGTTGCTTCACTTGGGTTAAAGCTCAGGGTCGTATCTCTTAGAAAGTCTGGCTTCAACAGATATCCAGAGCCTCCATTATCCATAAATTTCCCAGTTTGCAAATCCATAGGCAGTCCAGGGGTTTGGAAATTCAAGGCCACTGTGAGAAAGAAGTATGTGGATATTGTTAGGGAACAGGGAATGTCAAAGTGACTCAGTTCAGTGGTGTGTGTGTGTCAAAATCACCACACACTGAGTATCTTCATGTATTCTAAGAACCTAATAATTCATGTTTTTTTTTAATATTTTACTCCTGTCATGCCTATGTTAATGTGTGTCTCTGTGCTGTAACATTTAATTTGTAAATTAAATTATTACATAGCTGTTAGTTGGTGGGTTAGTTTTTAGACAGGGTATCCTGTAGCCCAGGCTGACCTCAAACTTACTATGTAAGAGAAAAAGACCTTGAACTCCTGATGCCTTTGCCTCCCTTTCCCTAGTGCTGAGATTATAGACATGCCCCATGGGTATATATTTTACCCTCTCAAGGGACACAATCACCTCTTAGACCTGGACATTTGTGATATAGTTTGGTGCCTTCACTTCCTGAATTGCATATACCAGCACTGATGATTGACTGTGAGGCCCCACACAGGTTAAGCAAATACTCTACCTCCGAGTTAGAGCTCCAGCCTCATTTTCTTAATTTTTATATTTATTGGATATTATGACACATGCGCTGATTTCCTATAATCCATACCATATGCCCATTTCAATATATATACACTGAAATATATATTTATATATCCTAGAAAGTAGCCCCAGTATATAGTCCTTCCTCAAGCCCTACCCATCCCTCCGGACCCCACTGCCCATCTCCTCAGGTCTACATGTAAACCTCTCCCACAGACCAGAAGACAAAGGATGGCCCCCTGCAACTGAGTGTCTCGTGATGGCACCATACCTGATCTTCAGATAGGAACAAGGAGAATCTGGCAAGGAGAAGTAACCAGCTCTGTGACCCTGTTCTCCTTCTGAGGCTGTCACTGTCAAAGCTCATGCAAAGTCAAAATGATGGCAGACTCGTGGCTTGAAGAGGGTTTGAGTCTAACTTTAGCAAGGAACTTGATCTTCAGTTCACACAAGCCCTCCCCCCTCTCCAGCCTATCAGTCTGGTCTCTCTCTTGCTCCAAAACACATGTACGAATATCAAGTCCTTGTGAATCAGTCTATACCTCCCAACCCTCACCTATATCTGCCCTCTCCAGACATTTGGGGAAAACTAGCTCTAGAAACCAGTGATTTACCATGAGTACCTAATTCCAAAACTTCCAGGGCCAATTCATTCACACAATGAATTCATTTCTACTTACATTTGCAGATAGTTCATTATGCAACATAACATACCCATCTGACAGCCTACATTCCAAAACTCCTGCGGGTTAAAGTTAGAAGAGTCTGTTCTCGTCACTTTGGGGTATATTCTGGTGATGAATGTCCTCGTGTGGAAAATAAACTCGTGGACTAAAACAAGAATCATAAAATTTTGTGAAGCATTTGTTTAATCTGTGGAATAAGCTATTTTTGTATATTACTCATATCTGTGAAATAATTCTGTGTATGACCTTGGCAGAAACATTTATCAATCACAAAATTAAAAAAAATACCATAGATTTATGCTTATAGAATAATTCATAATATTGATAACTTCATGGTACAACTTATATGCACTCATTCACTTGATAAACTATTTCACTTTTCACTCATCAAAATTAACTCTACATTCATTTAAGAATACAAACAATTCAAAAATAAAATTTTTTTAAAGTAACATATTTACCAATTTGGTTTTTTTACCTCCATTTCACATTAAGATGAACTCACCTGTAAGTCACATGAAGCTATATGTCTCTAGTTAACTTAGTGACCATTTCACAGGTTTATAGAGTTTAGAGGGATCCTGGAGTTTTCTGGCTTGCTCCAAGCACTTCAGCCCAGTCTCTTCTGTCCAAGTTCATCCAATCTCTGCTTTCTACCCTCCACTGATAATCTCACAACTTCCCAATACTTTTATTTCTAATATCTCTTGGCTTGTAACATATACAAATGCATGAATGTATATGTAATCTGTGTGTTCTCTGTGTGTTTCTGCTTGTCTGAATTCTAAGTGATTTGGGATTGAAAACTAATTTGCAACCCTCACTACCTGACTGACAACCCTTTAGATTTTTTAAAACAGATGTCAGTCATGTTTCTTTTACCAAGATGTTTCTTCTTTCACTGGACAGATCCCTTTGCCACAACCATTCCTGACAGCACAATAACTAATTTTGAGAGAAGTGATTGCTGTATCTAGCCCATGGTATTTTCTATTGGGACAGGACACTTTCCTCCTTGTCCTAAACAGAACTCCTTAAGAAGCACTGCTAATTTAAAAGCCAAATGTTGTTTTGAAATCATGTTCCTGTCTCTACTCTGAAGGAAGCATCTCTTATTCTAACCATAAGCACCCAGGGCTTACCATCTGTATAGTGCTGCATGAATGGTCACTATGGTCTCTGTGATGGTAAATTCTGATTGCCAACCTGATTGGGTTAAGAAACACCCAGGGCATTGGTGACACATTACATGTGTGTCCATGAGGGTATTTCCACAGAGGATTAACTGAGAAAGACACCCTCAGTGTGGGTGGTGCCATCACATGGACTAGGTTCTTGCATTAGTAATAAAAAGGGGAAATAAAGAAAGTCAATTAATCACAAATATCCATCTTTTTTGCTTCCACATCTAAAAAGATGTGAGCAAGCAACTGCCTAATGCTCCTATCACTGTGAGCTTTGGCCACCATGCTATCCTGACCAGGATGGACTATGTCTCCTCAAACTATGAGCCACCATGGCTTCTTTGCTGAAGTTGCTGCTCGTTGAGCATTTGATCTCAGCAATGAGAAAAGTAGCTAACACAGCCCCACAACATTTTACTGTGTCGCTTCTGAAATTTACCACCAGAAATTACACACAATTCATTGCAAAATGCACTTCCTGTCTTTCTAGAAACATGTGGAAATAAAATAAAATAAAAAATAAAGCTTCAAAATAAAACCACATATAATCTCATCTCTCAATTAAGAATTGTCAATAACTGGATGACGTTTACCTTCCCATTCTTTTCTATCTATATGCTAATTT
This sequence comes from Cricetomys ansorgei, assembly GCA_026225945.1. NCBI lineage: Eukaryota > Metazoa > Chordata > Mammalia > Rodentia > Nesomyidae > Cricetomys > Cricetomys ansorgei. The sequence continues at coordinate 7,490,000 of JAMJFZ010002307.1, read as the reverse complement.
TTCAGATGAGTTTATAGTATTTATCACTTTTACTGGCTGCCGTGTTTTTAACTTACTAGAATAAACGTGAGAATCATTTCATTTTGACAGCACTTCCACATTTTATTTTTGTGATGTTTATGATGATGACTGTAGTAATACTATGTATCTGCGCAGTTAACCCTTTGTTGCTATCATTAATTATTTACTATTACTGACTTTTAGTACAAGAAAGATGTTCTACTGCTTCAAGACATACTGATGCTATGCACTATGTCTGGACTTAGCGCTCCTAATCACTTTTTAAAATTGTCTGTGCTTAATATACTAAGAGTAGAGAATTGTGACTACTCCCACTGTGCCCAGTGCTTCTGTTCTCACGAATCTAAGAAGCTACCCGACAGTTTGTAGTGTCAGACACCAGCTAGTGCCATCCAAACTATCTTGACATATTGTACAGTAAAACAAGCTGCGGAGATGGCTCAGCAGGCAAGAGTTCTCACTGAACAAACTTGCAGACCTGAGTTTAAATCCCCATTGCCTACATAAAAACCTAGCATGGATACATGTACCTGTAACCCCAGCACTGTGGTGTGGCAGGGGCAGGGGTTAATCAGTGAGGCTTGCTGGCTACCAGCCTAGCTCCAGCTTCAGTGAGAGACCCTGCCTCAAGGGAAAAAGGCAGAGTGTGACAGGGTAGGACCCTGATATCTTCATCTGGATGATCACGAGTACATGCACATACACACATCAGTCTCTATCTCTCCCTTCCCCGACCCTCTAATGGTTTCACAATACTACTTTTCATTGCCTGCAATATAGTCTTCCATTCTACTATGTTTTATTCATTCCATCCCATTCAAGAGAACTGCTTCCTATTCTTTTCTTTATCTGGCCCTCTGGCCACTGTGAAAGGCACCTTTCCCAAGCACTCAGTGGCTCCTGCCACTCTGTGATTGCAATCTGCTTCTGCTTACACTTGCTTCCAGGAAAATTCAAGTGTTTCACAGTGAGCTCAGCCTGCCTCTGGGCCCTGTCCCTCAACATTCTTCTGTATTATAACGTGCCCACCACAGTTTTGTCCACAGAAGATTCCGTACTTCACACTCTCAATCAAAACACCATGACTAAAAGAAGGCAATTAAAGCAGAATGATGGCAAATACCTTTAATCTCAGCACTAGGTAGGCAGAAGCAGGTAGGTCTCTGTGAATTCAAGACCAGTCTGGTCTACACAGTGTGTTCCAGGCCAGCCATGACTACACAATGATACCTTGTCTAAAAAAAGTTAAGGCAACTAATAGCAATACTTTATGATTTAAAACTTAATGTAATTCAACAATATAACCTTTCTAAATTATATTACATGAATCTAAATTTTATAAGAAAATGCATTCATAAATACCCCCGACCCATGTTAACCCCTTAGCAATGAATAGAATGAATTTAAATACTCCATCCTTTGGAGTTGTAAGCATTTACCTCTCAATTTTGAAAGTTTTCGAGCTTGAGACTCCCCGATAGAATTATTCTCATTAAATTGCTGATGGAGTCTTGAATATTGTAAGCTTCGGAACTTCTCAGCTTTAGTATAAATGACAAGATCAGACAAGGCCAGAGCTATTTTTATATTCCTGGTCTAAAAATAAAATGCAGTAATTTCACATTTTTACACTAATCATTTGAAAATTTCCTTTTCTAATAACAAAAATATGCTTTTAAACAGATCATTTCAGTTTTTTTCTTAAGCTTATCTCCCAGAAAACCCTTTGGACTAAGTCAATGTGATTATTTTTATGGCTATAATCATATAATATAATATATATATATATATATATATATATATATATAGAGAGAGAGAGAGAGAGAGAGAGAGAGAGAGAGACAGAGAGAAAGAGAGACAGAGAGAGAGCGAGAGAGAAAGAGAGAGACAGAGAGAGAGAGAGAATCATATAAGCTAGACTGAATTTAAAATCTAACTAATACATTAAGACTTGAGGATAGTAATTTTTACTATTTTCTTGCCCCCCCCCAGAGACAAGAAATTTATTCTCATAAATTTTACAAATTTAAATTTTTAATCGTGACTGTATTCCAGTCTGTTCTAACACTTTGGCATAATGTATATTGTGTAGTAGACATTTGCTCTTCCATTACATTCCCCTAAGCCACTTCCCAGGTTTGAGAAAAATATCCCTCACTCATGCTCCATGTTAATATTTTAAGCTAGTACACAAATGATAGGCTTCTTTAGGACACCTCACACTTATATGTCATTATACTGTCCTTGATTCATCCATCTCCCGTGCCATCCTCTCCTGTGACCCCATTGGCTGCTTCCCGGAAGTCCCCACCCTCCTCAGTTTTCATGCCGCATGTGTCCCACTGTCTTCTCTTAGTCCCATCACAGTGATTTATATTTCTTCATCACCTCTCACAGTCCTCCTTCTACTTTTGTGTCATATATATATATATATATATATATATATATATATATATATCCATAAATATGCATAAGTTTAAATATTGTTTCCCATGTCAGAATGTTTGATGTTTGCCTTTTTGCGTGTGGCTAGTCTCACTTAGTATAATGATCTCCAGCTCAAAGATAGTAGATGTCAAGAAATAGTAAAGATCAAAGCAAAATGAAATCTACTCTTGTAAGGCTCAGGGAATATTGAGGAAGAGGAAGCAGAAAGATTATAGGAGCCAGAGGTCTGGGAAGATTGCTGAGAAATAGCGTTTTCTTGGCAGGACATAGCCACTGCACTCATGAACTCACAGAAGTGTGGTTGCCTGCTACCACACAAGCTCAAGCCGGCCAACACCCTACCAAGGAGTGGGAATGGGCTCATGAGGATCTATTAGCAGTTGAGGGCTACAAAAGGAAGAAAAGCCAGTTTTCTTCAGTAGTATGGCCCATGATAGGTCACCCTACACCCATGAGCATACAGATGAGCATACAGGCAGCACTAGTTACACTAAGAGGAGGAGGAGGAGAGGGGGAAGAAGGAAGGAATGAAGGAAGGAATGAAGGAAAGAATGAAGGAAAGAATGAAGGAATGAAGGAAGGAAGGAAGGAAAGAAGGAAGGAAGGAAGGAAGGAAGGAAGGAAGGAAAAAGGAAGGAAGGGGGAGGAGGAGTGGATGGGAAGGAGGAGGAAGGGGAAGGAAGGAAAAGTGGGAGGAGGAAGAATTCACTAAGTGGGGGCAATGAAAAGAGCTATAAGAGATACATGGAAGCTGAGCAGCGGTGGCTCACACCTTTAATCCGAGCACTTGGGAGGCAGAGACAGATGGATCTCTGAGTTCTAGACCACTGTGGTCCACAGAGTGAGTTCCAGAACAGCCAGAGTTACAAGAGAGAAACCCTGTCTCAAAAAGCAAAACAAAACAAAAGAGAGGGAGAGATACATGGAGTGGATATGATCTAACACATTGTGTTTATGTATGAAATTACAAAAAAAAATAAAATTTAAAAAGATCAAAACCAAAATAAAACAATTCCATTAATTTAAATAATAAGGCAGGACTTGATAAAATGAAAACTATAAATCAACACACACAACCCATCAAACAAAATGCCTCCTTCTCAAAAGTGTGTTCTTTACCTCTGTATCCTTTCTACTCTGTACAGTGCTATCCAAGAGCTTGTAAAGACTGCCTACTCCAGTGAAAGTGTTTTAGAAAAGGCTACCTACCCCAGAGATAGATCCCTAGAAAGAGAGAAAGATTTCAAGTGTTCTTATCCACTGTCAACTTCTTTCCAAGTAAGATTTTAGTTAGACTCTAGTTTTCATTAAGAGGAAGCTGTCTCCCTTATATAAAATTATTTCAAGTCTATACCAAGAATATTAGAAAACTTTGATCGCTCATAAGAGTCTCACCCTTTTCCTGGCAACTGCTCCTCCAGTCAGCTTCAAGAGGTCTGACGCCTTTTCCTCCTTGATCCGTAACAAAAAGATGTCTCTTGTTTCTGGCTCCTTCAGTGCTTCATCCGAATCAATCTCATATTCCTCTTCTCCCCACTCTAGCACCTTGCCCTTTTTGTCACTCCCCTTCCTTTCACGGGTTTCCAATAAGGTCCCTACTTTCTTATTTTTCACTAGTATTTTGAATTTTAGTGCCTGTAGAAACAGTTGGAAATGAGACAGATTTGCAGGTAATTCATCAATGCAAACTTGAGAAGTACCCCGGCTTATATACAATAAAGAGAAAGTGGGACTGAGTCTGGGAATTTGCCAACAGTAGTAAGATATGACAGGGACCTCAGTGTGTTTGAGAACGTTGCTCATGCTATTAGAAACCAGTGGTATTACGGGACTGATCATAATTCGCCAGAGAAGCAGCCCATTTTAATGGGGACTTACTATAGATGATCCTTTTAATATCCCACAAATTGCCACTATTTGATACATTTGAAATAGGTTGGAAAGTGCATATATGCACACTGAAATGTGTCATATTACTGAAGCTAAATCATTACAGCTGCTGGAAGTAGATGCAGTCCTCTGGTCCACCATTAAAAGCATCCAGTGGGATCCGGGGTATGTAAAAATACCCATCAGCCTGTCTGACGTCTAACATGGCTTGTGTTTAAACTCAAAAAGCCTCTTCAGTTGTAACCTGTGCAGGTATCAATGACTTAGTATTTCCACTCCGTCAGATCAAATCACAGATAGGGCAAACTCAGCTCTAATAGAGAGGGTCATTCACTCTGAATTCGAAGCCTTCTGGTACTTTTCTCAAATATCCTCACTTTTCTCAAAAGTGCATGAATATCTTTATTTAAGTGTCTGCTGTGTTACAAACAATACTGAAACATGTTCTGAAGCAAAGTTCTCTCCTCCCAAAGGAGACCTTAGTCTCCTTCCACCGGCCTAATCTGATTCTTCTGTCTCATGATGACCCTTACATTACTCTCTAATACGGAGTTTACAAAAATGTATTCTGTGCCCACGTGCCAAAGGCACTGTGAAGGGTGCTTGCTAAAGGGACACATTTTGGGGACGTACTTCACAACTGAAAAGTCAAAATCTTAAATCATCTTTCGTGACTCAAATGTCCATTACCTGCCTTCAGTCCTTCCTCATCAAATTCTATTTACCCTTTCCTGTTCTCCTTTGGACACTTGAATCATGAGGGAGGATACAAAGCTAGTTTTTTTTTTTCTATTTGAACTCTGTTGCTGATTTTTCATGCTCTTTAGTGGTGGATAAATGCAGTAAAACATATTTCATAATGAACACGTAAAATTCAACAGCTTCAGAACAGCTATTCTAACTGCAGAGAAGTTTGTTGAGATCTATGGATTTGGGGTTACAGTTTTAACAAAAGTTTTTTAAATCCTCAATTGTAGGGCTGGAGTTACCAAGAGTGCAGGTAATTATCCCCACACTGAAGCCTGAACACCATGTGAAAAGGGGACTTTGCCTTTAATTACTCATCAATTCCTCAGAAACCACTTTCTTACTTTAGTGTGGAAGCTGAAACCTCAAAGGAAAAAAAGAAAAGGAAAAAAAGAAAAGAAGACATGCTAACAGGAGACGATATTCAGAGAGTATTGTTTAAGTTTTCCAGAATCGGATCATGGCTCCAGAAGTTGCGTGTTTAGCGATTTATGGCCAGCATTTTGCACAGATTCTTTCAGCCTTTGTCACAATTGAACATACTCGGTTTCTGAGCATTCTTCAGTGGAAACAAGAGTCATGATTTTTCCACTCATCCGTCAGTTCGTGTTGTCTTTCTCAGTTATGTCCTGAGAGCACATTCATTTTTAAATTTTTCACTCATTTAAATGATAAGAGGAAAAATATTCAAATATCAGAAAAATAATGCTACATTACCAAAACTGTAGATATATCAAACTCAGGTTGTTAGAAAACACTACAGAGGAAAAACAAAGTTCACGTGTCATCTGATGGCACTGGGGGTTGCGGGTCAGCTGAAGAAAACTAAAAGAAGGGACAATATGTTGAGTTTGAAAGACTGGGTCGCGCTGCATCCATGCCTAAAGCAATGCTGGAACAGAAGTTAGTATTTTAAGGAAAGAAAAAGACAGAGAGGTTCCAGGTCCTGTGTGTTGCTGGAGAAAACAGATCACTCGTATTCTGAGATCGAACTATTTGGATCCCTCAGAAGGAAGACCTGCGATGGCCTGAATGAACAGCTTTCTGGGGCAGGTGGGAGAGGAGATAGAGTCCTAGGGGCTGTCTTGAAAAGAGGGGAATTTACTCCCTGTTCGTTGATATTTTGAGTCTGGATTCTGTTCACAACCTGAGCATTTCACTTCTTTCTTAACATTTTGCCTATAAAATATATCGAATTCCTAAGGTTTTATGTTAAAATGGCTTCATAGTGTGGATCTATGGATAAAATGAAGTGTACAATCAAAAAGTGGACTTAATATCTATCTCTGCTTTGGTTCTTTTCCTGTTTCTTTTCTAAAATTATCTTGACAGAAACCACTTCAAGGAGAAAGGATTCATCTGAGCTCATAGTTCCATTTCACAGCCCATCCTAGGTGGGAAGTCACAGAGGCAGGAGCTCAAGGGAACTGCTCACATGACTTCCGTAGTCAGCAACAGAGAGCAGTGAATGCACGCATGTGCGTGCTCAGCTTGTCTTCTTCAATTAGACAACCCAGAGTATGCCCACAATTAAGATGCATCTTCCCACATTAGTTAACAGGAGCAAGGCAATCCTTCTTCAGGCATACACAGAATCTGACTGCCCAGGTGGCTCTAGATTCTGTCAAGTTGACAATTAGCAAAAGCCACCAGTTTCTATGAATGTCCTCTGTCTGCATATTCTCTTTCTTCACCAATATAAAAGAACATTCCTTAGGTAAAACATGGCATAGCCACTTCTCTGTAAAATAATACAAATCGAGCATCTGTGCTGCTCTCTAACCTATGCACAAAGGTGATCACAAAGTGTTCTTTGCTTTTTGTTTTTTACTTTTTTTCCCTTCATCTGAGCTTCTTGGGCAAAACATTACCTCTGGAGACGGTAGTTTATCTGGAAACTCATCAAGCATATCTGAGAGCAGAAAGTCTCCAAAGGTACTCTGGAGAATGTCAGCCATGACTTCCTGCTGGCCAGGGGAGCAGTGGTTCTCCAAGGACAGCACAACTGGGTACTCGGATGACTAGAATATGAACCATTGGTATGGTTACTCATCAGAACTATTAAATTATCCAAATGCAATTTATCTAAACATTTATCTCAAAATTCAGCTCCAACGTTCGGTGAAAAATAAGCATGCTTTAATGTGAAAATCATCTTTGTATAAGGCAAAGTAAGTGCTTTAAAAACCTATGTAAAGAGTGTCCCAGTTTGTCTTGGAAGTTTGAGCAAAGCCTGAAACACTCATCAGTTGGAAACTATTTTAATAAGTTATTTCAGATCCATAGAAAGAAATGTCATAGACCCACTACTAAGAAATGTAAAGCCAGGCCTGGAAGCTTAGGGACTATAATCGCAGCTACTCAGGAGGCTGAGGGAAAAGGATCCCACATTCAAGGCTACCCTGGGCTAAAGAGTCTAAGGCCAGCCTAGGCAACTAAGTGAGACCTTGTCTTAAAATAAAAAAATTAAAATCGGGCTGGGGATCCAGCTCATCGGTAGAGCATTTGCCAAGCATGCACAAGACCCTGAGTTAATCCTCAGTGCTCAACCCTGGACCCCAAAACTCTGTGACACTGTACACCACCATAGAAACTCTGTAACATATTCTTAAGGGGAGAGAACTTGCCTAGGAGACATTGGCTGTTGAAAGTCCCCCAAAGGTGTGGGAAGTATGCTTAATTAACAAAATAATGGATTTCATTATAACACTTCTAAACATGTGCATCATTGTACTTTGTCTATATTCACACACACACACACACACACAGAGACACACACACACACACACACCACCCAAGTATTATATGCTGTTTACCATAAATGGGATTTCCTTTTAAATTTCATTTTCAGTTAGGTCATTTTTTTATTTTAAAAAAGTTAATACTTTCTACTCGGATCTTTGTATTCTATACATTTACTGAATCTAGCTCTCACCATTGTTTGTGGAATTTTTTTTTTTTTACATTTATTATCATGTCACCTGAAAATAGAGAAAATTTTATTTCTGCCTTCATAATTTTAATGTCTTTGGTTGATCTATTTGTATGCTTATTTGGTGTGTGCGTGCACATCCACGCATGTGCATGCCCTTACCATGGTGGTGACCAGAGGACAGCCTGAAGAGTCGGTTCTCTCCTTCCAAGTGCGATTCTGAGACGTAACTCAATTTGTCAGGGTTGCTGTGCAACCTTTCTTTGCTCGCTGAGCAATCTCATCAGCCCCTCCCTTTAGGATTCTGGTCCAATTAACTCATCTCTCTTCTCTGGAGTTTTAGAGAAATTAGACTTTTTCATCCTTGGGAGGTCTTTGAATTTTAAGACTGTGTCTATTGCCTCGTAGTACCTAGTTACCCTATATTAAGTGAGGGAATGTCACTCACACATTTAGGAAGAAGATTAGACAAATGGAGCATTAAGTACAAAATATTTTATACGTGCCTGAAAAACAATACCCAAATGAAGAAGGGAGAGCTCAGAGGTCACAGAAAACTAGTCGTGTGAGGAAAGGGTGGAGACTAGCTTTTGTTCTGCAAACCTTTGGAAGGCATGATGCGGATCGGCACAAAATCACTCTGGTGTGCATGACGGATGAGAAATAAATATAAAGCTGTGATTCCCAGTTTATGTTTACAGATTCAATGACGTATCCATAGGGGAGCGTTTAGCTGATCGAATCTATCAGTTTCTCTTTTATGCACGTATTTGTTACATAATTGCTGACTCAGTTAAATCTCTTCGATTGTGCAACAGTTGCAATTCTGAAAATACCAGCTGTATTAAATTTTCAAAACAGACTATCTAGAAGTATGCAATTAGCAAGCTTAGAAAATGGAGCCAAGTGTTACTCAAACTCCTCAAAAATTAAAAATTAAAAAAAATTCATGAGAGATCGCTAAAATCAGCCCAAATCAGACCAGACTTGTAAAGTGAACTGAAGTTTACAAAAATTTAGATCTTTGCATCTGTAACTAATGAGTCCAGTAGTCAATTTAAACTCCAAAGTGTTCTTCAGAATGCTATTTGCTATCATTACTGCTGTTGTTAAGTAATGTCACCAATTGAAATGATGGATTGCTGATGGATTTTATTTTTTGTCTTAAAAATGGGATAGTTCGGCAAGGGTACAATACCCATTATTGTCTACATCAGTGCATCTCAAACTTTGGGTCTATAACAAATAAGGGGCGTGAATATATTCCCAACATAACACAGCACACACAGGCAAGATTAATCGAGAAGTCCCATGAACACTCACTACTTTTCACTTTGATATACCAACCTTCAGCTACTAAACACCAAATGGGATTTTGCTCCCTACCATAGCTCAGAATTTAAAATATCAAAGATTTAAAGTATGGCCACGCTGTATAGAATCTGGGAGCAATAAACTCTCTACATGACTGCCACAGAATCATGCACATACCATGAAGGCGTACTTGCTTATTGCTTGGATAACAGTTTTAAAGAGAAGCTTGCCGGTGAGAGTGTAACCGTGGTATACCACAGGCTCATTTTGTGCTCCATCCCAGCAGTCAATTTCCAGGCAGCGGCAGCCTTTCACGAGGGCACTAGCAAAAGTCAAGCAAAATAGTGTCACACCCAGACCATGAACAACGGGTAGCAGAAAGTCAAAATATTCAGACATTTAAAATGAACGCGTAAGCCAAACTGTAATGGAGAAAAGTTTTGAATCCCAGAAATTTGTAACCTTATAAGGTAGAGACACTCTCTTTGTGTCATTCAAATGGTGTCTGGTTCTCCCTAGGCAAACAGTGTACCCTTTTATTGCTCTCTTTACAAAGCTTGTATGTACTAGAGGAAAACAAGATGGCTCCCTCTAATTACAACTTCAAAGCCCTTTGCCCCAAACCAAAACAATATTGCTAATGGTGCTACTACTACTGTTAACTCTGTCATATGTTGTAATTGGATAATATAAAAAGCCATCTGGAAATAATAAAATACTCTTAGTACAATTGCGTATGATTCTTTTTATCATGCCAAGTTTTAGGGATGAACTACATGGTAGGAAGGGAGAGGTGGGAAAGAGAAATCTTAGCCACAGGAAGTAGAGATGAGCTTGACAGCCTAGTAAACATACTTGACCTTCTCATTGTGCCTCATGCAAGGACTGCTCCAAACCCAGTCCAGCCACACAAAAAAGGAAACCTGCCTACCTGCTCATCTATGTTGCTTCAACTCGCTATTTCTTTGGCAAAAAGTTTAAGTGACTGTCTCAAAATGCACTAAGTTCACAGTTTTCCCCAAACTGAGGAAAATTTATTCCCACTTCTGCTCATATTTAAAACTGATTTGATTTCCCATCTATCAGATAAATAGGCTTCTTGATCTACACATAGATTCTATCTTGATTTCTAAGTTGGTTGTAACCCCTGGATTTTAAATGGATTTTTGTTGTTCTTACTCAGAGAGTGACTGACGTTTTGATACACCTAGACCTTTATTTAAACCGTGGCAATTGGAGCAGGTCACATTCTGATTTTTCACTGACTCGATAACGGTGAATGTGCACAAATAGAGCTGTTGCCCGGGTCATCAGGGACAGCCTCGGGCAGTCATTTTATGTCAGTGTGAAGTAGGTTGGGCTTTGACCAGAGTTCACTGTGGTTTCTTGAAATTGTTTTATTGTGCTCAGTGGTAAGGCGTGTTCTTAAGATATGCAAAGCCTTGGTTCAATCCTCAAATTACGGAGTCAGTTTAGTGAGTCATTCAAATGTGCATAGTAGAAATAGGTGATTTTTTTTTTAATTTAACATGTACACACAGTTGCTTTGAACCAAATACTCCTTCCTCCTTTCGTTTTCCTGTGTTCATGTCAGGAGCAGGAACTAACATAGCTAACACAAACACTGACACAGTGCAAAGATATGGTCCCATGCCATTGATTAGACTCTTATAGTGTCCACTGCTCCTTACGCTCTGTGTTCCATGAGAGTGAGAAGTTACACTCTCATAAAGACTGCCTGGTACAGAATCAACTACTCGTCAGTGTTTTGTGTTTACGGGAAAAGGATGGGAGCTCTGGTGCCTAAGAAAAGGAAATCAGAGAGAACTAAATTACATCCTTGGAAGAGACAAAGCTTCATAAGACCAGGCTGATTTGAAGCACCAGAGTCCTAGAAGATACTCAACTTATTCAGGAATGAGGAGTAGCACTTCTCTTGTGTATGTACAGAACTACTCTCTCCATGGAGAAATATTTAATTCTTTTTTTAATTTTTATTTTTGCAGAAGTATTTTCTGCCAGTCTGTTTTTGTTTTTTTTTTTTTTTTTGGTTTTTTTTGTTTTTTTCAGATGGCCATTTCTCAAGTGGAGATGTGTGGATCCCACAAGGTGTCTAGCAATGTCCAAATTGGATTTGGTGACCACAACTGGGGATGGTGACAGGATTTAAGTGGGCACCATGGAGGTACACCCAGGAATGTCGGCAAACGTTCTACCATGCGTCTCATGGATCCCTATCTCCAAAAGTCACTGGATTCAAACATGAGAGTGCCTATATCGATCAGTAATCGCCCTAAAGAGCACACTAGGTGACCGACCATATGAGAAAATACACCTTCCAGAACAAGTATTTCTTAGGGTATCGTATTAGTCCCTTTCTGGGTAACTGAGAATACAATGAGGAAAGGTAAAGCAATTATGGGAAACAATGAGGTGGCGTGTTCCCTGGGGAATAACAGATAACAGAGAGGAACCTGAGACCCAGGGCAGCCGCGGAAAAGTGAATGGGTATTTCTTTTCCTTGTTAGAGGCATCACCAAGACAAACTACAATGCCAAACAATTAATAAACTCCTTCTCGGGGGCCCTGAGGGTTCTGGGGTCTGCGTAGCTTTGCAGTGCAGGCCTCTTTACACGGGTGTGTGGTGACAGCCTATAATGTGACACCTGCAGAGCTCTGTCCATTTTCCTGTGTTAAACATCTGGGGGCTCTGAGAAGGGACCTGCTTACCCACCATTAATCCTTGCAGAGGCAGATGAGGCACTATCCAATTTTAGGAGCCTTGAACTTGGATACATTTGTAGAATTATAAATAAAAATCAATTCTTGGTTTCTAATTTTTTTTACAAGTATTTAGATTTTTAAGTTAGAAAAGATGGAACCTTTGCTTGCAATGTTTCCTAACTCCAAGGAAAGGACGTTTGCTTTGCCCTCCTTTTAGGTTTATCAAACCAAATCGTCTTGTACTTTTCATCAATTCAGAATATCCATTCTCTAGAGTTCTGTTGGGCAGTGAACTTGAACTCTGCACTGGCACAAAGAAGCATCTATCAGTTGGTATGGGAGGAAACAAAGATTTTTGTCAACAATACTGATCCTTGCTGCTTCTCTAGATTGTCTCAATTTTACTTGTAACTGAATTAGCTTTTATGAAAACAGCAAAGTCAGAACTTACGGTTTGGTCTCTACCAGAAAGGTTTTAAGTGGGTTGTGATGTCTGGCGCCAGCCACTTTTTCTTCTGGGGCACGTGACCTGCTATTCCACTCCTATTTCTCCTTTTGAGCATGAAGAGAGATGATTTCTCACTCACTGAGGAAATGCTTTTTCTCAGCAGCCTTGCTACCTCCACAGTCGCTATATAGCACAGCTAGTCCTGTTCTCCCTTAGTTTCAACTGCTAGAAGTCTTTTGAGCGGATTTCTGCATGTGTTCTAGCATATGTCCAAGACTTTGTGACATGGAACTCTTACTTTTATTTCATCTATTTATCATTAAAATGTCCCTTATATACTGCCTAGAAAACAAGATATAAAATATTACGTTTTTTATTTGTGGGAAGTTATTTTCTATTGTATGAGTGGTACTTTTTATTTGAAATTGAATTGCAACAGGAAATAGAAAAGATTGGATTGGGGCTAGGGATGTAGCTTAGTTGATGATGTGTGCGATGGCTCACCTTGCACACAGGAGGCCCGCACAGTATAAACTGTGCATGACAGGAAACACTTATAATCCTAGCACTTAAGGAACAGAGGAAGGAGGATCAGAAGTTCAAGGTCATCCTCAGCTATGTCATAAGGTCGAGGTCAGCCTGGGAAACTTGAGACCCTGTCTCAAAAGACCAACCCTCAAACCAGGAGAGTTTTTGGTGAATAAAAATGTTCCATGATGAATATGGTACTACTGGATTTTCTAAAGATGAAGTAGAGACATGTGAAGGCTATAACCACCACATGATTAAGAAGAGGAAAGAGGTGGGTGAGAGGGGTCCAGAAACTCACGCACTGACTCTGTCACACCGCTCTCATCGTTTGCTGAGAGCAAAGGCGTTTGGAAGGATGCTTTAAGGTTTATCTTCCAAAAGTGTTTAAAGGAACAAGAGAAGAAATACAACTCAACACACACTCAGACATTTTTCAGTTGATTGAAACAACTTGGATTTTAGAAATAATTTTCTGTATATCTGGATAGACATTTTAAACTTAGTTTCTTTAAAAAAAAATGGAATAGCATCAAAATTTCTGCCATAAGGTTATAACTACAACTATTTACTGAGTTTTAAAATAGTAAGATTTTAGAATTTTCACACTTATTTGTTTACCTAGATTTTAGTTTGCACACATGGCGACATTTGTTTATAATTTTACGTTATTGTGGGATTCCATCCCTCCTATCTATGGTTTTTTACTTGAACGACGAGATCCAGTCTCATAGCTTTAAATATCACCTATATACTGATGGTTTCCAGTGGCATTTTTCCAGCCTGGGTGTGTCTTCTGAACTACAAACTCACAGTAAAGCCAGCTGCCTACTTGACAAAGACCTGAGAAAACAGGTTGTTATCAGAAGTTCAGCGTGGGAGCCCCGGGGCTCTAGCCCACACTCCACAATGAACCTTTAGTGTACGCACATCAACACTCCAACCAGTAATCTCCCTATATGCTTGTCACTGGGCCAGGCAACTTGACATGTCCCCCGCCCCACACTGCTTCCCTCACCACCTTTTAAACCTTCTTGGTTCCGTCTCCTCAAAGCATCCCACTTTGTCACCATCTTGACTGCTGCCCCATGGCTTGATCACCCAGCCTGTTATATCTTCCCTGAGTCTACAGTGTCAAACTGGGACACCTGTAACTCCTCTGCCTTTCCACAACCAACAAGACCTTCACAAACTGCCCCACAACCCAGCCCCTCCATTTACTGTACACTGCATCCTGATGTTGTTTCTGTCTCCCAAGATATGAACACGCCAAACACTTCCCATTTCTCCCTATGAAATCCATCCCTGGCTCCGCCTTACCCTCAGCCAGGTTAGTTGAGAAACCTTCTTCTCTGTCGATGGTAAAGAAACATCCTCAAGCCCCTGCTGCATTCTTTTATGTTGTTTGGTTTATCTTTTTTCATAAGCCTCGTCAGCCCCTGATAATATTCACTTGCCTTTTTTTAATCTGCTGATTCCCATAAATTCATATGAAAACAAGTGAGGCCTCGAAAAACTCTCATTTCCCACTAATCTGACAAGCTAAGCGGAACCCACTGTTGACAGCATGATGTCTAGTATGATGTAAAGTTGGAGTTATGGCCTTCATCTATGTAAATTATTTAACATATTGATCCATGAAGATCTCTACCTAGAACACCAAACCACAGCTTACTGTATTTATGAACTGTTTTTTCTTAGAATAATGTGTCCTGATATCTAGGAATTGATACTAACCATATTAATTAAAATCTAGCATATTCCAAAGACGCATAAGAAAAGTCATGGTTTTGTTTAAAATAATGTGCACATTGTTCAAGAAACTTGAGCTGGTGTAGATCCATGGAGGAGAGGTCAGCTGGAAGGACCAGAGTGGAAGCTAGCAAGCACAGTATATTATATTACTGTTTCATGTGAAGGACATACCACTGATCTGTGAGCAAACTAAAATTCCTGTTCTCTATAAGTTTTGTTTTCGTATATAATCTCATCACCCAGCACTCTTACTAAGTACCACCCAGAGCTTTAAATGTAGGAGACTTAAAAGTCAAAATAGCTGATTGTGGTGGCACATACAGGAAGGACAAACTGAAGAGTCAGAGGCAGGGGGGATCATTCTAGAGGCAAGGAAGACGGCACTGGGCTTAAGAGCACATATTGTTCTTGCAGGGGACCTGAGTCTGATTCCCAGCTCTCACATCCAGTAGCTCGCAATTGCCTGTAACTCTAGCTCCGGGGAGATCCAATGCGCTCTTCTGGCCTCTGTGGGCAACTAAACCCATACGCAGGTAGCCACACACAAACACATACAGTTAATTAAAAAAATGAAAATAAACTTTTTTAAAGAATCGAAATAAATACCTTACATATCCCCAAATGTCACTTGGTCCCACTAATTGATCAGATATCAAATATGTGTTGTGAGAAGATGAAATAAAATATTCATTTAGTGGCTGACTCATATCCTGATACACTGTTTTACACTCTTCTTTAAATAGTTGACATTCTGGTGAGAACATGTATCTTGAAAAGCCTTCAAGAGACATCTTTCCTTCGTTCTTCACTATAAAAATAAATAAAAAGATGCAGATAAACAGTTAGCAACTTACAACTTCTATACCTCACTTGCAAATCTAGTGGTAATACACATTTATAAAAATAGATATTTAGAATAAATATTAAGCTATTTCTAAGTCTTTCTTGGGAAAGATTTCTAAGTATTTTTTTAATCAGTGTATATGTCTGTGTCTGGTTGTCTATATATATACCACATACATGCAAGGGCCTGCAGAGGTCAGAAGATGGCAATGGAGCTCTTGGAACTGGAGTTACAGATAATTGTGAGCCACCATGTAGACGCTGGGTATCCAACTCAGGTCCTCTGGAAGAGCAACAAGTGCTCTTAATAACTGAGCCATCTCTCTAGCCCTGAGAAACAAATGTTTCTAGTTCTTTTAGTACTCCCAAAACAATAGCCAATTGTGTGTCATTTTATTAGCTTTGATTTTTGTTTCACCTTATAAATATATGCATATAGACAAGTACGTACATAATAGGTCACTGAGCTTCTGTGCCTGGATAACAGTCCAAGAGCAGACCATTGTGGTACCCAGAAACCAGCCCCTGTTAACTCTCAAGTCATTGACCTAACTCAGTGAAGAGAGATATAAAACACTGATTACTTTTTTTTTTTTTGTAATTTATACGAATGAATATACACAGTGTACTTTTGTTGTTTTGGGTTTTTAAGATTTTAAATTTTTTAATTTATGTATATGTGCACATGTCTAAGTGTGTATATGTACACATGAATACAAGTGTAATGCTTTTTAAAGATTTTCTTTTATTTGTGTGTGTGTATGTGTGTGTGTGTGTGTGTGTGTGTCCCCACATATATGCAGTTGCCTATGGAGGCCAAAAGAAGGTGTCAGATCTCCTGTAGCTAGAGTTATAGGCAGTGTGGGTACCGGAAGCTAAACGCTAGTCCTCTCTGCAAGAGCAGCAAGTGCTTTAAACCACTGGGCCATCTCTCCAGCCTTGTATGTGTTTTCGTGCCTGGCTTTCTTTATTTTCTTTGTGTGGTTTATGCCTGTGGCTGCATGCAGTCACACATGGCTTGTTCACATTGCTTCTTATAGCATTCCATACATCTTCATATAGAATTCCATATAGAATTCCAACGCGCTGTGCTTCACTCATGCATTCCATCCATCGTGAGCATGTGATTTCCTATGAAAAGCTGTCACAAAAAGTTCTGCTGGAAACAGCTAGTACATGTGCTGGGGTGCGAATATACATTTCTGTTCTGTGCAGTCCCAAACTCTGATCATCCACGGCTAATTATCTCTGAACATTTTACTCACTCTAATGTGCATCGAAATTATTAACATATTATTAACATATGCTCTGGATCCAGAAAGTCAGATTCTGAATGCATTTGCTTGCTCTGTGACCTTGAGGGTGCTGGTTAATCTTTCCTAATCCATGTAAAGTAGTTCCCAGAAAACTTACCTCATGTATAGAGTTCTCAGCCCTATAAATCTGTATTGCTGCTGTTGCTGTTGACGTTAGTTCAGCTCAAAATGAAAAGCGAAAATGAATATTCCCTTTAGACTAGAGTGTGGACCTTTCACTTTAGAGTCTGGGCCTTTCACTGTAGAGCCTGGGCCTTTCACTGTAGAGCCTGGGCCTTTCACTTTGACTAGAATCTGGTGCTTTTACTTTAGACTAGAATCTAGTCCTTAGAAACCAAGATAATTTCGAGGAAATAGCTCTACCAGAAGACAAAATTTAGACAAATGTGGCGTGTACACATACTACATAAGCATTATTTACAAAAGCAGAATTCATAAAGAGAAGGGAACAAATGAAAGTTCAAACTTTTGTAGAGTGCTAAGTAGTCATTAAAAATGATGTATCATAAAAAGAAATATAGTGACTTGAGTCAGGTAATATTCATGAGACAATGGAAGTGAAAAGACAGCTTTCAAAACACTGTCACTGAAAGAAAAGCAACGCAAAAAACTCTGCTGTTCCTATTGTAGCCAAAAAAATACAATCTAGAAGATACATAAAGCTTCACACATGCACAAACTCTCTTATTTTAGAGCCATATAAACTCAAGAACATGGGGACGTTTCAGGCAAAAGCATCACACAATATATCAGTGATTAGTCTGCATTAACTTATTCGTTGGATTTGGCTTGTGGTCCTATTGAACTATTAAATAATCAAATAAACGTATTCAATAATAAAATTGAAAACAAGGGACTCAGGAGATGGCTCAGTCGTTAAAGTGTTTGCTGTGCAAGCATCGAGACCTGAGTTCCAACTCCAACACTCATGCTAGAAATAAAAGCATGTCTTTAATCCCAGCACTGTGGAGGAAAAGACTGGAGGACTGGAGGATCCCTGGGACTTGACTGTCACAAGCTTAGCCAAACTAGAGACCTCCAGGTTCTTTGAGAGGTCCTACCTCAAAAAAATAAGGTGGAGAGCAATTGGAGGAGACACCCAAAATCAACCTCTGCCTGCACATCTGCACACACGAATACATACACATGCAATTAAAAGGATTCAACAGAAAACAAAATCATTTGTGCCCCTTAAAACCACTAGATGGAGAGCTCACAAGATGGCTCAGTAGGCAAAAGTACTTAATGGGCAAGCCTGAGTTCCACCCTGGAACCCACGGTGAAAGAGAAAACCAAGTCCTGAAAGCTGTGTTCCTCCACACACATGCGTGCACACAAGAGAGACAGACAGACAGACAGACAGACAGACAGACAGAGACAGAGACAGAGAGAGAGAGAGGAGAATATTTTACAAATACTTTCTAAAACTACTAGAAGCTACTAGATTGTGATGAAAATTAATCTCAAGGACTTGAAAGGCTGATCTGGTTCACATGACAGGAGATGAGATCAGGAAGTTTAGCAGCGATGAGGACTGTAAGATCTTGCATTACATTGGCTTTTACGAACGACTAAATTGATCAATCTTTACATTGATAAAGTAGAAGTCTTGACTGCATGTGACAGTGTCTAGAATAAGTAGAAATTCAGAAAGATGAAAGGGAGAACAATGCAATGCCCAAATTTAAATGAAAGCACAACTCCACATCGTGGACCACCATCCTTTTGTGTTTAATTTACTACCCAGAGACAACAGTGCCAGTGTGACTTTTTTATAATGTTCACTAAGTCGATGCTCCTGAAAGTACTCATCTGCAAACGACCGTTTCTACACGACAGCAGCATAAAGAGCTTCAGCCAGACCATCCATCAATTCACAGTGCCCTTAGCGAAAGCTTGCTATTAAATTAAGAAAAGGTCGGCCGAACTTTGCAGCTAGTGTTGGTTACACAGCTGTTAGCTGCTTTACCTACTGGTGCAAGCTCTTTATGTTTTTGCAAAGCCATCAAAGGTCAATGGTGTTCAGGCCACGCTGGGACCGGTGCTGTATTTCATCAATGTCAGCGTAGCACACACAGTCATCCCAATATGCATGATGCTGTCCTGCAGCCCCAGCACTAACTCTGGCCTAGAAGGTCCTCTGTGATTTATCTCTGCCTGTCTGTGAAGCTCACCTCTCCCTCATGCCTCAGACTCTAACCACCCTTATCAGGGAAGAGTCTCCTTGAAGTAAGATGGCAATTAACACAGAGCTCCTCAGTTGGCCAACAGGCAGAGAACAAGAGACCGTGGAATTGCTTGGCCCTAAGTGGGACCTCCGTATCACAGCAATCACCACAAGGCTCAGGGATCTTTGAGAAAGAAAGGACAGAAAGATTTGAAGAGCCAGAGGAGGTAGATGACATCAAGAAAAGACTGTTTTCCAGGCATAGCAAGGCAGCTATGTGTGTGAACTCATGACCACAGAGTAAGCACACTGCTACGCCCTCCCATTCCTAACACACTTGGGACACAGTGTCCTGCCACAAATGGAGAGCAACAAGGCCAACCATGGGCTGAGACCTCTAAAATCATGGGCCAGAGTCAGTCTCTTCTTGTTATTAGCTGATCATCTTGGCTGTGAGATACAGTGACAGAAAAAGCCAGCCCATCTGTAGACAACAGTGCTACTAAGAAGGGAGACCACAATCTTGTATGTCTGCTTTCATTTAATTCTCATATACCCATTACACATGCCCATATTTTCCCATTTGAACATATTTAAATAGCACAATGCATAAAAATGGCAGACTGCCAATAATTGTTTTGTTTAATTTTGGTTTTGTTCCTCACCATATTCATGAGATTCAGACACTTATATATATTTATGATTATATATAAAATCACATATATTATATTACATTTTATATATATATATATATATATATATATATATATAATTAGAATGTGTGTGTATGTGCACGCTCCTGTCATGGCACAAGTGTGGAAGTCTGAGAACCCCTTGCAGAAGTTCATTCATTCTCTCCTTCCACCATATGGACTCTAGGAATCAAACACAGGCCATTAGGCTTGGCAGCAAGTGCCTTTAACAACCGAGCCATCTCAATGGCCCTTGAAGACACTTTCTGTTATAGGCACAGGTAATAGAATTGTCATCTTGCTTTCACATCAAGGATCTGAACACGTCAGAAGTTCAGTTAAAAGAAGAGATCTGACCAACAGAATGGGGATAAATGCTATTGCTGCCCATTATAGCTTCAGAAAATGAATATATATATATATATATACACACACATATATACACACACATATATATATACATACATTCAATGAAATACAAAAACAAAATTTATACCAAATTATAATTTATCATCATCAAATTTTACCAATTTGAGATTATAATTTACAAGAGTACTTTACATATGAATATTCTGATAAATTTTAACTGTAAACAGAACATACCTTCATCAATGGGCTCATATTTTTGAATAATATCAGTTGAAACAGAGTAATTTATGTTCAGTTCATACTGTTCTTGGATTAGAAAGTCAGTCAGATTTTTTTCAGAAAGACTTCTCCGGTTTTCAGAATAGGCATTGAAAATTTCGATAACTTCTTCTCTGTGTGCAATACTCCGGTAAATGGCTCTAAATTCTTCTATGGTGATTTTTCCTTGTTTCTGTCTGTCATTTTCCTACTAAAAAAAATGACTGGTGGGCTCACAGTAAAGGAACCAAAAACACAAAATAAGTATCACCATATTCATATACTATATAGTAATTCATAAAAGTTAAAACTTACGTTGGATCCTTATGGACGCAAAAATTAACCTGTGTGGAGTGATGTCAAAGTCAGAAAGAGGTTAGTAGGTGGTCACAACAAGGAGAAGGTGGGGTGGGGTGCGGGGGAAGACAAGGATTTCAAGCGGTCTTTCAACTCTGTGTTGCCTTCATGTATTCCACTCCACTTCTGTTCCTTCCTAAAGCAAAGCTAGGTTGTGATTAGCTTTGACAGTTTGTGATCGTGTGCTGCCCATTCATAGCCTGGACCAGAAATGTCAGACGCATTCCAGATCACGGTAGACTGGGCTGTAGTTATTAACAAGTACCTGAAAAGAAGACTTAGCAATTATTGTAGGGTTTGGTACAGCTATAAGCAAGATGGGTTCTACCAAGAAACAGTAGATTCATCTGGCAGCTGTGGGAAATGTATATTTAAACTTTATGAGATAAAAAAAAAAAAAACAAGGACTTAGGCTGGGCTCAGGTTTTAAAAGTAACAAAAAGCACTATGAGATCCTTAATCAGAAAATGACTACTCAAAGTAAAAGCCTAGCAGCTGCGGATGTGGCTCAGCTCGGGGGTGTTTGCCTACCATGCACGAGACTCTGAGTTTGAGCCCAAGTACCATACACATTTGACATGATGGTGCATATCCATAATCACAGCACTTGCCTGTGGGAGCAGACAGATCAGAAGGTCAAGGTCATCCTTGCTACACAGCAAGTTCAAAGCCAGACTGGGCTACTGAGACTCTGCCTCAAAATATTAACTAAAATTTCAAAAAAAAAAAAAAAGTGGTATGATTGTTGATTAATGATTAACAGACATGGAAAACTGCAGGAAATACAATTCAAGTAGGAAATGGTGAACGCACAATAAAAAAGTTATAGGTGAAGTTATGAAAGAATTCAGAAGAACTTGAGGTTGCAACTGTTATAATTAATCACAGTAACAGAATTATTATATTGCAAACACGCCAACAAAAAGAACCCATTAGGGAACAGAAAGTTCAACTGAGGAGTTGCAATTTTGAGAAGGGCTTTTCTTAGAAAGTGTATGGACTCTCTCATTGCATTGTAAACCCCTCG
The DNA here is from genome assembly GCA_026225945.1 of Cricetomys ansorgei. Taxonomy (NCBI): domain Eukaryota; kingdom Metazoa; phylum Chordata; class Mammalia; order Rodentia; family Nesomyidae; genus Cricetomys; species Cricetomys ansorgei. The sequence goes on along the minus strand of JAMJFZ010002307.1, from coordinate 7,468,164 downwards.
AATACAAAGAAACCAAGGTGGCGGAGCCATCAGGTTGAGGTAAATGCTGCCGGGGATGACATTGTCTTTCAAACCCCAAAGTATGGTTGGTACTTTGGACACACAAAGTAAACTCTCTGTGTTTCCCATTTTTTATCTGAGAAACAGGAATATATTGCACCCCCTATGCCATCAGACTGCTGTGAGAATAGGAGACACACACCACATAGCAGAACTGAATCGGGGTGATTTGTCGTGCATTGTGTCTGCTCCCTCATATCCTCCAGCCAAGCTGTGTCTCACCTTTTGAAGTTTACCTGTGAAGTTTGCAACGTCGTCTACAAGGTTGTCTACAACCCTGGGGTACGGCAGGTGACAAGTACACTGGAAGTTGCTTTTTCATTTCACTGGGAAGAGTTCAGGGGTGATTATCAGAGAATTCACTACAAACGAGTATAAGAAGCATTCTGAGCTGGGAACTAAAAGCTAAGAGCACCCAGTCTGTTCAGAGAAGAGTGTTGTCCCACATAAGGAGCAGGTTGAAGATGCAGGGTCCAGCCTACCCTGCCAAGGGTTTTTGAAAGGAGATAGGACCAGCTCTGGAGCAAAAGCCACTATCTGTGGTAATCAACTCAGACCCTGGGTCTCAAGAGTACTGGAAAGAGCAGCAACACCTTAAAATTAAATAAGCGCAAAATTATACATTTTGTCCCTTAGTAAACTAACATGGTTTCAATTATTGGTTTCGAATTCTGGAATTTGAGGTCCTTAACAGTGAATACTGTAGAATTAAAATAATTTTTGTTATAGTCCTATCCCACTTAATTCATTAAAAACCTTAGTTGAGAATCAGTAAAATTAAAAGTGGCCCTGTAACTTAATATATATAACAAGACTCTTAGATCTCACAAACTGTAATATGAAAGAAAATGCGTGTTACCCACTGAGTAACTCAAGTTTTGTTACGTTCCACCAAAACACACTCGGTTTTTTTATGTGTGCATTTTCCTAATAAATGAAAGTTGCCATTTGGTTCGGTAAGAAGTTAGAGCGAAAGCCAAGCTAAATATCACAAATCCACATAACTGTTTCAACTAGTCAGTACCAAGAAAAATAATGGTGGATCACAAATTAATAAAAGTACCAAAAGTAAAAGCTACAAGAGATAATTAGGATTGTACCATTAAATAAGGGGACAGCTAAATAAAAGGGGGAAAGGCAGGGGGAGCAGCTGGGATGTAATGATCAGGGGAAACAGGAAGAAGAACGACAATAAGCAAAAAGATTCAAGCCTGAGACGGAGACATAAAACAGCTAAAGCTTTCAGTATTACCGTATTAGTATGTCCCCTCTATATAAACCATCGCCGGTCCCATAAACATACAAGATTGATCCTGAAATCATACAGACATGAGTAGAAAGAACACACGTCATTGTACAAACTAATAACATATATGCACGAATAAATTCCCTAAAATGTAGGTCTGATCATTTCACCCCTCTCTTAAATTATCTGTATTTCCCTTCAATTCAAGACACCCTACATACGCCATGTATATGCTGTCATAGACTCCAGAAGATGTCAGTGACAGTCTCTGCTCTGTCATTCTGGCACCTCATGCAGCAGCTGCTCTGAATTACTTGCAGTGTGCACAGCACACATACTATGCTATCCCCTGCTGTGGTACGAGCTGGTCCTCTCTGTATGTAATGCCATCCTTTGTCTCCTTAGCCTGCGAAAGTCTGCTAACCTGCGCATCACTGCAGAGATCATTGCTCTGTTCCATATCTGTTCCCCAGGTTGCATTGGACAACCATCTCCTTCTAGAACTGCCTCAGTGGATGAGTTTGTCTCTTATATTCTTGTTATTTTAAAGAGTACTTCACTGCAGGTGTTCAGAATGTCATCATTCATGTAAAAGCTTTAGATATACTGATAATTTCTATGAATTAAAAAATACTTTAGTATGTTTATTTGTGTGCGCATCTGGGCACTTACATGCCATCCTATACATGTGGAAATCAAAAGACTACCCTCATGAGTAGGTTCTTTTCCTCCACCTTGTGGGTCCTGGGGGTCAAACTCAGATTATCAGTCTTGGTGGCAAGCTCCCTTACCCAGTGAGCCGTCTTGCCAGCTGTCTAACAACAGACTTGTAACGGAAAGGTGACAATAAAATTCTGAGCAGCTACCTGATGTATTCAACACCCCACACAAAGTTCTCAGACAGATGATTCAGGGAACAAGTGAAGGAATATAAAGGATTCTTATGTTGTCCACTAGAGAATGTCAAGAGAGAATATGTGTGAAATTTCAACAAGGTCAGAAGCCATCAACCAGATGTCAACCAGGCAGAATGAAAGTGGCTGAATGGGTCAAGATTGTGGGTTTGGTGGGTAGGGGCAGTAGAGAAATAGTCTACCTCTATCTGTGTTCTAACTTCCAGTCCATTCTGTACTGCTACCAGATTATTTATCAAAAAAATATTTGATATTTTCCTAGCCAAAAATTTAAGTACCTACCCTTGTCTACAAAAGGAAATTCAAATTCTAAAGTCTACCCTGTAAGACTTCCACCATCATGCCAGGTGTGTTGACTCATGCCTATAATCTTAGCATCTGGGAAATAGAGGTAGGCAGATCAAGAGTTCAAACTCATCTTCAGCAGCACAAAGAGTCTGAGCCTTGCCTGGGCCACACGAAACTGTTGAAAACGAAGGAGAGGAGGGCAGGGGAGGGGACGACACAGGAGGGAAGGGGAGAGAAGGGGAGGGTATGGGAGACGAAAGGAGAGGAGAGGAGAGGAGAGGAGAGGAGAGGAGAGGAGAGGAGAGGAGAGGAGAGGAGAGGAGAGGAGAGGAGAGGAGAGGAGAGGAAAGGAGGCAAAAGGGAGAAAAAGGAGTTGGGAAGAGAGAGAAGGGAAAGAAAAAAGGGCAAGAAGGGAGAGGAAGAGAACAAAGACAAGAAAGAGAAACTTTCAGTCCTCTAGCCATAAAACACTTTTTCTTCCACCCCCATCCCCACCCCCCACCCCCCATGCATCCTTCTCCAGCCAGGTTTGGTAACTTTTTATCCACCAGACTCTCCTGCTGTGCATTTTAAACACAGTGTCTCATTCTTTTGTCTTTAATAAAGGCCACCTCCACAGCTTCTAAAGCAGCGGTTCTCAACCTGTGGGTCATGACCACTTTAGGGTTTGGAAGACCCTCCCACAAGGATCACCTAAGACCATCTGCGTATCAGATATTTACAATATGAAAAGTAGCAGAACTGCAGTTATGAAGTAGCAACAAAAGCAATTTTATGGTTGGGGTCACCACACCATGAGGAACTGTATCAAAGGGTCACAACATTAAGAAGTTTGCGAACCACTGCTCTTGAGCCTTCATTGTCTCTCGTTCCAAATTTTCTGGGACATTTACCACTGCCTACCCACAGTAAACTCAATATTTCTCTCCTGAGAGAAAGCACCCTCTCCTTTCCCACTGTTCACATTTTCTATGAGAGCTATACATTTATCAATGGTTGCTAAATGCCCAGAGACTGTGAAGACCTAAGTCCTGTAGTAGCGAAGTCTTGAAATTCAAAAGGATACAATTTCATATTTGACTGACGAGCAAAGGTATGACCGAAGACTAGGCATGCACATTGCAGTCACATGTAATATTGCTTATAAAATATTATGATACAATAAATTAAAGACCATTACAAGACAAAGCAATAAATCATTTTGTAAAAGTATAATAAAAAAGTTTAATAAATTGCTGTTCAAGTCACAACTCAATAATTCATCTTGTAGAAAGAACTTCGTAATATGTTGCCAAGATCATAAACTTATATGATTTTTACCCAAATTTCTACTAAAAAGTCACCTTGTATGAAAATAAATTTATGCTGTAACCTATGTCAGCTCCTTAGGAAATCAATACATTTTGAATAATTCCTAATGCAACTTCATTGACTGCTTACCAAGTGCATTCTTCGTGCACATACAGGTACATTCATAAACAATGTCTTCTTTATAACTCAGAACAATCCTGTGAGATTAAATATCCCCATTTCACAGACTAAGAAATTTGTTTAGGAAATTTTTAATTTGCCAAAACAGTAGCTAAGCCTAAAACCTCATTCTTTGAAACACTGCCGGGTTTTAGTCACCTGAGTAAGTTGACATTATCACCAGCCGAAAGTGTACCCACGAAGAAAGGAAAATTTAGCAATTAGAGTTACACGAGAATCAAACTCTGGGCCGGCGACATGGCTCAGCAGACAAAGCGCTTGCCATGTAAGTTTGAGGACCGAAAAGCTAGGAGGGCGTGAGAGCCCACCTGCATCCCAACTCTCAGGGCACAGAGACAGGGGTTCCTCCAGATGAACTGACTAGCTAATCTAGAATCTGCAAGCTCAAATTCCATGAGGGACACTGCTGTGCTAAATAAACTGGTGAACAATCAAGACGAAACCAGATGTCAACCTCTGACTGCTACATGCATGCACACCCAGGCAAACATGCATACATACATGCATATGCCGAAAAGACATGATTGCTCTAAGCGACTAATCTTAAGACATGCACAAAATTCAGGCAGAAAAATGCACATTCCTCTGGTTTTTATTTAATCAACCTTTGAACGTCAGCTTAGCCTAACACAACAGAGTATCAGAAGGCTGAGAATCGCTTTCATAGATACGTTTACGGTAGTTATCACTATTGTTTCTAAAGTTCTCAAAGTCATGGGGTCATTTTTTGAAGTTTTTTTTTTAATGTATTCTAAGCCTATTCCGGCCCTATTTTTTAAGTTTACATTATGTATTACATGGGTGGGTATGCATCACAGCACATGTGAAGGTCAGAGGACAGCTTGCCGAAGTCAGTTCTCTCCTCCCACCACGAGGATTTCAGGAACAGAACTCATGTCATCAGACTTGGCAGCAAGTGCCTTTACCCAGTGAGACATCTCCACCGGCCCCTCTGCCGCTAACTTCTATAAACATTGTTGTCATAGTCACACCAACAATATTTCACCTAAAAACACAAACATGTAGGCCTGTCCACGACTAAACAAACGAAATGTTTACCAGTGACTCGTTCCCATGCTTTGATAACTGTTGGACACACTGTAAAGTGCTGTGAATGTGGCACGTGCTTTACTCAATCCTGGTTCATCTGTATCCGAAAAAGATTCCAAAGCAGTGTGGTGATGGATGGATAATGTTTACATCAGTTCACATTTGATATGCTTTAATACACTGCTGCCTCCACATGTATTGCATGTACAGTCTATTAAATCAGGAAGGGCATGACTGTCTCCCCTCTCAGGAATGCTATTGGGTAGAAAACCGTAGATGAATATCCCGTGTCAGCTACATGTCATGTTTTCTTTGTCCATTCTTACATTGATGGACCCCTCGCCTGCTTCTATGTCTTGGCTATAAAGATGCACTGCAGTAAGCATGAGCATTCAGAGAAAGCTCTGGAAGTCTGATTGCATTCTTCTCAAGAATGTAGCTCTGTCACACTGTAGTTTTAGGTTTAAGTGTTTGGGCCTTCTCTAGGATATTTTCCACATTGGCTGCAACGATTTACGTGCCCATGGATAGCGTGCGGGATGCCCTTTTCTCCACATCCTTACAAGCACTTGCTATAACATGTGGATATATACACAAGCCATTCCGCCAGCTGCGGTGATGTGTCCTGTGGTCCATTCCCTGATAGCTAGTGGCGCTATGCAATTTTCAATAGCCTGTTGGCTATTTGCATATTTTTTCACCAATACACATTTAGTCCCTTTGCTTACCTTTAAGCATTATTAACTTTTTTCTCTACCGTATTTTGTAACTTTTTTGTGTGTTTTGGATATTAACCCCTTATCAAATTTGTAATCTGTAACTATTTTCTCTCACCGCCATAGGTTGCTTTATAGGTTTTCCACTTCATTTGTCATGTCTGGCTAGCCTGTCTCTTACTCTGTGGAGTAGAATAGTCATGCCAAAGCCACCAACTCAGCGTAATTCCATTTTGTTCTTTGCCTTTCTTTCCTCTGTGTGTGTTTAGAAAGCACTATGAAGTCTGCAGTCAAGAGGATTTTTTTCTCCTTAGGTTGTCTTCAAGGATTTTTCTAGTTTGGGGCCTGACATTTACATCTCTAATGTGTTTTTAATTGACTTGCAGTGCAGCCTGAGAGTTCAGTCATAAGCTTTTGCATGTGGATATCCAGTCTTCCCAATGCTGATACTTATATCTTGAAACCAAAATTATATTTTGGAAGCTGTCTCCAGTTTTGCTTTTTTTCAAGATTATTTTGGCTATACAAAGGGCTTCTTTGCTCCAATAAAATTTGGAAGATTTATTTTCTCACTTTTGAGAAAGAGAGATTGCACTAAACCCACAGATTGCCTTTGTCAAGGTGAATATACTAACATAAAATATATTTTCATTTATTCCTATATTTTAAATTTTCTTTGTTGATAGTCTTGAACAAATGTTTTTATCTCCTGCGGTGAATTTATTCCCAGGTACTTTATTCATTTTTTTTATTAATGGAATGAAATTGTTTTCTTGGTTTCTTCTGGGGAGATTCATTGCTTATGAGTAGAAATGCTATGATTTTTGTACTTGGTGCTGTGACCTGCCACTTTTGCTGGAGTTAGTAGTGTTTGTAGACTTTTTCTGATACAACCCTTCACGGGTTTTTTTTTTTTTTTTCCATGTAAGATCTTAGACCAGGGACCATTTTACTTCTGCCATTCCAATTTGAACATGTTTTATTTCTTTGCCTTAAATAGCTTTCCCGGCTAGCATGTCTCTTACTCTGTGGAGTAGAATAGTTAGTATACGAATCTTTGCTTGTTCCAGCTCACAGAGGAAAGTTGTAAGAGTTTGAGGCTGTTTTTTGTTTGTTTGTTTGTTTGTATTTCTGTTTTGTTTTTGCTTTTCAGTTTTTTTGTTTGTTCCTGGGTTTTCGTGCTTTTTGTGTTTTGTTGTTGTTTGTTTTTTGTTTTGTTTTGTTTTGCTTTTGACTCTGAGTATGTTGGCTCTTGGTTTCTGTTGGCTTTTCATTTATGGACCTTGTTGTCCTTGAGATCATTTGTTTTTATACCTTTTCCTTGAGTGTTGCATGTGTGTGTGTATGTGTGCATGTCCACGTGTATGTGAGATGTGGGTGCGTATTTGTGAGTACATACGCACATGTCTGATGCAGAAGTATATCTTTAGTTATGTTTAAAATGGTTGATTTGTGCACTGTTGGGAAAAGGGCTGCCTAGGCCTTGGCATTTGTATTTTCTGCAGCTGTTAGCTTTATATAAAAGATGTTTGATTGCTTATGATCTGCACATGCTATCAATAGAATGTCAGAAGAACTGAGATATCAATAAAAACCTATGAGATGAGAGGTTCAGGTTCCACTTGCCATGGCACTTGTCATGATGGTGGTCCCCCCTGCTGAGGTCTAGCAGGGTTTACACCGGTGAATATGCCTCCTTGTCTTCCTTGCTGTGATACAGCAGCCTACTGCTACACATGTATGCGTGGAAGCCAGAGGTCAACATTAGGTGTCTTTCTCAGTCACTTCTTCACATTGTATTTGAGACAGGTTCTCTCACTGAACCAGGACCTCACTGACTAGCTAGACTGACTAATCAGTACCCCAGAGATCTTCCTGTCTCTATGGGAATGGCTTCTGTACATTGAACCATACTTGCATTTGAAGGCAGATCCCATTCAGTCATGGTATAGAATCCTTTTTGAAGGTTGTTAAATATGGCTTGCTAATATTTTGTTGAGGAACTTAATATCTGTGTTCATCAGACATACTGGCTTGTAGCTGTGTTGTGGTATCCATGTTCAGTTTTGGTACAAGGATTTTGATATATTCATAAATAGCACTGTAACTATTTCCTCTTCTGTTTTTATAGAAGTGTTTTAAAAGGATGAGCCTGACTCCTCTTTAAATCTTCACCTATGAAACCGTTTGGTCCTGAGCATTTTTGTTGTTGTTGTTGCTAAGTATCTCATCCTATTAATGACTTATTTGTTTGTTTGTTTGTTTTTTATTATTTTTGATCTATTTAAGTTTTCTAGTTCTTTTCTGATTCAGTCTTGTTAGACACTGTTTGTTCTGGTATGCCTCCATTCTTATAATCTGACCAATCTGCCACTATGTAGTAGTTCATATTTATTCATGATGCTCTTTATTTCCATGAAGTCGGTAGTAATATCCCCTCTTTCGTTTACAAATTTATTCATTTGAGCCTTCTTATCTGTTTTCTGTCTTGCTAAGGTTTGCCAATTATTTAATTACTGTGATTATGTGTTAATCTTTTTTTAAAAGCAAGTCTTATATAGCCCAGACCAATACCAAACTCATTACCTAGCTGAAGCTCACTTGGTAGTCTTTCCTTCAGATCTCAAATCCTAGGATTACAGATGTATCCTCCCACAACCACTTTCTATACCAATCTCCATTATTCTGTTCCTTCTAGCTTTTTCATCTCCCATGTCACCAAAAAACACTAGTACTCACCTTTTACATCTAATCATTTATATGATGTGATCCTAGTTCAGACATTCCTAATTTAGACTTTTATTCTAGATCTGGGGGGACCGTTTCTGCATACTCAGAAACTTGTTCCAAGCCAATGCCCTGGTGTTATTTCAAAATTTAGTGACCATTACTGTATTGTGTCCTTAGAACTTTGTTTTTTCACGGTATTTTTAAATACTTATTTAGGTGCCTATGTGTATGTATGCCACGATCTTAAAGGAGCCCAAATAGGTTAGAAAAAATGCATTGGATCCCTAGTAACTAGAGTTACAGGAAGTTGTGAGGTCCCATGTGCATGGTGGTAACTGAACACAGGTCCTCTACAAGAGCAATAAATAAGTGCTCTTAACTGGTGAGCCATCTTTCCAGCTGCATGTGTATTTTCTAAAGAAACACTCAATTATCTATTAATGTCTAGTTATGCTATCATCAATCTTTCATATAGTAGGACAGGCAGGGAAAGGGCATCACCTCACCTTAAAAATACGTTTCACATGAGCAAAGTTGCATCGAATATCAAGTTTTTCAAGCAGTCTGTGAGTATTTTCAAGATTGAGTTTCCCACCTCGAAAGTCATCCTGAATCTGTGATAAAAACCATGTATGAAGCACAGAAAGTTAAGGAAATTCTCAAAGAAAGTCACTACTGAGAATTTAAAATTCTTAAAGAAATAATTTGTCTTCGGTTTGGATGGATAATCTATCCTGTGTTCAGACAGTCATAAATCAATACTATTTACAACAAAATTAGATTGTTACTAATTATAGTAAAGGTATGAAAGACATAATCCGTTTAAAATGCAGGACAATTTTTTAAAACCTGAGAAATAAAGTTAGCACTTGAGAAATTCATTACACTGTTATTACAGACTGTTTATCGGAAAGCCTGATCTTGAGAGCTACCGGACTCCAAGATTGTAGAGGGCCGATGATACCCAGGCTGTGGACATAACCAACTTGACAAAGATCCTGGTTTTTCCTTTTCCTAGGAATCTGAAGCCCACCAACTGATTTGCTCCTTTCTCATCTTTACTGTATGGTGACAAAAGCTTCTCATCAATAATATTGTCTATTTGGCCTAATAGTGAAAACTCAAATCAATTCCTGGGCTAGCTGGGAAAGGGACATTGCCATCTCAGCTCTAAGCAATTGTAACAGTTTTACTGACCTTCCCATAGAGTACAAAGCCATAGTCAAGATCAGAAACTAAGTCTAGACAGTATGTCAGCAAGCTTGAAAAAGCAAATAGATAATTCACCCCTGAATGCCTGCCCCCCTTAATTGTAGTAAGTATACAGACCTAAAATCAGCTATTCATTAATAGACTATTGTGTTAAGACTACATACTAAAATTAACCTTGAAGATTAGAGGCCCGCAGCTGGGAGGGGATGAACACTCTTGCATGGATGTATGCCTGAACACCTGCATTCCACTAGATAAGAACTTAGCAGTCTTGCTATTTCAGTCAGGACAGGTCTATGTCAGGAGTGGAGTCTTGTAATTTTTCCCCAATGTACACATTGTTAATTTTACTTTTCTACTTCTAATTTCTTTTTATTATTAATAAAAGCACATCATCATACAAAAAGTGTGCCTATGCATATCTTTTAAAGTGTGACAAGCATAACATATTGAGTCCCATAGAAGAGTGAAGTACTGTTTCACTTATCATAACTTTCATTGTTTATCATTCTTCATGGAGATTGAGGAACCCACCTCAGGAGTAGAGCTAAACTCAATCCCCACACAAGATTCCCCCACCCACCTGACCTCCCTCATCTAGAAAGATGAGCAAATCTACGACTAATCTTATAGAAGACAGAACAGTAAATACATTCTTAAGACATTATTAAATATATGCACTCTGCTACTGTGCATTCAATAAATAGTTACTATGACTGATTTAATTTCTACACTAGTCAAATGTTCTGGAACATGTCTGCCTCCAAAACCATTTCAAGTACCTTTAGAAAAGGTTAGAGATATTGTAATGCAGGATGATGAAATAGCTGAGTTGGTAGAACTTTCACCCAATCATGCTTGAGGCCGTGGGTTTAATTCCCAGCACTACATAGGCCAGGTGTGATGGCACATGCCTGTATTCCCAAACACCCAGAAGGTGAAGGCAGAAGGACAGAATTTCAAGGTTCTCTTTGGCTATATGACAAATTTCAGGCCAGCCTGGGCTACATTAGACCTGTCTCAAAAACAAAAAAGAAAAAAAAAAAAAAAGAAAGAAACTGCAATGACTGTATATTTGATATGAAAAGAGAAAGTAAAATAATCAAATGCACTTATTATTTACAGATAAAGTTCAAAAGTTAGGAAACCTCAACTCAAGAAAGCAAAGACTGAGATGTAATAACAGTGATCCAAGAGTCATGGAAGCTCTAGGTGAAAGTTGCTCCAATTTCTGCTCAATTTTGGATTGCTAAAGCTAATAACTCTCAACTCAGTGGCTCAATATGGAAAAGCTTCTTTTTCTTAAAATAGTAATTAAAAAATTATAGGCATCTAAGGAAATCCAGAAACGCTCAGAACTGTGGAAAAAAAGCAGAAAGTTCATACTCAAATGGCAGACACTTGAGGAATCTGGAAAGAGTGAGAGTCACGTGATGAGGAGGAACTGAGGGCAAGAGGGGGAGGCCTTCCGAATGGATATTTTGCTTCCAGGAACTCATGACGTCGCGGTTCCATGTTTTCATGATCTGTGCTGCTTGTCCTCCCATAGAGGTCTCGTTGCCTAAGGTGTTAACACTTAATCTTAGAAGTAACTCTGCCACTTACGATACATCAGCTGTTCTCACCATTTTTCTATGGGAAAGGCAGAGAACACAGTCTGTTGGTTGCTCTTTGAAATGATCTCACACTTACTTCCCTCTCTCTCTCTCTCTCTCCCCCTCCTCCCCCTTCACATGCATGCGCGCGCACACACACACACACACACACACACACACACACGAAAGATGTGGCCCCTGACAAATCCCACTAGCATTGTCAACAAACTCTATTTGTGTCTATTTTTACATATGTGGGGGGTGGGGGTGTGCACATACACGTGTGCACTCGCCATGACATGTATGTTGAGAGCAGAGGACAGCTTGCAGGAGTCTTTTCTTTCCTTCTGCTGTGTGGGTCCTGGGAATCAGACTCTGGTTGTCAGGTTTGGTGGCAAGTGCGTTTACTGGCTGAACCATCTCTCAGCCATCGTCGAATCTCATTTTATTTTTCCGATTTTGTTTCCAAACCATCAAACCTTTCATCACAATGTTCACCCAGAGGGGTGTGGCAGGTGTTCTAAGGGTCTGAGGGGAAATTAGTCCCCTATGACAGACAGTTGAGGAGGAACCATGCTGTACAACACTGGACTACAAACCCCAGGCAAGCCCCTGACTGCCAAAACCAGTTAACAGACACAGAGATGAACACACCACTTTCAAAGAAGAGTCCTCAGGAAGCTAAGTTCTTAAAATCTTCACAACTGGTATAGCTGGTTGGCTGGGCACCACGCTGTCAGGTGACTATCATTTTCTTCTTTGGTTCAGAGCGCACTCATTCTGACATCACTGGAAATTCCGTGCTTCTCTGTGACTTCACCGGGGAGACCCAGAGCTTGACCGACTGCCCATCTCCATGCTCAGACATACTGCTCTAAAGCTTGAATGACTAACACCTTGAGTGGGCAAGGTGTGTCCCATGGACCGCTTTCTCACCCTGTGAGCACTCTTCATTTCAGAAGCTGTGCTTCTGCATCGACTAGACATGTCACTAAGCGTCTTGAGTAGGAAAGAGAAAGAAAAAGTCATCCGCAGACTCTTAGTCCAGGCTCCTCCTGGGGAATTTGTGAATGCCTTTGACGATCTCTGTCTGCTTATCCGCGATGAGAAGCTCATGCACCAACAGGGTGAGTGTGCAGGCCATCAGCACTGCCAAAAATACTGTGTGCCACTCTGCATCGATGGCAATCCGGTCCTCCTGTCTCACCACAACGTGATGGGTGACTTCCGCTTCTTTGACTATCAGAGCAAACTTTCCTTCAGATTCGACCTGCTCCAGAATCAGCTGAGAGACATCCAAAGCCACGGAATCATTCGAAATGAGACCGAGTACCTAAGATCTGTCGTTCTGTGTGCCTTAAAACTCTACGTGAATGATCACTACCCTAATGGAAATTGCAATGTGCTGAGAAAAACTGTTAAAAACAAAGAATTCTTAATAGCTTGCATCGAAGACCACAGCTATGACAATGGAGATTGTTGGAACGGTCTTTGGAAGTCTAAGTGGATCTTCCAGGTGAACCCGTTTCTAACCCAAGTAACAGGGAGAATTTTTGTGCAGGCCCACTTCTTCAGGTGTGTCAATCTTCATATTGAGATCTCCAAGGACCTGAAGGAAAGCTTAGAGGTGGTCAATCAAGCCCAGTTGGCTCTCAGTTTTGCAAGGCTTGTGGAAGAACAAGAGAATAAATTTCAAGCTGCTGTCTTAGAAGAATTGCAGGAGTTGTCAAATGAAGCCCTGAGGAAAATACTACGGAGAGATCTTCCAGTGACCCGTACTTTGATTGACTGGCAGAGGATTCTCTCTGACTTGAACCTGGTGATGTACCCCAAGTTAGGATATGTCATTTACTCCAGAAGTGTATTGTGCAACTGGATAATATAAAGGGCTGCTCCTGGTCATTGTCTCAAACTAAGAGGTTGTTTTCTGGGGAGTGGGTGCTTGAATATAGTTTAAAAGTTCCTTGACCAGTAATTAGCCTGTCATTAATCCCATACAAAGTTTAATGAGGGGAAAGAATAAGAAATAATTTTATAGAGACAGTATTCACCAACATGGCAAAAGGGGGGCGGGGATACAGTTCACAATGTTCATTGTCACAAATTTAGAGATTTCTATTAGAGCCTAAAATAACTTGATAGTGGGAGGGTGGCCAAGATTAAGACTGTGTGACTCTTGTGTGTATGTCTATGTATGCTTGTGTGTGTGTTTTTGTGTTGGGGGGGTGTCTGTATGTTTGTCTGTGTGTGTGTCTCTGTGTGTCTGTATGTATCTGTCATAACTATATCTGTATCTCTGTGCGTCTGCGTGTGTGTGTGTGTGTGTGTGTGTGTGTGTGTGTGTGTGTGCACATGTGCATGTGTGTCTGTGTGTGTCTATAGATGTGTGTGTTTGTCTTTGGGGATGTCTGTGTGCCTGTATGTCTGTGTATATGCATCTGTGTGTCTGTGTATGTATGTGAATTCAGTCTGAGTAGGAACTGAATAAGTATGCACATGTATATCACTCTGCAAGCGCTACTTCACATTATTCTTTTTAGTCTGAAACCAACTGGAAATGGGTGGACCTTAATAAATGACATTGGGTTTGAATACCTGTGAAACCAGCTAAAATTGAAACTCATTCATGGGGCTAGAGAGGTATCGCAGTGATTTAAAGGCACTGGTGGTTCTTACATAGGAGCTGGGCTCAATTCTCAGCACTCACGTGGTGGCTCACAATTGCCTATAACTCCAGTTCCAGGGCCTTCTGAGGTACTGCATACACACAGTGCACAGAACTGCATCCACATACAAGCAAAACACTCAGACACATAAAATAAAAATGAAGGGGATTAGTAAAGTTGCTGAAACCTCTCTCTGCTCCCTCCTTACTCCCCTCCTAAGGAGGATGTAGAATTGTTGTAAATCTCTGGGCTTCTAGAATAGCAGAGTCTAGAAACCGTGTATAGGTGAGCCATTGTAAAGTCATCGCTATAAACCTGTCTAGTCCTTGCTTCATAGCAAGCTTTGTACTAAATGTTTTATACAACATTTCATCATCTGTCTGGTTCTGGTATTATCCTCCATTTTACATTTTTAAAAAAAAGCACTAAGGTTTCAAGTTGCTCAATCATCTAGACATGTAACATCTTAGTCTGTTCGGGGTGATACAGTAAAATTCTGTGAAATGTGGGCCCATGAGATGGCTTGGCACATAAAAATACCTGGTGCTAAGTCCACAGGGTCCCTGCTACCATACCTGAACCTGAGTTCCATCCCGGGATCACGTATGGTAGAAAGAATGGACACCTACAAGTTGTCCTCTGACCTCAATAGGAGACCCTGAACCCAATCCCATGCACACAAAATGAAATAAATAAAATGCAAAAAATAATATGAGTAGTTGATAGTAGAAAAATCAGTGGTCACCGGTCTGAAGCTGGGAAATCCAGGATTAAGATGTAGCCTGTGTCAAAGCCTGGGGAAGGCCTTCTCCATCATGGGTAGTGCCCTCTGCTGTGTAGCACACCTAGGAAGGAGCAAGGCTGCTCTCAGGAGGCTGTTTTATAAGGATACTAATTCTACTCAAAAAAAAAAAAAAAAAAAAGCTACAGACTCATGACCTCCTAGAATCCCCTGAGGCCACCACACGTGGGATTACATTTCGCCGTTTACACTAGCATGCACAGTGGCGGTGTGAATAACTAAAGATCACACTCCAAGGGATCAGCAATCTGGGGAGAACCGTTCCATCATCATGTGATGATCTGAACATGAACTGCTCCCCTCCCACGGCAAAGGCCCAAGTTTTGAATATTTACTCTCCAACTGATGCCAGCATTTGAGGGAGTTTCTGGAAACATGTAGAGACTGGGCCTCCTTGGAAGGAGCAAGTCACTGGGGATATGCTTTTTAAAGTTATAGCTGCTCTCTGTTTTCTTCTCTGCATGAGGTGAGCAATCCCTTCACCCACATCTTCTAACCATCACGATGTTTACCCAAACACAAACAGCCCCACGGACTGAACTCTGAAGCCATGAACCAAGGAAGCCCCTGCCCCTGTTCTGTTTGTCACATCAATGAGAAAACCAAGTAACACACAGGAGTGATGTGCTCTGCTAATTCGACATGATGCAACAGGATAGCACGGAGCACAGAAACATCCCAGAAGAGGGGCCTGCTACTGTCCAGCAACACTGGATGCACTCACCCTATCCACACTTCCTGGTGATCATATCTCTGCTGCCTGCTCTTTCAGTGAATTCCACACTGAAATCTACAACATGATTACAGGGCAACAACCGGTAGACCCCATCCTCCAATCTCAATTTATCTAAAAAGGTAAGCATTTTGAATCTCTCTTGAATTCACGCAACTGAAAAAAAAGGTCTGTCCCAGTGGTTATGTCCCATAAACACTACGGCAGACAAGAGCCATGCCATTTCTAAACCTCAAATCTCCCCACAGCTACTAGCTATTTTTCATTCATTTATTTGCTCCTCTGTGTGCGTGGTGTTTGCAGGCTTGTGCTTATGGGGGTAAATGGGGTGGGTGTGCACGTGGCTGTGGAAGCAGCATGTCCATGACGTGTGCGTTCTCTGCTCTTCATCTTATTTTCTGAGAGTCTCTCGTTGAACCTTGGGCCCACCATTATGGCTACACTGGCTGACCAGTGAGTCCCCTCATTTTTCTGTCTCCACACAGCACTGGGGTTACATAACAGCTTCTCTTACTCAGGTATGGGGATCCAAACTCAGGTCCTCGGATCTGAACTCAGGTCCCTGTGCTTACACAGCAGTGGCTTTACCTGCTGAGCCCTCTCCTCACGCTTGGCTCTTAAGTTTTATTAGAAAATTCTCTGGGTATGTCTTCAAAAATACAAATTCTTGATGCCCGTTCTAAACCCCCTCTCTCTTTTTCATTTTGGGATTGAACCTAAGACCACTTACCCTCTTTTATTGAGCTACAACCCCAGCCTAGGATATCTACAATTTTAAACAAGTATCAGAGGTGTCTCTGATATAAAGACTACCAGTCAGGACCACATTTTAGAAACTATTGCTGTGATCTTAAAAAGCATGCCTGGTTTCTGTTACTTTAACATCGCTTCCCAGAAAACCATTGCCTAGGGAAAGCTTCCCTATTCGTTGAATGTGGACTGGAGCCAAGGTTTCATCTATTCCGTAAAAAAAGAAAAGTCCTAAAGTAAAGCGAAAAATAAAATCATTCTCCTGAACTAAAACGAAGCCATCAGACAGACCCTTTACAACAGTTAAAGTTTATGGTTTATAACAGTTTATGTTACAGGTGTAAAAGTGATTTTCTAGATCACTCCAGAACAGGACTCAAGGGTTTATAGGGAAATTACAGAGCCATTTAGCTCCCTGTCTATAGTATTGCTTTTCCTGCTGTTATGATAAAAATACCCTGACAAATGTAAGTTGAAGACGGGGAAGGTTTATTTTGTCTAATAGTTTGGGAGTATGGTCAATCATGGCAGAGAATTCCTGGGGCAGGAACTAGGCTAGGTCACAAGTATCCACTGTCAGAAAGTGGAGAGCAATGAACTCTGGTGCTCAGCCTACTTTCTCCTTCTCATACAGTCTAGGACCCAGGACGCAGGAATGACACAGCCCACATTCAGGGCTGGTCTTCCCAGCTCTATTAACTCAACCAGGAAAATCTCTCACAGGCATTCCAGAGGTTAACCTAATCTAGATAATTCCTCACTAGTAAGCCCAGGGGCTTCTTTCCTGACTGAGCCTCATCGAGTTGACAATCAACTAATCATACTAATTATGACATACTCTGACATTTGGCCTTGATAGCAACATTACTAGCTGTGTTTCTAACCTCAGCATTCAGATGGCTGAGACAGGAGGATCACAAATTCAAGTCCAGTCTGACCCAAATAAGGTCATATCTCTTAAAAAAAAAACCATTAACTATAAAAATATTGTTGATATTTCTAGATACTTGTCACATGAACAAACTGTGGGAAGTGCTTAAAATGTAAAGTACTGATCAATTTTCCTCCATCTAACTTTGTGGAGTTTTCAACGTTAAGGATACATAACAAAAATTCATATTTTATACTTTTTACATAATGCATGTATCATGAACATTGCTCTGTATCATTCAGAACTTCTTGAGCATATAAATTTAATTATTTACATTGTATTCATACTATAAATGTACCATAACGAGACAGACATTTTCTTCTTCATATATAATTTAAGTTTTTAGAATTTCTCCTACTATGAGTAATTCTAGTGAGTATATCTCTTTCCACACTTTGGATTAATTCCTTCAAGACAAATGACCCAAATTTTCATATTAAAAAGACACAAAGGCATTGACATTCACACTGCATTTTTCCAAAGGCTTTGAGAAATATTTTTAACAAATTTATAAACCCTCACTCAGTAACATTGAGAAAGTGCCTAGCCGGGTGTGGTGGTACCTACCTATAATCCCTGGGGATGAGGAAGCAGGTGTTCAAGGTGATCCTGGGCTATACAGCGAGGTTGATACCAACTTGGGCTGCATTATTTTTATCTCATAAAAACACAAAAAGAAGAAAGGTAGGAAAGAAAGAAAAAAGGAAGGAAGGAAGGAAGGGAGGGAGGGAGGAAGGAGGGAAGGATCTAACCAACCACAGGGGTCTTGATAATAACCAATATCTGTAGACAGGTGTAGATGTTGATTCAGGGTAAAGGCGCTCTATTCGTTTGTCTAATTAAATCATCAGTTCTTAGTCCTTGAGCCCTAGAATGTTTGGGCCTCCATACAATCTAAAGCATTTAAACTACTAGTTCAGACCTGGAGGGTTTCAGACTCAGCCTCTGTAGAATAAAGAACATTTATGCCTCTGAGGTTTACTGCTGACTGGAGCCACTCTGACTACTTCTGAACTCAGAGCTGTACTCAACTGACTCTTCTGGTTCAACTAAACGCACTGGTTGTTCTTGCTCCAAGCTGATTGGTTCAAACTGACCTCTGAGTCAGCTGACTGTTTCTTGTCAGTGTTCTGGACCGAATTCTCTCCCACGCTCCCGCCTGCCTGATCCGATCTTCCTTCCAGCAAGATGGTGAGACCGAGGGGGGGGGGGGGGCAGGAACTTGGAAAGGAAGGGGGAACTCAGGTTCAGGTGGCCAGGGATCCTGGTCAGGGCGCAGAGAGCTGGACAGGATAATTACCCTGGGACTTTCAATCAGGCATGATGAACAAAGTCAAAATCCCTTGATTTCGAGCAGGTAGGGGAATATATCGGGGTATTGGGCGGGAAGACAGGTAGCCAATCTGCCAGTCACTTGTTTAGGGCTGACTAGGGCAGGGATTGCCATGACCATGGGAAAACGGGCCTGTTGTGAGGCATGGGGTGGGGGGTGCAGGGGGAGGCCTCTCCGGCTCTGACGGCAGGGGGCTTGCCCAGGGCCCCCAACCCGGGCCATACACAAGGCTTTGCCCATTTCCATGGTGCTGCAGTTTCTGACTGAGTTTTTCTGACTCTGGCTTACTCTGGCTGATTCTCTGACTGCTTCAAACTGAACTGCTCTCCTCAGCTTCAAACTCTTTCTGTCTGATACTGCTTTTTTTCTGCCAATCTGCTTCTGTGTCTCTGTGTCTCTCCCTGAACTCTCATTGCTCCAGTCAGCCTCTTTGCTCCTCAGTCATACTGCTTCATTGTCTCTGTATCTTGTCGTCCCGTCCCGTCCTGCTTCAGATTGCTCACCTAATACTGCCTACTGTAAATGGCTCAGCTCTGAGCTGAAAGCCTGCTTTTATATAGTGAGGGCATGTCCTCACTCTGACTCATTCCTTCATGTAACACTGACTGCTTCTTAGCTCTGCTTCCTGTGTCTGCTTCCACACTCTGTTTCTGTCTTAGAGGTTAAAGGCATGGACCACCATTGCCTTCTGAATACTGGGATTAAAGGTATGGGCCAATATTCTTAACATTCTTTCTACATTCCATCCAGACCACATAGGCCTCTAAAAGCAACTCCTTCAAATAGACCCCTGGAATATAGACTCTTCCTAACTTTCACACGGACCTATTCTTCTATAAATATCAATTTGTTATTTAAAGCAATATGGTACAAAAATATATACCTTAAAATGTATTTTATTAGCTTATGCCACATTGATACTTAATGCATTTCCTGAAGGAATTTTTTTATATATGATTATATGTTACTAACTTTTATTCTCTTTCTCTCTCTCTCTCTCTCTCTCTCTCTTGCTCTCACTCTTCCTTCTATCCTTCAAACACTCTCTTGGAAGCATAGTCTTGTCAGTAACTCAAGGTGGAAATGATACATTTATTTTCCCCTTTCTTAAAAATCATCATTCAGTATGTGTATTTTCTCTGTAAGTGCTTTCTCATTTCTTTTCTTTGCCAACTTATTAATAAACTCTGCTACTCCCACTTAATGGGTTTTCTAATTGTTCTACCTTCATTTCTTATTCTGTGAAACTCTTCTCAATTAACTTTCATAAACTTTTACTGATTACCTGCCGATGTTACTCACAATCCTGATTAAACACTGTTAATAACATTGACCGATTAGGGAGTACATTTCCAATTCCCTGGCTTAGTCTTCCTGGGCCTGAGATCCATGCAACCTTATTACACCATGGAGCACATTGGCTTCACTGGGCTTTCAGCATCTTTCCCAGGAAGCCAAGCCTGATCGCCATTCCAAATACAGTTTCTCCATCCCTAGATTTAAGCAAACCATATCTCTAATTAAATGTAGTATCTGTTTATCTTAATCTAGTGTGTACATATTTTCCCATTTCTCTTAATGAGGAAGATATCTTTCATCAGCAATAGAGAAGAAATCTATGGGACTTTGTGCCAGGACACCTGAGTTTTCATCTTCATTCTAATTATCACTACTTTTGCAATATTAGCGGAGGGGAAATACATGATTACACTGATACCCAGTTTTTCCATCCATTGCAACATTAAAATGAGATACTTCTCCAGCTATGAACCTGCAGCACCTAGGTGATATTTTACTGATTTTGTGTGGTAATAAATGGTTTATGAATGAGTAAATATCCAAAACAAATAGGACTTAAACTCCACATTTCAGGATCCTACCTTTCGGATGTCTTTATCCCAAGCACAGCCTGGAATTTTTAAGATCTTTCACAATGCCTGGAACATTCGCCTGACAGTGCACTCCTGATATCTTCGTTAACACCAAGCTGGTACCGATGGAGGACAGTCCACTGACAAGATTTGTCTCTCAGATTTAAAAACTGTGAATATCAACACGAAGTATGACAAGTTTGAAAATTCAAGAGAAGAATAAAAAAGCTTAGGGACAAACATATGGGACCACGGAGAGAGATGAAGCAACATGAAAGAATTCAAGTCTTCGGGGTTGGATGCAGGGGTGTCTACTATGTGCTACAGAGCAGAGTCTCTACACCATGTCATCGTGAAGGCACTAAATATGAAAGACAGTGACAGTCTCAGCAAGTATCAGCCTGGAAGAAGGACTCTGACAAACAATTCCTTCAGAAATTATGTTTATTGTAAGAAAAGGTCATTTGATAGAAACTGTATAATACATTAAGAACCACATAGCTGGGCCTTCATTAACTGTGACTTAGAGGGGCAGGGAGAAAAAGATGCCCTGAGATGGACAGCAGGAAAGAGGCCAGAGGAGCCTTTTCTGTGGGAATCCTCTGAGCCTCTCAAGACCAAAGGAAACCTCGGACTGTTCTTAAGACTTTGGGGAGGCCCTCAAGGAGTTGTAAATCACATGATTTATCTCAATGGAGTGCCTGACAAGGAGCATGGAGGAAGCAGGTACTGGTTAGTTAGGACCATGAATTGGGAGCTGTTGCTAGGTATCAGGTCCCCAGAAGAGCTGCAGTGGACATGGCCTGATCTATTCAGGCTCTGAAGCCTGTCTGCTTTTTCTGTCTTAAGGAATAGGTACATGTTCTAAAAATAAAAAAATAAATAAAAATAAAATAAAAAAATTTAAATTTAAATTAAAAAAAAAAAATTAAGTCCCTCAGAAAGGACATTGCCAAACACCAAGCAGAGGAGACACACTGGGGGAAGAATCAATATGGCCCTTCTTCCTGCTTTACTCTGTCAGACTCCTCAATGGCAAACCCAATCAGAAAACTGAGAGCAGGGGAGGCTATTGCTTGCACATTAGCACCCCATGGTCAGGAGCAGCAGAGGAAGGCAGAAGGGTTACACAGAGAGGCCAATGGAGGAATAAGATGTACATCACCCAGAAGTGATTTTTGACACTTTAAAGGACTTTATTGGAAGAAATGAGTATCTAGCATTCATTCAGTACATTTTATCTTCATTTAGTAAAGTTATTAGAAACACACACTAACACACACACACACCTCGCACGCACATGTGCACACACACACACACACACACAGAGTGCTACGTTTAAAAGTAGTTTTGACAGATTTTTGAGTACTTTTCTTGTACATTTAGTTCATTTTACCTCTACTCAAAAAGACAATCTCTTTTTCTAGGTTATAAATACAACAGCTTTCCTGAATTAATTTTGTTACATAAATTCAACTTTTAGCATACTGTTCTTATCTCCCTAGCCACTTTTCACTTTTATTTTAGAAGATGTAAAGGACCCACGATTTTCCAACACCGCATTCAGGCTCCATCCTCATAGGAATATAAAATATAGTGTGGATGGCATTTGCTTATTGGACAGGCAATGACCAAACGACCGTAACGGCATTCAGATGCCCCACCCCTGGGAACAGTGGCGGCAGAGAGTGTCTTTACTTGTTGATTTGTAGCACCATTGTCATCAGACTTTGGCGGGCCTCAGACCTCAACCATACGGCCAGGAGGCTGATATCACATTGTGTCAAGCAAGGTGAGCATAGGAGGTTCTGGAATAAATATCACTGCTGAAGAAGAGGAAATGCTATTACCACTTTTGTGCTTTTAGCAAGTATGCCCAATCAGAGTATCACAGTGTCTTTTTTAAAAAATACTTATTTCTCTCTCTCTCTTTTTCTGTGTGCATGTGTCATGTGCATAGATGTGTGCAGATGTCCCCATAGAAGGCCAGAAAAGGGTACCAGAGCTGGAATTGGAGTTATAGGAAGTTATGGGTGCTGGGAACTGAACTCCAGTCTTCTGTAAGTGCAGCAAGCCTTCTAAAGTCCTAAGCCTTATCTTCAGTGTCCCAATATTTCTTAAAAAATATTTTCCACGTTCACTTCATCAACTGTTTTCACACCTTATTCTTAATATTTTCAAGTATACCACAGATGAGGAGAAAGTAAATGAGCTGTGAGAGTTTGAGAGGAAACAGATACGTGGATAAATAAATAGCCACAAGAAGAGAAGCAAGGAGACAACTCAAAACTAAGATCCTGAAACCATAAAAAGGGGAGAGGGGGTGGGAGGTGGCTACATCTGTGAAGGTCCACAGGCATGCAGACCTGAGTGCCATTCCCAACGCCTGAGTACAAGTTGCATGTGGCACATTCCTATAACCCCAGTACTGAGATTACACAGGCAAAGATTATACAGCACTGAGATAGAGAAAATAGGAGGATCGATGAGGGTCGCTGGCCTACTGGTCTACCCTACTCAGTGAATTCCTGGTTCAGTGAGAGAACTATCTTAAAAGAGTGGAGGACACGGGAGATGACTCAACAGAGTCTGGCAACCTTAGTTTGATCCCCAGAATACACCACACACACACACACACACACACACACACACACACACACACACACACACCAGAATCAACATGGGGAGGGGATAAAGTAAAACCCGTTTTGCTTATTGAAAAGCAGCAGGAACTTAAGATGAACAGAACTGCCCCTCTGCCACCACACACCGTCTCCATGGCCCTACTGATTTATCTCTGTCTTCCATTGTGACTGAGAGGTCTATAGCAGTAGGGCTGATGCTGAGGACAAGGGAAGGTTGTATCAGGGCAGAGTAAGATGCCACTACTATGTCTCACATCTAAGTCCTCCACATAAAAACAAACTGAAGGGGAAGAAGCTAGTTCTACCACTGCTCCTGCTTGAGGTGAATTAGGCTTCATGTATTGGCACTGGTCCCAGGCCATTGATTAGGAGATGCTGAAAGACACTAGGTCTCATAAGGAATCTAAAGTCTTAACAGGTAAACTCGAAAACCTGGGCATTTCTCAGTAAGCCCAACGTTTCTGAAAGCCTCATCGTGGTAATGTAGCATAGCTTCATTTGGGCTCCCTCAAAATTTTAACAAGTTTCTGGTTTTCAAAACTGCTTCAAAGAGGCACACATACATTTCTTACATGTCCAGTTTCCCAGACTATCACCTTCAACTCCATTTCTGACTATCTGGTGGTCTCCCTTCCCTCCCTAATGGCATAGAAAATTAGTTGAAAGAAGCTGCTGAACTATTCATTTTTTAATTTCTACTAATGATAGTTCAATGAATATGTCAGAAGTAGCAAAGTCACAAAGATAAAATCCATTTCTTGTTTTAACTGAGTGCTGCACTGGAAGAAATTAACTGTAAAATTATTAGTCAGGTTTTTTTTTTTTTTTCTGGGAAATGACAGTGAAGGGAAAATGAGTTGACATTTTTCAAATAGGTATTGGAGATGCTTTAGTGCCCTTGACTACAAATCACATGCACTCCCCAGATGCCATGGAGTTCCTGGCACAAAGAACAGTCAGTATCAGACTTAGTATTAGATAGCCAATTTACATCCAACCCGAGAATAAGATTCTGCGGACTATCACACTCTCCTGCAGTTCATTTCATAGCAGTAGGAAAGTGTTACAGGCATTATGGTAGCCAAACTCAAAATATATACATGAATATTTTAAGCCTGTAACTGAAATGCAGCCCTGATGCATTGAGCTAAAGGGTATTTGCAATAACGAAGCTGAGAAGATATTTTATGGAGTCAGCATAACATAAGAGATTCCTTCCCAGAGTCTGGCTTTAGCTTCCTAAATCCATAGTTAGAAAACTACTGGGTCCCCTAGTTATGTTTCTATTATTGTGATAAACACAACAGCCATAAGCAACTTGAGAGAGTTTATTTCATCTTATAGGTCACAGTTCTTCATTGAGGGAATTCAGGGCAGAAACCCAAACAGGAACCTGAGGCAGGAACTAAAGCAAAGGACATGGAGGAGTGCTATGTGTTCCCCGTGGCTCACTCAGTCTGCTCTCTTATACAAGTCGGGACCACCTGCCCCAGGGCGGCACCACCCGTAGTAGGCTGGGCCCTTGTGCATCAATCATTAGTTAATAAAATATCCCACCGGTTTATATATAGACTAACCTAGCATTTTATCTAATGAGTTTCTGTCTTCCCAGATGATTCCAGCTTGTGTCAGGTTGACAAAAATAAAAATAAGAAATAACCAACACATTAGGCTGTCCAAATTCCCCCCTATCTTCCTCAAAAACTCTAAAGCAATGCTTACAATAAACACTTCCCAAGGTCTGCATGTCAGGAGAATATCTGAAGCTGGGCTCAGCTACCCTCAATAGACACAGTAGAGCAGAGTGTAAACCTTGACCTACAATATTGTACGGCACAGAACTTACAGCATATAGAATTTATTTTCTAACAATTTGTCTCTTAGTTATGATCCTGAAAGTGTGCCAGGAATTGAGGACCTTGGGAAGCAACCCAGGCAATGGTCCCTGCTCAGATGTTGATGGCCAGATGCTGACACAGTAAAGGGACACTGGTATGTCAGACGGATATCCTCACAGAAAGCAATTCCTATTATAATTGTGTGTGTGTGTGTGTGTGTGTGTGTGTGTGTGCGCGTGCGTGCACGCATGTGTGTATGCACATGTAGGTTGCAGGTGTGCATGTGTGTTTGGAGGCCTGAAGTCAATGTCAGGTACTTTCCTCTATCAGTCTCCTCCACCTTACTTTTAAAAGGTTATTTTAATTATATTTGTGTGTATGTGTTTGCATATACCTGTACCATGGTGCACCTGTGAGGTGCAGCCTGCAGGCGTCAGTCCCCTCGTTCTGCTATGCGATTCTCCGGGATTGAACTCAGCCTGTCTGGTTTGATGGGAAGTGCCTTTGCCCACTGAGCCATCTCACTGCCCTCACCACATACGTGCATGGCATGATTTCCAACTCCAAGTGTGAGGATGGACTTGTACATTCTGCTCTTCTTGGGTTCAAATGTCAAATACATTCGTAAACATTGTGTGGAAATAAACCAAGATCTGTCTTATAAGCAATGTGCTTCTAAACAGTCACTCAGTGTCTCATGTAATGAGTATATAGCTCACCAGCTAGCTTCTCACCTATTTTTCAGTCTCACATAAGCAAGAATATTTATTCCCTTATCCAGTTTATATTTACTGAGCCTATTCTTTGTGCCAGCTCCTGTATTCAGCACTAGGAACAGAAACTATTCTTGTTCATAAGTAGGTCCCCACTGAGCAGGGGACAGTGGCAGGTAATAAAGCTAATCACATAATAAGTAGCATCAAACCTCACCCTGTGGGAGAGCAGGAGAGGGTACCAAACTCTCACAGAGGATACCAGGGAAGACTGGTATAGTGGATGCTGCCAGAACCCCTGCCCCACCTTCAGGACTGGAGTGGCCACTATGCTTGTTGTCAGGAGCCCTACAAGGTCATGCACATGATCACACTCCTTCCCAGAAGCAGCTCATACTCAGACTAACCATGCTGGGAGAGCCTGCAGTGTCTTAATGATTTTCCATGCACACAAGGGCTCGTGAGCGTGTGCACGCACACACAAAGATACAGACACACACACATACATACACAGAGATACACACACACAGAGACACTCACACACACACTCAGACATGGACATGGACACCTCCTTAGGTTAAGACAGCTTTGTAACATGCCTCAGCTCCAAAGCATCATGCGTGACTGACTAGGCCTTTGCTCTGACTGCCTTTGCAATTCCTCTACACACTTCTACACACAATTCCACTACACACCCAGAAATAGACAAACCTTTCTAAAGGAGGCGGGTAATAAGTTTAGCCTTTGCAAACCACAAAAGGTAAACCTCGGTCAGTAATATCTTTTTTCTCTTCTCAGAATTTCCTAAAAAATGAAAAACAAAATCACTTAGCTCAGAATCATAAGCAAACAAGCCAAGGACCAGAACTGGTTTGCTGAAGCCTGCTCCACACACAACAGCCTATGTATGGCTGCTGTCTCAGAAACAGCCCAATAAAAGCCTGTAAGCTAATCAATCATCTGGAGGCTGCTTCTGGGAGCCTGACTGTGACAGGTAAAGTCATGGAGACAGGAAGTTTTAACACAAGTTTCTGACAAAGTCAAACTTAACCTGACCCCTGTAGCCCTAGAAAATAAGAGTTAACTGTCTTGTTTCCCCTTGTTTCCCCTTTTTTCCCAAAACTCATCTCCCATTTTCTGCTCCAAAAAAGTGTTTTCTGCAATGAATGAACTTCCCCGGGTAACTTCAATCAAGGCTTTTTAGGTCCCCCCATAACCCCTTTTCACCTCAGAGACTTTTTTTTACATAGGTATATAACATACAAACAAAACATTTATGGGTAATCAATCAGAAATTTATTTTAAAGCAATTCTTTGGTCTACGTATTTATTATATTTATTATACTATTTATTAAAGATGAAAACAAATTTGCATACTAATGAGATGGATATGCTCGTTTGTCAAACGGTATGATACAAAAATATGCTAATTTGATACGTGCTTGACAAGGACCAATAGAAGCAAGTATTAAAAGTTTTTGTCTTCCTTGTCTAAACCATTTTCCGTAACATGTATCAAAAGTTTTGTAGAAACACTGCAATCCCTAGGCAGTCTCAACTCTGAGCTGTTTCCAGCAGCTTTGGCTGTGGTTGGTTGTGTGTAACAGTGTGCTGAGGGCAAAGTGCACCTGCGTACTCAGACCTGTGGCTGCGATGGTTCCCATGACTCAGCATGGATGATAACTACCAAAGGCACCTCGATTCACTGTGTGTTTTATTTTGAATTAATTTGGGGGATTTGTGAATCCAGAAATCTTTTATACTTGCCCAATTTTTATAGCTCCCACATTCAGTTACACAACCCCAGATGGGGTCATGACCCACAGTTAAAGAAGCTTTGAGTTCAGTACAATGTGCAGTTCAAGTCTTTCCCCCTCACTCTCGGAAGACATAGATGACTCCTTCCTTTATGAGTGACAAGGCCAGACACTGATCCTAAAAATTCCCATTCTTTATCTCCTACATGATAAACTGAATTGTGTATCCCCATGCCCTAAAGGAAACAAGTTTGACACAGAGATAAACATTCCTTCTTCATCTGTCTAAGAGCCCCTCCGATGGCATAAGCAATCCTCCCTGGCAAACCACTCTGGCTACAGTTTATCTGCTCTTCCCTATGAAATCTAAGGCAAAACCACCCCGCTAGAACACTCTGACCCTCAGCTCTGGGCAGCTCTCTCTATTACAATAGTCTGGAAATTTTCCACTAGCTACTTGTTCTGTTTGTTCCTTTGATGGTGAAGACATAACAGAAGAAACACAATGTGCTGAGACACCAGGTACAAAGGGCCTGGTTGGTCAAAAACAGACAGGTTTGATGTTGGGGACATAAAGATCTGGTTGCGGCCAGAGCTCAAGGGACATTAGGGTGGACAGCAAGCTGCAGATCTTGCATATTAAAGCAGGCTTTTGATCTTTAAAGCGGTAGTGTTCCTTCCTTTGTACTGGGCCCTCTTGAAGACCAAATAACTTGGCCACTAGCAAAGAACAGATCCTGCAAGGGAGAGAAAAACTGATACTAAAGCTGTCACCAAAAAGAACACTGTGGAATCCTTTGGCTGACAAATCCTTAAAATTCTCAAAAACAAAAATTGGAAAAAAACGTACATTTTTAACTCAATATTGATAATGAAGGGTTTTTCTCCCCCTGGGTATTGGGATTACAGACATGTATTGCTGTGCCTGGCTACAAGATTTGTCTTTTAAAAAGTTTAAAGAGTTCTGTAGAATTTGAGGATTTTAAAGATTTGCCAGGCTGAAGACATTGCATAAAGCAAGCACACACTTCAGTGAATAGAAATGAGGATTTCTCTTATGATAATATCACTCAGCTCTTTAAATCCTCTAAAACCTTTAAAAAATGTATGACAGTCATTTATTGTGTGCATCTGTGCATGTGTGTGTGTGTGAGAGAGAGAGAGAGAGAGTGTGTGTGTGTGTACGCATGCGCGTGTGTGTACGTGTGTGTCAGTATGTGTTTGTTGTCTGTGTCTGGGAGAAGGGGGAGTTTTTTCATGCCAAGCAATTGCACATGTGTAGAGGTCAATGGACAACTTGCAGAAATTATGCTTTCCTTCACCATGTAGTTTCAGGGGTCAAATTTGAGTGATCAGGCTTAGCAGCTAGCATCTTTTACCCATTGAGCTGTCTTTCCAGATCTTATTGAATTTTACACAAACAACACACACACACTAAAAAAAAAAATTCTAAAATAATGTTAAATGACGATCTGTGAAAGGTCCTTCTATTGTATTGACCACAAATAATTCAAAGCTGCCTCACTATACAAGTTAAAGTCAATATTCTTAGTTTAAGGCATGAAGAAAATCAGGACTCTTCCATGTCCAGCCTCATTCTTGTAACTCATTCACTCTTGCATTAATTTAGTCCAGTATAACTACACATGGAAGGAGGTACCATAACATAAATTTAATACATCTTTGAAACATGTCAAAATCCAGGAACATCAGGGTCAACTTTTTCAACCAATGGGAAAATAAATTATGTGCCTTAACTGTGCAAAACCAAACCACACTGTTAAACCATCAGCTAAATCTAGGGAGGGGCAGGTGGAGAGATGGTGAGGTTTAAGTTTTCATCCAGTGAGTGTTTATTTATGCATACGTTTAGAAATATAAAATTCAAGGTCTGAGTCTTGGCTCAGGTGATAAGAGTGCTCGCTTAGCATGCACAAAGCCCTGTGGGTTCAGTCTTCAGCACGACATAAAACTTCCATCTCTTAGAAGGTAGAGACAGAAGAATTAAAAGTCCAAGGTCATTTTTGACTCAAAGTGACTTCAGGGCCAGCCTGGAATACATGAGACCCTGTCTCAAGAAAACAAGAAATATAAATATCCTTGTGAAATAATCAGATCCTTTAATGTTTACTGAAAACCACCAAGACTAAACATTTTCATATCTAGTATAACATAATTTATTCATAGTCTTACAAATTGGAAACATAAGAAAATGTCATATATGATGACTATGATGGACAGCTATTGGTGAACTGAGACTAGCGGTCTCAACTGGATAGCAGTCCTTTAGTACTTATGAATGCATGCACACATTCAACTCAGGCGGTTGCCTTCCTCGTGTAACTCAACAAGAGATATGTATAAAATACAGGATAATAGGTTCAGAACCAAAATTTCCTTGCATTTTATGACAGAAATGTGTACTGCTAAAATTTACTTCATCTAGCAGTTAGCATATTTTTGTTAGCAGGAAGTAGAAAATATTAAATATTTTATAGATGATGAAAACAGAGTAAATATTTTATGGAGTTGGACAAGAAAGTACAGCCTATAATCCCATCACTGGAGAGACTGAGGCAGGAGAATTACCATGAGTCCCCAAGGTAGCCTGGGGTGCATAGTAAGACTATCTCAAAGCTAACAAGCAAAAAGAATAAATAGCTTACAAAATAAGTTTACTTGAGCAAATGATGAACTTCCTTCTGAAAGGTATGAAATGTTCACCTATAATTTGCATGCAGCAACCTTCAAAACTTTAACAGTTCCCAATTTTCAGCAGCATGTAAAAGACACATTTAATATACAGCAACTGGGGCCCTCAGTTCAGTTGCTGACTCTACACCTTGAGCCATGGACACACTTGTGGATGCCTTGGAAATTACTGATAAGAAGCCCTTAGTTTTTACTGAAAAGCAATGTTTCTAAGGCTCTCCCTTTCTCCCTCCTCCTCCTCCTCTTTCTCCTCCTCCTCGTCCTCCTCCTCCTCCTCCCCCTCCTCCTCCTCATCCTCCTCCTCCTCATCCTCCTCCTCCTCCTCTTTCTCATCCTCCTCGTCCTCCTCCTCCTCCTCATCCTCATCCTCCTCATCCTCCTCCTCCTCGTCCTCCTCCTCCTCCTCATCCTCATCCTCCTTTTCTCCTCCTCCTCCTCCTTTTGTTGTTGTTTTTATTTTTCCTTCGTTTTGAAACAGGGAATCACCATCCCTGTAACTCACTATGTAGACACTAAACTGGCTGAAAATTCCCAGATATCCACCTACCTCTGCCTCCCCAGTGCTGGGATTAAAAGTGTGCACCACCACAGCCGACATGCTCTTATGGCTAAACCAGCCTATTTTACCATGTAAGTAAGAGTTATTCCCTCTTAGCTTAATGTAAATAGTTTCTCACTGGCCTGGAACTAACCAGGCAGGGCAGTGAGCTCCAGGGATTCACCTTTCTGCCTTCTCAGAGTTGGGGTTCCAAGCATGCTGTCACCCCTGCTTTTACACTGTTCCAATAGGAGGGACACATTCTTTCCTGGAGTTGTGGGCAGTGATGTTCCTGCTGCTGACTCCAGTTACCTTCTTCCACCCTCTTCCCTCCCCTCCCGTCCTAACCCACTGCATCCCAATTCATCTATCCCATCCCAAAATATCTCAAAAAAGAAGCAGAAGGCACAGTGCCCAAGAAGCAACACTCAGAGTTGCCCTCTGGGCTCCACACACACGATTACACACAAGTGCAGCACAGAAATACAAGGAAGGACACCAGCAAGAGGGGGACTAGAGGTGAATCAGAACGAAGAACAATGACACATAAATATGAAGATGCGGTAAAGAAATGCTGTAAGCTAACTTTAACAAATGTTGAAAGCATTATAAGCAATGCTTGTTTGTTGCTAATATTTTTGACAAAAATAAGAGAGATTTTAATAAAAAAAAAATCAGGCAAACGTTATGCCTGTGCATTAGAGTCCTGCCTATTTAAGTAACTGGAATATAAAAGACTCATCTAAAATGTTTAGTACATGTGAACTAGGAAGGGGGCCTCTCTTTCTGCTAACAATTTATCTAAATTGTTATACATAATTTTTAACTATCATACACGTGTAGAGGAAACTTTATATACACGAAATAAATAGTAAGAAAGAAATGTGACTGCGAAAACTATTACAGAAGACCACATATTCTTCATATTTGTGAAGACAGAACGTGAAAGAAAATTAACGGGAGGGCTTTCTACAGAAAGTCAAGCAGAAAAATGACTAGAGCTTTAATTTTCATTTTAAAAATTAATCTTGCAATATTTCCTACTGGATCTTATAATTGGTTCTATAGTTAATTAAAATTTCACTAGTGAGCAGATATGAAAAGCACAGCTTATCTGAAGTATTTATTATTCCTTCTCGGATGGCTAATGAATTAAACCTTCAAGTGCCTCCATTTGAAAGTAGCTACCCTGCTCATTCATCTACTCCCAGAGAGAAATATGTTAAAACCAAGTAGGTCCCATATGTTTGGTACTATTATTTTTCATAACTAAATGTAAATTAATTCCATGGAACGTTCTGAAAAATTAACTACTATTTCAGCTAACAGCATCCATCCCACTCTAGCCACTTCCGTGATTAAGATTCTATTTGAATTTCATCTTCATTTAAGCACGTAATAGCTTTTGTCAACATTTTTATCTTTGCCCAGAGGTCTATGTGAAGTTGTATCAATGGCATTAACTCTTTGGATCTTTAGGTTCTCCGTGAAATGAGACTCTACGTCACTGTCTGGAGTTTGGGTCACTTCCCTTCACCTACTTTAAAACATTTCTAAGAACTCATCCTTCGATGGAAACCTCTGTGCTTCTGAAGACACTTAATGTAATGGTTTGGGCCTGAAGGTCCTACACGGAAGCCTTGATTCCCAATGCAGCAGTGTACAGAGGGGAGGCCTTTGAGGGTGTATGGATAGTGAGGCTCTGAAATCATCGTGAGATCTGTCCGGTCTGTCCATGGAATCCGGTTTACGGATTATTGGGAGGTGGCAGAAAGCTTTGGAGGTGGAGTCTTAGCTGGAGTAAGCAGGTCACTGAGGGTAGGTCCTTGAAGAATGCTCTATCTCCCTCTCTTCCTATCTTCCCTCTCTCCCTCTCTTCTTCCCTCCCCCCATCTCTCTCAGCACACACTCCCTGCTATATTTCACCTCCACACAGGCCCCAGAAACCACAGAATGAAATGGCCTGAAACACAAGCCAAAGAAAGAAACGTCTCCTCCTTTCAGTTGACTCTCTAGGGTATTTCTTCACAGTGACAATAATAACAATAACAATAATAATAAATATATTTTGAATATTTCTTAATAACACATGCCCTATTAAAAATGGATTCAATCAAAGTAAGAGCAGGTAAGAGAAAGATGCTGAGGTTCTAGTGGTGAGTTTTATTCAGATCCGATTCTATATTCAGAAAACCACGGGGAACATTCCTCAAGGGCTTAACACATTTCCTGTTGTGAACACTTTTCACTGCTAATTAAAAGTCAATTCAAAAAAAAAACTGTTGTAATTATGAGCATTAGAGCAGGCTTACTAAGCTAAATATAGGAAGTTAATTTTTCCCACCTGAAGTAGAAGTTACATATTTTAGTGAAGGGCATGTAGTTTTTGGAATGCTTCTATATTTTCACACTCACACACGCACACTCTATAACCTCAACTAAAAATGTACATTAAGATTCACCAATAACTCATAGATATATTCCAGTATCACAAAAAGATATTGAAATAACCGCATAATAAAATTAAACGACTTCATCCAGTATCCTCACCTTAGAGTAGTTGCTGAGACCCCAAGAGAAATGCTGTCCCTGGGGCAACAGTGCAGCTCCTCAGCAACGCCATCTTAGAACCCAACCCCAACCACCCTTCGTCTTACCATAAAATAGTAACCTTCCCTCACAATTACATGACTCAAACCCTCCCATTGCTAGGACACGCCTCTAGTCTTCTTGGCGCATGCTCACTTGCTGTGATCCCTGGAGACTTCCTCTACTGACAGTCCGTAATTCTCAAGTTTCCTTCTGATAAAAGATGCGTGAGGTTGGCCATCACATATCAGAAGTATTTTAACCAGTTTCTACTTCCTTGTTCTTCACACGCGTTGATTTCATCTCCGACTACCACAAGGAGAAGTACAAATATCAGGTGTCACTTTTCAGGGCTGTCCCTATATTTCTGCCACTTTCCAAACTAATGAGGTCAAATCTACAAAAATCTTGCTTCAGAACTGGAAAAAGGAAGTTGAAGCGTTTTCCATAATGAGAGTGAGATGAGCATTCTGGGTTCAGACACGGAAGGCATCGTCATCACAAAGAAAGTCCCAGCCAGCCTCCCACAAAGCAGAGCTAACCCGAGAGCTAAGAAGATGGAAATCGCAGCTTATTTCCCTAACAGAAGCAGACCTCTCACGGATAGCCCTTGTGAGAGAGCATCCTGACAAAAGTTAAGCGCCATCCTTACCTAAGTGCAGTGCTCTCAGACTGGAGCAGAATAAAACCCAACGTAAAAAGCCTCTGTGGGTTAGAGAGGCAACAGAGAGGACGGCAAGGCTCACTCTTCTTCGAGTTTTCATGGAAGGGTTTTGAACAGAAACCCTGAAAATGTGATTTTATCACCCACAAAGGACAAAATGCAAAGCATTCACATCGTTACACCTTGCTGTGCAGGTGTTGACCGTGGGAGTAGCATGTATAGAAATATAAAATAACGATGATGATGATGATTATGATGACGACGACGACGACACTGGTAGAGCAATCACAAGCGTTCAGGCAAGTAAATTTGCTCTTAAAAAATCATAGATGTTTAGTCACCCAGAGAGCTTACTCAATTTGTAGGTCAAGGGACCTACAGAATCTAGAATAAGAAATGTTTTCCCTAAGATGTGCATGTTGGTATATTCCAACTTTTATCCAACTGGACTTTACATTGTTAATTTGTGTGAAATTGAAATCAAAATAAATCCTAGAGCTATGATGCCGACGAGGTTAAAATCCTTTTCAGCACTAGTGTGCACAGCTCCCTTGTGCACACTGAATTCTGTGTCCATGTGTGTCTGTTTGCATCCCATCTTTCTGCTGCCCTTGCCCAAGTCCCTATCCCCTCCCTGCAGTCCGCATCACAAGCTTTCAAAAATGTAACATTAGGATTTTGTCATGGTTTTGTCAAAAAGGTCTTGACCATCTCAATGCTGTTCCTTCCCACTCAATTAACTTTAGAACTTCCGTCAAAACCATTTTTCAGTTCAATTGGGGTTATGTTAACTCATCGTTGAGTTTGGATGAAATTGACAGCCATTCCAACATTTTTTAATTATTCTAATTTTACAAACAGTGTTAAAAGCATTGACAACTTCCATGACTCAATGTTTTTCATATAAACCCTTGCAAGGATCTCTATTACCACTAACACATAAATAGCAAAAGTGAGTTGAAGGAATTTTTCTTTTTTAATTTTTTTTTGAAGATATTCATGTAGCCCAAGCCAGGCTCAAACTTTTTGTGTAGTAGAACATGTCCTCAAACATTTGATCCCCCTGCCTCCCTTTCCTCTGCAAATGCCAGGATTACAGGATTGCACTCCCACGCCTAGTTGTATTGAATACTGCAGATGGCAAGAAGGCTTCATGTGTGACAGGCAAGTACTCTACAAAGGAGCTACTTGCTCAGCCTTGAGTTTTGGGCACTCTTAAGAACTAGCGGGTAGAAGAACTAGAAGCTCAGCCTCCATCTGTTGGGTGCTAGCCCACGATCTTAATTAAGTTCATTGCTGGGATAAAAGACACCTGAGCAAAACCAACATAAAGAAGGAAAGGTTGGGCTCAGCCCACAGTCAGGAGGCTGCCGAATGTGGATGGTTGGTCCATTGCCTGTGGTGTGTGCTGGCACAGTACTTCAGGGCAGGACTGTGCCGTGGAGCAAAGCTACTCACTTCATGACTTCCAGGGAGCAAAGAGCAAGAGGAATGCTTGGAGTCTCAATGCCCTCTAACACAGAGACCTAACTTCCTTCCATCAGGCCACCTTCCAAGGGTCCCACCACCTCCTACTAGTGCCACGGACTGAGAACCAAACCCCACATGGTCTCTGAGGCACAAGTTGAGTGCGGTGGCTCACACCCGTGATGTAAGCACTGGAAGGGAAATAAAGACGGGATAATAGGCAGAGTTGTGTGTTTGAGGCCAGCTGGACTACAGTGTGAGACTTGTTAAAAAATAACCTAAACCATAGTTCTATCAAGTTCACAACAGTAAAATGTTACATTTATGTTTCTTTACACTTCTAAGTTGATTCCTAATATATTGTATTGTTTGTCACCATTGTGGAAGAGCTTTCTCTGTTATCTTTTATCATGATGGTTATTATACTGTAAAGAAAGGTATCCACTTATCAGTATTCTGTTTAGCACAGGAGAAGCAAGGGTGCAGCCTCCTTATACGGTATACCTGTGTGCTCAAGATGACTACAGAAGATTGGGGTGAGTTTTCAGCTCCCAGCAAAGGGCACGTCGCACTATTCCTGGAACAGATAAATGAAAATTTTTCAAAGACTCCGTGACTTTGGAGCCTGTATTTTTAGATAATTGACCTGTTTTGTTTTGTATTTTTAATTTCTTTCCTAATGATCACATCAGGAAGGTTTTCTGCATCTTGAGTGAATTTTAATACTTCTGCCTTCCCAAAGTTATTCATGTCATTGAAATGCTCATGTAGTCGGCTTCGAGGTACTGAAATCTCTTAGGGTTTTATTCTCTTCATTTATTACCAATTTTCCTTTCTCATTTCCAGGAGTTTTCATATTCTTTTTCTTTTAGGTTTTTTTTTTTTTTAATTCATTTAGCTTATTTTAGAAGCTGGTTCTTCTGAACATTTATCACTGTGAGCTTCCATTTCTTAATTTTCTTATTTTCAACTTATATATTATGTGTATAGTATCCCCTTCCACTGGCGCCTCTTAAGGCTTTCATTGTTGTCATTTGCTCATTTTATTCCCATTTTCAAAATATTTATTTATTTACTTATGTTTTTTTCAAGACAGGTTTTCTCTGTTGTAGCTCTGCTGTCCTGGAACTCACTCTGTAGACCAGGCTGGCCTCGAACTCACAGAGATCCTCCTGCCTCTGCCTCCTACATGCTGGAATTAAAGGCATGTGCCTTTAATTAAGAAAAAATGTTTGAAATGTGTACATATTCACTCTTGAATAAGACTATCTTTGGCCAAATAACATAGATTTTGTGTGACATTATTTTCTCTTCTATAAGCTGTTACATTTCTATTTTCTCTTTGATCTTAGGATAATTGGTGGGTATGTTTCTAAAAACCCAACTGATTGAAGAAATTTTATTAAAATCACGTTATTAATTCCAATTTTACTTTCAAGAAAAAAAAAATCTCCTCTGTGTTCTCTACCTTT
This sequence comes from Cricetomys ansorgei, assembly GCA_026225945.1. NCBI lineage: Eukaryota > Metazoa > Chordata > Mammalia > Rodentia > Nesomyidae > Cricetomys > Cricetomys ansorgei. Next base: position 7,431,381 of record JAMJFZ010002307.1, on the reverse strand, counting down.
CTGGAAAAACTTGTTATTCTACAGCTAATGTTCATCATTTTCATGTTAATTATTTTTATTTTTAACTCTGTACATGTCTGTCCGAGGGCATGTGCACAGGAAGTCAAGTGTCCATGGAGGGCCAGGAAAGGAAGCCAGGTCCCTGAAGCTGGGGTCACAGCAGTGGTAGGCCACCTACCATGAGTACTAGGAACCCAACTCAAGTCCTCTGTAAGAGCAGCACATACTCTTAGCCACTGAGTCATCTCTATCTCCAGTCCCTCATTTTTTATTATTGAAATCAGTTTTATTTAAGAATTTCCAACAATGACAGCTGTTGTAAAAATCATCCAAGCACAGGACACAGAACTGCAGGAAACAATGTTCTTATGGGCAGCTAACAGACATGAGAACTCGTAGAGGAATATTTAATCATTTAACCCAGCAACATAGCTGCTCTGGAAAAGGATCACATTCAGGGGTCTATATGAATGGATTAAATCCAAGGGTCTATATGAAGGAATCACATTAGAGGCCTGTGTGGTCCAGATGAGATATAGAAAGAATGTTAATACACATCCTTAATCCCAGTATTTAGAAGGCAGTGGTGGTGCACATCTTTAATCCCAGGAGACAGGAAGCAGAGCTCAGGAGACAGTGTCAGACAGGAAATGACATCTGAGATGAGTTAGAGTGAAGAGCAGGCAAAGTGACAAATCAGAAGAAAAGTTGGCAGAGTGAGTCAGAGTGAAGACATGCCCAACTCTCACAATAGAAAAGCAGGCTCTCAGCTCAGAGAGTCAGAAGGATAAGATACAGAGGTAGTATGAAGCAGTTGGAAACCATCTGAGGCAGTCTGAGGAGTCTGAGCTAGAGACACAGAGGCAATATGGCAGAAGAAGTCAGTATGAGGTGGGAAGAGTGAGTCAGTTTGAAGCTGAGCCAAGCAGTTCAGTCAAGAGAAGTTGCAGGAGTCAACCAGAGTCAGCTGACTCTGGTTGGTTCAAACTGACCAACAGCTTGGAGAAGAGTTTGAGCTAGAACAGAGAGTGAGTTAATTCAGCCAACCAGAAGAGTCAGTTGTGTTCAGAAGGAGATAGTCTGAGTGGCTCAGTCAGCAGTAAGTCTCAGAGACTTAAACATTCTAGATGTACAGAGGCTGAGGCTAAAGCCTTCTAGTTATAAGCTTAATACTAGACTCTATGGAGATCGAAATGCTCCAGCGTTCCAGGATTAGGACTTGGGATTGAATTAGGAAGAGAATAAATTGCCTTTTGCCCTGAATCCACTGCTACAAGCTCACTGGTGAACTCTGCTTCCAAGTCCTCCTGTAACATACACCACAAGCTCAGTCCATGTTTGCAGCCCATCAGCTTCAGTTCATGTTCCCACACTTCCAGATCAGTAACAGAGAAGAACACGCACCATACAGCATTCACAACAGTTGACAGAAGGGGAGGGAAGTACCAGCATCATTTCAGGTAACACATTCAACTAAAGTGAGTTTTCAAAGAACAAAGCTCAAAGTCTCCAATTGATGTGGATGTCCTTTGATGCAAAAACATCCATACATTATCTGCTACCACTGCTCTGTGCACTCTCTCACCAAAGCCACAGAATTGAGTGACATATCTCACAAAGTTTAAATATATCCATTTTTCCATCAAGTCTCTGCCTGCACTCTCTCTCTTTTTCACGCTCATATTAGGCTTACATGCCTCTGTACTACCATCAATCCCACACAAGATTTTCAAAGTTCAAAGAGCCTTCTGGTTCCATATCATAACCTTGCACCCATAGCAGTGATGTAACTCTATGAAATAAAAGAGCAGTGGATAGAAATAGAAACCCATCATCAAATAGCCAGCCTGTGTGGTCTGATGACAAATTCTTGGATGAGAAGGCACATGGACAGGAGCATTCCTATGGAGAGCACTACTCTCAGTGAAGTGCTTCTTCCACAAATGTTTTCAATGGGATGAGCTGCTGCTCATATGCTCTTTCACATATGAAAGAAGACAAGTGTTAAAAACGAAACCAAAGGAACCAAACACCATGACATCATCATCTCCAAAAATGGAGCTGTTCATAAGGAAAAAATCCATAGGGTGTGATCCAAGTTAAAATAAGGGGAAAAGAATGTAATCCTAACCAATGGTCTCTACTTTGAACATGCAAGGAATTAAAGCAGAATATCACAAAGAAACCTTCTGAGATGGGCTTCAGTGTGCTGGTTTACCAGTTGGACAAACAGAAGATAGCATTCAGACAACCAATATTTTAACCCTTTATGTAATAAAATATAAAAGTCCTTTAGCTTTTCCTCTTTTTTCTGAAGGAAAATGTCAAAAAATAAATATAAGTGCTGAATGTACTACACATTGAACAAACCAATTTGAAATTTTTAATACATAAAATACATATGTATTTTACAATGCACTTATTATGAGTTTTGAAAATTAGGATTTCCCCCCAATTCTGTATCAACCAGCCAACCAAAACATATGGCCTAAATTCCCTAGCCAGATAATTTAGAATATATGCATAAGCCAAAGTCTCCATCAAAACCACTGCCTAACTCTGCATTTGATGCTGGCCCTGAACCAAAGAGGCACCAGAATTAGAGCCACTGTAGAAGTTACTTCCAGAACCCTCCCTCTGTTGGGATATATTTGCACTTACTCTCAAATGTTGAGCTGTTTATCCAATGGCCTAAACTACAGCCAGAAGGTCACCTTCCTTAGCTACTGGAAACAGCTTCTTAGGCGTGGACTCTGGAATGCAGACAGCAAGCTAGTTTGGAGCAGCAGCAATTGTTTATTCAATGGCCTTTGATTGGAACGATTGTCATTCTAATGTTGTCTGCCCACTCAGAAAAACATTAATGCTAATGGAGGGACTTTACAGGGTTCTCCCTCAACCTAAGCACCAGATAAGGAAGACCTTATGCGGGGACTTGACAGCCTGGTAAAATGGCATCATGTCAGCCAACTGAAATTGGGGAATGGTGCACTGGGAAGATTCTATTCATTATGTATTAAGGCCTGTGTGTTGGTAGGTGGAGATTCCTTCCAATAAAATACCTGGATATCATGTGCTAAGGAGGCCAGGAGAAGCAGATGAGAGGCTGGGAAGCTGAGCTTGTAAGTCAGCCATGTGAGGCTAGACCCTGTGCCTTGGCCATCAGGTTTCCCATCTCAGAAAGTGTCATGGCTCTTTATTGATACCCACTGATAATGATAATAATATTAATTATAATACTTTAACATCCCTCCACCCATATTACCACCACTGGTTATTTTCCAAGCCAGCTCTGTCTTCTGTATGTTACCAAGCCCACCATGATTTCCAAAGTTACTCCTTTCTTCCACTCCTTCCTAACTGTCTATTGTTATCGTGCTTAGGTTCAGCATTGGATATGTTGTGGCCAGTTTTCGAAATCCCCCTCCTGATGTACCACCAAGAGACCATCAGTTCTGATGAAAAGGCAAGGAGCCTTTATTCTGCAGAGCAAACCAGCGTGCTGAGGTCTGGCACCATGCAAGATGGCTGACCCTGAGAGATCTCCCTACATGGGTTTTTAAAGGGAGCAGGGGATCTCTCTGATTGATCAGAACCCAGGCCCTGGATTGGCTTGTTAAATGTTATGAGGAAACAAGGATTTCTGGGAAAGCGAGTAGTTGCCGTTAAACTGAGAGGTTTCTGGGAAAGTGAGGACTTGACATTAAACTGAGGAGAGGTCCGTGCCTTCATCACTAGGGTCACTGGGCTTTTCAGATACATGGGCACTGATTCCTTTGATGATCAAATCCTCTCCACAGAGAGATGGTACAACCTTATCATTGTAAATGCAGCAAAGGCAAAAGCCCAGAATGGTTTAGAAAAGAAGACATTTACCACTTCTTCATGGTGACAGAAAAACTACTAACAACACCCAACAAATTACCTTTCTTCTCAAAGTCTCAGTTGGCCTTTGTTTAGAATTTGGATATTTATAGTTACACCTTTGGCTCTCTACCACGTGACCTTGGTTTCATATTCCACAAACGGGACGAAGTCAGACCCTTTCAGTTTTAAAATCTGTCTTGACTTGCACAGTAAGACCCTCTCCAAAGTGCTGAAATAGTAAAGTCTTTTGGGGTTGTTTTCCATGGGCCAGTATTATTGGATCAGATGTTTCTAGGCTGCTCTCTACAGTTTCACTGCTGAGAAAGCATCTCTCTCATCCATTTTCCTTTTGTTATCTTCAGGATAATAGACAGTATATATCAGATTTCCCAAACCAACATCGGGGGCATGCAGAATTCCCTCCCCAGCTCCTCTCACCACTGCAACACTGACTTTCTGTAGTGACAGGCACATGCCCTGGGAACTGGGCTGTACCCGTGAACAGCAACACTACTCCATGGGTGTTTCATGAACTCATCGTTCTCATCTTCTGGTCCCTGGATATATTCAGACACCCTCGATTAGTTCTCCACTAAGGCCCTTGCTATGAATCTTAACAGGGAAACTGAGGCAGTGAGGGATCTGGTCTCAGCCAAGCTATCCTTCATGTCCACAAAATCCAGCCCCTCATTTGTAAAGTGTATCATTATTTTATTAACAAAATATATTGCCATGTGCCTTGAGATTTATATGAATACCACATTCTTTATCTTTCAAAATTTGCATTTTTGCTAAATCATATTTTTCAATCCATCCATGGCCGCTTATAATCAGAGGTTACTTATTTGAACTGCTTTGGAGTTTCCTTTGGTCATGTATACTCCACCAGCGATGCAACAGTTATTCTGTAGGTGGGAGGATACTTTGTACTCCACATTTTGTAAGTATGGATGATGACACAGTGCTCATGCTTGCCTCCCTTTCTGCAAGAGAAGAAGAGTTGTCATAAGGCACCTAAGACTATAAACAATAATGGCAGGTGAGGCATATCTTCACCTCAGTTATAGCACTGTCAAATTGCATCCCAAATTGATCATTACAACCTGCATGCCTTCTGCTTTTGAAATATTCTGAAGGTTTTCTTGGATTTTGGCTACAACTAGATTCCATTTGAGTAAGTGCTCCTCTGAAAAATAAAAGGTACTTTCTCTTCATGAATTACAAAATCATATACCAAACTATGAAGATTACTGATCAGGTTATTCACGTATGTGTTTTGTCTTCTTATTCTAACATGGAAGTTTGGGAGAGTGTTAAGGTCCCTTACTATATTTTTTCCTATTATTATTACATCGTGTGTGTGTGTGTGTGTGTGTTAGTGTGTGCACATAAGGATGTGCACGTCATGATACGCATATGGAAAACAACTTGTGGGAATTGGTTCATTCCTTCCACCACATGATCTTCAAGCTTGGCAGCAAGTGCCTTTACCAATTCAGCCATCTTGCTTGCCCAAGATTCCCTACTACTTCCTTTGTGCATTCCATTTTATATTTCTAATAAGATCTGGAGTTATGGATTATATTTTATTATGTTAAGATATTTTGTTTCAACTTGCATGTACTTATTGACATTGTGAACTAGCCATTTTGTTGTGATCTTTCTTGTTACTTGCTTATTACAACTAATATTATCCTTCAATCTTTTTTTTTAAATTTGCCTGCTGTATCTCCTTGCTTCTGTTTAATTTCATAATGATGTGCTCCTGCATGAAGCTGGTCTCTTAGCTAAAGAAAAAAATTCTCCATTAGATGGAACCTTATTAATATGGAAATTTAGTCCATTTATATTAAATATCATAATTGCTGCCTTCGCTTAGAATTCAACTGGGTTATTCTATGCATTCTTTTCCTGCTTTCCTTTATTATTCTGTCCGGAAATTATTTTAAAAATCAGGTTTGTTCCTACTCATAAATCTGATAAAAGATTTGCTTTGACTTATATTAAATTAACATTCATGCTCATCAACAGAGCAATATAATTTCACTTTCCCTTTTGAAAACTTGAAACTCAAGCTCTGGATGTCTGACTTTCTTTCTAATCCTTCTATAATTTACTGGAAAACAATATTAATACCAATAAAATGCTATTGTTCATTGAATAACTCCCTAACTTCATTGTTAAGTACTTTAAATGTTGGTTCAATTTACCCATGACACAGTTCTGTGAACTAAGAGTTATATTTCTTCTCAAATGTGGTGGGAAAATTGCACTGCAGAGAGTTTAATTTGCCTTGTTAAGAAACCTACTATGTGTCAGAGCTGGCCTTGGAACCAATAACTTTGGAATCAGACTCCACACACTTAACTACCACACTGAAATGTATCCTTGTGAGGTGATAATCCATTATTCTGCTTTATTGTCTATTGATCGTGGGAGACCTCAGTATTTCATTTCACGTATGTAAGTAGTTATTAAAACCACCTTATTCATACTCGAACACCTTATTTATGTTCCCAGTCAAATACCAGCACCACTATCTCACCCTTGACTTTCATATCTAAAATAATACATAATAATATATATACTAATGATACTTCACGCCCCTCCCCCAGCTCCCCCTCCCAGACTTGGTTCATTCTGTCCGGCTTATCATCATCTACCCTTGCATGCACCTCTTTTGTTCATCGTCCCTCTTCACCTTCTCCACTGGCACGTAGGCTTCACGGGAAGTGAGCTCACAGCTACATCCCCAGCAGCCCAACCAGTGCCCAAGACACAATCCTCACGTGCAAACACTAAGTGAATGAGTAAACAGAACAATGACTGACAGTGGCCACCTCGGGCCCTTCAGGTTGCTAATTATATGCTCCTGAGCCTGTGTCTCTGATTCATTTTTACTCCCTTCTTGCACAGCTAAGGACTCTGAGAACACAGTGAAAATGTCTAGTTATAAAATTACTCAATCTTTTCTCTTCCCTGGAGCTATGTCTCCTTTAGTCATTATCCTATAATAGTCATGGACACGGAATCCAATTCTGGGGATAATTTAATTTTTACCTCCTTAAATGTAATTTTAAAAAATCATCTTAATGGAGAATGTTGTTTTGAAAAATGAATTATGTATCCTTCCTCAGAATCTCCCATTACAATGGAAAACAAAATGTCGTGCTGGAGACATCATGCAAATGAAAAGAGAAAGCAAAAATGAAATAATTAAGTTTTAATTTATGAACAAATAAAGAAAAATGCCAGTCGATCAAGCAAAAATAAATAAATAAATAAAGTAAGAGGCTAAATTTTTCTGTAAAAAGAAATTGTCCTTAATTAGATTTAAAAATAATTTTAAGATACTATTGCTTGTAACCATTTACTTAACATTAAAAACATTAGCAACTGGAAAGCAGAGATTGGTCTCTGTGTTATCTGTGACTGCCCTGAAGAGCCCATTACCATTTTATCAGCATAAATATTACAGTGGACCAGTGTTTGACGGAAAGACATCAAAATGCACAGGTAACTTCATACCAGGTACCTACAGAGGCAACGACATTGAACCTTAACTGTACAGAGGTGGTGAAAAATAGAGCTGCCTCCTCTCAGCTGAGAGCAGAGTCTTGGCTGCACGAGATTACAATGTCTTGCCTCATACTTCTGGAGATCAGAAGTCTCCAAGGGTTGTCAGAGCTGTGTTCCTTATAGAGATTCAGCAAGAATCTATGTCCTTGTAGACATCTGCTTCCCTTGGCACCTCACCTCTGACTGATTCTATCAGAAGGCAGGGGGCTTCTTCCTTGTCAACTGGACCTCTGGATTAGAGGAGAACATTCTTCTAGACAGCCTTTAGCAGGAAGCCTCTGGTTATAGATTTCCTACAGTAAATAGGAACCGTCTCAATGGGACATGACTCCTGCAAGAATGGAGTTGTAGGCACTCGATTCCCTGGACTATTAAAAGGGAACTGTTTACAGTTGCACACTTATCGCCTGCTCTGCCATTGCCTCACCTGCTAACCTATCCTGACCCAGCAGGAGTGGTGGTGTGGTGGGTGGGGGTTGGGGGAACACATCCAGCACAGCTGTTTGTTGCCTCTAAACATGTCGACTGCCCATGGCCAGGGTCTTCCGGCACGGCTTCCCACTCCAGTCCTACACATAGGCAGCTATCTCCCAGAGGAAAACCCTCACACCATTGACAAATCCTAGGTCAAATGAAACAAATCATCAGCTAATAATAGGCCATTCAGAGCAGGGCATGGCAATACATCCCAATACAGGAAAGGCTAAGGCAGGAGGATTGTGAGTTTGAAGCCAGCCTGGGCTACATAATGAATTCAAGTCTAGCTTGGACTACATAGTGAGACTCTGCTAGTAATAATAATAATAAAATAATAATAATAATAATTAATAATAATAATAATAAATAAATAAATAAAAAGGGGCTGGAGAGACAGCTCAGTGGTTAAGAGCACTTAGTGCCCTTGCAGAGGGCCCAAGTTCAGTTCACAACACCTACATTTGGCTGCTCACAACCACCTATAACTCCAGCTCTGGGGGATCAGATGCCTTCCTCTGGCCTCTACAGGCACCCACATCTATGCACACACACACATACATATAAAGAAGTAATATAACACATTTTAAAAGTCATTTAAATAGTGCCAAATATTCTCAACTATAACACTGATCCAAACTGGAGGATAAAGTGACATTGATAGCTATTTACAAAAATAGAATTCCCAGCAAATGAAAATGACCACGTAGACAAAATCAATGAGACAAAATAGACTACAACATAATACCGTGTTGCCACAGATTCATTGCTAAGCTTTGCAAAATTTTCAAAAATCGTAGAGACATGATACTAATATCCCAGAATTATCCAACACTAAAGGGTGGCACAAAGCAAGAACTGCTTTGATTGCAAAATCTAGAAAGAAAATGTCAAAAAAAAAAAGTTTCTTAGACTAATCTCAAACATCCCAGAATAAAAATTGCCAATGGTCCTGCTGGGACTTCAAATCAATATATCACAAGAAAATTAATCAGCATGACTCATCATATTAACAAAGGACATAGCTGACAAAAATCCAGTTCCACTCTTGGCTAAATGAAAATTTTCAAGAATAAATTTTAACTGACCTTCAGAGGGTATTTCTATTTAGAGTTACAAGTTGATTGCTTAACACACACAGGCGGCTGTGGATTTAATCCCAGTAAAACACACACACATACACACAGTTCAAGTTAAATGTTGACACACTTAATTCAGATTTATTTGAGTCCCTCCCTTAAAAACTACCAATGAATGGAGACTATTTAAAACCTTTCTACTTATATATAGGAATTACTGACTGATCATGTATTGATATTTATGATTGTATTGCTATTATTTTTATTTTATGTATATGAGTGTCTGTGTATATTTATGTCATATACCACGTGCCTACAGTGGGCAGAGAGGCCAGAAGAGGACATTCGAACTTCTGGAGCTGGGGTTAAAAATGGTTATGAACTGCCATGTAGATACTAGGAACCAAACCCAGGTCTTCTATAAGAGTAGGAACTGCTCCCAACTATGAACCATCTCTCCAGCTCCCCATGTATTAATGCTGACTATGTTACTTAATTAAAGGGAAGAAGTATGGAACACACTTAAGAATGAAGATACAAATGAATCAGATCTTAGCTGGAGTGACAAGTACTTAGAAGGACAAAAGCAAAATTCAAGTAATGAAACTATTATCAGAGACAATAACCCACCGAGTCCTCAGTCCCCAACATAATTGCATTTCTTTGTGAAATGACACCTGATTAGCATGACTGAAGCACAGAAAGAATTTCACTGATAATAGAGGTCAACATATTAAAATGATAGAATGTTCATTTAATTTAGGTCATTGGGTTTGGGATTTTTTGTCTGCTTGTTTTAAAACATGACAGAAAGAGACTCCAAAAGTTGTTGCCATGTGATGTCATTCTGGCTGGGAATGTTAAGTGTAGAGAACATCTATCTCCATGGTGTTTTATAAAACAAATTAATAACAATAATGAGTTGTATTTATGACTTAATACATGGCATTTCTATGCAGTGGGATTTAACTCTGTTTCCTGCTCCATTATTAATCTTAGGAAGTAAATTCAAGTTTTGAGGCTCTATTTTTTGTTTATTTTTCAAGATTATCTTTTTGGTTTTTTGAGACAGGGTTTCTCTGTTGTAACTCTGGCTGTCCTGGAACTCACTCTGTAGACCAGCATGGCCTCCAACTCACAGAGATCCACCTGCCTCTGCCTCTGCCTCCCAAGTGCTGGGATTAAAGGTGTGTGCCACCACTGCCCGGATGGCTTTGACCCACTCCTTGTTCACTCTTCACTTCTCCTGTTTCTGTCTCCATACCTGCCGGGAACCCTGAACAGGAAAGGCCTCACCAGGAAAGAAATGTGGGAAAATACTGGGCAGCTGCTTAAGGCCAAACAGAAATTTCCTCTTTCTGCTTGCTTAAAAATTAATCACCTTTCACACCTGCTAACTGCTATCTCGCGGGCAGTCTTGAGGTGGGGACTTTCTGGAGAAAGAACATTCCACAGATAGTCGCTATAGCAGCTCATTTAGGACACCTCCCACCCTTCCCCCTCTCATCCACCACATAAAAAGACTTGTCTGTGAACCAATAAACGGGACCTTGACAGGATTTGTTTGGTCTCCTTCTTTTGCGCCTTCGTTTCTTTCCCATCCAGGTTCATCCCCCTGGGGACCCCACGAATTTCCAGCCCCGCTGGCTGGGGCACATACCTTCCCTGCCTGCTTCTGTCTCCATACCTTCCCTGCCTGCTTCACGTCTTCCTGTCATGATCAATCGGTGCCTCTGTAGCTGTAAGCCAAAGATAAGCCTCTCTCCCGTAAGTTGCTTTTGTCAGGGTTATTTTATCCCAGCAAAGAGAAAAAGAACAAAATAGAAAACTGATACTGAGAAATGGAGCCACTGTTACACGATAAACCTGACCTTGGGCCTATGGAGGTAGTTTACTAGAGCAATATGGATGACTTTGGAACTCTAGCTTTAAAAAAACAAAAAAAAAAAAGCCCTTTAATGCTGTAGTCTGGCAGATAGAGAGACACAGTATTTATTTAGAATATCCTCATTTCTGCCAGCCAGTGGCATGACTCAGAAAATACTTTGTCTATGATTAGTATGTCAGTACCATCTGACAGAGGCTGGGCTCAAATGACGTCCCAGGCAACTTCATATAAACTGGTAGCACGTCCCCCCCAAAAAAAAGTATCAATGGCAAACTAATGTCATCTCTGGGTATGCAACTGGGCCAAGCTGGGCCAAGCCAGCTTCTCTCCAATGTCAGTAACTCTGACAAAGATGGCTAGAAAGTCAAACCCTATGGAAACAGTCAGAAGAGCTCCTACATACAGCCTCTCCATCACGGAAGCCTTGGGGCATTAATCAGTCTCACATGGTGGCTTGTCAACCTTAGGGAATATCCTCCAAGGAAGGAAGTGGGGCTGCCATTTTGGAAGGCCATTGCCAAGACATGGCTATCACGTACCTCTGGCATTTTGATTGATGTGACACATACCTCTCATATTTGAACAGATGGGGGAAAGAGCTTATAGATCTTCTAGTACTAGAACTGTATTTAACCAAGGAATACAGGCACTATAACTCAGACTCAACCTTGCCCCACCAGTGACCAAATGTGCTTCGGACCCACTATAGAAAACAGAACTCCTTCAGCTGTCCTTCACCCAAGGACACCACCACATCCTTCCCCAACCTTCCCAAGATGCACAACAGTTTGAGGGGCATCATCCGTCACTCTGGATCAGCCAGACATTGCTATCTGTCCAATTTCCAGGCTTTTTTGAGTCTTTGTTTCCTTTTACAGAAGCATTGCCTCTAACAAAAGCTATGCATATTTGATCCTATTGGGCCATCTAGCTCTCAGAACTCACATTAATATAAAACTTTTATCAGCGCAAGGAGAGTCAGAGGGTATGTGACTATTTTTATCTTGTTTTGCTTATTCTATGTCCTGCCACTGAGCTTCCTCAAAGTAGCTGACTTCACCTGCAGTATCTCTAGCTTGTTGTCCTGCCTCTCTTCCAGCTAAAGATGAGTGAATACTCAAATTTAAGTAGCCCACAGCTGGGTGGAAAAATCATGATGTCTGTTCTTGTTGTTGTTGCTGTTGTATGTATGTGGAGAGGGTATGTTCATGTGAGTATAGGTATCTGTGGAAACCAAAGGTGTCAGATTCCCTGGAAATGGGGTTAGAGAAGATTGTGAGTCACCTGGTATGGGTGTTGGTGACCTGATACTGAACTCTGGTGCCCTACAAAAGCAGTAGATCCTCCTAACAACTGAACCATATCTCCAGCCCTGCGGTGTCTTACTTAATTCAAAGACAGAAACCCTGGGCAGCAAGCTATATGACACATGTGTGTGTGTGTGTGTGTGTGTGTGTGTGTGTGTGTTGTTTGTGTGAGTGTGTGTGTGTGTCATTGCCAAAACAGCTCCAGAACTAATAGTCAACATCACAACGAGCCAAAGTTACTGAGGAGAAGAAAAAGCAGAAGTAGAAAGAAGAAAATAAAACCCTCCAGCAAAAGGCAGCACCAAAGACTAGCACTGTGCAAGCCTAGAGGCAAAGCCGTTCATATTCCATAGCTGTCAGATTCCTGTCTCTGGAGGCCCAGCTGGGGTGCGGAAGGTGTTAGCACTTTAATTCTGCCCACCCCCATATGCAAACATCAAAGTCTTAGTTTCAAGGACCTCGGAATGTGATCACATTTGGAAATAAGGCCCTTGTAGATGTAATCCATCCCAATGAGGTAATACTAAAGTAGAATGGGAATCCTTGCCTGATCTACTGGTATCCTTGGGAAGTCAGGACGGATATACAACCTGTGAGAAAGCCATGTTAAGTCAGAGAAGGTGTGACACTTTAACAGCCAACAAATACTACAGCAAGCCAGAAAACACCAGAACACTTTCTCAGACTTCAGACAGACCAACCCTGACTCCTCCAGAACGGTGAGGTAATCAATTCTTGTTGTCTAAGCTGCTCAGTCGGTGTCACAAAGTGACACCAGCCTTGGAAGCTCATCCAACCACGCGAGCTCATCTGAGTGGGTTTCTGTTCCCTGAAAAGCAATCATAACATGAATCAGAGTACCTGACTTCCAGTGCCTGGGCTCTGAGCAGAGGGAACACCCTGCCAGAACCAGGATTCTGCTTGGAAATTTATTTTTAATCTCCTCCAGGACAAAGATAAATGAACAGGCAAAGTTTTAAAGTTCTCTTCTAAGAGCATGATGAAAATAGCTTTAGCTCAAAAGAACTTTGAGAGCAAATAAAACTGAAATCCTGCCTTAGGGAAAGATACTCTCAATGAGGAAAGTTCAGATGCCCAGTGTTTCTCCAGGATGAAGCAGTCACCAGATGCGTAAGTCATTTTTACATGGGATTGCTGTTCATTGCCCCAACAAAAATTAGGGGATGTGTTTAAAAACACTTAGTTTTAGACTAAAGGAATAGATTACTTTTTGTCTCAGAATATGAACTAGAAAGGAAGTCTGTGCTGTATGCACATTTAAAACCTGTGTCTTTGGTGTCCATCCCAACTGTGTGCCTCTGGCCTACACTAAAACTGTACTCTATGAATGTTCGAATCCAGAGCAGATGGCTGCTCAGGCCACAGTGCCTGCCAGAGCCTTTCCCCTCTCCTCAGCCCCGCAGATACTGGCAGGCACCCCACTGAAAGCCATGACAGTGAATTTTTTGCCTTCTAAGTACTGGAATTTCTGTGGCAGAAGTGAGTCTGCAGGCTCAAACCACATCAAAGGGCCACCTGTAGTTACTAACCACTACACCTCTTCATCCTCCTTCTCACCCACTACCCTGATGCATGCTAGGAAATTAGAAGGCCTGGATGCAGTCTTTACTGAAACCTTTCCTCTTCCTCAGAGGCCTGTAAGGAAAGATCCAGTTCTGCCATGTGTGCCTGATTCCTCTTCAGCTTGCCCTCGGCCAATGCTTTCAATCTGCTCTGCTACAGCTGATCTCAGAGCACTCACAATGCAGTTTTCTGTCATTAGTAACTCTCCTAATAAACTCCTTAACCTTAACAATGTGTCTCAGGGTCCCTCTTGCACCCCACATCCAAGCCTTCTTAGTAAATCTTTAAAAAAAAAAAAAAGATACTTTTTATATTCATTTTACTTATTTATTTTGAACTTGGGCTGGTGAGGGCATATGCATGCCACACTGACTGCGTTGGAGATCAGAGAACAACTTGCAAGAGTCAGTTCTCTCCTTCCATCGTATGAATTCCGGGGGTCGAATTCATACCTCCCAGAAAGTACTTTTACCTATAAACTAAGCCATCTCATTAGCCTGGGAAGATAAAAATTAACATGAATGATAATAACAATGATATAAACAAGGAGACCGAGAGGAGTGAGTGACAAGCAGAATCTACCCAACTACGGGCAATTACTAACTCCCAAATCTAGAACTCGCTAATCATTACAAACTCCCCGGAAGCTGAGTGCATCTGAATATCTAAGCCACAAATTATCTATTGTTCATGATTTAGCAGGTATGGACCAGCCATATACAAAACCTGACTGCTTTTTGTATAAAAGCTTGGCCTGAGAGGACCACAAGTAGCAGCTTTGAATGTAAAACACTATAAATTAATGGGTTTTTTTTTGAGAAGCTAATAAATTGCCTTTTAAAATATGGGACCTCGGAAGAGATATTTTTTCTTACTTGAAGCCTGACAATTAGTCCTCCCGGCACTGACATTTGGTGTGGAAATAACAGTATATGTTTGCTAAAGACTAGAATTTTCTGAACCTTGTCACCATGTAGAAGCCATTGGAAGATTTTTGTGATTTTCTTTCCATAAAGAGAAATTCTTTCACTTAAGGAAGTGTCCTACAGATATCTACAAACTTGAGGGAAATTCCCCCAAACCCCTGTCTTCCTGAAGGATTTGTATCTCATAGTATACACACAAAGAAGTCTTCTTGTCTTCCTTTCCCTGATTGGTTGGCTATTACTCATTGGAAATCTGCCATATTAATAGTCTCTTTTAATTTTTTGTTCAAGTGTGAATTGATCAAAAGGAAATTGTAAGGTTGAGCTGGGAAAATGTCTCCATTGGTAAATTTGTCCTGCAAACCTGAGGATCTGAGTTTGGGTTCTCAGCGCTCACATAAATGTTGCATATGGAAGCATGGGTCTATAACCCCAGAACTGGAGGGTGAGAAAGCAGATCCCACAGGCCTGGGCTCTCAACAGTGAGCTCCAGGTTCAGTGAGAGACTCTGTCTCAAAAAATTGGGTGGAGAATGATAGAAGACTCACACCTCAACCTCTGACCTCCACATACACATGTGCATATATGTGTGTATACACCACATACACACAAATAATTTAACAGTTTAAAATTGTATACATTTAGTATGAGCAATGGTTATTTACAGGTGTATACTAATCCACAAACATGAAGTATCTTTCTAGTTTCAGATATTTTTAAATTTCACTCAGCAGGGTTTTGTAGTTTTCTGTGCATATTTTGCAAATTTCTTGATAACCTTGTCCCTAGGAATTTTATGACTTCTGGTATTACTGTGAATTATGTTTTCTATTTCATTTTCCAGTTGTTTTTGCTAGCATGTAGACATATCAGCCTGATAAACTAGAGCTGCACTCAATTTACTTCTTAACTCTATTAGTCCCTTTAAGCACTGCTTAGGATTTTCTGTGTTAAGAACAAAGTCATCTGAGAGGAAATAACTTTGATTCTTTCCAACCTTGGCCCTCCTATTGCCTCGCCTCGCCCTATTGCTCTGAGAGGCCTTCCAGCACAGTGCAGAGTATAAATAACTGAACAGACATCCGTGCCTTGCTCCTGGTCCTATTACGGAGGCATCCAGCCCTTCACAGTTACATATGGTGTTTACTGTGGCTGTCCATACCCAGTTAATGAGACAGATCACTGCTTTGCCCCAAAACATTTAACATCCTCAATCTAAACATGGCCTGCATTGTCTGGGTTCTGTTGTCACTCTGAGCTCACATGGCTCCTCCCCATTGTCAGCCAGCTACACTGGTGTTTGTAGTTCAAATATGACAATCATGCTCCACCACAGCATGTAGACATTTGTATCTGTCTCTACTGCCTGAAGTTCCACCCAGGAATCAACAGGGCTCTCTCCCTCTGGTCTTTGCTTAATTTTCACATGATAGAGAGGCCTTTTCTGACCACCTTAAACAAAAAAAAAACACCCCTCCCCCACCTCACAGAACTCAGAACTGTTCTCTGCTCCTTTCGCCTGCCTAGCTTTTTCTTCCTTGACTTATGTATACACATCTTGTGTTGTTTTTAGTTTTCTGTGTCCCCGGACACGTTCCGCCACAGCCCTATCCCAGCCGGAGCTGGCTGGGAAGCCGCTCAGTTCCCGCCCTGGCCTGGGGAAGCCCCGGGGAGCCTTGAGGGACGTGGGTTCCTAGGACCGCGTGGCACCGCCTGATCCCGCTTGCTGAGAACGAACACGAGTTGGCATCTGGTGGACCCGAACTCAAAAAACTCCTTTATTCCTGGACCCGAACTCAAACTCGAACCCGAACTCCCTTATTCCCAGCTTTTCCCCAAATAAATAACTTCTCCCCATAAGGGCGTGGCTTCTCCCCTTGAGCGGGGAAGCCTTAATTAGCATGGCAGGGGGAGTGTTCCTAAGCAAGGGACCCGCCCCAATGCAGACAAACGTGTTCCTTTAGCTTCTTGTGAAGCGAGCAAGTTATAATATTCTGGCTAGGGACCTTCCCAGGCTGGGAGAGCAGGAGTCTGCCACGTGTCACATCCTTCATCGACCTTTCCAGGGAGCAGGGGCACTTGGCCTTGACTTCCACTGCTTTCCAGCCCCGGGTCCCACAATCTTGGGTATATTTTTAAGACTTTTATTATTATCTATCTATCTATCTATCTATCATCTATCTATCTATCTATCTATCTATCTATCTATCTATCTATCTATCTATCCATCCATGTATGCATGCCACATGGGTGCATACACCTCCAGAAGCCAGAACAGGGTGTTCTGGAACTGGAGTTACAGGTGGTTGTAAGCCACCCAATATGGGTGCTGGGAACTGAACTCAAGTTCTCTGGAAGAGTGGCAAGTGCTCTTAACTGCTGAGCCATCTCTCCAGTCCCCTTCTTTGGGTGTTCAAATGTCCTGCAATTATCTAAGATTTTTGAAGGCAGGCACCTTAGAAACATTAGGTGATGTACATTATACCACACCCTACTTAAAATTCTAGTCCAAAATTCTGGGTTTGGCAATTAAAATATGAGATGAAACCTGACTCTGAGATGTAATTACTCCAGCATGATTGCTATAACTACACCCAAAGAAGCTATCTCGAAAGCATTTTTTTTCTTTAATAATTCAAGAAATACTGCCCTGAATTTTGTCAACCCTAAATTTCTTTCTAGTTGGCCACTGACAGTGATTTTATTTTTACCTCAAACACAGCTAGTTGAAAAGCTTATACTGAAGGCTTTTCTCCTGAAAAACTGCACCATAAAGGTGGAAAGGGGCCTTGGTTGTTAAACTGTCTACCACATGAGCATGAAGACTTAAGTTTGGATACCTAGCACGTATTAAAAGGCTGGATGTGACAAAGGGTAGTGGCCCCCACCTATAATCCTAGCGCTGTGGAAGCAGATCCCAGGGTGCTATAGTCTGGACATTAATGTACCCCAAGGACTCAGGTGGGTCAGGCTTGGAACCCAGCTGACAGCACTGCTAGGAGCTCAGTGTCAGGGGCTCTGGGAGTGTGCCTTGCAGGGGACTTGAGGTCCGCAATACTTTTTCTCCACCTTTGCTTCCTCGCTACCATGAGGTGAACAGTCTTTCTCACCTCCACCATAACATCGTGCCTCACCACAGACGCAAAGAAAACAGGGTCAAGTGACTGTGGACTGTAAAAGTCTGAAACTTAGTCAGCATACATGCCTCCCTGTTTTAAATTGTTTATCTCAGGTGTTTGTCATAAAAACAGAAAGCTGATTGTCTGACATACATGAAGTCCTAAAATCTTAGAAATAGAAGAAACGGTATCAGCCTCAGAAAGATATGAGTGCATTAAACTGGAATCTGTCAACCATGGAAGCAGAGAGGAAGAAAGGGCTGGTGGTTTGAATAAGGTGACCCTTCCCCATGGTCTTGGGCAATTGAATGCTTGATCCCTAGCTGTTTGGGAAGGCTTAGGAAGTGTGGCCTTGCTAGAGGAAGTATGTCACTGGAGGTGGGATTTGAAAGTTTAAAGACTCACACTACATTGTGCTTGCTGTTCAAGATGCGAGCCTTCAGCTCCTGCTCCTGACCCTATGTCTTCACTCTGCCATCAAGGACTCTAATCCTTTGGAGCTGTAAGCCCAGAAAAACTCTGTCTTCCCTAAGTTCCCTTGGTCATGGTGTTATATTACAGCAATAGAAAAAACTAACAGATAGTTACAAGGGTTGACACCACACCTTCTGCAGTTGGAATCTCCATCTTAGAAACTGAATCTGCATTGTTCAGAGATTATATGTAATACAACTTCATTGTGGAAATGAATGCACGAAGTGTTCTTACATTGATAGAATTAAATATCAAACGCAAGATACTAACACTCTCTGATTATTGCAATGATATGCAAAAGAGATTAACTAGCCAGAAAATTAAAGTAGACTTTTCTGTTGATAAAACTGCCCTTTTTTCTTTTTTCCCGGCATAAAACATAATTTACAGGATTTTACTGTCAAAGCCATATCTTGAGAGTCAGTGGCTACAGAATATCATATATAGCAAATGGAATATTCTGATCAAACCTTAGAAAACATTATCCTGTTTTATTTCAATACATGCAGAGTTATAGCAAGTCTTAGGAACTGGAAGGAACGTGACATGCTGCCAAGGTGCAGTGTCATCAAAACAAATTGAAGTTATGAGCTTTTTCCTTTAGAAAGTGGTTACTTACACATGAATCCATGGTTACACGTCCAGTACTAGTTATTATATGGATTAAGTCCCAATTTTTTTTAAGTCCTTTCTTCAAACAAGACTTAAAAATCTATACATGTGTTGAAAGTATGTTGTATAATCTCGCTTGGAATTTTATATAAACCAGGCACAGTCATTCACACATATAGGCCCTGCATTCAGGAGGTGGAGGCAGAAGGATATTGAGCTTAAAGACAGCCTGAGCTATACGTGAGAACATGTTTTGAAACAAGCAAACACACACGCAACTTTCTTTTAAACAGTTATTTGCTAGTTGACTTTGATTGGCAGCCCCTGAAGCTGGATTTATTTTTTCAATCGACATGGTACATCTTCCCACAGAAAGGATGGTGGTCTTTGTCTCATGTACTGATGACATCAATCAAATAGACCAGAAATCACAACTGTTCACTTCCAAGAAGGTGTAATGTGTTCACCAGAAGCCATGGAATGCACTACATGATTGGTTGTATTACTTTTGCAATTGGATTAGGAAAGATCAGTGTTTAATTGGCTGTGTGAAATTTAATATGTAGCTTAATAATCATTGCATCTAGTCCTAAAACTGAAACCTCAACCCACAGTAACACATAAAACAGCTTCTATTTAAACACCTGTTAGTTGTAGAAACTGGCATATAACCAAAACCATCCTAAGGGGGTCATTTCCAGCATCCCTTCGGAAGTAAGGGACATTTGAGAAAACTGAAGCCTCCCACACATAATCAATCATTCTTTTCAGCTAGCTATGCTCCAATCATAATACAAACCACTGTTCCAGTCTTAGTTTCCTTTCCTGATACTGTGACAAAATACTCTGATAGAAGAAACACAAGGGAGAAAAGACCCACTCCAGTTCATAGTTTGATGCGCAGTCCTTTATGACAGAGAAGTTAAGGCAGCAGACGCCTGAGGCAGCTGGTCACACCACATTCAAGATAAAGAAGCAGAAAGCAACACATGAATAAATGCTAATTCTCAGCTTACTTCTCTATCTTATATATTCCCAGCTAACCCTGCCCAGGGAATAGTCTCACCCATAGTGGACGGGTCTTCCCATTCCACTTAAAAAGTAATCAAGATAATCACCTAAAGTATGTTCAGAGGCCAATGCATGTTTGTTATAAATATCTACAAAATCAAGGCTGTAGATATAAATTAGTAGTAGAGTGTTTGCCCATAATAGACAAAAGCCATGAATTCCAACCTCAGCACCACATAAAATTAAGTTCAGGACCAACCTGGGCTGCATAAAACACACACACAGAGACAGACAAATACCTACAATGTCATATTTGTCCATAGCTGGAAAACTAATGCTCTGACTACAGGTAGGCATTATTTCTCTGGGTGCAAAATGTCATCTCCATCATAGAAAGTCATTTGGTATTTATTTTTATTCGTGTGTATGATTCGTCTACATTTTGACATTGCTGTATATAATTACACAATGTTAAGGTGTTTTAGTTCCTATCCCTGAAGCTATCTATGTTTATTAGATTAAACAAATCTAGTAATCTTAACCAACCACAACAAAAACAGCAACAACAACAACAACAAAAAAAAAAAAAAGACTTCAGTTGGGAGCAAGGAAAAAGCAGGGTTCGAACCACCTTTTCTGACCATGGAGCAGGCACTCCCTCCTGAAACTGGCAGCAATCAAGGTGCAAGAAAAGGAAGCCAGAGTGTACTGTTCTACAAACTGAATTTTCTGATAGCAGCTCTGTATGTGTGTAAAGCTCAGAGTATTGTGTTTGGGGATCTATAGAGAATGTTGTGTGTTTCCCAGAAGCAGTGGGTAGATGACCACCAAACCACCAGGATATTTCCACTGGAGGCTCTTCCCACCAGCCCAGGACCCGCTGTTGTGGAAGCCTTGGAGCCAAGAAGCTGTTTACTTAAACCGAACAGTTATTTTCCCTGCAAAACAGACTCTTTCTTAAAATCTGGAAAGTTTTTCCTCAGGGTCAGCACACAGAAATTGTCTTTCTGAACTGGCTGAGGCTGTATCTCATGATGGCAGCCAAACTTGGTGCTGAGTCACCCAGGTGTTGCTGGTTTTAAAGGCTAGAAGGGATCATTGGAGAGCAGCTGAGGTTTGGCACTATGAGAGGCTAGGAGAGGTCATTGGTGAAGGTACAGCCTCTGTAGCAGTTGAAGGCCCAGACTGAAGGGATCATGCAAAGAAGTGAGGCTTCACCATGAAGAGAGCCCAGGAGATGCTATTGGTGAATGTGCAACCCAGTTGCAGCAAGGGACCCCAGCAGTTTTGGAGATGCCACTGCTATGGGATGACCACTAAAGACAGCAGCAGCAGTAGAGTAAAGTCAGCCGGAGCCTGGAGGACAAGATGTGTGTGCTGCAGAGGGCAGAACCAGAGAAGTGACCTCAGCCCTTTGGAGGATCCCAGAAGATCGTGAACGAATTCCAGATAATTGGACATCGATGATATTTTTCTGCTGTCCAAAAACATTGTGGAAAGCTTGATAGATATTTGGTTTCATTTGGTCCTGTCCTTGTGATTGTTCCACTTGTAAATAGTTTTGCTGGTGTAGTATTAAATTGTGTTATAGAGATAAAGCAATTTTTACTGTCTTATATCAAAAGGAGAAATATTACAAATATTGCAAAGAAGCTTATTTTCAGTTATGTTTAAAATAGTTGTTTTATGCACTGTTGGAGGAAGGACTTTCTAGGCCTTGGCGTCTGTATTATCTGCAGGTGTTGGCTTTATGAAAATATGTTTGATTGCTCGTGATCTGCACATGCTATCAAAAGAACACCTGAAGAGCTTAGGTATCAATACAAGCCCCTGAGATGAGAGACCCAGAGTTCCACTGTCCAGGTGGTGCTTGCCATGATGGTGGTTCCCTCCGCTGAGTTCTGGCAGGGTTTGCACCTATGAAGGCACCTCCTTGTCATGTTTGCTGAGCTACCGTAGTAGGTGCTGTGGAAGTCTATTTTTAGCTGAGTTTAAAACAATTGTTTTTGTGCAGCGTTGAAAAATAAGAATGCATAGACCTTGGCCTTTTGTATTGTCTGCAGGTGTTGGAGTTCTGCAAGGGGGTTTTGATTACTTATGATCTGCACCTGAGGAGTTCTGAATGAATAAGGACACCTGAGCTCAGGCGCTCAGGGTTCGCCCATTGTCAAGTACGGCATTGGCCATGATGGTGGTTCCCTCTGCTGAGGTCTGGCAGAGATCACAGCTCTGAAAAATGCCTCCTTGATGTCCTGTCTGCTGAGTTGCCACAGTAGGTATACTACTGCACCCCGGTCTTCACCAGCGAAAGGAAACATGGTATATTTAATCTTCATCACTTATGGAAATGAATTTATCTTATTTTATAATGCTATCACAGGATTAATTCCATCTTCAGCTATGTCTTTGATGATTATTATTTCTGTGAATTTACTTTCGCTTATCTTTTAGATTTTACTGCGTTATCGTTTGTGCTTTGCTGTGGCCTAGATTGTCAGTTCTTATCACCTAAATTGTTAGACGCCAACTAAACTATAAGAGAAAAACGACAAACCCGCAGGACACCGTGCAAGTCTCTTCACCCTTGTGTTTATTATACAGTTGCTTTAGCAAGTACTGGAGAAAGACCTCTAAGCCAACTAAATTGCAAGCATCTGACAGTTTGGACAGAGTCAGCATCCTAATTTTACCACATCTAGTGTTCATACTAAAGAGCTCAAAATTAATCTAAAAATTTGCACCCATTATTCATACCCAGTTGTTGTTCTGCTATGATGCCCGAGAGAAAGTGATTAATGCGTGTGAAGCATCAAGGTCAAGTTTATTTTTGAAACAACACCCCCTCCCATAGCATTAAGTTTATATTCAGTGCCAGTTCAGACAGCGTCCATGCTTATACTAGGCTAAAATGAGAACCCACGAAACCCATGCAAGAATAACAAAAAAGGCCACCGCTTGGTGACATTTTAAATATGGTATGAGAGGAAAAAGAAATTATGTGTTAGTTTTTAGCATACCTGAAGAACACAGTAATGTCTCCCCGTGTCAGCAGCCTGATCTGTGGGGGAAACACGCTGTCGCTTCCACTTCTGATCTCTCTCTATTTTCAAATAACCTTAGCATAACACAGCTTCAGCTCATTAGCTGTAGATTTCCATCACTTTTCAAATTAGATACGCTTCATTGAATTTGGCCGCAATGTGAATTTATACGGAGTAAGTCGTACATTTCTTTCGGTGACCTCCCAAATACAATAGGAAATTTGATAACATTGAAAGTTCCTTCTGTAAACTTTTGCCACAAAAGAGATAAGAGAGGAAGGGCTGGGCCACGAGAGACTCTCGATGGGGTAGAACTCCTTGTGGCTCTGTCTGTCATCAGCTTGAGAGAGAGCTGAAAGCCTGATGCTCTGCTCCTGTTAGGAAAGGCTAGCATGGGAGAGCCTGGGAGAGAGAGAGCTTCCCCGGTAGAATGCTCAGCTTCAGCTCCAGACTGTGTGGTTTGGATCAAAAATGTCCTCCCCACAACTATCTAAGGTGAGGAATCCCAGCAGCAGGTTCCTGCCACTATGGAGTCCGGGTCATAATGGACTGTACCCCCTCAAACTATGAGCCAATATAATCCCTTCCTCCCTTAAGCTACTTCTATCAGGTTTTTCACCACAGTAGGGAGAGAAGTCTTACAAATACCCACTCAAAACTCGCCTGCTAGATGGGCATGCCAACAATCACATGCACAGTACTTAAATACTAATCCCCAAAAGTCCAAACGACCTCATGCCCAAAAGGGTTTCGCAACAAAACTGAACCGACCGGAGTCATTTGACTGTGAAATATGGCCTGTAGCTGAGGGAGGTTATTTATAGATTTAGTTAATACCAGTTTGGGTGAATATTCACATTTTTGTGCCAAGCTATGAATCCGTTTGTACCCTAGAGAAACTTAGTAAGTTGATTAAATTGCCCAGCTGTAAAAAATTCTAGTAAAAATTTTTAAAGATCTTTAAAGACTCAAAATTGATGTTTATTTAGAAAGTAATAGGCCAGGAGTGGTGGCTTATGCCTGTAATTTCAGTACTCTGTAAACTGAGACAGGGAGGTTGCAGCAAGTTCAAGGCCAGCCTGGGCTACAATGTGAAACCCTGTCTCAAAGGGAGAGAGAAAAAAACAAAACAATTAGCTTTGCCTGGATCTCAGTTGGTAGAGTGAGTAGAGTGGCTAGCCTAAGTGAAAACTTGGGTTCAGTCCTCTGCACCCCGTAAACTAAGCCTGGTTGTGCAAGCCTGTGACACCAACCAGCACTCTTGAGATGGAGGCACCAAGATCAGATGTTCAATGTCATTCTCTACCACACAGCGAGTCTGAGGCCAGCTTAGGATACATAAGTCTCTGTCTCAAAACAAACAATAACAAAACTGTAAAAAAGTTTTTGTAAATGCCATCAAAATGTAAATGGTATTTCTTTTTTTAAAAAAAATGTATTTAAAAATGTATCTAAAATGTAACACTTTTTCTAGTAAAAGAGGATGTGGGTTTGGCTGTTCTTTGCCTTTTGAATCTGGGTTCTCAAAAGCGCTTTTCTCTCACTGGCAACTTGACTCCGCCCCTCTGTTCCCAGCGGCTAGATTTCTAACTTGTAACTTTTTAAACCTTAGTTAGCTCCTAGGGTTAGGGAGGAAATGAAAGGATAGGAAGGAAAGAGAAACCTTTACAGTCCTTTTTTGGCTGTCTTAATCTGCCCATGTCTGGGGAACTGAACTAACTCCATCCCACTGTGGGTCAGATTCTCCCAGTAGGGCAGTTACTGAGAAGATCTAAATTGTAATTTTTCTAAAACCCCAGTTAGTTCAATTTATCTGTTCTTATTTCTGCCTGCTTCTCTATCATCTACTTTTGTGCCCTCTCTTTCCCTATCCTGCAGGAACTCTGCAGTAGCTCTTAGCTCTAATTCTTAACTTCTGTCAACTGCCTTCAACAACCCCTCTTTTATGTTCCCAGAAGTCCAAACAGCATGCAACCACACGGGGGGAGGGGCTTTTCCCTGGCAAAGCTTCATTCTACACAGAATATTTATTTAATTAATTTAAAATGTTAGTAAATGACAGTCTCCATTGGAAGATACTTGTATTCAAATTGTCTTTATGTATGAGGCAGTGATTTGCAGAAAAAGAAATGTATGAAATATTAGCCAGGAGCAAGATCTGGTAGTAGATCTGCTGCTACCTTAAGCAAAGCAAATCTAAACTAAAAACCCTTCCAGTTGTGAGATGTTATAATAATGATGATGTCTTTTCCAAATAACCTTTGAGAAGCGTAATCTCCAGAGAAGGACAGAGGACATTTGATACCTCAAGAGTCTAAATTCAATATACTTACATATTAAATGAAGTATTAAATAAAAGAGAGTTTGGTCTGATTGCTCAAGATTTGAATGTCTGATATATTTACACATCTAGTCAAGCATATTTTTATCTTCTAGAAAATTACATTTTCTCTGCTTGGAAATCATTAGGAATCTGAATTTTCTGTATGCTTTGAGTCACTAATTGTGACTGTTCAGAAAAAATCACGCTGAGTGCCTTTGTGGGTGAGTTCTAGTCAAAGAAGCCTTCCACGCACACAGCACCCACAGTGCAGGGAGCAAGGTCCAGCTGTGGCCCTCTGTCACGGCACTTGACATTAGGTGTGACCACTGGAGATGCAGATCTCCTTGGAGAGGAATTATTGAGAAGGAGGACAGAATACTTTACAAAAGCCCTGCTTTCTAGCTTAAACTTTATTTTGTGATACTTAACTTATTCCCGTTAGAAAACCCCTTATACTGCTTTCTTATTTGCATCACTTAGATTATTTCCTTCTAGATTTGTGCTTCCTTTTGCTAAATTCTCATGTTACAAAATCCTTTCCATATCCAGTCTCACTAGAACCCTTCAAAACTATTGATGTTCATGTGTTTGGTTTTTAGGACTTTCTCCCCCCTGGTTCCTACTCTTTTCTTCAAACCATGTGATGTACCTAACACATTTGCGCATCATCTTTTGAGGAAGGCATTCTTATCCCATGAACAGTAAACTGTCTAACAGCAAACTTATCAAACATTAGGGGGTAATTATTTGAATTACAAAAGACTTTTAAAATCCCTTAGTGTGTTTAAGCGTTTACTTACTCAATTCCTGAACCTCTCATAAGGAAATTGGCTGATGCAGCCATTAAGAAATGAAGGTCAATCCTCAGAGAAATGCCCACCAGGACAATTGGGGTAATTGTTGGGAAAACGCCATTACATTCCCATTAGTGTTCACCTCGTCATTTAGACAAAGCAAAACATCCTTGTAAGAGATAGCAGAGGCCAGAGCATCATAACTGATGAATGTTCCACTAACTACAGGAATAAAATATGCCTGCTATTTCTGATTAATTAAGTA
Source organism: Cricetomys ansorgei (assembly GCA_026225945.1). Classification (NCBI taxonomy): domain Eukaryota; kingdom Metazoa; phylum Chordata; class Mammalia; order Rodentia; family Nesomyidae; genus Cricetomys; species Cricetomys ansorgei. The sequence continues at coordinate 7,405,038 of JAMJFZ010002307.1, read as the reverse complement.
GCATCCATTAAAATATAGTTTAATTGTTGCCAAGAACCAGAAAAAGGCAACTTTAATTAAACTCAGTGGGTAACAAAAATATTAAAAATCAAAACAATAACCAAAGGGGCACAGAAATAGCAAAGGGACTTGGCAGAAAATAGTTCAGCAAGAGTGGGAGAAAAATGAGCAGGGTAACAGTGCTGAAATGACCACAATGCATACATACACATGTAGGAGACTGTCCTACCTAAGGTCTATTGAAATAATTATCATAGAATATGCTCTACAATGTGAGTAGTACTTATGACAGACTTTTATAATTTCTGTTTCTTTTCGAGAACTAAGGTCTTCTAATAAACAATGAATTCGGCTTATCCCAGAGATAACAATATCAGCTAGAAAAATATATGTTAAATGGTACACATGGCACATGAATGTATTATATTCTCAATTTGGGGAAAGGGGACATTTCTGAAATTGGTCATTTATCTTTCATGTTACTGATCAGCTTTCAGTGTAACTTTGTATAAGTTCTTAGACTAGCACTTAGTTGTAACTATGGTTGAAGGGCAGGACCCAGTAAGAGTGGGTGACACTTTTAGATCACACTCGGAGATGCACACTGAATACTAATTTTTAATCCATCCCCAATACATTGTTATTACTTTTTGTAACTTTGAGTTATATTTATCAGACAAAGATCAGACTCATGACTGGCCTAGTAGAATTCACAGTTAAGATTTACTAACTGGAGACTCGGTAGCTGTGAAAGGTCATTCATTCAGTCCAAGTAGCCTCAACACTAGGGAGACATTTCTAGAGAAAGCAGAAGCAGGAGTGATATGAACCATGTTGCTGCCACCCATGGGAATGCTGAGTGATAAATATTAATAGCTGATAGTATAAGAAATTTAATCAAGAGCATGGGCCCTTCGATTGAGTTTATTTCAGAAGCCATCATCAGGTTCCCTATGAAAGTCCCGACAGACTGTTTCTCTATCCTGGAAACCCTGTATACCAGCCTGCTGAGTACTAGAAGTTTGCCTGAGGAATCCATGTCTAACACTTAGGTGGGAACAAATGTCCCACTCTGTGTTTCTGTTAGAGGGAATGCTACAGTAAACCATCCAGTCAGGAGCACTAGAATTGATTGGGTCATTCCCAACAAATATGATCTTTATCCATGAATTATTTAAAAAATCCCCAGTGTCATCATCATAACAATATAACATGATGATAATAGAAGTCTGCATAGATGTTGAACTTATGAGGTCCATAAAAATGGAGGTAATCCCAGAGTCCTTTGGGGACAGAACCTAATAATGTTTAAACCTGGAGTCACCAAAGTGGCTGACATCTATACAGAAGGAGGTGCAGCATCGCAAGTCCCATGCAAAGCCCTGGGTAGGTGAGGCTGTTTCAGCAGCCGCTGCATGTGCGCTCCATTTAGGCAGCAGAGATGTGACAGTGTTGCTTATCCATTTCCACAGCAAGAACATGGAAGTGATTACTCCGAAACTTACAGCTAAACAGGACATTTATTGAGTGTGCAAGTCTGTGGATTAGCAGTTTGGACTGAACTTGACGTGGCAGTTCTGTTCTTAGCTGGGCTCACTCACATGTCTGGCAGTCAGCTGCAAGTCAGCAGACCTTGGATGGCCTCAGCTGGAACCAAAGTGACTCAGAAATGGGTCTCTTCTGCAGCAAGCCAACATTTCTCACTGCAAATTCAGAGCAGAAAAAGCAACAAAAACCAGGCATAGTTCAAGCCTCTGCTTACACAGAATGTGCCAGGCCCTGTCCCTCAAATCAAGTCTGATTGTTGTCTGGGTTGTCCATTCCTTCCTCCACTCTCGTCCTTAAAGCAGTCCTATGAGCAGACTCAAGATTGATGTAAATGGCCTCTGCCTCATTGGTCAGAGAAAATACAAAGTAAAAGGCCTGGAGTGCCAGTTCTCTGTTATGTCTCCATTTAAAACCATCCCCAAACTTTTAGTATGAAACAACTACAATTTAACCTACTTCCTGTCCAGGATGAGTCTTCCACCGCTCTTTCCTGAGCTCAGTCAAACTCTTGTTGAGGCTAATCCACAATGTCCTTACCTAATAGCCGACAGTTGGTCCACCTATCAGCTGGGCTATAGATGTGGACACACTAACCCAGGAAGCCCCTTGTAACTGGTTGAAAAAAAGTAGCAAGAGACAACAGTCTCCAAGGCACAATTAATTGCCTTCTTTAATGATCACTGAGGTTCCATTAGCCAAAGTGCGTCATATGGTGATAACAAACAAGCAAGCAAAAAGAATCCACAGAATAAGCCCAGTTAGTGGAGATTCCACTAGCATGGATACAGGGAAGAGGCGATTACTACAGACTATTAGTATACTAAACTACAAATGATGTAAGGACAACTTAGATGATCAGCCTAATGGCATTATAAATGCAATGACTATACTGTAAGAAAGATGTTAGGAGAAGAATTTAGAGTCTGGCAGCATTATGACTACATTTCTTATGGGATTTCAATAAACAGTAATACCAAATTTACTGTTAAGAAATTTTGGTTGAGGTCGGAAAGATGGCTCAGTTAAGAGTGTATACTGTTTTTGCTGAGGACCCAAGTTCAGTTCCCAGCACCCACATTGAGCAGTTCACAATTGCCTTCAACCTCAGCTCCAGGAAGTCTAATGCCTGCCCTCTTCTGACCTACATAGGCCCTGTACTCATACTTGACTGCACAAACCCAAACACACACACACACTATATGTATGTATGTATATATATATATATATATGTGTGTATATATATATATATATATATATATATATATATATATATATATATATATATGTTGGCAGGGAAGTGATAGTGTGAGATAAAAATGAAACTCAGTTCAGTTTGACTTAGTCATTACTAGTTCAAACTTCTTGAGTCCAACACCAGGTCATTTATCTTAACCATATTTAAGCACAGAACAATTTTGGGGAAAAAAGTTTTCTGACGACAATTAACTCAGTCCTGAGTATACAACAATGCTTAAGACAGATTTACATTGAAACATCTTACAAAGTACGTAAGTACATAGGGTTTTTTTCCATGAAGATGGGGTTATGTTGACTCAGAAACAGTGCTCAAAATAAGGGTCTAGGGAGAATGACTGAGATAAACAATGCCTGTGGGATTGGCCTGGCCCTAAGATAGCACAGAAGTCACTTAGGTGTTGTAAAGTACAAGTGACATCTCTCATAAAGATGGGTTTAATGGACTTAGAAGCAGTGCTCAAGATTTAGAAGGAAAGGGTCTGGAATAAACAAAACATAAATTGTGAGGGATACAAGTTAAGCCTGGTTCTATAGATAGCAAAGGATCACCAGGTTGTAAACTACATCCTTTCCCAGCATTCCAGGAGGAAGACAGGCAAACATCCCCCTCCTTTGAAGAGACAAGCATGTGTGTTTAACTTACTCTGGCTTATCTAGTGCTTTCCTATATGCACAAGGACCTCTTGTCCTCTACAAATAAAATCATTAAAAAGAAACGTTTTGGTGAGATTTTGCTATATACTGTGATTCTCTTTTCCTCAATGCATATAGTTTTCTACATTAACAACATAAAGGACTTGAAATGATTTTAATTAATCCAGTTAGAGGTAAGTCTTTAGCTAGGGAAAATGTTCTTTGAACCAAAGTTCATGCAGAGTTGGGCTCTCAACATCTTCAGTTTCTGTGCATCATATACTGATAAATTGGTTTAAATATACCCAAACAACCAGAATTCAGTCTTTTTTTTTTCTGAAAAAAAAATATGACCACAGAGCCCTGAAAATTGATGTCTTCATAAAAATGGAAGAAAAAACAGTAACCAAATATCTTCAAGGTTAGCCCCCAGATTTCACAGAATGTGCCATCACCTGGTTGCAGCTGAGCAGTTAAGATGTATTCTCCAAGGTCAAGTCTGAAACAAGATCTACCTCCTCGCTTCACCATGTGGATTGACTGAGCAAAAACAGCTGGCCTAAGATGGGCCAAAAGGCTCTTGTTGGGTCAAGAGACCCCTAGGAAATCAAGTTCTGAGAATGGAGAATTCCAAACAGGATAGCCAATTGTTGGAGCTGAAGTCACTAAAGCCTGCCAGCTAGGAAGCTTTAGATATTTTACAGTGGCTTGGATTTCATAAAGTGTTTAAAGATTTTGTAACCCCTTCCCCTCTCTTTCCCTTTTTAAAATCATGTAGAACAACTAGATTCCTATACGTAGCAAATGGTGCAATCACCACTCAACACACCCTTCAACACTGAGACACTCACTTCTGTTGACAAAGAAAAGCTATACAAGCCAGCAAAACTACCCTAAGTGAGGGGAGCAGTCTCTCCCTGCCTCTCTCCCTGAGGCAGCCTGTGCTACGTCACTGTTCCTAGAAAAGATCCAGACCAACTACTCGGTGGTAGATCTCCCTGAACTCTTCACCTCTCAAACATGTAGCCATCCTGACTAACCAGAATCAGTGAATATTTCAAGCCCAGGTCCTATCTGCCAGCTCCTGAACAGTCCTACTCCACAAAGGGTTGAAGAGTATCTGGTTCCCTGGCTTAGTCCCCCTTAACACTTCTTTGTGTTGAGCTGAGACACTAACATTATAGAAGGGGCCTACGACTGTGGGATCCATTTGCTGTGGTTATAGCTGTCCTGGCAGAAGTAAAGATATTCTGAAAGATGACACCTGTGCCTTTTCCTTCAACCATGAGACTATAGATATAATGGACTCCAGGGAGTTGGAATTTCCCCAGGAAGTTCATGGTAGAGGATAGAAAAATGCAGAAGCCCTGGTGCCAGCCAGAGGAGGAACTTGTGTTCCAGGAAGAGACTTCACAAAGTTCTGGCACCTACAGTATAAATAACAAAGAATCAGCAATCTAGAAGATAAGGTTAGTGGGAGGAAATCACACACACACACACACACACACACACACACACACACACACACCCTGCTGCTGCTGGTCTCAGGACTTCGGTACTTACCATCTGTCCTCTATAATAACAAATACTGATTATTTTAGCTCTCAGATATCATCTTTCTTCTGAGTACTCTCAAGACTCCTGTTACTAGGAGGTCTCAACCCCTAGGCATCAAGCTTTACTCATGGCTGCTGCTTTTGTCCATTTACCATAAGAAATCAGGGTCTGTGGAAGGAGCTCACTGGGTAAAGTCCCTGATGCAAACACAAGGGACTGAGTTCAGATTTCCAATAGCCACATAGAAAGCATGGTAGGGGAAGACAGGAGAGTCCTAGGGGCTCACTGGCCAACTGGTGCAGATTAAGCCTTGAACCCCCAGGTTGAGAGAGAGAGAGAAAGAGAGAGAGAGAGAGACTGACTCTGCCTAAAAATATAATGTGGAGAGCTATCGAGGAATACACCTGGTTTCTTCTGTTTGTGCTTGTGCTGACATGCACACATGTATACAACATAAATAACACACAGACACCAAGCCTAGGTTGAAGCAACCATTTTAATACAGTGCCTATGCCTGTTTTCCTCATTCGTGCAGGCTCTGTGAGAAGACTCTCTATAGACGTCACCAGTTATATCCTAAATAGGGGGACATGTTTTTGCCTAACACAGAGATTTTGCTCAATAACGGTGGGCTTCCCAACAAATCCTATAGAGGGCTCCCTTCTTCATCTATGCTTTGATTCAACCTGATAGAAAAGATGAGAAAGGACGAAAGTACGTAATAGGGAAGGAAGAAAAAAAATAAAAATGTTGACATCACGTATGCCCGCAGGTACAGATCTGCAGAATTTTCTTTATATTTCCTAAATTTTCTGCATTTACAAGAATTCTAGTTTTTAAAAAAAATGAACCATAAGGAAAGACTTACATTCTATGATAGTCTCAAAAACAATAAAGAACTGCTGGGAAAACAAGTGAGATGAAGAGGTGGGTAGGGTCTCAGGGTACCCTACGACGAACAAAGCAGAGAGCCATTATGGGGACAGCCCACTGCACCCAGGGGAAGAAAAGTTAATAGAAGACAGTCTTCATCGCTTCCCATCCAGCTGAGTCTGCTCTTCCTTGGTGAATTCTTGGTCACACTGTGTTTGAAGCCACAAAACTGATGGGAATTACGAGTACAGATTAGAAGCTGGCAGGCCGGTGGACTCATCCCCTTTATTGGAAGTAGTCAGTGTCTCACAACTCCCAAAACAGGCTAAGAATATGATTAATAACCAAGTTAATGCTGTTCTTAAGAGGCAAACTTGGGAAACCAATTGTTCCTAAGAAAAATCACAGTAATCTGTCACCAAGCTTGCTAATTTCTCTGCCAACAGACCTCCAGAGTTTATTTGACCAAACTGCATGTTCAGAAATAGCCCAGATGTCTGTAGCTTTTCATATATCCAGCCCATCACTGGAATGACCTTTCTAAATGAACTGGCTACTTAATTGCCTTCTCATGAGGTAGTCCCAGCCGCAGGAAGTCTGTGTAAGGAACCAAACAGACAGAACTGCTATTTTATTTTTATATTATGTACAATTTATCCCTCCACACAGTTATCCAGAAAATACTTTTTCATCAAATTCAGAAGAGGAAAAAACTATATATTACAAACAAGCACCAGCCTGTCAAATAAAACTTGAGATAACAATCTTGCTTGGTGCTTTCCCTACAGTGTTGTGTAGTTTGAACTGTCCTTGTTTCTGAAGGGCAAATGAACCCAGCAGGTGACTGAACGGCAATGGCTTCTGATTCCGAGCTCATTTTCAAAAGCATGAGCTGCCTAATGCTTGATGACTGCCATCGAGAACGTTTCCTTGTTGTCAGTACATGCCTCAAATCTGTGGAGTGAATCCTGCCCTGCCCAGGAGAACACACTTAAGCAGAGTCAGCAGCCGAGTTTCAGTCCCCAGGAGAACAGGAAGACATACCACAAAATTAATTCTCAAAGACATATTTACAGTCCTCTGTTTTCCTATTCCAGAGATAAGTTTGAGGAAGTGGTTTGAAACCAAAGATTCTTAATGAAGTGAAAGGGAGAGGCTCACTCCATAGACACTATTTCATCTCAAATATGCCCCACATGGCTGTCCTGAGGAAAGGCTTTTTTTTTTTTTTCTCAAGAAGTTATAAAAACAAAGGTGTCAAAATAACAAGAGGAAAGCAGTCCTCAAACAAATCACATCCTCTGGCATCATCTCCTTTATTGATGCTTTGGAAGTAAGGGATGGGAAGACAGCTTAGTGGGTAAGGTAGCTGCCGTGTAAGCATGAGGACCTGAGTTCAATTCCTAATACTTGCATAAAAAAAATCTAGACATGGTTGGTTGTGTATACTTGTAAGTCCAGCATTGTGCATTGGAGACATGTGGATCCCTGGAGGTTCCTGGACAAGCCAGCTAGCCAATCAGCAAGCTCCAGATCTCAATAAAAGACAAGTTTTCAAAAACTAGGTGGATAGCTCCTGAGAAAAGACACTTGAGGCTGACCTCTGACCTTCACACACACACACACACACACACACACACACACACACACACACACACACACAAACACACACACACACTGTGCACACATACTTACATGTGCACAAATAAAAATCAAAAATGTCCTGGAGGTATTCTTGGAATTCCAACTCTTCAGTGTTGTGCTTATTTTTAAAAAGTCATGAATTTGTTGGGTTTTTTTTTAATCTTCAATGCAAAATATAGAAATGATAATATGCTTCACTCAATAGCCTGCTATGGTTGCCAAGAGCCATGTATGTACTCTAAACTTTCTCTCAAAGAGAGAGAGCAGAGAGCAAAGACCAAAGCAAAAAGCAGCTCTTTGGCAAGAGAAGGGACACCTAGTCCAAAGTCTAACCTCGTGGAGGATGGGAGAGTTCGTCTCTGAGGAGGCGCTTTTGCAGAAACTAGAACATGAAGAAGCCCCCCATGCAGTAAGGTTCTCTCTCCATCCCCTGGACCTCAACCACTTTATCACTTCCCACTTTGAAGATGTGTGTCAATCAGAGTGCCTTGTGCTCCAGCCAGTGTGAAACCTGTGGGCTTTTTACAAAGGTAACAAATTACATCAATAAAGTGCAGGTGTTGCGAAGGGAAATGGGGCCATGCATCATAATGGGAGTGGCAGGAAGATAAAGATGATTAGTCTATAAAGTTGGGAGTGCTGACGTCATCTTTTGCTTCCAAATCTCCACTTGCTACCTTAAGTATAAGTTACCAGGCGGTACAGAGAATAAACACTTGAAGCCATTCTTGAGAAGCACAGACGGAGGCTGGAAGGTAATTCAGTCTGTAAAGTGCCTGCCACACAAGATTGGGGAGGTAAGTTTGGCTCCCAACACCCATGTTAAGAAGCCAGACATGGTAGCATGTCCTTTTAATGCCACCACTGGGGAGGCAGAGACAGAAGGATCCTCAGGGCTTGCTGGTCAGTCACCCTAACTGAATCAGTGAACCCCAAGTCACAGTGAGAAATCCTGTTTCAAAAACCAAAGTGGAGGACTGGAGTTAAGAACATGAACTGTTTTTACAGAGAACAGAGGACCAGGGGACCTGAGTTCAATTCCCAGCACCCACTTTTCATAGCTAACAACTGTCTGTAACTCCATCTCCAGGAGATCCAACGCCCCTGGCCTCTGTGAGCACCTGCACTCACATGCAGAAACCTCCACACAGACACTCGTGCATACACATTACTGAAAACAATTTTTAAAATCTTAAAAACAAATGAAACAAGGTAGACCGCTCCTGAGAAGTCACCCAAGGCTGATCAACGGTGTGCACAGGCACGAACACCCACGTGTATGTACACATACACGGACTCACACACACATGCATATAAGGAGAAAAACACAGAGGTGCTGTGAGGATAGAAGAGGTACAGTGTAGAGGAACACTTGGAAGAAGTTTTTGATATTTCAGTTTCTTTAAAAACGCAAAATAGCATATGGATTAGGTTCATGTGCCCACCCCAGCTCTGGTATAGTTCTTTAGGAGCTGGATTTGGAACACTTGATGCAGGTGGCTATGATTTGGTTAGGTGCAGCCGTTCTGGCACCTGTAGGTTGTCTTTGGGATTGCATGCCACATCAGTTTATTGGAACTTTTGGCTTAGGGTATAAAAGGTCTGAAGCCTCGAGAGTTGGAGTGGGTGTTGGTTGGTGGTACGTTGACTGGGTTGCTGTGGTTCAGTTAGTATGATAAAAGAACAAAAGTTGGAGAGATTCAATCTTCAGACAGCCTAAAAAGAGGCTGTGAAGATTTCTCCTTTCTTTCTGTATTAAGGCCGCTTGTAAAAGCAGTGAAGATTTCTATCTTTCCTTTCTCCTTTCCTAAACTGAGAGTAAAAGATTGTAGCGTACTGCTACAGTACAGGGAAATGGGAATGCACATTATACTGAACAGCTATTTGTATCTATTTGATACTCTAACAGTCCTGGTTGGTGGGGTGGGGGGTTCATCTACAGTTACAGAAACTCATTAGCTACACCTAGTATCAACTGGATCTCTGTAGAGTTCTGTTCACCTTATCTTACATTTACCTGGAAGCTGGACTTACTGTCTTAGAATATGGGGGCAGGGAGCAACCAAACATAGATCCAGCTCTCAAGCATATTATTCACACACAAAAACAGATGTTACAGCCAAGGCTGGTGGCTCAGTCCTGTAATCCTAGTACTTAAAATGCAGGAGGATTTCTGTGAGTTCAAGGCCAGCAGTTAAAGTGTATGTATGCATGTGTCCATGTGTACATGTATGTGTGTGTGTGTGCACGCACCCATGTGTGTGAGCATATGTGCATGTATGCAATGTATGCATGTGTGTGGTGTATGTGCATGTGTGCACATGTGCATGTGTAGTGTGTGTGCACATGTGTGTAGTGTGTGTGTGTGTGTGTGTGTGTGTGTGTGTGTGTGAAGGTTTTGTGGAAGGATAGCAAAGGGGAAGTGTGTTTCCTATGGTTTAGCTAAGTTTTAGCTAAGTTTCCATTTTTTCCCAAAATATTCTTTCTTGGTATATCAGTCTACTTATTTCTCTGAATCCTGGACTTTTTGTCCCACTGGCTAAACATGAAGACTTTGGCCTGGGTGACTGCTATTGAGAAGTTCAGATCCTGTGTAATGAAGTAACCATTTTTCCTGGAAAACAGAGAAATAACTGTATTTTCTTTTTAGTATTAAGAACCTGGAAGGAGTGGCGTAGGATATGGCTCAATGGGTAAAGAGTTCTTGCCACCATACTAAGAGTTGGTGTTATATGAGTTCATCTGCCACATGATGGAAGGAGAAAGCTGGCTCTCAGAGGTCATTCTCTGACCTCCATGTGTGCATCATGGCGTGCAGATACTCCACAGATAAAAGAATAGTTTGGGTGTTTTTTTGATTTTTTTAATATATGCAAGTATCTACCATCACTATTCCAGATACTTGCATATATTAAAAATAGTGATGGTCAGCCTTAAAAAATGGACTAGATTCAAAAGCAGAAATTCACCAGAAGCCTGAGAAGACGCCCCACTCCCCACCACTCCCTCTCTGTCTCTCTTTCCCCTCCTAGTCTTCCTTGTTCAAAAGAGGGGACGGCTTCCAGAGAGGAGGATCTTTGCTTCACGGGTTTCCAAGCCGATTCCATATCACTGTTGTAGGTTCCTGAACCTTGTTTGCAAAAATTATGATTTCAGACATCTGGTTGAAAAATCTACCTTTAAATGTTCCCTATGTGGCTGAAAAAAGGGCAAAGAGCACCTTTCCCAAAAATGCAGCCACAGAAATAAGATAGAAATGGATTTCTGTCTCATTTCCACCCTGACACTAGAGCTCCAGATTGGCATGGCCGCTGGAGGCCACCGGTCATTACAGAGCCTACTTTTCTTGTCTCACTCAACATAAACCGAGAAGCATTTGCAAAAAACATTCTAGGGTCTTGCCCAGCAGCTTCTTCTCAAGGGGGAGGAAGGAGTTGCCTGCACTTCCAACCTCCCACACCCATTCTTTCCCTAAGGATTGTGGGGATCTTTCATTTGGAAAACAGCCTGTGGTTGTATATCTGTGTGTGCGGGAAGGGACAGGGAGGGAGGAAGACCACTTGTTAGAAGCCAAGCTCTTCCCATGCCAGTCCGGAGTTAGTAACCCACAGGCCGGTTTGTGTGACTTCTATGCCAACACAATATTGTGTCCAGAAAAAAAAAAAAAAAAAAAGATTGTAGGAGCTGTAGGCCAATAGATGAATTGTTCTCTGGCCTCCACATGCATGTACACCTGCACACATGTGTGCCTCTACACACGTAAAGCACATGCACATACATACACACAAATATAAGCATACACAAAAATAAAGGTGTTGTACAGACCTGCAATCCCAGCATAAATAAAAGACACTGTGTTCTTTTGTGTACACAGAAGTTGAAACTAATTTGGCATAGGAGGCTCACGTTGAGTTTCTTCCCAGTGGTAGTGACAGATCTGTGCTTGTCCGTTCGCAATCTCTGGTTCTGTGTGTGCGTGATCAATGGCACCCATTTGGGAGATGACAGTTCAGAGTCAACCTGTGGTCACGGAACTGAACAATGTCAACTGGCCGGTGTGGGGATTGAATTAATGATGTGGAACCGATATACACTGGATTCAGAAGACGAGCTCAAATAACTGGACAGGAGCCGTCATGATAAAGATGTGACTAAGCTGATAAGACTCATGGAAGAGCGATCTTTCTTTGTTCCTCTCATAAGTTCGTTCATTAAAAGCTTGCAAATAAAACTGGCCAACCTGAAAGCCAGTGCCCTCATGCTATAAACCAAACTGAGATGAATTCCAGCACGCACTTCCATTCTGGATTCCAGTCAGAACCACCAGACAAGGCACAATACATTGTCTCCTCCTGTAGTATTGGTGTGTGTCCTTCAAAAGAGCAGTAATGTTTCGGGTAGGAGTAAAATAACCATATTTAGATAATCTACCATTTCACATTTAACAAACAGCAGATGCCTTCTCCCCTGTAACTAAACGAGACTCTTCCATGACACGGAGGAACTGACAGGAAAAGCTTCCTTTTCCTACAGGATATAAACAGGCCATTTAGAACTTGTAAGATTAATTGTTTTTCATCTTACCATATCTACTCAGGGTGATTCAAACAAAGAATTTCTGTTGTTAGAAACACACGCCAGAAGTGTCTGTGACCCTAGCTACTCCCTTGCCCGGGTCCGAATTCAGTTTCAAATGTTGAGATTAAACCATGAAGTTAGGTGGATCAGAAATTTTTCCACCTTATGAAATAAGCCACAGAGCAGCAATTTAGTTCCCTGAAGCAGTAACTAAAGCCCTTCAGTTACCCGTGGCCCTTCTAAGTCTATTTGATGGCTAAGCTGAGGAACTAATGGATGAATCTTGGCAATAGAAAAAGGGCCCCACGGCCTTGATGTGTGGCTGGGAAGCAACAGTCATGCTCAGTGCTGCTGTGTGCAGGACAGACCATCGGAGACCAGCAACAATTACAGAAGAGTATTTATAAATATGCAAAGTATCTTCCGTGAAAGTGAGGATTTTTACTCTAGGAAAGAAAAATGTGTGTGTGTGTGTGTGTGTGTGTGTGTGTGTGTGTGTGTGTGTGTGTGTGTACACATAAATATTTTTTAATAAAAAATGATTCCTTAATGGCTAAAGGAATTATAAAATAGAAAGGTTGAGGTTTAGAGTGCTTGGTTCTTTCAGTTCCTCCGTGTCATGGAGGAGTCTTGTCCAGTTACAGGGGAAAGTCATCTGCTGTTTGTTAAATGTGAAATTGTAGATTATCTAAATATGGTCATTTTACTCCTGCCCCAAACATTACTGCTCTTTTGAAGGACACACTTGTTACTCTTGCAGAGAACCTAAATTTGGTTGCCAATCCACCTCAGGTTGCTGACAACCACTTATAACTCCAGCTCCAGAGGATGCCAAACCCTCTTCTGGCCTCTGCAGGCATCCACTCACAGGTGGCATCCCCACGCACAGACACGCAGACACACATAGATAGGCAGGCAGGCAGGCAGACAGACAGATAAAAATAAAATAATAAAATGATACTTGAAGTGGCTTCAGTCCTCTGAAAGTAAGGTAGACTTATTTAGTGACCGTCAGATGATTCAACCTAGAATATATCTGTGCGTACATAGAATAAGGATTGTGATGCCATGGAGTGGAATGTTTCTTGTATGTCTCTTAGGTTCATTTATTCTGTGTTGTTCAGTCCTAAGTCTTCCCTATTGATTTTCTGTCTGGATGATCTGTCTATTATATAAAGTAGGGTATTGATGTCTCCTATTATTGTGCTGTCAGTAACTTCCCCTTGTCAGTGTTTGCTTCACACATGTAGCCAGTCTGATATTTGACGCATATATATTTATAATAATTACAACTTCCTGTTCAACTGAACTTTCAGCATTATATCATATGTCCTTTGGCATTTGTAACAATTTCTGGCTGTAATTTATCTAAGAGTGTCTCCAGCTCTACCTTCTGTCACGTAGAATATATTTTCCACCTGTATCAGCTACTCTTCTGTTGCTGTGATAAAATATCATGACAAAACCAACTTAAGGAACAGAGAGTTTGTTTGGCTTATGGTTCCAGAGGGATAGAGTCCATCAGGACACAGGGGCAGGAGCAGGGAAGCAGAAAGTTCGCATTTCATCTGTACACAGGAAGCAGAGAGAGAGAAAGAACAGGAAGGGAGGCCAGGCTATAACCCCTCAAAGCCTACTCCCACTGATGTACTGCCTCCAGCAAGACTAACCTCCAAAAAATTCTATAATCTCCCCAAACAGCACCAACTGGGGACCAGGTATTCCAATATATGAGCCTCTAGGGGACATTTCTCATTCAAGCCATAACAGCAGCCCTCTATCTTCATCCAGTGAACATTCTGAAGGCTAAGATTAGCCCTATTTTGCTTGCAGTTTGGTTTTCATCCACTCTCTCATTCTATAGCTTCTGATAGGAATGTTTGGTCCACATAAATCTACCATAACGATAATAGGTAAGAAATATTACCATTTTGTTGTTTCCTGCTTCATAGTTCTTTCATCTTCTTGTTAGCTTTCTATGATATCTTACAGTGGTAGAGTTTGATCTTTTCTGTTTATCTTTTGTTTACCTACTGTTCTTTTCTGTGATTACCGTGGACTCTAATTGAACATTTACTGTTACCAAAGTCTGTTAAACAGATAACAAACCAACTACAACTTTACACTTTAATCTCCCAGACTCATATTCTTCATGTAATTAAGGTCAGATTCCACTTGTTTCTATATTGTATTTCCATTAACAAATTACTATTGCTGTGTGGTGACCATGTTTGTTCTTTCATTAATATACCACCACGCGGTGGGACTTAAGGGCTGCCATTACAGCATCATTGTATCTGTGCTTACCCTCATCTTTACCTGTAGTGATGGGATTTATGCTTACTTATGCTGTTTTTCTTCCTAAGTAGCTTTTAATTTCAACCTGAAAACTCCCTTTAGCTCTTCTACTAAGACAGAATGGGGACGAGCTTCACCATTTGTATTTCTGGAAAAGTTATTATCTGGTCTTCACTTTTTTAAATTATTTATTTTTATGCATATGAGTGTTTATCTGCGTATTTGTCTGTATTCCACACTCACGCATGACATCTGCAGAGACCAGACGAGAGCATCAGATACCATGGAACTGAAGCTGCAGACAGTTGTGAGGTAGTGGATACTGGAAACAAACTCTAAGTCTTCTGCAAGAGCTGCAAATGCACTCAACTCTGGGCCATCTCTCTCACCCAGAGTCCCATTTCATATGTTCATAGGCCTTTTGGATTTGTGTTTCAGGGTCAGAGAGTCAAACTCAGATCCCTGAACATGGTAGGCAGGCTCTCGACTGCTTACTTAATCCCAATACTGGATATCCATTTCCGAAAGTCTTGTTCAAATATTGGCTATTCTCTAGAACTTTTTTGTCTTTTTCACACTATATCACTTTACTATAGTGGAGATAGCAGACATTTAATTAGATGGCCATAGAGCAAATGCCCTGTCCATTCTGTACCTTGCCTTTTCACTGACTAGATGGATCCAGTGAAGAACAGTCCATCTCAGTATTAGCATAGTTAATTTATCACTTTTTTCTCTTCGTAGCTAGTTCCCAATTCCAGCTACAGAAGACTCCTTGTCATTCTATATTCTAGACTCTTCTCACTCCTTTACATCCTACCTGCATACACAAACTTAAGTAGTCCACTCTCTTCCTTTGTGGATCTTTGTTAAATTGTGCCCTTATGTAGCCAGTAAGACAGTTCAATGAGTAAAGGCACTTGCCACCATTCTGAGTCTAATCCTCAGAATCCACGTGGTGGGAAGAGAGAATGGACTCCTGAAGATTGCTATCTAATCTCCCTACACACACTATGGCATGAATGTCCTCTCTCTCTCTCTCTCTCTCTCTCTCTCTCTCTCTCTCTCACACACACACACACACACACACACACGCACACGCACACACATACACACACACTCGCGTGCGCATCATACATGCAACAATAATAAATTGAATTAAATGATAGTTAATAAAGATTATTAAAATAAACATAATGGTCTTTATGTAAAACATCTCCCTCACCTTACCACCTTGCCCCTAAGCTTTTCTTCAGAAATGCTCTTTATTGAATTCTGTTTTCATATCTTGTACTGAGTTCCTTGTTTCATTCATCTCTTTGATTTTGTTTTCCTGGATTATGTTCTTGTCTTCTGATTTTTTAATTCTTTGCCTGGAAGCTCCCCCAGGTTGTTTGCTTCAGGGACCATTATTATGGGATAAGTGATTTGTGGATGAAGTATGTTGGTTTTATGCCATTATTGCCTCTGTCCTGGGACTTGCACATCTGGAGTAGTTTATTGGTTGTATTTTTTCTTTCTTTTTTTTCTTTCTCCCTTTGAATCTTTGTTGAGGTTGCCAGTCTTCTTTCAGTGATGGTTGGCTGCTGGGGCAGGAGAACCATGTTTCTTTAAGAGTGTACTCCATACCCGTGTGCGTGCAGACAACACTAACTGGACTCCAGTGAGTTAAAAGTATTTAATCTGTATGAAATAGATTTTTAAAAGTACATGAAGTTGGAAAGGAGGTGTGACAGATGGTTCTGGGAGGAGTTAGAGGGAGAAGTTAGGGGTGGATATAATCAAAACATTTTGTATACAGGGATGAAATTTTCAAAGAATAAACTAATTTTTAAAAAAGAAGAAAGGAAGTCTTGCCTGTTTAGTTAAACTAAGTCTCTCTTTTATTATCTACTCACCAGCCCATAATTTTTTTTATACCCTAGCTACAAAGCTTGACACACAGACGATTTCTCTTTCTGTGTTTTCTGAATTGTGCTTGGCGTTGCCTTATAAATAAAGCACACTGGGCTATTTTGGTTTGATGTGTGCTTGCACTGTAGTTTGCTTTTATTCCTGTAGCACGTGAACATTTACAGTAAGAAAGAAATTTTAAACGGAATATAAGGGAACGTGATTGTTAAAGTTCATGATAAAAATAAATGGATTTCTTCCTAGAGAACAAATGACAGCACTACTGTGGAAAAGTATCAGTCTGACCCGTTTCAAGCTGCTTTCGAAATTATTGGATTTCAGTTGACACTGGTATGATGTCTAAAGGATCATTTAGGATGATGGTATAGGATTCCCTTAAGAGTATACTAAGTGAAGACAAAGGTTGGTAAATAGCTAAAAACAATAAATACCAACTGAATACTACAAAACACCAAGAACTTCTAGCAAGTCTATGTACATATATCTATATGTGTGTGTTTGTGTGTGTGTACGCTACCATTGTCAATCAATACCCTAAAGACGTATAATATCAAAACAAAATGCAGCCACAAGTAAGAGGTCTACTTGAGAAAGACTTATTTTATTTTTATTTTTTAACTTATTTATTTTGTGTGTATGTGCACACACACATGTGTGTGTGTATTCACGTGTGTGTGTGCCATGTGTGTGCAGGTACCTGTGGAAGCTGGAAGAGGGCATTGAAGGCCCTGGAGCTGGAATCACAGGTGGTTCTGAGCCGCCTCATATAGGTGTTGGGAACCAAACCCATAGGTCATCTGTAAGAGCAGCAAGTGTTCTTTCCCACTGAGCCATCTCCTCAGCTCCCTAAGTTCTTTTTTTTTAATTTCAGAATAACATTTGTCGTGTGTGCACACATGCGTTAATGTATGTACATGCAAGCTACAGCATATATGGGGAGATCAGAGGGCAATTTGCCTAAGTTGGCTCTCTCTTTCTACTACATGGGTCCCAGGGATCAAACTCAGGTTGTTGTCAGGTTTGGTAACAAACACCTTCTAACAGCTAAGTTCTTAAGAAATCCATTGATATAGGATTCCCTTAAAGAGTATACTAAGTGGAGACAAAGGTTGGTAAAGAGCTAAAAATAATAAATACCAGCCGAATACTACAAAACACCAAAAATGTCTAGCATGTCTATGTACATATATTTATATATATATATGTGTGTGTGTGTGTGTGTGTGTGTAAATATACATATGTATATATGTGCACAAATACACACATTCACTGTGTGTGCATATGCCACATGATTTTATACATACAATGGCTTCTCCAGTGCTCTAAGGGACAATTACTTTCTTATGCATCTACGTTCACTAATCACCACTTCAAACAGATCACTCTACAAAATAAAGTTCTGTAAATATTGACTCTAAATAGCTAAGTTAGACAGGATACATGCATTCTCAAAAAGGATTCTCTATTGCATAACTGCATTTCTTTCATACACCACCGATTTCATTTTATTCCTACTGCAGTTGGGATTACAAAACCCCGGCCCAGAACACGAAGCTCTGGCCACAACAGAGCCTTTAAAATGTTAGAAATGTGCAATAAGTGAGGTGCTTTTAGTTTGGATCCATGGACTCACTGTTTCACACCCTCCCACATTCTAATGACTGTCAACATTAGTGGTTAGTCATTGCCTAACAAAAAGAAGAAAGAATGACATAAACAAAGCCGCTACCCTATGGAAATTCTAGAATCAACAGAAGGAAGCTGATGACTATATTAATGACCCTTTAATCGTTCAGGAAAAACACATCTCATTCGGTCTAACCTGTTACTCTTGTGACCTTCATAGAGATACTGTAAACTGATAATTGCCAGTGAAGATCGAGACAGAAGGATCTTCTAAATAAGACACATGAGCGCAGTAAAGCATGCATCAGGTTCAGTTCAGAACAGAGGGAAGACGGGAGTTACCCTCACCCGCATTTGTTTCTACATGCTGCCAGTACTGAAAGACTTTGATGTGTTCTTTCAGGATGCACTAAGTGGACAGAAATGGACCACTTAATATTCCGAGATAAAAGAAGCGCTGGAAGATAATCCAAGGACAAAGTGCTATTTTGGAAAGGGAACAGAATTTGGTAATAAAAATTTATCCTGAGCTTTATAACCATGTGGCACGTCTCCTTAACCAGCTACAAAATGGCTGTTGGGATCCATACCAGGCTCTATAAATGAAGAAGACATGATTTGTCTAATACTTTTTATCTTACTTCTTTTATTTTGAGTTTTTAAATCTTTCAAGTGGATTTGAAACACAAGCAAATCCACTCAAATACTCCTATAATGAATTTTGTTTCTCAACGTGTGATGTAAGATCCATGAGTCACAGTCACAAACTCACATAAGTGACCCAGCTTCGTTCCTACCACAAGAACAGGCCATTCATTCTTTGTCCTCAAAAGCTAAACATCACTCCAGCTGAACTTTTTTCACAGGGTGATATCTCACTTTGACAAGCTTAGCATATGTTGTTTGTTTCGTCACCATAAAGATTCTGTCTGAGCATCCAAATGCTGATCTTCTTCTCTGGCATTCTGTGAGTGTTCATCCCTCTTCATAGTATGGGAAATTTCTATGGTGCCAATTAGAAGAACAAACTGCAAAATGATAATAGCTCTCTCACACCAGAAATCACACAAGAATTAGTTTCTTCCTGCTATTAACCAATTACAAAGTGATTTTGTGAATCAAATTTCCTTCTCAGATTGCAAATAATCATCAAGCTGAACCATATCAAATTTCCAAAATTCAATTATTGGGCTTCTGAAAATGACAATTTCACATCTTTGTATCTAATGTAACAAGTCAGATAGGGCAACCAGTTAGATTCTAAGGAAATGATTCAGACCTGTCTGGAGTTTTCTAGCTATTTCAGATCTCAAGGCTGCACAATGAGAAGGGTTTGAAATGAACTGAAAAGCATTTCTTGAGGATATTGATTTATGAAATGATGTCACCTTCAGTGTCCTGTCTTCATGGTATAGCTCTCAAAGTCCTCTGTTGATCTCTTCTCTGAAGCATCCAGGTATACTTTTCAAAAGACTAAACATGTCTCCCATGCAAATACCCATGAACACATGTCAGAAATGTATTGCCTTGTCAGTGTGGGAGATCAAAAGATTATAAAGATGATTCTGAGGCCATTCTGAGGCCATTACCTTTATGAAGCATTTGGGTGGCTGAAACTATAAGAATGAAAACAAGATTGCCAGATCAGATACAAATTTGATTGCTGTCCTGCAGGGCAATAAAACTGTAAACATTGGTCTTATCTTCTTTTTATCTTTTATCTCCTCCGTCTGAGCAGAAACCTTCAAGTTACTGTGTGTCTGGGCTTTTAGAAAATAGTCAGTCAGATGCAGACACACTGCCCTAAATAGTTAAAATATACTTGGTTTAGTGACTCATATTGCCTTGGTGTGACAATGAACATGCCATCAGCTCTCCCCCAACCCTGCTCATTTCAAAGTTTTGAATAATATTTCTTAACGATGCTATCAAAGGGAAAGCATTATTGTAGAACTTGGAAATGCTGTCTTAAATGAACCACTCCTGATGATTGTTGTTTAATCTCCAATCTCTTCTTTCCAAATTTTTGACCAGCATATAACTTTATAAAAAGTTACCTCTCCAGATTTAATGGTTGAATACCTTCTTGTTCTTCTGAATGATCTAGAGAATCTTATCTGGTCATTTCCTAAACTGGCTTCTTGGAATTTGAGCCCATATTCATTGCTTTTCTAATCCAAACACAAAAACCCTAAGAATTATGTGAATTGTTCCATGTATATGCCCAGTATTTTTAACACCATTAAATCTACAAACAAAACCTCCAAAGGGCAGAAGGAGTTCTGAAAATATGCCAGTCGCTTTACAATAAGTGACTTTTTTCCAGTGCTGATGCCAGGACCCCAAGCATGCCAGGCAAACACTCTGCCACTGAGCCATGCTCCCAGCCCCTTCCCTGTCTATTTATAGAGCAGCTTACAATGACCTAAATGATGGAAACCTTTTCATCATAGTCTTCATGCAAAGAAAATATGGTTAATCTGCTTATTCTAATGAAAATATAATCACAAAATATAATCAGGCATGGTGGCTCATGACCATAATCCAAACTCTGCAGAGGTTAAGGCAAGACAATTGCCATGAGTTCGAGGCCAGCCTGGGCCACATAGTGAGAACAAATCTAAGAAGGAGGGGAGAGGGCAAGAAAATAGAACCACACTGACTCACAGGTTAGATATCCTTTATAAGTTTGTAATGTTTAATGTAAAAATTTATGGTTCTGTCTCAAGTTGATCTTTGAGTCCTCATCTACAGTCAATGAGACCCTTCAGCACATTCTCCAGAATATGTTCATTGTGAAATCTAGTAGGAGATGTTTGTTTTAATCCACTAAGTGTATGAGCTATATAGCATACATATAATATATATTTGACTCTGTAGCACTTATTGGTAACCATTTTTGTGAACAAGGTCCTCGCATCTTCTTGTCACAACAGAAAAACCTTTCTTGAGGATGCTGATAATGAAATGAATGGAATGATGTCACCTTCTGTGAACTTTGCCTTCTGTCCTGTCTGCACAATGATTGTATCAACTATATAACATATAGTTCGGAAAGGGAAACGTGAGGACCTTGTTCAAAGACAGGTACCATCAGCCAGTCTTTGATTTGTTTCAAGTAGGAAGCTGTAGAGAAAACGTCTGCCTCTTTTGAAAGAAAATATTTTAGCAAACAAAATATGACATGTGCAATTAAATTGAAAGCTGAAGATTCTTTTTGACGGGGCTCCTTAGTCTGGCCCATCAGGGAAATTGAATAGGTATTATGTATCTAGACTTCATCAAGGCTAAGTGGCCCCCCAAAAAAATTTAATACCCACAAGAAGATGACAGAGGCTACACAATGAGAAGGGTTTGAAATGAATCGGAAAGCATTTCTTGAGAATGCTGATTAATGAAATGATGTCACCTCCTGTGGACTTTGCCTTCTGTCCTGTCTTCATGGTGCTTGTATCTGTGATTTGAATGGGGACAAGAAATTGATGTGTATCACATTCTCAGGTAGGGCAAAGCTTGTGAGGATAAGGACCATGGTGGATGAAGAGGATGGAGAGTCAAGAGGATCCTGACAGGCCTGTGAGACTGCCAGACCTGACTAGATGAAATGTAACAGGAATGAATGTCTGTCAGTATGACAACAACAGCAAAAGAAACAGGAAAAAAAAATCCGCTATCCAAATGCATGCTGAGGCATGACAGCACGCGGCAGCAGAAGGGGTAAGGGCTGAGGAGGCTCAGCTTCAGTGAGCGCGAGTTTTCCAGTCCAAAGAACGGAAACTACTGTCCTTGGTCTGACTCCAACTAACTAGGCTTTAATCCTAATGTCACCAAACACCTTTCAGATGAAACGACAGTGATAAATAAAATCCTCCACAACGCACCTATGTGCTGCCTTTCTTAAAAGATGTATTTTACTATTTTTAAATTACGAGTATAGATGGTGTGCGCATGAGTGCAATGCTCCTGAAGGTCAGAAGGGGGCGTAGGGTTCCCCTGAGCTGGAGTAACAAGGGTGTTAGGAACCCAACTCTGATCCCCCATAAGATCAGTACACGCTCTTAACTGATGAATCATCTCTCCAGACCCATGCTTTCTTATTTTAGGATTTATGTATTATTTTATAAGTCTGAGTGTTTTGCCTGAGAGAGTGTAAGTACACCACGTGAGTGCAGTACCCAAAGAGGCCTGAAGAGGGAGTCTGATTCCCTAAAGCTGGAGTGATAGGTGATGGAGCGCTACTGGGTGAGGTCTCTTAACCGCAGAGCTGTACCTCCAGTCTCCTCCCACACTACTTTTTTAA
Organism: Cricetomys ansorgei; assembly: GCA_026225945.1. NCBI lineage: Eukaryota > Metazoa > Chordata > Mammalia > Rodentia > Nesomyidae > Cricetomys > Cricetomys ansorgei. The sequence continues at coordinate 7,382,810 of JAMJFZ010002307.1, read as the reverse complement.
TACAATCATGGAATTACAGTTCTTGGATTTCGAACATGCACTGAGCCTTTCCCTGAATACAACAAAGCATCTTTTCCCCTGTCTTCTCCTGGGAGACAGTAAAGAAAGGGGGGGGGGGGTTGCAGGAAGAAGCTCATGTGCAGCCCTGTTTGAGTAGTAACCCTGGGAGGCCTGCTTTTTTTTGAGGGGAAGTGAGGGGAGTGGATCTAAGGGAGGGGGGTGGGGGGCAGATGAGGGGAGATGGGAGGACTGGAGGGAGAGGAAGATGGGTTTGGGATGTATTATACAAAAGAAAAACAATGAATTTTTTAAAAAAAGGATTGGTAGAAAGTAAAATACATTAAGCAATTTGGTTGTCTAGACAAATAAGGTACCCTATGTAAATAAATCCATTTAATTCTCAGAGAAAATGTAGGAAAGGAAATTTCCTTCACATCTGACACAAGGAAACTGAGACTGAGGGTGAATAATTTCTCCAAAGTCAAAACACCATAAATAGGGGCTGGAGAGACAGCTCGGCAGTTAAAAATGTATACTGCTCTTGCAGAAGACTCGTGTTTTGTTCCCAGCATCCACACTGGGCAGCTCACAACCACCTGTAACTCCACTTCCAGGGGATCTTTTCCCACGCCCTCTTTTGGACTCCACAGATACCTGCACTCAAGTGCACAGACACACACATAATGTTAAAATGAGTCTTTTAGCCCAACAGTGGTGGAGCACATCTTTAATTCCAGCACTCAGGAGGCAGAGGCAGGGGAATCTCTGTGAGTTCAAAGACAGTCTGGTCTACAGATTGAGTTCCAGGACAGCCAGAGTTACAACAGAGAAACCTTGTCATAAAAAAAAAAAAAAAGTCTTTTAAATACTATAACAAATAAGAAAACCAGAATGTGTGTCTGCAATGTATCTGTACTTTCAAACCCAAGGTCCTCCCCACCTCCCATTCATGCTAAACACAGTCCTTTATGGCCACCTCAATGACAAGCACCCTTAGTGTCTCCCATCCTATATGCATGGCCATATATTCACCTTGAAATATTACTCTATTACCACATTTGTACTGATACTATGGAGGTTTAGTTTAACCTGTGAAAATGTATTTTGATAGATTAAACTATGCCTATGACTCAATTTGCCTACATGAAGCAGTTCAGCCAGCATAACAACATCTAGATAAGCATCCATTCCTTTAACAGTAACCCTTCCCATCACCAGTTCCTGAAAAGCTTTATTTCGAGGCCATTTCTTTTTATTTTCCACTGACTGCACACAAGCAAGTCACAAAGAGAGATGGCAGCAGCCGCAGCAGAAAGACTTCTATAAACCAAAAAGGCTGGGGGAGGGGAGGCTCAAGTCGAAGCGTCAGCCTACCGTATACAAAACTGCATGTGCTGTGGACTCACAGGTACCACCACTGAAACAGCTGAGAAAGAACCCAGTAAGCAAGGTATGGCTGCAGAGAGAGCATTGCATGCTGCTCGACATCTACCCAAGTCACGTCTGCTGCCTGCCAGCACACAAGGCAAGCGTCCCATTTCCTATGAAATTCTGCCTGACTACACTCCTGTCCCAGGTCAGACTGAGCCACTGCTTCCCTAGCTACAGGTCCCCTTGTGCCTCTTACACAGCACATGGTGCACTACAATGCAAATGTTTGCTGATGGAGCCAGATGTTGTGCATCTCAGTGGAGGTACCACTACAGTGATCTTTTGTCCCAAGGGACACACCAGATCACTTGTGAAATTTTTCAGTGAGTTAACTAAAAACAATACTTGAACCTCTACATCCTACTGACAACACAGAAAGAATAAATATAGACCCAGAGGAGGGCTTTTATGAGTGGCTTTCTTTGCAAGACTGTATTTAAAGTCTATATTAGGTACTTATCGGCAAAATAAGGGAGAGAAACTTTATTGTGGCTTACAGTGTAAAGGGACGCGGTCCATAGTGAAAGGGAAGGCACAGCAGCAGTGTGAGGTTGCTAGTCACATTGCACCTGTAGTCAGGGAGCATAAAACAGACCGGAAGTGAGGATGAGCTATGAACCCTCAAGGCCCACCCCCAATGACTCACTTCCTCCAGCCAGCCTCCACCTCCCAAAACTTCCATAACAGCACTGCCAGCTGGGGACCAGGTGTTCAAACAAATGAGCTTCTGGTGGAAATTTCATAGGCAAGCCACAATACAGTTCCATCTTCCAGCAGTGGGAAGCTCTTGGGCCTAATGAGGAAGCATCGGTGAGTCATTTCTTGAAGTTAAGCATGTCAACCCTGAAGTTAGGAACACAGTGGGTTGGTGTATGATGCCTATATAAAAAAAAAAATCTTCCATCAAGAGAAATGAGATAAAACGACAATCTCAAGCTCAGCACTGTTGCTGCTGTATCAGGAATGTTTTGCAATCCCAGACTTTGTAGGATAAGGATATTTTTCCAGCCATTATATTCTCACTTCAAAACCTACCTTTTAGAAAATGTTCTAATTAATTAAGTTGTTTAGTGTGTGTGTGTTTGTGTGTGTGTGTGTGTGTGTGTGTGTGTGTGTGTGTGTGTGTGTGTGGGTGGGGGGGGGGTTAGATTCACCATTTGAGTGCAATGCCCACAGAGGCCAGAAGAGGGCACCATATCATCTGGAACTGGAGTTACAGGAAGCTGTGAGCTTCCCAAAGTGAGCGGTGGGAACTGAACCCTGATCTTCTGCAAGAGTGTTGTGGGATTCTGAGCAAAGAGATGGGACACTGAGGCCTCCCCAGGAAAACAACTTTAATGTTCATGCACACACTTGATTGAACTATTTTTCTAGGAAAAAAAAAAAAAAACAAACTGAGCCCTGAGTATAGTGAGATAGAGCTGTTGATACAGTTTTTGCTTTGCTGTCTCCCATATTTAGAAACTTATCATTTTGTCAGTTATTTTAAAACTTTAATGTAGGATTCTGATGATGGCCTTGGTGTAGGGGACCATTCTGGGGATGGTAAAGTCTCAAGTAAGCATTTTGGCAGAAATTATAACACATAATGGCCTCGTTTTCCTTCCTTCAAAGACCCTTGGAAAGCTAACAAGTAAGAGAGGGTGTGATGAAGTCTGTGAACACTCACGGACATCACGCGGCCCATATGGCTGTTTTCTGTCTTTCTTCTCCTTGATTCTCAGGGCCCCTACGGCAAGAGCAGCATGCCCTTTTAAACATAGAACATCTCTCCAGCTCAAAAATGTTCTTCTTAAATTTCAAATGACCACCTCCACACTGAGAAATTCAAGAGTCTCTTCCAAATCCTTGTGGTAACTCAATATCTCTAAATGATTTAGCATTTATTTCTCATTCAAACTTCAACCTTCCCTGGTCTCTGTCTCATTCAATATCATTCGGTAAAATGCTACATAACATCATTCAGTGAGAGTTGTGTGCAAAGCATGAGTTTTGAAGTTGAGCAGATATAAATTTGATTTAATGCAATCAATAAGTGCTTATTGGATGCACAGTATCTACCCTAGACTAACCTAGATTCTGAACATCAAGAGTAAACTAAGTAGACACAGAACAAAGTCACACATAAAATCAAATGCCCTCACTGTCTCTGTATTTTTCCCAATGACATCAATTTCTAGCTGTATTAAAATGGGAACATCAATTGTTAAATTATCTGAGCATAAGCTATCTCATCCACAAGAGAAAAATACTTTTATTCGTCTTTTATGCATGGAAAATGAAGCAAATTGTGTGTACTGTCTATCAATTTCTTGCTCACGTTCTCTCTCTTTCTCTCTCTCCCTCTCTCTCCTCTCTCTCTCTCTCTCTCTCTCTCTGTCTCCTCCCCCTCTCTTTCTCTGAGACAGGGTCTCCCCATGTACTCCCAAGAGTGATAAGCAGAGACTGTATGCTGCTATTCGCCTGTAAACTCAGCACTTGGGAGGCAGAGGCAGGTGAACCTCTGTGAGTTCTAGGCCAGCCTGATCTACATGGTGAGTTCCAGGACAGCCAGGGTTACACAAAGTGATTCCATCAAGCCCTCTGTTTCCTCATTCACTCTTCGCAGTGTCACCCATGCCCTGTTTGTTCCTATATCCCCTACGGCTTCTGCTGCACACATTTTTTAATGATCTCAATCCTACTCCAGCAAACTACTGTGAGATGCCTGCATTCCCCAAAGATTGCCCAGCTCTGTCTTTCCTCATTCTTCTCTTTCTGCCCTTTGGAGTGTGTTCCTTTCCTTGGCTTAGCTACCACCACCATGCAATTGCTGCTCTGAGCTAAGTCTTCCACTGTGATTCCTCTTTAGTTCTTGTCCTGTATTCCCATCCTGCCTGTGTCTGTGTGACTAAAAATAAACTCAGCACACTCAACTGCCTTCTAGTCTAGCATTCATTCCATTCTTGCCAGTTAAATATATTAAACATGTGTTTATTATATGAGACTTTCCTGGAGACAGGTACTCTTCATACCATAAGGTCAAAAAGATCACACAAACTCTTTAAGACAGGGAAGGTATCCTTCACTGGCTAGAACTATTTACTCTTCAAAACCAAGGAACTGATAAAACTTGATGATTAAATTAAATACTTAGTCAGCAGTCCTATTTAGTTAGATGAACTCTATTAGATTAATAAATTAATTTATTTAAATAAATAGGAAGAGAAAGTCTTGAAGAGTAACTCATGCAAAGGATGATAAATAACACAGAAGCCTGGCGTGAACCTAAAGTGAGAGATGGGAGGTAAATCTGAAAAGACAGCTGGAGATTCCAGATGCTATTGCAAAGAAAACATATCCAAGCACAGAGTTGAATGCAGATGCTTTTCAGTATAGCTCCCCAAATGATAAGAGGCAAATATCTACCAACTAACTAGTTAGGGTTAAACAAGCTTTAGTACAATCACGGCCTGGAATACAATTCAACAAGACTCCAGGTCTAGTAGATTCATGCCAGCCAAATGGAAAATTCTAGCTATTGGTGAGAGGTGGAAGATAGCAACTAAAACAAGAGGCAAAGTTGTGTAGCAGTAAGCTACAGTCTCTTACCCTCAATTTAGGGAAAGAGAAAGGAAGGACAGAAGAAAGTTTCACCACTTCTGCAAGCAGTCTTGATATAGAATAAGAGAAAGGTAAAAATCTTCACAGCCTCTTTTAGGCTGCCCTAAGCTTGAAGACTGGCTGACAGTGAGTCAGACTATTGTCTCCGTTCACAGTCTATAAACTGAATCCCTCCAACCGTTGTTCTTTTAAGAATTAACACACTAATGACGATTGCAACCCCACCAATGAACCACAACCAACACCCACCGACTTTTGAGGGGGAGACCTCAGACCTTTTATACAGACCTTTTATACCCTAAGCCAAAAGTTCCCATAGATCCATGTGGCACGCAATCCCAAAAACAAACTACACGTGCCAGAACAATTGCACCTAACCTCATTATAGCCACCTGCATCAAGCATTCCAAATCCAACTCACAAACAGCTACCACAGCTGGGGTGGGAACACAAACCTAATCCAAACGCCATTTTGCATTTTAAAGAAACCAAAATAACAAAAACTTCTTCCAAGTGTTCCACTGCAAAGTTGGATATCAGTGATTTCTAAATACTTGCATATTTCTGTCTATTTATTTGTTTGTTTTGATTTGGGGGGTGTTTGTTGTTGTTGTTTTGAGTGTTTTGTGTTTGTTTGTTTGTTTGATTGATTTTTTTGAGAAAGGATTTCTCTGTTGTAATTCTGGCTGTTCTGGAACTCATAGAGATCTGCCTGCCCAGCCTCCTAAATGCTCAGACTAAAGCCATGCGCCACCACCGCCCAGCAGTTGCATATTTCTTACATTTGTTTTTGTGGAATCGGATGATACTTAGTGGTGATATAGGAAAACAGATACATTTTGATCGCCCACAACTAAACAGCACAACAGAAAATAAGGAACGTCAGCTGAGCGTGGCGGGAGCAGGCCTACAATCCCAGCACCTGGGAGGCTGGGCCAGCGGGTCAGGAGCTCAAGCCCAGCCCAGGTATGGAGCTTAGGTCCACTGGACTAAACCAAACCAAACCAGCAAGAGTGTATGTATAATGTGTGACTAGACAGATATCTCACTTTAGGAAAGGCAATTAATCTCTAATGTTTCAGTTTAACATAGTCAAATATTAAAAATCAAATACTTAGTTAAATTTGGATTTTGGAGCTTTCAGGGGATCTTAAGTAGTATAATTTTAGTGAAAAAGAAGAGTGAGAATTTAGACAGCAAGAGTTTAAAAGCAAAGGCTCTCAATGGTGTGAGAACGGTAAAAAGTTCCTTTCTTCTTTTGCAAACGTTGAAATCAGAAAAAGGTACTTTTATCCAGATTGCTGAAAGATGATTGCTAAGAATCTACAATCTTGGCCAGCAGAAAAGAATGCTGATAAAAAGAATAGGTAAGAACTCTGAAAATGCTTTTAATACTCAAATAGTTGTTTTTAGACTCTGCAGAATTTCTTTTATTTTAATAATCTATTTTTTATATGCCTTGATGTTTTGCCTGCATGTATTTCTGTGTGAGGGTGTTGGATCCCCTATAACAAATTACAGACAGTTGTGAGCTGCCACGTAGTTTATAGGAATTGAGCCCAGCTCCTCTGGAAGAGCAGCCAGTGCTCTTAATTGCTGAGCCATCTCCCCCCCATTTTTGTGTTTTTAATTTTGTTTTGTCTTGTGTTTGTGGTTTGTTTTTTTTTTTTTTGTTTTTTTGGTTTTTTTTTTTTTTTGTTTTGAGACAGGGTTTCTCTGTTGTAACTCTGGTTGTCCTGGAACTCACTCTGTAGACCAGGCTGGCCTCCAATTCACAGAGATCCACCTGCCTCTGCCTCCTGAGTGCTGGGATTAAAGGCGTGCACCCACCACCACCTGGACTCCGCAGAACTTCAATCAAACAATTAATATCATGGCTGGAGAGACTGATCAGTGGTTAAGAGTGCATACTGATCTTGCAAAGGACCTGAACTTGCTTTCCAACACCCATATGAGGCAACTCACAACTGCTTGTAATTCCAGCTCCAGGGGATCCCACAGTCTCTTCTGGCCTCTGAGGGTACCTACACATGGGTGGTGAGGGGGAATAAGCCTAAAAAGGACCAGTAAGTTTTTGTTGATGGGGGGTTAAAATAGCAGTTCATTTTACCTTCGCATCACTGGATCCTCGGAGATGTTAGATCTCTATGCCAATCACCCAAATTCACATGAGACTAATTTATACCATATACCAATTAAATAATTTATAATAAAAAGCACACTGTTCCTTGTGTTGGCTCATGAGCACCATTACTAGCTAGAAAAGAAATTTCTACAAAGAAGAAAAGGTGAGACTACAACTACCATTCATCTCCATGAAGCCCAGGGGCCCTCCTCTGTATCTTCTCTCCTTGGCATTGATTTTTTTTTTTAATTACAGACTCAGACATCATTGAAAGCATGATGCTTGTATGCGCTTGATTTTCTGGCTATTACTTCAACTGAATTAGACTCTCCAAGAATGGGACCCAGGAACCTCTCTTTTATTTTGCAGCAAAAGGATTTTGAGTTCAAAAGCAACATAGCCATTAATGCTGTGAGTCCTCTGAGCTACCCAAGCTCTGCTGCTTTAAGTCCCACTAGTCAGTCCACTTATGTATGTCTCAGCATTTCTCCAGGACCAACACACCCTAGGAGGATGTGCGTCCCAGTATACGCATCTGCCACCAAGCTGCCATTCCGGTTCCAAGATGGCATCTCTCCTCTGAACTAGTAGGTAGGGTGTCAGTGGTCTGCTCTTAGGCCTGCTTCCAGCAACAGATCAGAATCTTTGCTGTGCAACAGACAACTACCTGGCTAGAGTCCTCTCTCTCCACCATCACTGGGGCGTTGGACATGCCGTTACCATGTTCATGGGGACATATCACAGAAAACTGCCTCGGGCCACTGTCAGCTTTAACCTGCTCTGAGCTGAGCACTTTCAGCTATCACTGTGGGCATCTGCAATGCTGTAGCCATGCTGTGGAATCTCTGACTTTCTTGGCTTAATGCCTTAAGAATCAATACTAGATTTGTTTGCCTCTGCTGAAAGGCAGTTCAGCTCCTGATGAGAAGTAAACCCATGGGAAAGTCTTTGGGTGGGCACACATGTACGTACACACACACACACACACACACACACACACACACACACACGGCAAGACTCATAAGTAAAGCCTAGTTATGCTATGAGTCTTGTGAGCTGGGAGACCACAGCATACGTGTGCGTGCACATGCACATGAAGCCCTGAAATTGACATTGAGTATTCCTTGATCACATTCTGCCTTAGTCTCTGAGGCAGGGTTTCTCCAATTGAATCCCCTATCCAATTAATCTAACTAGCCACTTTGCTCTGGGGATGCCCTCTCTGCTTTCTGAGCACTAAAATTGCAGGCAGACCGCTACAACCACCTGAATTTATTTGAGTGCTGACAATCCAAACTCTATGTCTCACAGTTGAGTGGCAAGTGAGCTAGCTCCCTAGCTCTATTTTCAAAGTAAATTTGGATTTGCTTATTTTATAAGCATGAGTGTCTTGCCTGCATGCACATTTGTGCATCGTATGTGTGCCTGGTACCCATGAAGCTGGTACCCAGATAGGACTTCGGATCCCCTGGCACTGGAGTTACAGATGTTTGAGAGCTGCCATGTGATGCTGGGAATTAAACCTAGGTCCTCTGCAAGAGCAGCAAGCACTCTAAACTGCTGAGCCAACTCTCCAGCCCCTGCTCGTTTTTTAATTTGTTGATTTCTTTGTGTACGTGTACATGTTGAGTGCATGTGTTTGTGTGTACTCACACGAGTGACGGGGTGCATGCTTGTGACTGTGCAGGCATGCAGAGGTCAGAGGTCAATCTCAAGTGTCTTTTCCAAATGTTCTCCGCCTTAGTATTTGAGACAATAAGAAAATTTTGAAGTAATAATCCACTAAATCTGAAGCTTGCTGACTAGGCCTGACTAGCTAGCCAGCAAGCCCCAGGGTTTCTTCAGCCTCTGTCTTCCCAGAGCTGTGATTACAGACACAGGACACTGCCCCCAGCTTTGTTTGCATAGGCGATCCAATGCATGTCCTCATTTAAAGCAGAAGGTACTTTACTAATTGAACCATCTCCCCATCAATCTCTTAATGAGGTTACTACTACTGACACATGATCAGACTTCCGTATCAGTCCTGGGAATAATGGACAAAGTAAAAGACTCAGTCCATGAGCGAAGACTTCGCATAAAATTAGAAAATGTTTTAAGTTTTGCAACATTCTCTCTCTGTTCAGTTGACGTCAGCTGCTAATGGTCACCTGTCTCGGGACATCTTTAAATCAGGGGGTGCTGTTGCCTCACATTACAGACTTTTAAGGGAGGAAACCCAGGAGAGATTCTAAATTTATAGAAGTTTTATCTAGGGACTCTATCTACCTCGTAGATGGATCAAAATATGACTGATTTCAAACAGATGTAATCCTCAAATGTGTTTGACTTGTCCTAAAATAAACTGTCCACAAATATAAAACTGCAAGAGAATATTTTCTCACTGTAGAAATTGCTAATGAGAAAATGTACTCTAGGAAGAGAAATTTAAATATGCATGCTGCAGCATTTAAAAATGATTTCTGATGCACTTCAGAGTGTCTGAGGTAGGCTCTGTGCCTACTTCCACCTCCTCACCTCATGCCTTCTTTCTTCGCATTACATGCTTCCCCAGAACTCACCAGCATCCTGATTTTCAGCTCCAACAATAAAATTCTAATTAACTATTGACACAGCTTGCTCTTGCTCTCTCCCTGCTCTCTCTCTCCCACCCTCCTTCTTCTCCTTCTCCTTCCTTCCTCCTTCTCCTTCCTCCTCCTCCTCCTTTTCCTCCTCCTCCTCTTCTTCCTCCTCCTCCTCCTCCTCTTCTTCTTCTCCTTCTCCTCCTCCTCCTCCTCCTTCTCCTTCTCCTTCTTCTTATTCTTCTTCCTCTTCTTCTTCTTTCTTTCTCTCTCCCTTCCTCTCTCTCCTCCTCCCCTCCCCTCTCCCTTCCCCTTTCAGCCTGGCTCCCAGGACACCAAGTCTCTCAAGTTTTCCCTCCTTAGCTGATGTTCATGATTCCACCCTCCTCACCGAATCTCCTTAGATGCCTTGAGCCATACCCCCTGGGTCATCTCAGATTTCTGTCCTTATTTTTGTTAGGCTTTCTTCTGAAAGGATGTCCTTTATTCCTGCTGTTTTTTTTCTATTGACTATATCTATGGGATTCTGGAAACTCTCCATCCAGGCCTGTTTTCTTACCCATGCTTACTACCGTCTTACTACATGTCCAGTACATGATAGTAAGACATCTGCTTTCAGGAGCTAAGAAGTTTGAGCCTTTCAGAAAATGCTGTAGGTGGCCTGTTCACACAGTCTGAGCAATGTTGGGAAAGTACTCATCCTCCATAGCAGGGTGAGGCTGCGGACAGCTGTTCACATGGCTGCAAATCAGAAAAGAACGGCCTGCCAGAACCAAGGGTGAAACCTTCTAGGGCCCACACCCCACCACCACCTCCACCCCAACACCACCCCCCACCCCTGTGACTCTTCTATCAGAAAGGCCCACCTCCTAAAGGCTCCACAGTCCACCAAAATGGCACTAGCCTCTAGGGATGAGCCTGGGGAGGACTTTCAGGTTCAATCACAATAGGCTTCCTTTACAGAGACAGGAAGGGCCACCTGAAACCAACAGCTCCCTACCAAACTCTGGCTTATTTATCCAAGACTGTGACCCTTAGCCTCAAGAATTGTCACAAACTTAAATTTCAGTTAAAGTCTTAGTTCTCATCCAAACAATACAGATTTTTAATAAGAATTAAAATTTGACCTTTGAAGTCACGGGTAATTTCATAGATCTTGCAGTGCCCACCCACGGCCAGACACACGGGGTAGTTTCTCTTGCTGCTCATCCTATGGCTGGAATTGTCTGAAAACAGACACAGTTTTACAATATTTCAAAAGGAGGAATTTTTAGTACACCCAAGTCCAAACATAATGTAAAACAAACATTTTTTTTTCTTACAAGGACTCAATGTGATTTTTAAAAAATCACATCAAATTTAAATTCATCCAATACCAAAAAAAAATCATTATAGAGATATAAGTGACAGATAGATGATAGATAGATAGATAGATAATAGATAGTAAATAAATATAAATAATAGACAGATGACAGATATGTAGAAAGGTAAATAAGTAAGCTAAATCTCTGTTTTCCATCAAATAATTTAGAATCTTTTTCTTCCTCTCAGAAAAGAGTCACATTCTTAGGAAACAGTAAGCTGAGCACACATAGATTCTAACTCAAAACTCTTTGCCTCCCTTCTTTTCACTTTCCTTTTTATCTCAGTCTCTTTTCTTAAAAAATATTTTATGTGTGTGAGTATTTGCTCGAGTGTATGTCTGGGCACCTCTTGGGCCTGAAGCCTGTGAAGGCCAGAGTGGGCACTGGATCTCCTGAAGCTGGAGTTGTAAATGCTTGTGAGAGGGTGCTGGGACCCAAACCCAGGTCCTCTGGAAGAGCAGCCAGTGCTCTTAACCACTGAGCCATCTCTCCAGCCCTTTCCTCTGTCTCTTGGAAAGTTCTTATGCTAGCCTATGAAGTTAACCACATAATTGAGACCATTCCTGTCAAATTTTATCTAGCACTTCTAATACAGTGGAACTTGATTTTTCCTAGAGGAGATGTGCACGAATGACTATTCACCCCCAAATAGGGCACCAGTGAGAGTCCAAAAAGGCAATTCCATCCAAGTCCAGTCATGAACCCGTGAATCCACCTGGGTTTCTTATAGAAGAGTGAGCGATGTGATACTCACAGGTACACGGCCACCCAAAAACAGTCACATCACTAAAAAGCCCCGCTCTAGCACGGAAGCTGACCTTGTGAACACTGAGTCAGGGGAGTCTCTTCTTCAGGGACCTTAGACCTCCTGTACACTAGTGCACACTCAGGACCATAAGTATCCAGGGGCAGGAGTAATGACTAGACTCTCAGATGAGCATGCAGTGACCCCCTTCTATTATGAAGTGTTAACAGCCCATTATCGTTGTCATGGACCTAGCCATCATTGTATTGTTTTGCTTATCTCATTACATGATCAAGAAGCCAATGGAACCCTCAGGTCATCGCAGCAATCTCTGCATGGTGGCAATAGCCATGGTATGCCCAGAGGAAGCAGCTACACCATAACAGCAGTAGATCCACCACATAAGGACACTCTGGTCAACAGTGAACAAGCTATATGTGATGGTGCTTTCTCAAGATCACAATGGAACTGAAGAGCTCCGATCACCTAGTGATGGAGACAACCATCATGAGGTCATAGTGCCTTGATGATGTTGCTGTCAGCAAACGTACTGCACAATTGCTTATGTGAGAGAATAGTAGAGATGATTATGCACAGTACATAATGCTTGAAAATACCTAACAACTACACTACTGGCTTATGTATTTACCATATTATACTTTTACTATTATTCTAGAGTATACATACATATATATGTGTGTATATTATGTGCATATATGGTATATATAATATATAAGATATTTGATGTATGTATACATATATAATATATGATATATCAATGTATTATATCTACCATATACACATGTATGTACATATATACACTGATGTACATATACATCAAATATATATACATACACACACACACACACACATATATATACACACACATATATACATATACATATATACCTTATACTTCTTTACAAAAAAACATTTCACTGGAAAACCGGCAGAAGAGAAGTTTTACATTTTCCATGTATCTTGATGGCATCATTTTCTTCTGTATTTGGTTCAATCTCATGCTAAACTGTATGTGTAAAAACTAGTTGTGTAGTGGGTCATACTACCAATTGTATGTGCTAGTGTGGTGTTCACACAATGACAAAATTACCTAAAAGTGCATTTCTCAGAAAGTGTCCTCATTATCAAGGGATGTGTAACACTTGCAAATTAAAAATGTTGGAGGATAACTGTTGCATCCTGTTACTTTAATTTCACACCTTCATGGTCACTTTTAAAGTAATCTGCTAACTCTCCATTGTAGAAGATATTACATGGACTTTCACAGTCACAGAACAAAATAAAGTCATAAATCAATGCTTTTAACCAAATACATTCATGGAAACTTCAGGTAGACAGGTTATAACAGAGTGAGGAAATCTTATTTTCGGGTTGATGGAAGCTAGATAGATTTCAACAATACCTTCCAAAAATTTTACCTAATAGCCATCAAGACGCTAGATCAGATATGGAGGTTATAGTAGATGTCTACTGAGGAGACTGAGGATAAACCGAGATCGTCTGTCTGTCTATCTGCAACATTCCATATCCATCATCAGGATGTTCTAGACAGTAAATTAGCCTGCTCCATCCTGAACACAAATGTGCCTCCTCTAGAGAGCCTCATTTCACAGCATAGATCAACTCTTGAGAGTGAAGAACTTTTCTAATCTTGTATCTAATTTCTTCAACTAAATTGAAAGCTTTCTGGCCATAAAGGAATAACTTTTGGTCTAGATTTATACCTCAATATATTTCTCACTGGTATAATTCCCAACAGTATCATCGACTCCGTTTATTTATTACTAAAGTAAGCACCACTCTGCAAGATTCCGAGCTAATTGATGATTTTGATCTAGACAAAGGGAATTAATATGAAGATCATAACATTTTGCAGCATCTCAGAACTATCTAACTGAACTAATGGACAATTATATTCCATTCAATTATCTCCAGCAGGCTCAATGAGTACAGCAAATGGGCCAGAGGAAATTTATCACACTAATAGTAAGTACCTGTTCATTTATCCATGTTTCATGATACCTGGATATATTAGTCTAGACGCAGGCTGGGTAGCTATGGCAAGAAGAATTAAAATACAGTATATTAAATAATGCAAAAGATTTATTCCCTTTCAATTTAAAGTCTGGAGAGGAAGTCCAGGAGATTGTACTGTAATTGAGTATGCCAAGCACCTTGTATTTTTCTTACTATTCTCTATCCTCAGCCCTGTCTTGTCAATTTCTGATCTAAAATGACTGTTCCAATTCCTGTGCTTATATCTGCTTCCAACCAGACAAAGAAAAAGGAGAAGTTGAAAATACAGCCTTTCATTTTTAAGGACATTGCCTGGAAATTGTGCATAACTTTGTTTCATGGCTAGATTTTTTTTGAGAATTTTGTACATGTGTACTGTCTTTACAAATAGTAATAAAATATAACACAATACAATCTCTCACCCTCCCAACTCCTCCTGTGCCCTCCTACTCCCTCTCAAATTATCTTTTTCCTTAACTTTTATTGGTACATATATATACACAGACACACACACACACACACACACACACACACACACACACACACACACACACAATCTGCTGACTCAATTTAATGTTGCTCATATGTATATGTGTTTAAGCTGACTACTTGGGACTGGATAACCAATCAGGAGGCTCATCCCTGGGGAAGCCTGAATCTCCCTCTCAGAAGCTATTAATGGCCCATAGCTCTTCATCTAAGAGTGGGATTTCTCCCATACCCATTGGCATATCAATTGGTGTTGTTGTTGTGCAGGTCTTATTTAGGCGACCATATTGTTGAGATTTCATGGGTGTGGCTTCTCTGCTCTGTACAGAAGACACTGTCTCACGGCAGACATCCTCATCCTCTGACTTTCTGTGATGCTCCCTGTGCCTTAGATGTGGTGATTGTATATGTATCAACTGAAGACTGGCATCCCATGATCTGCTGTTCTCTGTATTTGACCAGTTGTGGAGCTCTGTAACAGTCTCCATCTGCTGCAAAAAAAGAGAAAGGCTTCTTTGACTAGGACTGGGAGATGCACTTATCAGGAAAGACCAGTGCAGTAGCTGTGTGCCCAGAGCGAGCCCTGAGAGTGTAAGTCCTGGGGAAATCACCGGGAAAAGCTAGTGAAATAGCATCATTCAGAGAGATAGGTTTTAGAGTATGGAGCCCCTGAGGCTGAGCTTGGTCCTGGGGGAGAGAATGAAATGCCTTTAATTGCATTACTTTGGCCAGAATCCAGTCATGTCATATCTAGCCACAATAGAGGCTGGAAAATGTAGTCTTTATCTGAAAAACTAAGTTTAGAGTTAAAATTAAAGAGTTCAGTTATCAGAGAATTATGAAAATGATTGGAACTGGCATACAATCAACAGTTTCTGTAACCAATACAGTAAGACATCCTTGGCCTCGCCTGACATTCACCACAGGCGAGTCTACCGCTTACAGGTCTCGGTTCAGCCACATTGAGCACTCCTCTTTACTTCTAATGTAAGGCTCTTCAGAGTCACTTTAATGTAAGAACCATGAAAACGTGCAGTGTTGTTAATCATTGGCCACAAAACCTCAGTAGCATCCAACTGTAGTGATTTATTGTTTGTGTGGTTGGGGTCATCTGGCAGTGGCTAATGTAGGCTAGTCATGACTAGAAAAACTGGGTGACATTGATCTCTCCCTCAAGCAAGGGAGCTCAGGCACAGTCCCGTGGTGAGGGAAGAGGTGCAAGAGAAACAAACTTCAACACACAAGGTCATTTCACATCTCTCTTCTTGTTACATCTGCTAGCATCCCATGGACCAAAGCAAATCCCATGGTTAAGCCCATTGCCTATGGGTAAAACAGGTCACTCGCTCATGGTGGAAGGGCACTCCAAAGATGTGGACACAGGGAGATGTTGTAGAAGTTTTTTAGTTGCATTTAAAATATTGTTTTGTGCACTGTTGGGTGAGGGTCTGCCTAGGTCTTGACATTTTGTACTGTCTGCAAGTGTTGGATTTCTGTGGGGAAGTTGATTGGTAGTGATCTGCATGTGCTATCAGTAGAACACCTGAGGATTTCCACATCAATAAAACCACCTGAGCTCAGACACTCAGGGTTCTACTGTCCAGGATGGTGCTGGCCATGATAGTGGTTCTCTCTGATGAAGTCTGCCAGCACTTGCACCTATGAAAATGCCTCCGTGTCTTCCTTGATGAGCTGCCAAAGTAGCGTACTACTATAGGGAAAGGTGAATAGCTGGACACCGACCTTGAACTTTTGCTTAATAAGTTTAAAAAGTGGTGAATACAGCCTGTTTTGATGCAGTACATGCTTATCTTAGGAAACATTTCATTAATTATTTTCTGATTATATTTTTTTCTTCATTGGTGTAGCCACTGATAAAGTAACCATGTTCTAGTCAATAACCCTATACCCATATGGAGGAATTGGCCTGTTTGGAAGCTAGGAAGACTCTATATTCCAGGGGTCTGTATGAAGGAACCACATTCAGAGGTCTGTATGGTCTGGATGGAATATAGAAAGAATGTTAAGAATGTTGCTCCACACCTTTAATCCTAGTATTCAGAAAGCAGTAGTAACAAACATCTTTTATCCCAGTATTAAGAAGGCAGTGGTGGTACACGCCTTTTATCCCTAAGAAAGAAACAGAGTGAGAAAACAGAAACAGGAAGTAGAGCTCAGAAATAGTCAGTGTCATACAAGAAGTGATATCTGAGATGAGTCAGTGAAAGACAGGCAAAGTGACTAATTAGAGGATACAGACATAGTTTTTCAAATCAATGACTAATTGTCCTGTGTTGTTCACTAGTTCATCTGGCTCCCAGCAGAACTTTTCCACCCTTGTTAAATAAATAGATTGGAATTTTAATTCTCTCCTATTTTCCTTTGACTGGCACAATCCTTTTTCAACTTTCACTCTTTTTCTTCTCATAGATTTATGGGAATTTTAATATATGAATGGGAAAATCTACCTTTATTACTCATATTACAACATATTATTGAAAAGATATTATGTTGACTGTTCTTGGTCTGTGTTTATACATACGGAGTCTTAGATTGACACAAGGTCAACAACCATCTGTTGTATTTCTCCTTTACCAGGGAGATCCCTGTGTCCCCACTGGGGCCCTCCTTGTTGCATAGGCTCCCTGGGTCTGTGGATTGCCACCCCTTTGTCCTTTGATTAACAGTCAATATTCACTAATAAGTAAGTACATACTATGTTTGTCTTTCTGAGACTGGGCTACCTCATTCAACTCATGAAGTCATTTTTTTTTTTAGATGAGTAATACTCTATTGTGTAAATGTACCACAATTTCTTTATTCATTCTTCAGTTGAGGGGAATCTTGATTTTTTCCAGTTTCTGGCTATTATGAACAAAGCTGCTATGAACATAGTTGAGCAAGTGTCCTTACGGTAGGATGGAATGTCCTTTGGGTAGATGCCCAAGTGGTATTGCTGGGCCTTGGTTACTGTATTCCCTTTAATGTTAGGAATAGTTCATCAAATTCTGCTCATAAGATGACTTATTATTGAGAAAAAATAGAATTTGTTGATTTGGGTATATTTATGCCCGTGTGAACTCAGGCTTTACTACCACAGGTTATCATTTTGCAATTATGCCACATCTTTCTAACATTTAGGACTTCTCTTAATGAAATAACACATTTTCCCCCTCTGTGAAAGTTTAACTATCGTTCTTGTTATTTTCTGGATACATTGCAAATTCATTTGCCACGGTCTGTAAACATTTCATAGTACCTTTCCAAAAGAATACAGCAGACCAAGTGATTAATAATGAAAGTTGAACAATAAAATGCAAATACTTAAATTCGAATCCTATTTGTATCATAACTACAGCAATTTATTCCATCTTTCTGTATCTCTGTCAACTATAATTTACTCTTCCATCAAATCAAAAATTGGCCTCATAGATTCTGTGGTAAGAAGACAGAGAGAGGGGGACTAGAATGGTACCTAGTACATGGAAATGATAAATTGGTTGCCTTAGTTAGGATGGAGTAGAAGACATTGTCTCAGCCAGTGTTCTATTGCTGTGAAGAGACACCATGACCACAGCAACTCTCATAAAGGAAAGCACTTCTCCAGTTGGTAGCATTGTTTGGGAGTTGGGGCTTATGGAACCCTTAGTAGGTAGCACCTTGTTGAGGAAGGATGTCATCAGTGAGGGCTTTGAGGGCTGATAACCTGGCCTATTTCCAGTTCTCCCTGTCTCCTTCCAGTGTGTAGATAAAATGTGATCATCCAGCTTCCTCCTGCTTCCATGTCATGTCTTCACAGTGACTGTAGACACTGGCTCATTGGAACTGTAAGCCAAACTAGTCCTTTCTTCCTTAAGTTTCACTTGGTTGTGGTATTTGACCACAGCAACAGAAAAGTAACTAATACACACTCCTACAGCCATTAAAAATCAAGACAGTCCCCCATAGTCATGCCCAGAGGCCGAGTGGTCTGGGCAATTCCTCAACTGAGACTTTTTTTTCAGATGACTCAGGTTGTCCAATTAACAATTAAGGCACCCATGACAGAGAAAATGGTAAGAAAACAATATTTCTGTGCTGTTTATGGCCCCATGACTCATTCTGCCTTCTAAAACAGACCTGAACCTCATGACATTAATTCTACTTCAAGGCAAGAGTATCACTGTGAGCTGAAGGTTAGCATGGGCAAGATACAGATTTCCCAGTCAGCCTTGGCTTCAAATTGACATCCAGTCTCAGAAACACACCAAGATTCAAGATTTTCTCTCCTTCCAAAGTCTATCTCCTTCCATTTTCTTCAAATCACAAAATAAATCATTTAGTGCTTTATAAGCTGAAGGATGAATTGATACATTGGACTGTGAGGACTAAGGTATGTTCTTAAAGAGATAATGGCCCCAGTGGAAGCCCAAGACTACTTGCTTTTAAATACATACATAAGCTACATCTCTTTATGTCTAACCAAGATTTTATGATGATTCTGCAGTTAAAAACACTCTAGGATTCAAGTCATGCAGGCCCAGTTCAAACCTTATTAAAGCTTATACCAAGCAAGCTATTTTGCCAGCCTCTGTGGCAAGGGGGATAATAACAGCTGCTGCACATGGGCTGTGGAGAGATTACGTGAGTTACATGGCAAAGGCTCCGAACTCTGTCTGCTCCCTAATAGGGATAGAAACATTGGTTCCCTGCACTTGTGTATAAATGCATCCACAAGTCCTCCACAGGCTAACCCCCACCTAAAGGATATCATACGACAAGCCCCTGCCCCCAACACTTATTTTTCCCTTTGTCTCTTTCATCCTGCCTCTGCCTCAGGCAGTACTTTGTTGGTAACACTTGGACCTTCTATATACACAGGTATCCTGTTATTAATTATGACTAGGTTCAGCCCAGTACAGCTAAATTACGTTCATAAGGTTGAGTTGGTGCCAGAATGAGTCACCAAGACAGGAATATGCTCCCTCCTCCTTCAGGCTCTGTTCTGCAGTGGCCTCAGCTGCCTTCTGGTCTCAGAGGTTAGAGAGTCACTGAAGAGTGATGGGGACAGAGACTTCGAATACCTAGTTTGCTTCTGCTCCTCTAGCCTCCCAGAAATGAACAAGTTGGCATCCATCTGGGAATAGTCAGGTCACATTGGGACAATGAAAATGTCACATTGATTTCTGTCTCCGATTCTACTACTCAAACCTCAACACTTCCGTGAGTTTCTCTATTTTTCCTCTTTCTCTTTTCCTCTCAATTCTCCTTTTTAAAATGCATCTCCTCTCCAGCTGGCATCCCCCCCTACCCCAATATACAACCATCTCCACCCTTTAATGATTCTCCTCCTCATCCCCTCCTCCCTCCTAACACATTCAAAATTAATGATAATGAGATCCACAATAATAAGCAGTTCTCTGTTGGATGCACAGCAGGAACAGAGAGTGCTTCTCCCCCGAGTGATCGCAGGTGGTTTCCCGAAGCCCACCAGCCTGGTAGCTGAATGGTTGAGCCACAGAGAAGCAGGTGGGTGAGTGTGGGTGGTACCCAGGAAGGCTCCCACTAGAATTACTCTGCTGCCAGTCCTTCTGACAAAGAAATGCTTGATACAGTTAAGTGCGTTGTGGCTCATGAGATCTGTGTGGCTCATGTGCTCTGTGCCAATCACAATATGATTCCCGAATTAAAACTCTCAAATTTAGTCTGTAGAGGAGAAGAAAAAGGAAACTAATGTGTCCCACTTGATGTTTTCACTAATGCTGTGACATTGTCTCTGGATTTTGTGTCTGGCCAGCTCTTTCTAGGGAGAAGTGGCTTGTGGTTTTTGGACCAGTCTCAGAATACACGCGTTAACAGTTATACTGGAATGCCCAGTGATGCCTGCATTTACCCATGCAAATTGTGTAATTAACTCAAGTGTTAGCTCTTAGGTGTGTGTGTGTGTGTGTGTGTGTGTGTGTGTGTGTGTGTGTGTGTACTATACTTTTTAATTTTTTTAAAGTATGGGTGTTTTGTCTGCATGTATGTCTGTCCATCACATGCATTCCTGGTGCCCAAGGAGGCCAGAAGAGGTTATGAACTGACATGCGAGTGCTGGGAATTGAACTCTGGACCTTTGGAGAGCAGCCAGTGCTCTCAGCCCCTGAGCCACCTCTCCAGCCCTAGCTCTTACCTTTCTATATATAGAAATTTGAGAACTGATACAGGGGCATGAAGACCTGGAGCTCTCTACTTAATTCTGCTTATGAGTTCTGCTTTGTGCCTCTAATCTTTATTTACTTACTACTTTCCTCTTTTAAAAAATCTTAATATTCTTAATGTATGTATTTATGTCTTTTGTAAGCCACTGAAATCCTTCGAAAAATAATACAAATTTCAAAAGAAACAAATGAAGCCATGAGCTCTTCCTTTGCATCGTCATCTGTATCATGAATCTTGATCTGTACTGTGAGCTTTAGCTCTTAGGGTGCTTTCATTTCATCACCTCATTTATAAATTTGCTTCATGAAAGCATTCTATTGAAATATCAGAAGGATGGATGAGGTGGCTGGTAAAGCAGCTTGTTGCCAAGTCTGACAACCCAAATTCAATCCCCGCAGCTCACGTGGTAGGAGAAAGAACTGACTCTTACATATGTGAGGTCCTCTGACCTCCAAATGTAGTCTGAGGCAAGCCCTGCTCTCCAGCCCCACTGCCATACACACACAAAAGAAGGAAATACCAGATAGATGATAGATAGATAGATGATAGATAGATGGATAGATTGATAGATAGATAGATAGATGATAGATAGATAGATAGATAGATAGATAGATAGATAGATAGATAGATGATAGATAGATGATAGATAGATAGATAGATAGATAGATGATAGATAGATAGATAGATAGATAGATAGATAGATAGATGATAGATAGATAGATAGATAGATATAGATACCATAAGAAGATTTTCAGAGTTACACATGGCTTTTTAATCTAAATTCATACACATAAAGAATAGTTTTGCTAAATTATCAAGCCAAAGTAGATATGGAGTGGCCAGCATTCTAAACTAAGTATATGTATAGACATGCTCATTTTGTCCTCAATTATATCGGCATATAATTTCAAGCTAAGTTAAGCTTAAAGGCGTACGTAAAGCAGGCACTTAGCGCCAGTCTGATCTCTATTAGCTCAGAGCCCCAAAAGTAACTGATGCAACTGATCCGTCACAGGGATGACAGTCTCTCCTCCAACTACCCACCGTCACTATGACGTGAAAAAGTCGTTCATATTTATGAACTAAAGCAGTGAATTTCTTATTTTAAGATTTGTTTTTATCTGTGGGGGAGAGAGTATGGCGGACAGAAGTGGGTAGTGTGTGTGAGGTGGGGTGGGGTGTATGACTGTCTTTGGATGCCAGAAGAAGGGATCAGAATTCCTGAAGCTGGAGTTATAGGAAGTTGTGAACTGCCTGACTTACATGTAAGTTCTCTGAGCTGGAGAGATGGTGGCTCAGCAGGTAAGAGTGCTTGCAGCTCTTCCAGAGGACCCAAGTTTGGTCCCCAGCACCCATGTCAGGCATAAGAGTCTTTGTCCTCAGTCTCTAGGATCTACCTGCATCTCTACTGGGATCAAACAATCCTCTTTCCTCTGCCCTTAGAATACTAGGATAATAGTTATCCACCGCTACACGCAGCTTCTAGAGAAAAGTTATCTTTTAAATGTTGACTTATTTATATGTGTTGTGAAGGGTGCATATATGCCACATCATAAGTGAAGGTCAGAGGACAATTTATGGGAGTTGCTTCTGTATTCCCGCCACATAGGTTCAAACTTGGGTTATCAGACTTGCTGGCAAGTGTTTTTAACCACTGAACCATCTAGCTAGTCCCTGAAAGAGACTCTTACTAGTGACTAGGAGAAACTCTTACTAGTGACTAGTTACTAGGACTAACTATTGATATCAACTGGATGTAACCTTCCCAGGCACAGACATAGAGCCCATAAGGAGCTAATCATGTTTCCTCATGTCAGTCTTTTCCAGCCATGCAAATAACCCAGTGTTAACAAGTTCTGATTATGCTTCATCATCAATTAAATGGTATACACTGTAAGAAATAAAATCTAATGATTTCATTTTAAAAAGTGCCTCAAGCCAGTGTATGTCCAAATATGAATAAACAGAAAACATTGTTAGAGTCGGCTAGTCTGACCCCTCAACTCTGCTAAGCTACCCACACATACCCAAACCTAGCGATAGCACCCCTAAACCAAAAGTTAGAGTGGAAAATTACTAACAACGAAGTTTACCTAAAGACTTTGAATGTACCCAAGCCATGTATCTGAGAAGCTTTAAAATACCAGGGTGTGACCTATAGAGAAAAGACAAGCAAACAGCAGAGGGACAGGTAAGATCTGGATGATTGTCCCCCATGGCTACTCAGCCACAGACCAAAGGAGGAAAGGGCTTGTTGCTATGGTTTATAAACCATTCTCCAAACTCAATCAGGACACCTGACAGTCTAGGCCTACACGGGGCTTTGCAAGGTCATAAAATAAACTGTATCACTTTCAATACTGAGACTGTGAAGTGTTCTTATTATGAAGTGAGGGTCTTTGTTTCCCACAATATGGGCAGCCTTCACACACATACATGCACGTGAGCACACACACACACACACGCAAATCAACAGCATCAGTCCTGTCCCCAAGGTACGATATTTCCCCATTCACCAATCATTTTTGTGAATGTTATACACCAGGCCTCAATTTCCCTTTGTAAAATGGGGATCCAGCCTACATCAAGGGCTAATGATTAGTAAAACAGATCAGGAATTAAGTGCTACTTACCTAATTCCTGACGCAAACGTAGGAGCTGCCATTGTTACTATTATTAAAGCCCAAAATTCTTAAAAAATTTTCATGAAAGATATTCAAAACTAATTACAAAGAAAACTTTCATTATTCGCTGCTCTCATGCTTCTCAGAATCTCTGATGTTTCCCTTGCCATCTAATATGCCCTAAAACCCCAAAAGGTAATAAATTCACATCCATCTGTGTTAAGGATAAAAGTTTAAAGTACTAATTAGATGAAAGGCTGCCGTGACTTCTCTAGGTGACTGGATTGTGCAGAGTAGCTGCTCAGATGGTATTATTATTACTAATGACGGTAATAATTATTAAGCCTTTTAATGGCTCATAATTGCAAGTGAAGCTTCCACACAAACACCGTCCCATTTTTTTCTTCTTTTTGTAGATGAATTCGTTTCCTTGTTTGCCATCAAGCAGTCTATAGATGTCAGGACTATGGACTTTCTGCTTGGGCAGTTTCCTCCAGGACATTCGATTGACAGGTGATAGGCTGTGTAATGTTTCTATGCACCTTTGAGGGAAGAGGAGATGATCACAGGGGAGACTGAAGGACTCACATTCAGTCCAAAGGGAAAGCAAGTCAATAAGATTCTGTTAGCAGCCTAAAATCTTATAAATGATTTGTCTGCCTGAATGTATTGAAAAAGAACCTTTGGTCTTTTAAGGTAACTTGAAAGACAATCTGAGGACAAATCAGAAATGTGCATGTGACTCTTCCAGGGGGAAACATCGTATCTGACTGTAGCAAGGTAGGTTGCAGAGAAATCTTATCAAGGAAATGTAATGTACTCAAGTCTCCCTGAATGCTTTCCAGACCAGGCCCATGTAATTGTGGTAATGATTCCATCAGTCATTTATTTGTATGACTCCAAATTTGGTGCTCATTCAGTGTTCTTATATTTTTTTAAATCAACCTACACTAACTCCTTGTTTCACATTTCAAATGTTTCTGGTTCCATTTCCCACTCTCAGTTGGAGGAGTCCAGCAAGTTCTGGAGGCTGCTGAATGCCTTAACAGGAAAAAATTAAAGCTTTACTTTAATCCAACAGCTAAGTAGCCAAATTCATCAACATCCTGTTTTCAGTGGACAATAGCATCCTTCAGTATCACTGTACTGTATCACTTCCTGCCCTGCCTTGATAATTGCTAATGTGCAGAAAGCCAGCTATTCTCAGATACCTATCCTGCTATTCCAAGATTGGAGGCTTCCTAGGACTTCATAGTTCCAGACATGCTCAATGTCTTCCTCCAGCTACTTCAGACATAGCTCACCTTGCTGTGAATTGGACAAATCTTGAGGAAAAAAATCTCCATCATCCTGGTCCAGGCTGTCAGAGTAAAACACAGCCAGGCAGTGCTGGCATGTGCCTTTAATTTCAGCATTTGGGAGGCAGAAGCAGATGGGTCTCTGAGTTCAGGGTCAGCCTGGAGTACAGAGTGAGTTCCAGAATAGCTAGGGCTACACAGAGAAACCCTATCTCAAAATTTAAAAAGCGAATGAAAAACAAAGGGGGAAAATGACAGAGAGCTTCAGAAGCTGGGGCTCCAAAGAGGGACTTTAGGGCTCAGAAGCTCTCCATCTGGGTCTTGAAAATTCTTGACTTGAAAGTAACTCCATGAAACCCCCTGACCCAGTGAACTTCAGGAGAGCAGAATTTCTAGTGGTTTTACATCTCTCCAGGAACAGAAGGGTAGACACTCTAAATATTTTGGGGCAATCTGTAGGCTCATCAACATTTATTAAAAACTACCTCAGTTTAGAAGAAATACTGGTCTTGATAGTCAGTTTGAAGTTAATGGATGAGATATAGCCATACCATTAATAACACATATAAGCACTCTGTTCCCAATGCCAGTTCCCTAGTGGCTTAGAGATCTTTCTGAAATGATTCCATGGTCCTCATTATCATTACCTTCAAATAGAACTCTTATGAATATCAGTGCCTATGTACACTGTAGACATGATTATAAAATGCTCTGGGTATATGAGTAACTAACTTGAGAGATGTGTTTTATCTCTGAGGCTCTGGTTACTTCCTGCCAAGGGTTTGGCTTGGTTTTTGTTGTCCTTCGGATTTGTCTGTGTGTGTTTGGTTTCGTGATACCAGAATCAAACCCAGGACATTGTACGTGCTCTGCAAGCGTGCTTCTGCTAAGCCACATTCACAGCTATAACAGATGGCATTTAATAAAGGCCTAAAGAAGATCAAGTCTGCAAAGCTCAGTCTTTGAGAATCAGAAATAGTTTATAATAGTTACGTATGAGCTTGTAAGCCTGTTATTTCAAAATACAGAATCTTCTAGAGGCGAAACACAAAAATTTCTGGATAAATATCAGTTTTATATGTGCATAGAAGTTTGTATTTTTTTTCTGTGTTTTTGAATGTTTTTTTACAAGACTGTAGAATTTATTTTCCATAGTTAAATACCAAATTGGACAAAGATAATGCTTGGATCTACCTGTTTCTATTGAGAATCTTAAGGACCTATTGCTGCTTACAATGGTCTCTACAAAAGGCAAATATTACTTTTCGTGTCATATGGATATGGCTTGAATGTGAAATGTCTCATGCAGGTTCACATATTATAATCCTGGTCCCTGATGGTGGCACCATTTTGAGAGGTGGTACAAACTTTAAGAGTTAAGACTTAGCTGAAAGATGTATATCAGTAAGAATAAGAGTGGACACTTGGGAGTATCCTGCCCCTGACTCTCTTTTTCTCTACCTTGGCCACCACAGTGTGGACTGTTCTGCTCTGCCCCACCCCCCACTTACATGCACCATGGTTGACAGATACCTCTGAAAGCTTGAGCCAAAAGAGATCCTTGCTCCTTTAGGGGAATATCTGTCAGGTATTATGTCACAGTGATGAGAAATATGATTGAATTTATGAGTTAGGAAACATCAAAGGAACGCTGTGATGGTTCATGACAGTTGGCAACATGACAGAATCTAGACTCACTTGAGAGACAGGTTGTCAGACATGGCTGTAGGAGATTATGTTGACTATGAACTTCCTATACTATATCCATAGTTACCCGTATAAATACACATAGACATCAAAAGTTAGCATCCACATAGAACAGCCCATATGTGACATTTGTCTCTCTGGGTATCTCTTAATTCTTTTTATTCCCTTAATGTGCGTGGGTATTTTGCCTGCATGTATGTCTGAGTATCGTATTGTGTGTGAGCCTGGTGCCCTCAGGGGACAGAGGAACTCAGATCTCCTGGAAATGGAGTTACAGATGGTTGTGAGTCACTAGGTGGATACTGGGAAATGAATCTCAGTCCTCTAGAAAATCCGCCAGTGTTCTTAACTGTTGAGCCATCTCTCCAGTTCTCTCTTCCTTAATTCTTTATGCCTGTTTCAGTCTGAATTCTGACTTGCCTTCATCAGCATTTGATCCATATTTAAAATCATTGAAATATGCCATGTTTCTACAAGCTGAACCTTGGGTATTCTGTGTTGTTGGTCTGTACATCCTTATTTTGGACATCTCTGCCTTTCAGCTCTTAGGATTTTAAGTTTGAATTGTAGAAATCCTAGAAAATATATCCAGGCTAATTCTTTATTTGTTAAATTTAAGATATTTCCAGTTGAGAAAAATTTGAGAGAGTTTGCCACTAACAGACCTTCACTGAAGAAACTCTGATATATATTTTATAAACAAGAAAATAATCCGAAAAGTGTTCTACATAAATAACAGATGCTTGTGGAGAAGGTGGTATAAATGAGTAAATTATAGAGTACCTAAATTGATAAGGCTATTTGTTTTTAAGAAAATTCATGAGAGACCACATTCTTCCTTTGCAATATAGGCTGCAGAGCTTGAGAGCTGGGCACTGAGTATCAGGATTTCTCTGTTAAATCCTTAACCTTCTTGATGTTTAATGCAGAAGAAGTGTCTGCAGAGTTACATTAGCATGCATCTCAAGTTGCTAGTAGAAACAGATGCACATCTACCTACAAATGGAGAAAGCTTGTTAGTTTCTTATCACAGTAAGTATATCCTGTGGACTACTTTGAAGGACACTGACTAAAGACTTTCCTAACTGTACCACGAAACAATGTTTCCAAAGGTAAATCTATAAGACAAGTTCAGAGAAATACTTCTTTCATTAATTAATAACTAATATTTGCTTTATAACGTTATGATTTTCACTTCTTATCTCAATGAAATTCAATCTTGGCTAAACCAGGTATCAGTCTGTTCTGTATCCATAAATATGAAATAACAGGTGATTGAATGTATATAGATAAATAACATAAATATATTTTCTATAAACATATATAGGTATAAATTAAAGATGTAGGGACTGGGGTGTATCTCCCTTGGTATGGTATTCACCTAGTATAAACAAAGCCCTGCGTTCAGTCCTAGCATTGCACAGCCAGGCACGGTGTCACATGCCTATAATCCAGGCACTCAGGACGTGGAGGCAGGAGGATCTGAAGTTCAAGGACATCCTCAAGTACATGAAGAGATAAACTGATTTGGGATTTAATCCATCAAAAGATAAGTGTGCCAAGACTGAGAGGTAAGGATTAGTACTTTTGAATATAGCAATAAGAATGTCTAAGAGTCTGAGTGCATGGCTCAGTCAGTAAAGGGCTTGGCTGCAGAAGCATGAGAGCTTGAGTTCAGATCCCCAGCACGCAGGTAAGAAATCAGGTGTGGTAGTTGTAGCCATAATACCTTCCTGTAAGTTCAGCATTG
Source organism: Cricetomys ansorgei (assembly GCA_026225945.1). NCBI lineage: Eukaryota > Metazoa > Chordata > Mammalia > Rodentia > Nesomyidae > Cricetomys > Cricetomys ansorgei. The sequence continues at coordinate 7,354,893 of JAMJFZ010002307.1, read as the reverse complement.
GCAGGGTGCAGAGACGGAAAGATTCGTGGTGCTCACTGGCCAGCCAGTCTCATGAAACAGTGAACTGTAGGTTCAGGGAGAGAAATCTGTGGCAAATAAAAAAAAAGGTGGACAAGTAGTTTGAAGGAAGGACTTTCTAACATAAACTCCTGGCCTCCACATGCACCTGCACAGGCAAGTGTATACACATACATACATACATACATACATACATACATACATACATACAGAGAGAGAGAGAGAGAAATAGAGAAAGAGAGAGAGAGATGTCTCCTCTAGTTCTGAAGTCTTTAGAACTGAGAGAGCAGCAAGGGATAGAAGCTCTCTTTCTTCAACTCCCTCTAGGTGATATTGCAATCCCTTGGTGAGATCCGTGCCGGTGGTTCTGTAAACACTCACTTAAGCAACATATAGATTTGTATCATGTTCTGTGAGCTCTCTCACACAGCCCAAACAAATATTCATGATGCAAATTGATAAAAATGGCAAAGTGACCCCAGAGTTAAAGGTCAGGAAGGGGATGAGGAGGTTCCTAACCAACTAGAAAAATGACCATGATGGCAGGAAATCTTGCCTTTAGCATCAACTATTTAGTCTCTGACATCACCCTTAGCCTTCTCCTTGGCCTGTTGCCTGCTCAATTTCTTTATCACCTTTATTTTCCAACCAAGAACGTGCCCACCTCTGACCTATCCCTCTCATCTTTACTCCAGCTAGCCTGCTAGTGTCCAGATCATGCCTAGATGAAACTAAGAAATCCCAGTGCTCCTTTGCTAATTTGACATTACCTCCCACAAAGTGCACCAATAAGGTCCAGGGTGATAGTCATGGCTGTCCTAGTCTCAGTTTAGTTATTTACCATACATTTTTCTTCAAAAGTGAAGTCCCTCTTGTAATGCATCTATAACAAAAGAAAGATATCATGAAATAGCTTCCACTGGAGCAGGAAATCATATATTTGTCAGTAGGTTAATATAGCCATGTTTCAGTGTTACGGGAAAAAAGGGCATTGTGACTTAGATATTTATACCCAGACCGTGTTAAAACCGTCATAAATATAACCTCTGGGTGCTCAACCCTAAAGGAAGCAGCTATATCAACCATCATTACCACCCTACTCACCAACACCCTGCCTAAGACTCAGGGAACATCAGCGAAGAGGGAGCAGAAAGAATGTGAGAGCCTGTGGAATGTCTTCTGGACTCAATATGGCCATACGGCAACTGTGCTCATGAACTCACAGTAGCTATGGTTAATGGAACAAACCAGCACAAGATCCCACCAATCAACACACCTGCATGGGTGAGGGAGGAGTACATGAGGCCCCACCTCCCAGCCACAATTTGCATGCAGCTCATGGCTTCTGGGGACAGAAAGCTATTTTCCTGCAGAGCTGGAGTCATTGCCCATTATCTAGTAAATAACCTCACAAGTATGCACACACAGAAACCCTAATGGAACTGGGTGTGTTATAAAAAGTTTTCACAGACAAGAAAGTCAGAAGGGGACATGTTGGGAAGAATACATGTGCTATAGGTAATGGGAAGGAGGGTAAAGGGGGACGTGGGGAGTGAGTATGATCAGAACGTACTATGTACAGATATGAAGCAGCTGATGAGCATATTTAAAATCATTTAAGAGAGCAAGGTAGCCTCTAACAATGTGCACAAGACACCTGTATAATGAAAGAAACTCCTAAGAGAGACTTTTCCCTCCATTCCAGAGAAATTGGCTGTTTATTGACACACCAAGAGAGATGTTGAGCGAGGCTGAAACTGTCGTCTTCTTCCAACAACATTTAGAAGCAGAAGGAAGGAGCACTCATTTGGAGGGAGAGTGGTAATCCTTTGAGCAAATTATTTGGCACCTCTGAGCTCCACTTTCCTTGTCAGAACAAGGCAAAGTAGAATGATCTGGAAAATCCTGGGGACTTGAGAAGGGAAAAGACTCAAGGCTCCAGCCCAGCACTGCTGTCTGTCCCTCAGAAGACTAGATCTCTGTCCAGATCATAGAGGGATCAGCCTCACTCAATGAACCTGTAGAGGGAGTTCATAGTCCCTTATTAGCTGGGCTTCTATTGTATACAGAATTAAAAGCTTGATTGCTACATTTCATTTTACTTGGCTATTTTATTAGCATATATTAGTTATACATAATAATGAGTTTTCCTTGATATTGTCAAAGGTGTATATGATGTACTTTGAATATATTCATCCTGTTTCCCCCTCTTGTTCCCACTAATCTCCAGCTCTCCCCATTTTCTACTGTCTGTGTATGGATGCGTGAGAGAGAGCACTGATGTTTGCACCTGTGCATATGCAGTGTTCATAACACGTGTGTGCAGGTACATGAATTCATGCAGAGGCAAAGGAAGACATCAAGTGTCTTTCTGTATCGATCTCTGCTTCATTTATTTTTGTGAGACAAGGTTTCTCACTGAACCTGACTCTCACAGCTTTGTCTAGGGTGACTGGAGAGCAAGCTCCCAAAATCCACCTGTCTCCTACCTCCCAACACTAGGATTATGGGAACATACGGTCACTTCCAATTTTCACAAGGGGAGATGACATCAGGCCCTCTTTCTTTCACAGCAAGCCCTCTTACGCACCTAGCCATCTCCCCAGCACCCCACTTCTTGTTGTCATGAAACTTTCCCCTATTAGTTTGTGTGTGTGTGTGTGTGTGTGTGTGTACGTGTGCACACCAGGGTTGCTTACAGGAGCTTCTGCTCTTTATCAACGGCTACAACAGTGAAGAAAGCATCTCTCCCTCCCCCAGCCATCACTCACTGCCTACAGGTCCTCAGAGGTGGACTCATGAGCCCTGCCCCTCCATGATGGAGTGTCCTCAGGCCCTGTCTTGTATGAGTAACCACAGCTACTGAGATTTAAATAATACAGCAGCCTCATCATGCTCAAAAGACAGTGTTCCACTGAATTAGGCGCCCTTCCAGCTCTTACATTCTTTCTTTGAAAGATTATTTCGTCCCAGAGGTCCATGCTAGAAATCAGGTATAGGAGGCACATTAGTCATGATCATCCAGGGGACTGAACCGACAGAATGAATGCACATTAAAGGGTAATTTTTTAGATTGGGCTTACATGGTATCGTCTGGGTAGTCCACCAGTGGCTGTCTCACACTGGAGAGACAGAATGTAGCAGAAGCTCCATTCATGAGAGTGAGCAGCTCAACAGTACCGATCTCGCACTAAAGTTCCAGAGGAGCCTAGAGAATTGCCAGTCTTCAATCCGTCTTGGAAGAGGATAGAAGCTACCAAAGAACACAGCTGATGCAGCAGCAGAGTAGATGAACTTGCCAGTGAGAGGGAAGATGAGCAGGAGAAGCACTGATTATTTCTTCCACCTGTTTTTTTCTGGGCAACCACCAAAAGGTGCCATCCACATTTACTATGGCCCATTACACTTCAAGTAACCTGATAGAGAAAATCCTTCACATGTGTGCCCAGGGGTTTTAATCTTGGATCATTCCAGATCCAGACAAGTTGACAACCTGGATTAATTATCACAGGAAGTAACAGGGAGGAGGAATGTGGTCAATCCAGAGCATCATAAAAAGAAAATGATACAGGATTCATTCATCACAGGCAGGACCAGATGCAGACCCCTTTCAGCTGATCTAAACCTTTTGGGGGTGACTATTTTAAAAACTAACAGTAAGGTTATATGTCATGTTCTGCCCTTAAAACATATCTTGTAGAAAGGAAAATCTGCCATTGCCTGGGTCACAAAAAAAATGTCATGGTTCTAATTCTTACCACACAAGCTCTGCAGCTTTTAAAAACAGCTAACTTGAAATGTGCATTGCAGTTAGCAAAGCAGGCTAGGAATATTTCTATAGAATCACCTGGGAAATTCTGCTGTCCAACAGGAAGACTTGCTCTGTGCATATAGGGAGGGAATGGTGGCCAATTATGCTCCCAAAATGAACTGCCTGCTGAGTCCTGTCAATTGCTTAAACAAACTTCCTTTCCGGTTTATTTTCCATAATATGACCATTCTGGGCTGCCACAAGCTGGGCTTGTTCAGACCACATTGAACTTTGGACATGGAGGGAAAAAGAGATCAGTCATTAATCGAGGTCCATGTAGGGAAAAAAAAAAAAGCAGGCTATTTTTTGCTTCTAAAAGCTTTAAAGGGGGGAAAGAACTAAGCTAACTCTTTGGAGCCTCTCTCTGTTTGCAGGAAGCTCGGCTGGAGCAGAGAAAGGCAACCAAAGGTGAGTTCATATCGCAGGACGTGGGGAAGAGCTTTAAAAACTTCCTGGGTCTAAAGTCTAGGCATGTGAAATGTGCAAGTCATCCAACACTCGGAAGCCTGCAACAAAGGGACTTTGAGAGTGCAAAGCCAACCTGGGCTACTTAGTGAGTCACAGTCCAGACAGGGCTACACAAACCCTGTCTTAAAACCGCATGAACCAACAAAAATTAGAGTTCACAGATTTGCTGCAGGCTGTCTTGAGGCCACCCTGTACCATCCAGTTTCTTCAGCCAAAGCTGAGCAAGAGTTTTGTAACTGACACAGGCATCCAGGAAAGAGCAAGCACGCTGTGCATTTATGCATGACTTCTGCTAAACAGGCCTGGAGCAAGAGAGCCAAAAATATGCCAGAACTTCATAAAAACAGGAGAACATTAAAAAACAAAACAAAAACTGGCTCCTTGGCAGCCCCAGTACCTAGAGATACGAATGTGTTCGGCTTGAAGGTAATGTGAAAATTTTGCAGATTTTCACTCAAAGTCAGAAAATGACAAAGCAGAGGTGACCTTCTTGAGAAGCTCTGCTGTGGCAAATCCCCCATCATAGGAACAAGGTGTGGTGGTCCCAAGAATGTGGGCTCAGGGTCAACATTTGATGGATATGGAGCTCGGTCTCCGAGATGGGCATCTATTGGTAGGAACCCAAAAGCTTGGGTTACAGGCCCACCATCCTTGCCTAGCCTTACCCACTGGTCCCTTGTTTTCTCTCCACCAGGCCCCCAAAATCACACGCAGCACCTCGCCTAAGCGAGAGCTCTGCTACTGGGCGGGATCCCCAGCCTAGGGCTACACTTCCTTTCTAATAAGTGCTTTCCCACACTCCTCAAAGGAAATGTGACAGTTTAGAAAAACACATTTCTTAAATCTATAAACAAAACAAACATTTTCACAATAACTTGTGGTAGCGTTACCCAAACTGATCCAGGAGAGAGAGAAAAAAAAATTGTGCACAAATTAAGTTTTTAGGATTTTATTTGTATTTTATGTACATTTTTAAAAAAAAAAAAAAACATGATTTACACACAGAACCTATGGATTCACAAACACTGTAGAAATAAGGCTATGATTGAGAGACCAACAAGGGGACAGTTCCCTGGTACAAACCTGGACCAGAAAGCATCCCCCAAACAGAACGATAGCTGTATCCTGTCCACAGGCTGGGACATCGGAGCAGAGTGAGGCAGCCAGTCAAAATTGCGTACAACATGAGACTGCGGAGTTCCGCCCTGAGAAGTCTCATCTGCCAATGACAAAAGTGAGTTCATTTGGCCTTGTACAAGGTCTTAAACATCAGGCAGGAGAATATAACCAAAGAGTAAAATGATTAGTAATATCACAAAACAAGCTCCTACCAGCCCCCAGTCAGGACTGTCATGGGACTCGGTTCAGCCAGAGTACCCAGGACTTCTGAAGTCCTACGAAGGCAGTCGTCAGATAGCAACACTAGCCGATTAAAAAGGACCCTTAGGTCACCAGCAGGCACCTTGTATATTCTAATTGGTCATGAGTAAATGCATCGCCTGTTGTGATTTTCCCCTACCTCGTGGGGCCTTCCAAAAAACCCGAAGTCAGCAAGCTCTCCCAGCTGCTGGCTTCCCGCACAGACGAAGTCTATCCTTCACACCAGGCCCGCTGCTCGATTTTCCCTTCTCACTGCCAAGTTTCCTAGACATTATTTGGATGAGTGTGGCTGGGGCGTGGGTGGGGGTGCCAGTTCTCCATCTCAGAAGACTCCTTCTATTCCACATTTTAAATCCCTGACTCCTTCAATGGCTAATCAGACTGACGTCTTCTGAAATTAAACAGACTCAACTTGTAATGGTTTGAAATTGCTCAGCGGAGAGCTAGGCTGAGATTCCACTGGGAACCTGCTCACCTGGATGCAAACCGCTTTTCCGAGGTGCCTTACCCTCGTCTTAACTGTCCCCCATGCTTTTCCTGCCATGGTGGACTCAACTCCTCTGGAACAAAAAAACAAAAACAGAAATAAGTCCTTTCTCCTCTAATTGCTTTCAGCTGTGGTATTTTATCTCGGCAATGGGATCGTAACTAATACAGCAGCTCCAGGAGGCTGTACTGTGCTGAAAGGATTAATGAATGCTTCTGTTATGCAAACAGCCTGGGCAAGCAGAAGGAAATCTTCATCAGGTACGCTGGTGATTGAGGAAGCAAGGGTCTAAAGGGAGGGTATGAGTGGTGCGATTTGATTTTATTTTAAGATCTATTTATTTAGGAATATGAGTACTCTATTTGTATGTACACCTGCATGCCAGAAGAGGGCATCAGATCTCATTATAGATGTCTGTGGTTGCTGGGAATTGAACTCAAGACCTGTGAAAGAGCCGTCAGTGCTCTTAACCACTGAGCTGTCTCTCCAGCCGTCTCTCCAGTGGGATTTTTAAAGCAAACATGGTCACCCTGACCACTTTCCTTTCAGAAATCACTTGTAGGCCTGTACACAAAGCACAAACCCAAGTGTGTGTGTGTGTGTGTGTGTGTGTGTGTGTGTTATTATTTAAATTAAATAATTACTTACTAAAAGGAGCTCCCTGGATGGGAGTGTAGCACCTAGCACTGGATAAAAAGGAAGAAAGGAAGGAATGGAGGGATGGAGGGAGGGAGAGAAAGAGGGAAGGAAGGAAGGTGTTCCCTTGAAGATTCCAAAGCCACCTCAGAATGTGTTTAGGGCAGGACAGTCGGCCTGGAGGGGTAGCTGATCAGTAACTGTGTCTCTGTCTCAGCCACTCCATTCCGTCATCCCACATGAAGGACCCCCACCCAGGGCCAGATCGCTAAGACTCTGTAGAGTCTTCCCCCTCCTCTACCCGGTGTTCCAGCTCGGTCCCCAACCCAATGCCCACACAGCTTGCCTCCTCATTTAGTTCCTGTAAAGAAAGCCTAGCCCAGGTGCTGCTTTCTGTCTTATGTGTTTGTGCTCGTATGCTTGTGTGCAACAATGGAGAAGCAACATGGAGAGCAACAATGGGAAGACTTCTATGATAGCAACATAAACCCAATGTTCTAGAGAATTCTCAGATACCTATCTCCACTATAACATTTACTAAAATTGTGTTATATTACAAATTTTATTTTGTGAGCCCTGTTGATCTATGCAAAAGGAGAATGGGTGAAGTCACTGTAGCCTCTCAGGGGCGTGTTCTCCCAGGTCTTCATAGAGAGTGTCTTCTTTAAAAGAAAATATTTGCGTGTGTAATCTGTTTCTATGTATGTGCAGGTGCTTTCAGAGAACAGAAGAAAGCACCGGATCCCCTAAAACTGAAATCAGAGAGCCACTAGGCCAGGAAGCTGGGGACCAAATTTGGGTTTTCTGAGAGAACAGCAAATGACCACTGAGTCATCTCTCCAACCCCTAGAATGAAATTGTATATGTGTGTGTGATTGGATTTGTTTATTTTATGTATGTGAGGATTTTGCTTGCGTGTATGTATGTGCATCACACGAATGCATGATGCCCTCAGAGTTCAGAAAAGGGCATCATATTCCCCAGAACTGAAGTTACAGATAGCTATAAATCACCATATGAGTACCGGGAGCTGAATCCGAGTCCTCTGCAAGAATAGCAAGTGCTCCTAACAACCGAGCCATCTATCCAGCCCCTAAAATGTCATTTCTTAGGGGTGGTGTCTGTGCTGTGCAACCTCCATCTCCACTTACAGCCCAGACATTAGGCTTCAAAACTGTTGCTAGGTTAATAAATAAATGAGCACAAGAATAGAAAATGTCTAAAGATACAGGAACTGAAACACTATGTAAAAATAGGAAAGAGAGATGTTGTTGTTATTAACCAGCAGCTATACTGATACTGTTTATCCTGGAAATCTGCTCTGAAGAAGGAAACAGTGGAGAGGGGTCTCTTCCACAAGGTGCCCTGGTGTCGTCCTTGTCTATTAAAGCTACATGGTGCTCAGCTCTTCCCTGCATTTCTCCATGGACAAGCTGAGCTTGCATGGTTTCTACATAGCTATATTTATCCCTCCACTTCATTTCAGACACAGTGTGGGTACGAGGGCCTATAGGGAAAAAAAGAAAAAAATCTATGAGGCAGAGTGACCTAGATTACTTTTTACCTAGATTACCCTTTTTTCAGGATCCCTCAGGCCTATACTCTATATAGGTCATTTGGCTTGATTGACAAGCACACCAGTGAATGATATTAGATTGTCTATATATTGCAATTGTATGTCATAGTAAATTATACTTTTTTTTTTAAGGAGAAGAAGGGCTTGGAATAGGGTCTGCTTATAGGAATATGTGCAGAAAAAAAAAGGCAGGACAATTAACATAAATATACAAACTTGCATGCAGCTTTTATATGGATGAAAGCATAAAAAAATGGAAAGATGGTAGAATCCTTAAAGAATGAAGGGTTTCCTTTGACTTATAGATTGACAAGGACACAGTCCATGTGGGAGGTGGGGAGGCTCATAGCAGCCACAGCTTGAGGACAGCTGGTCTCAGGAAGCAGAGAATGGTGAATGCTCAACTCTCTTCTTTTCACACAGTTCAGGACTTCCAGCCCATGGAACGGTGCTGCCCACATTAGAGTGGGTCTTCTTACCTCAATCCACCCACTCTACAAGCTTCCTCTAAGTCATTCTAGATTCTGCCATGTTGACAGTTAATCTGAACCATCACAGGCTCTCATTAAAAATGCAACAAAACAGAGTGGATCACACAGCAGGATTTCATCTTCTCGCTTTTATGAATACTCTGGGAGCCTCTGGTTCACCTGTGCATGAGTTCATTCTCTCTCATCCAGGTACTAACCAAGCCCGGCTCTGCTTAGCCTCTGAGATAAAACAAAATCAGGTGCATTTAGAATGATATGGCCATAGACATGGCTGCCTTCTCAAGTCAGGCTCTCTGTCTACCCTGGTGAGTGCACATTTCTGATATCTCTGCATAGTCATGGCCTCTTCCCACAAGATTAGCCACCAGACTGGATTAGGGCCAACCTTAGCATCTCATTGAAATGAACTGTTTTTTAAAGTCTCTCTAGTGCAGTCATATTCTGAAGGCCCAGGGACTTGAGCTCCAGAATGGAAATTTGTGAAGCACAACTAGCCCGTAATGTAGTTGCATATTGTATGATTTGAATTTAAAAACCGCGGTGCCACCTTGATCAATGGCTTATCATTTTATTCAAGTGAGAGGAAGAACTAAGCATAACAATGAAAAAAAATCAGGAACCACTCTCAAAGGAAACCAGGTAGCATTGCAGGCAGAGGATCAAGAGTTGGGACTATTCAAAGGAAGGGGGAGAGGCAGGGAAGCATTCCAAGTTCAGCTAAACATGGGGCAACACAATCAAATGCTTTCTAACCAAGTATGCGCCGGTGTGGGTTGCAATCTAGCTGCTTAAAGGGGTCGGATGGAGGGAAATGAAGGTAGCAAGCTGGGCAACGTGCACCTTCCAGCAATCACACACGACAGCCAATGTCTGCACCCTAAAGCAGGCACTGAAAAACCTCAGAGATTGTCCTTCCTGAACCTCAAGATTCTAAGCTGCCTACAGAAAGGATGTCACAGCTGTCCACGATCCTGTTAATAGTCAGTGCTAGCCACAACAACAGACACGCTCTCTCCTCGTCTGTCTGTCTATCTATCTATCTATCTATCTATCGCTTTCCATTTTGGACTTGGCTGTCACATGAACAACAAAACAGTATGCTCAGAGCCTGAAGGAAACCTCAAGAGCCAAAAGCCTAGCATCTGCACACCTGCGGGGCTCGTAAAACATCGATGCAAATCTGAAATCTGTTATCTGTCCTGATTAGATATAAAGGTAATTAATGACCCTCGTGGTGATAATAAATGAGATATCAGCAGCCCATGGCATCCTATGGTAATGAGCACTTAAATTATGGCTTAGAGACACCTGCAGCTGAGTGCCTAGAGACATCAAGGATCTGTTTGGGTAGTCAGGTTGCAGAATTCATCTGATACGTATACGAAATGAATAAAACAAACATGACATAATTCTTTGTAAGCTTGAACAAGGAAAATTATCACCTCAGAGCTTAAAAAGATTCCCCCAATCATGACACAGGAAAGAATCAAAAGAGACATCTGTGATTCCTTAGAAGGAAATCTTAGTTCCTATATGCACAAGATTAATCACTCTGAAAACTAAACCCAATAATGGAATCCACAGATGACCAGATCGAAGTGCATACTGAATTTGGCTTTGAGAGGCCTCTTGGGTTCTGGTGACAACTGGAAAGAAGTAATGAAGTCCTAAAGGACGGGGCAGGTTTTAAGATACTGTTTACCCAAATTCCTGGAAACCCAAATTCTGCCAAATCTCCTCTTCTCAAAGGAACAGTTCATTACCTGTCCTCACCCGAGGAATCTGCAGCATCATTTCCCGAGGACTTCAGGGAATGACTCCCCAAATATCCACCCCCAGCAGCCACCAAAGCAGAGACCTGTAACCAGTCAAATTGCTGAGAATGAGAAACCTTGGGTGTTTGTTCCTAAGTGGGATATCTTTAACACACTCACAGGGGAGTGCTGTGAAATGACACCTTCTGGACATTCTTGTACTCAGCTGCTCATAGCAGATGTGGTTATCTGAACAGGATACAGTCAAAACCCTGCAAAGACAGAGGAGATGCTCGCCAGGCCCCGCCCCTTACTAAGGACGTATTGACAAGTGATTGCTGTCGAAGAGGGAGAATCATTCTTCTTGGAGGGTGTGGCCACTGGTAGGTTTTCCATGCGCTAGTGGGTGGCCATTAATTATATATATATAGCATTAATTGGACTTAGTAGGTTAGAGAGAAAGAGAGTGAGAAAAAGGAAGGAGAGAGAAAGAAAACATGAAGTTGAGAGGGGATGTGTCTAGAGGATTTCTTAAAAGTTGGGGGATGGGGGAGGTGAATCTGATCCTATTGCATTGTGTACGTGTATGCGATTCTACAAAGAATAAAAAAATAATTAAAAATATCTGCCTTTCATGTTACTATTAGACATAATCAGCCTCAAATCCCAGTAGTTCCTTAGGGCTGGATACCATGAATGAATGACTAAAATAATAGTCTCAGGAGTCCCAAATTAATTACTAGTTTTTACCAGATTATTCTCATAGTAGTCTGGGGAATATGAATGAGAATGGGTTTAGAAATGTTGGATCAAGGACATAACAATGTGATACTAAACTGAGATACCTTTGTTAATTGGGTACATTAACCAGAGATTCTGGCTTTGGTATGTGCTGTGGTTTAAGTAAGAATGGCCTTCATATACTCATACATTCGAATACTTGGTCCCCAGTTGAGGTAATTGTTTGAGAAGTACTAGAAGGTATGGCTTTGTTGGAGGGCATAGGTATATTACTGGCAGTTGGCTTTGAGGTTTATAAAGACTCATGCAATTCCCAGTGTTCCCTCTCCGCCTTCTGGTTATGGGTAAAGATATGATTTCTCAGCTATTCCTTGACTTGACTACCATGGACTCTAAACCTCTGAAATAGTAAGCCAAATTAAATGCTCTCTTTTATAACTTTCCTTGATTGTGGTGTTTTATCACAGCAATAGAAAAATAACTAAGACAGTATGTCACTTTGACCATCTTGGTTTAAGTCTAATAGATTGTTCAAACATGAACTAAAAGATGCCCTAATGCAGTGGTTCTCAACCTTCCTAATGCTGCGACCCTTTAATACAGTTCCTCATGTTGTGACCCCCAACCATAAAATTATTTTCGTTGCTACTTCATAACTGCAATTTTGCTACTGTTATGAATCATAATGTAAATATCTTAGGTGACCCCTGTGAAAGGGTCTTTCAGTCCTCAAAGAAGTTGCAACCCACAGATTGAGAACCACTGCCCTACTGTATTCTACCAGTCAAAGTACAGAATAGTAAAAGTTAGGCAATTACTGAAACTCAGCTTGGATTCCCCTCAGAGCCGACTCAGTGGTGTACCATGGTTATTTCCCAAGCTCCAGATAGTAACTTGCAGGACACCTTCTATGGGCTGAATGAATTGTGTCCCCTGGTCATTATTTAAACTCCTCTACTGCTTCTGCCATCTGACCCAGTAGACCCACATCTACAGAAATGTGAGGTGAAGCCTTTGACTAAGTATTACACATAAATCACAGCATAAGCTTTTAGTATTTTGGAGCTAAGTTGTGCCATCTTCTACAAAGATTTTTCTACTGAGAAATGGCCTCTGGATCATTCACTAGATCCCATAGACACTAGACATTAGAAAATGAAACACCAATTTGTTATTCAAATGAAGCCACCTGTCATGTCTGAGTATTGTCTAAACTACCACTGCTGTTGAAGCACATAATCAGTGAATTAATGAGGAAGCACTTCAACCCGCTTTACAAATAGCACATACTGAAGCCCTGAATCCTCAAGGGTTATACAACGATGAAAGGAAATCTTTTACAGGCCAAATGTTCAGGTCTAGAAAGACATTTGAATAGAGCTCTGAGAATTTGCCAACAGTGAGGATGTCTGTGGCTTATGAAATAGCTTGCCACAAAGGAGGCTCTTAACAATGGAATAAAAATCATGGTCCAGTTGGGGAGACCAGTCGCTTCTGCAGTCACCTTACTATTTACCCTAATAAAATCTTGTATTAAATGAGATTGACAGAAGACTAGAGATGACTAAGGTTCAGCAATCATCCAGCAATGGAAAAAAATAAGAGTAGACAGTCTTGCAAAGATCAGTTTCATCATTTAGAACCTGAGCAAAGAAGGAGTGATTGTTCCTACCCAGTTCCCTCTAAACTCATCTCTTCCATTCAAGAAGCATCAGGGACCAACACTGAGCTCCAAGATGGTAACTTAGCAGTCTGTTGATATTTTGAATAACATCTATCACAGGCAGGCAGGTTTTTCTTCATGTCTTTTGATGGTTTTGCACTATCTTCAATACTTCTGGCAAAGCTGCTGCTTCTGGGGTAAGAGCTGACTTTGTCTTCATGAGATTCCCATAAGCATTATTTATTTACCAAAGGTAAATTATTATTATTTACCAAATAGTAAATTTTAGATAAATGAAACATGGCACTAAGCTTATTATCAAGGAGTTCTCTGGTCTTATCACATGACCAACTTGAAAGGGCAGTGGAATTCCCCCAAGACTGGGAAACCACACATTTTGGAGGCCAGGTATTATCTTCTAAAGTTCTATGGCAAAATAGGGTAATCTTTCTGGCATAGTTAGGATCCATGGCTTGGGAATGTTATAAGTTTGTCTTGCAGTTACATTTAGTGATCCACTAGCAAAAGTTTTGTCTCCATAACTTTGGAATATCCTTGTTCAGAAGTTTTATTTCCCAAAGGATGGTTTCTACCAAATAACACAATATTAGATTCGCGGAACTGGAAGTGGAGATTGCTTCCCAGACACTTTGTGCTCTATGCCGCTGAAATAAAAGGCAAAGAAAGTGGTTAATATACTGGCTGGCGTGGTTGAATCTGGATGGGTAAACTGGAGCTTTCCTCCTACAATGTGGGCAAGGTAGAGTGTACTAGACCCTTTTGAAATTCTCTATGGAACCATTTAGCATCTCACATTCTGTGATTCTGTGATTATTCCTAGACTATTATAACCACTCCATCCAGGCAAAATTGTTCATATCAGAGGTTCTTTGGAATTAATGCACTGCATCATGACCTGCTTGTGTGCTTACTAAGGGCAAAGAGAATGTGGGGGGGCTATTTGTTATTTTCCTATTGTTATGACAAAATACCTGGCAAAAGTGTCTCAGGAAAGGAATGGTTAACTTTGGTCGGTCACAGTTCTTCCATGCAGTCATTTTGATGGGGGACTCATGGCACAGGGAATGCAACACAGCCAATCACATCACATCCACAGTCAGGGAGCAAAAGATGAATGCTGATGTTCAGCTCACTTTCTTGGGGTTTTTGTTGTTGTTGTTGTTTGTTTGTTTATTTGTTTTTACTCCAGGATCTAAACCTATGGAATGATGGTGTCACCCACATTCAACTTAGGACTTCCCACTTCAATTAAGCCACCCTCAAAACTTCTGCAGAGACATGCCCAGAGGTTTGTCTCCAAGATGAATCTAGATCCTATCAAGTTGACAATCAATATTACCATCACAGGAGTGAAAGTTGCAATTTTTAAATACCAGTTTCAACTATGAGTATTGACTCCTTGTTTTGGCATTAATATAATCAAATAGATATAAGCCAATGTTCCCTTATCCTGTGTATATACCACCTAACAAAATTAGAATGATTGGTGCTGTCTCAGCAGTTAGTTACAAGGTTAATGTAACTAACTTTTTGTTAGTTTTCTTTTTGTTTCATTGTGCTATATTATACAGACCCATGGCTTTTTTTATTGTCTTTACTTAGAAGTTAATCATAATTTTATCTAGACGCTACACTGAAAAAGTAGATCTGTTGAGCAGAATTTTGACTACCGTTGTAGTCCTCTCCTATGTATGTTCTGAGAATGATCTGGACTAGAGTTCATCGAGGAAGAAATGCAAGAAGTAGAAACCACTATCCCCAGCAGCCTATGGGGGTCAGAAACAGTACAACGTGGTGGTAGATATGATTTGAGAGCTGCTGGCTTCTTGCCCAGGAGACTTGAGCCCATCACCAAGACCATGGCTGGAGGGAGTAGCAGCTTATGTTGACTCCTCCACAGCTTCCTTTCACAGTAGCTCTCCAGTGACCACACCCACAGCTCCTGGTACTTTCCTGACAAACTCCAAATTTTCACCAAAGAATCAGGCCCCAAGTGTCAACATGTTTTGAGTTTTGTTTGTATATTTGTTTGTTTCCTTTTCCTTCTTTGAATCCCTTCATATTCTTTAAAAGCTACTAAGGAACCCAGAGGATTTTAGTGTGCATGTGATACATATATCAATATTATAAGACAGACAACTGAAAACTTTAAAACTCTAAGGTCCACACACATATACTCCCATCATGATGGATGGTCTCAAGTCACACAGCTTCCAGAAGCTCTCACTGTACCCTCCTGGAAGATTTTAAATGTTTCTATTGTAACTTGGTATTGTTATTAAAATCTTTTTGAACTAGTAAACATACAAAAGAATCCTGGACAGCCATTTAAAAAGCTTCAAGGGCGCCGCTGTGTTCCAACTTCAAGAATCCATATAGGCTGTCAGAGGGGCAACTTTTTCTAATCCTGCCCTTTACTTCATCTTTTTAACAGTTGATAGATTCTTATTTCTATACAGCCCCTCCTGTTCCTGTAATACCTATTTTAGTTTTCTACGGCTGTCAAAGCAAAATACCATAGACTGCATAGTTTCAACAAAAGACATTTATTCTTTCCACAGCTATGGACACAGGGAGTCCAAGGCCAAGGTGTCCTGTCTTTGACATGGCCTTCTGTCTGTGGACAATTGTTAGTGTCTCTTTATGTATTCAAATTTCCATCTCTTATGAGGACACTAAATAAGTTGGATTAGGGTTGCTATGATTTGAAACTTTGGTCTCCTTTAAAATTAAATCAAAACTAGATCCTCAACTGCAATGCAACAATATGGATATTTCAGGAGACTAGGTCTCTCAGTAAACCTAAAATTCAATATTTGGTGGGGCTGGCTAGCCAATGAGCTCCAGGAATCCACTTGTCTCCCCCTCCCCAGCACTGAGATTACAGATGCATGCCAACAAGAACAGCTGTTTACATGTGTGCTGGAGATCCAAACCTACGTCCTCCTGATTGTAAGCACCTCACCAACTGAGGTGGGCCACTCTCACCAGCCACCCCTTGCCTTCTTCTGGCATCCAGCATGCCCCTCTTCTACATGGAACATTCCAGAAACCATCTTGGAAGCAAAGACAAGACCCTCACCACACACCAAATGGTGCCTTGATTTGTAGTCTCTAAAATAGTGAAAAACATAGCTTTCTATTCCTTATAATTACCCAGGGCCAGATATTTTGTTGGAGCAACACAAATGGTTCAAGATAAGGACCCACCCTAATAGCTTCATTTTAACTTAATTGCCACTTCAAAGACCCACCTCCAAATACTGTCACATTTGTTAGAGATTCAACATATGAATTCTGCACGATTCATACCATAACACTACTTCTGGATACTGTGTTCCTAATAAAACCCTGATTATAATTTTTAAATGAAGCTTTACCGCTTACCACACAGAGTGGATGGTGGAAGTCAAGATTGGTGTCTTGTAGTGAGCCTATAATGGCCGTAAATCAGTTTTTAGATATAATAATTATATGTGTGTGAAAGTGTCAACTAGTCCCGAGTAATGGCGGCACACAAACCATGCTTTCTTGTAGTTCTACCTTGGGTAGTTTTATTATAGATTGAAGATAGTCTGATTCTGTGACTTTAACTAATACATGCAGCAAAGGATTCTGTATCAATTTCAGGATTAAAACTTAAGAAAAGTGAGAAGCGACTGATTTTGTGTTTTGGAGAAACCGAAGGCACCATGTTGAGTCTAGCTGCCATGTTGGGGCAGCCACACAGCCAGCTACACACAGAGGCCACGTTCTGGGAAAGGGGGACATCCAGTCCTCAGGCATCCAGATGATTCTTGCCTTCCAGCCATCAACAGCACGATGCCGGTCACATCAGTTAGCCAGGCCAGATGACGAGCTCCATCAAGACCGCAGCTGAGATTGTACAGAAGAGCCACCCAGCTGATTCCCTAAATGGACAGAAAAGCAATAAAATGGATGTTTGCTTATATAATGAATAAGCAAAAGACATCGGGTTCCTCTGAAGGTCACCTGCAAAAGAGACTTACCAGGGCCCTGACACTCACTGAGAAGCCCTGAAAGATTTCTACAAACACGGCACGTGTGGAAATGCCATTTTGTGGATCCGCAAGGGTGCATTTGCCCGGTAGTCAGTGGACCCGTTCAAAATATCCGGGAGAGTAGCTGGGTTTGCATCTGCCCCAAATCTCTGATGGTCACTTCCAATTCATGAAACCGAAGGGAGCGGTTCGGTTCCTTTTCGTTCCATTTAATCAAGTTACCAATAGTCAGTGGTCTGTTAGCTAGCAAAAAAAAAGGTTATGAGTCACGCTTAATTTCAGCTTATTTTGTTTATTCCAATTATAGTTTGGGAAATATGGGATTGTGGTTCATAAAACAGAGACCAAATTTTATAGTACGTTGAATATCCCCTCCCCGAGTCCCAATAGTCTCCTTTGGTAAATCTCTATTTTCAGTAAATTGCTCTACAAGGGAGAAGTTTTATTTAACCTTAGAGAATCTGCACAGTCAAGTCAACTTGGAGGGAGGGAGGGGGATGTGGATTAAATGGCTGTAGATTCAGGGATATTCTATATAAGAGTGTACAGTGAACAAAGTAATATGAATAAAAATTTTAAGCCACTTTTAAAATTTTTATTTTATGTGTATGAATGTTTGCCCACATGTGTGTGTGCATGTACCACATGCATGCAGTGCCTATGGAGGCCAGACTCTTTGGAACTGTAGTTACAGATGACTGTGAACCACTATGTGGGGC
This sequence comes from Cricetomys ansorgei, assembly GCA_026225945.1. Lineage (NCBI taxonomy): Eukaryota > Metazoa > Chordata > Mammalia > Rodentia > Nesomyidae > Cricetomys > Cricetomys ansorgei. The sequence continues at coordinate 7,337,106 of JAMJFZ010002307.1, read as the reverse complement.
TAGAAACCATACCTGGGTCCTCTGCAAGAGCAAACCGTATTCTTAAGCACTGATCCATCCCTCTAGCCTCTAAAATCTACTCTTTTTTTGCGGGGGAGCGGTAGATAGAGACAGGGTTTCTCTGTTGTAACTCTGGCTGTACTGGAACTCATTCTGTAGATCATACTGGCCTTGAACTCACAGAGATCCACCTGCCTCTGCCTCCCGAGTGCTGGGATTAAAGGCAAGCTCCACCACCGCCAGGCTAAAATCTACTTTTTATAGCACTATTCCTCCCAGGCCCCGCCCATCCTGGGGTCATAATCTTTAGACATAAGAAACAGGGAAAAGAGAATATGACTTTAATTCAGGATCCATCCTCTTCTCTCCCAACCCAACGTCTTCCTAAACCTTTTAAAATTCTAAAGGTGAAATGATCTGAAGACCGAAGTCAGAGAACCCTGCAGCGTTTTAAAAAATACTTTATTCACATTATGAAGCAGTGGATTATTGTTTCTCTGAATATTTATTTATCAGTGAACCGAAGGTTAATTCTCTGTCTGTAAATTAAATGGATTTGTAATTAGAGCCTTTGTTTAATTTGCTTTAAGGATCATTCCTGTTTATCTGTAGGCCACAATCCCATCTTTAACTAGAATTGCTTCTAAACCCCAGAGGGTACTAATGTACACTCAGACCAACACATTTTAATACCTAGAATTATGATTAAGGATTAACAATGTAAATTTTTATAAAGAAAGCTAAACTCAGCTTTTGTGGTGGCCTATCTCTTGGTGGCTGCCAATTATTTGTTCCTGAAAATCTGACCCCCAGAAGCCCTAAGACAGTGCACGTCTGCAGAAGCAGCTACAATAATACAAGCCTGCAGCAGCACCCCCGGCCCCTGTGACATCCATTGTGGATGCGGGCTGGAATACAGACTCTTCAATAAGTCAGTCTTCCCAGGCAGAGTCCAGCAAGAAAGTGGGGGAAATTACAACCAAAGCAGCTCCTTTCTCCATTTCTGTTCTGAACCTCTGCAGAAAGCCGTCTCCAAAGGTTAGAAGACACTTTTGATTGAGCTCAGGATATTTCAATTATTTGGGGGGCACATGGGTCAGGCTTGTGCTAAAAAAAAAAAAAAAAAATGGTTTATTCAAACTTTTTCACATCACAAGTGCTCCGAACCAGACCACAGGGAGGCTGGGCAACCTCACAGTGGCCGCTTCAAGGGTTCCTTTGAGTCAGGGGAAAGGAGCAAAATGCAGAAATTTGTTTTTACTTAAGCTCTTCTCTGAGATAAGTGCTTATACGTGGGAGGAATAATTTCCCCTGAGGGGCCTGGATGAGAGGGCTGAGGGAATCTGGACACCCCTGGGGCCCAGCAGACTCTGCCTCCTGAGGACATTGCTCCTGATGGTCACAGGTTGGGGACTGTGCTTTTGCTTTTTGCAAATTACAAGTCAAACCTCTTTCTGGCGATGATCATTTAAAAAAAAAAATAAGATGAAAACTGTCTTTCTTTATCTTCCCTCACCTATTGAGTAGCTTCTTAAAATGCCTGTTGGGAAAATATTCAGAGAACAGCCACCCGAGAAACTGCTGTATCGTTACCTGTTCAGGACCTGCCTGCCTTGGCTGGCTCTGCTTCTGCTCTCTACTGCAGTATCAAGAGATTGACACATGCTCCCAAGGACACCCACCACTATCCCTACCAAGCTTGCTAAAAAGAAAAATCAGTAGCCTGGTGCACAGGTGCATATTTGTAAGCCCCGCCCTCCAGAGGCTGACTAAGGATTGTGAGTTCCAGGGCAGCCTAGGCTACATAGTAAGACCCTGTTGTAAAATAATAACAATGATGATGATGATGATGATGATAATTAGCACTACATGGAAATCATTTTTTATTTCAGAAGCATTTTATTAAAAACAGGGCTGGCACAATCCTTCAGAGGATAAAAGTACTAGCCATGCAAACCTGACAACCTGAGTGGATCCCAAGATCCCACAGTAGGAGAGAATCCATCCTGAAAGTTGTGCTCTGACATACACATGAACTGATAATCACACATATATCTAATACACATACAATAATAATTTTTTTTAAGTTATGTAGGCATGGGGATTTTGACACAGTTGCTAGAGCATCTAGCAAGCATAAAACCCTGGATTTAATCCCCAGCACTGCATAAACAATGTGAGGGAATACCTCTAATCCCAGAACTTGGAAATAGAGAAGGAGGACCAGGAGTTCAAAGCCATCTTTGGCTACCTAATGAATTCAAGGGCTACACTAGACCTAGTCTAAAAAAAATAAAAATAAAATAAATAAAAAAAACAAGAACACCACAAACACATCTATATGAATCGGACCATTTTCTGTGTTGTTGGGGTTAAAATGAGAAATAGAGAAACATATCAAATGGCCCTCCCACCTAAGAGCAGAGAATCAGAAAAACAAGATTAAATGAAGCCTCCACCAAATCTTGGCTCCATCTGTCGAAGCTTCCATTCCTGGATTGACACAGACGAAATATTGAGCAGCATATCAAAGCAGAATTAGCATAGGCATGTATTTTGTCTGTGTGTCATGCGGGAATGTGGGTTCTGAGATCCACAGATAGTGTCTGAATGGCTAAATCATAAACTTGCAGGATTATAATATTTAATAGTAAGCAGATCTCAGCTGCAGAGAAGGGAAAGAGCACTCATACACAGAGATTCGAAAGGAAAAGGAAGAAGATCCCTTCAGAAACTTAATCACAGTGGACCCCCCACCTAGATAATTAAAGGGGAAATGAGAAAACTCTTTCTGCAATTTTGTCTTTTTCAGATACATTAGCAGGGTAATTGCCTTGACTCCCCTCTTCCCACAGTGGGTGGAGACACAGCTGGGCTAGGGGCAGAGCCAAGCCAATCTTGATTCGAATGAAGGGTGAGTCAAGGCAGGGCAAAAATTCATCTCTAACCTCCACCTCTCCTCTTTTGCTATCTCTCTTCATAGAAGAACTCCGCTTTGGGTTTGGGATATAATTAAAGCTTATCAAATTACCCCACCCAGTTCCTTATACCCAACTGCACTCTGTATTGTGTTTCTTACTAATTTACCCAGGTGCTTCAAATGTTTCTCTCATACTGTTTTTGGGCAAGTCTTTAAGAGGTCTGGATCCTTCACAAGCCCAGCTTTATTTCTGTTGACCTCCGCCCTTCGCATCCTCTCTGCTGCTCTGCTGTCGTCTACAAGTTTACTGTCTTCACTCATTTGTTCACTCAACCTGCCAATCTGTCAGTTGAATAAGTTAATTCATGAATTTGTGTTGACTGAAACAGAGAGTAAGTGAATTTCTCCTTTAGCTGTGGCAGCAACAAGAGTACTGGGTTGGAAAGAGACAGACAACACCAAGAACAAAGAAACGTCTTGGAAATCAAGCTTTGCAAAGCATTTTGTTATAAAATGTTAATCCCACAAAGTTGAAGGAGGTCACTGTGTTTTAATTATGTTCCCTTCCAACACTCAGATGGCATCAACATAGGGGTGCTAGGAGATGGAGTCTTTGAAAGATGACTGAGCAGTGTAGGGCCCTCCCTCCGAGTGAGAATGGCTGTCTATAAAAGGGTTGTCAGGAGGCCATCACTTAGGTCTGCCTCCATCTGATGATACTCAGCCCCACCAGACAGAACTAGCTGGTGTCTTTGATCTTAGACTTCCAGCCTTTAGACACATGGGAAATAAATTGACATTCTTTATAAATGACCTAGCCTCAAGCTCTCTATTATAGCATCACAAACTAAAACTGAAGGAATTCAACAAATGTGGCTGTGCAGTTCATTTTACATCAACGTGGTCTAGAATGTGAGTCCTTTTCATTTATGCTCCGAGGTTGCATACGATTCACTTAAGTGACAAAAAGACAGAGACACATTTATACGTACCTAAATGAGTTTGTACTTATGTATATCCATATATAATTTTCTCCGCAATTGTGATTCCCATTGTTTTTCCTAAACTAACTCCAGAATATAAACATATTTAAAAAAATAAGAGTTAAATGTTCAAAAAATGAGAGTTAAGTGACTACACAGGTAGAATGGCTACTACCAAATGACAACTACCAAAGTTGCAAAATCAAGACTCTCTCTTGCTCATGACAAATGTGTGTGCACTAGCGTGTGTGTGCGCATGCGCATGAATTATTATTTGATTTACCATTGTCAATCTCTGGTCCTCACTATCTTTTTCAAATAACCTTTCCCCACTTTGGGGTGGGGATATGGCTCAGTGTTTAAGAGCACTTGCGACTCACAATGAAGACCCAAATTTCAGTTCCCAGCATCTGCATGGCGCCTCACAACCATCCATAACTCCAGTATCAGGGACCTTGATGGCCTCTTCTGGCCTCTGAGAGTATTCCACCACGTGGTGCACATACATACATGCAGACCAACATTCACAACCATAAAATAGAAATGATCTTAAAAAACAATCCTCACATGCGTATTTTCAGTCCTGTATTTATCTCCCATTGTTACTAAGTCTGCTGGCAGTAGATAAGTTTTCTCCTGTTGTCAGTATTCAGGATGTCTTCTAGTTTAACATCAACTGTCAATCTAGGATGGCTTCACTACACTTAGAATTCATGGGAAATGCTGAGAGAATAATTAGTGTGCCCATAATTCTAGCTAGAGCATATGTTGTAGCCCATGGTCAACAATTTAGCCCTAAGACTTCTATTTATTTTTACTTATTCATAAGTATTTCAGACAATACCTACCTCCTGTGAGTAAAAGAATCAGCAAGTTTGCATATAGATGTAATGATTTAAAATTAAAGATCGAGTCAGAATGGTGATGCACGCCTTTGATCCCAGCCCTCAGGAGGCTGGGGCAGATGGATCTCTATGAGTTCAAGGTCAGCCTGGTTTATATAGTGAGCTCCAGGCCAGCAGGGCTACATAGAGAGGTACTGTAAACCGAAACAACTCAATTTCTGCAAATCAAGAAAAAATGTAGACTTTTTACCTTACTTATTCAAGCAAAACATTGCATATAAAATGTACTCAGTTTTACAACTTTTAAATGTGTAACTATTTGCATTCATCATTATTTATATGTAGCTAAGAACAATTATCAAGTACACTTTGTAACCGCTGTCAAATACTGCACTTTTTAAACTGACAATATCAAAGTATTAACAGTAGTTATCCTAGGCTCTGGGATCATTGTAATTGTTAATATTCCATTTTATACTTTTTAGTTTCTACAATGGAAATATATTGCACTGAAAATGTGTTTTAAATCATTCCAATAAAAAAAATCTGTCTTTTTATTTTAAAAGAGTAAATAAATTTCTTATTTTCCACATCTCCAAACTGATAAACTAAATTATCAGCTTCTCCGGCCATGGTGAGCAGGCTGATGACATTTTATGTAACACAGGCAAGTAATTCCACAGAACACATCTATACAAGCTGAAATAATGAAATATATATAAAGACATATAATGAAAAATATTGATTTGTTGACGGCTATTATTCAGTGGCCACTTGCTAATTCTGTAATTAATTCATTAATCATTAATTCATTAATATGAACATTGTCATAGTAATATCTAAACATCTAACAGACCTAAAAGATTAACCTTGCTTAGACTTTTGTTTTTAGTTTCTACTTATTGAAATATGTCTCTACATATGAGATATGCCTTGCGTAGGGAATCTGGAGTTCAGCTCAATATGTAATGAAGAATGGTTTTGCACCTGGATCCTACACCCGGCTATACTTCTCTTTTTAAGGCCACAAATACAAGCCATTCCTCCACCTTTAATAGGTTTCAGAAGTATTTTCAGTGTTAAAATAACCATGAAGATCACGTTTACTCTAAAAAGTATACATAATTATTGCTATTATTTTAGTGATTGGTATGATTGTATATAAGTACTTTGAAAGCCTGAGAAAATGACAATATATAAAACTTAGAATCCATTTGGCATAATACTGAAAGACTTAAATTTGCTAGAATTTTATTCTAATGTATTAGGCAAGATCCACGCTGTTAAAAAAGCAGGTAAACCTAATTCTTCAAATGATGTAGAAGGCTGATGCTCTCGGTCTTGAGAGGATGAGGAAGGACAATAGAACTAGTCAGCTGGCTCTGGGATCTGCCCTTGGTCCAGCTGAAGCTTGTTAAAGGCACAAACACAAGGAGCTGGTGTGGCCACTGCTGTTAAGAAGCTGAGAGTTTATTAAGGCAAAGCAACAGACCTCACTACATTTTGAAGAGTTAGATGTGACAGTCTGTTGTGTTGGTGTTATGAACAATGTTTTCAAAGGAAAGAGAATGCCAAAACAGTCACCCAAAGGAGGGAGACCATTGAGACACGTAATGTAAAATATTAATTCATTGATGGTGATCATTCAGTAACAACTTACTAATTCTGAATTGATTCACCAATCATTGATTCAGTAATGTGAATATTGCCTCTTACAGCCCTAAAAGATTTACCTTGTTTAGAATTAAGATCCGATGAGTATGGCGTGGTTTCCTTAGGGGATGCAGAGAGGTACATTTCAAAGATAGAAATTTCCACAATAAAGACTACACAGGCTGTTATTTTTGTTTCCAGAGAAAAGAGAGGTGTGAGGAGGAAAGGAATGGAAGAGCCTCAGGTCCAGGGAAAGGAAGAGGAGTGTAACAAAGACAGGGAAGGCTAGCAAGATGACCTGGGTGGCCAGGAGCTTAGTGGGCAAGACTGGTGACCTAAGTCCCATTGCCAGGGCCCACAGAAAGGTGGAAGAGAGAACCAGCTCCACAGGCTGTCTCCTGAACTGTACATAGGTGTCATAGCATATGTGTGCACATAGAGAGGAGACAAGGGAGGGAGAGGAAAGTACAGACATGGATAGGTGATGGATGAATAGATAGATAGATTAGATAGATAGATAGATAGATAGATAGATAGATAGATAGATAGATAGATAGATAGATAGATAGAAGATGATATGTAGATAGGTAATATATGATAGATAAATAGGTAGATAGATAGATAGATATAGAAAGATAATGATAATGTTAATATTAGTAAATAAAAATGTTTTAAAGAGGAACAAGATAAGCTTGTGTACACTCTGCAAGTCACAAGCAGGCAAATGTCCCCTGAGTTCTCCTAATCTACAGGCAAAGCTCCTTTCGCCACCACCACCACCACCACCACCACCACCACCACCACCACCACCACCACCACCACCACCCGAGAAAATCAGCACAGACTGAGATTACCAAATATCCACCTTAGCATGGGGTAAACACAGACTGATGGCTTGGATCTGGGGATTAAGAAAGTCCTCGTGTACAGACCTGCCTCCAAATATTTGCTTCATTTTAAAATTACCTGCTCTGGGGCTCTATTTCAGTCTTTGAGTCTCTCAGTGCTTTCTTGGGCTCTAATTTGGGTCTTCCTGCTCATTAAGTAAGCCAGATCCTCTGGCTTCCTCTCAGCACTGGGAATTTAATCTGACCACCATCCCACTCTATGAAACTTAGATGACTTATAAATTGAAACTCTATGAATAGATAATGTGGTACATAGAATCTGTATTTATTTCAACTATTTGTAAGAAGCTTGGTGTTTGGGATTTATGCAAATTTGCTGAATTAAAACTGTAATTTATGTGAGGAAGCTTGAATCTAATCTTTTCCATTTGGGAGTCAGAGAAGAATGAAGGGGAAATCATTGAAATGAATATGGATTTGTTTTGTGTAGCGGAAACTATTCTGTGGAAATGATCTATAGGATGTTTGGTTCAGCTTCCGGCCAGTGCAGGATTGCTTCCTACCGTGAAACTTCAGAGGTCGAGTCCAGACAATTTTAAAGTCTGACACAACAGAAAATGAGCATCAAGGAACAGTGTGCGTGATTTCCAGACAATGACTCCAGAAAAAACCAGTGACTTTCAACTGTCAATTGTATGGTCTATACCCCTGTAAATGCTGTTTCTGCTTGTGATTGATTTTCAGATACTAAAAAATTGGAATACATAAGTATAAATAAATATACACTCACTGTATAACTTCCTTATTTGGTTTATTAAATCATCTCAGGGAAAATACAATTTTTTTTAAATGCCCATTCTGTAACAGGAGGCTTGGAAGAAGCTTTTGTTATTTTGGTCTCTTTAAAAATGCAAAATGGTGTTTGGCCTATATTCATGTTCCCATCCCAGGTGTGGTGGGTGATTATGAGTTTGATGTGGAATGCTCGATGCCGGTGGCTATAATTTGGTTACACATGGCAGCTGTTTTGCCATGTGTAGCTTGTCATTTACTATTGCAGGCTGCTTGGATTTATAGGAAATTTTTCTTAGAGCATAAAAGGTTTGAAGCCACCAGAGCCAGGGTGGATTGTTGGTGGGTTGGTTCGTCCGTCGTTGGTGCATTGATTCTTGCATAGAAGAACATTGGTTGGAGAGACTGGGTTTGCAGATAGTGAGCTGAGACACTGGTTCACGGTCAGCTGCTCCTCTCCATGCTTTGGATAGCCTACAAAGACAGTGAAGATTTCTACCTTTCCCTTGATCTCTATCAAGGATGCCTACAAAAGCGCTGAAATTTTTTTTTTCTATCCTTCTCTCTTTCCCTAATTGAGGTTAAAAGACTGTAGTGAACAACTACACCATTCTTGTACATCTTTGCCCTAGTCCAAAAAATTCAGGCAGCCCAATTCCCTACACTTTGACCACCACATCAAAGCAAGCTACAAACAGCTCAGCTTGCTTCAGGCAATTAACTCCCTTTGACCTGTCATGTGGCTTTGGTGAAGATAATCCTAGCTAATAATGCAAAGCCCGATCCTGTCATCATCCACTCACAAAAGCAAAGTGAGCAAATGAATGAATGAACAGATTCCAACTCCAACTGAATTCACATTTTGTCATGTCATTGTTTGATCTAAAATGTACATTTGTCAAGACATCCTCTTAGCTTTCAAGATAGTAACCGAATCTTCACTGTGGCCTACAAAATCGTAAGAATAGTCACTAGAGAAAGAAAGACTTTGGGCTTAGAATAGACCTACAAAGAGTACCAGAGGACAGGGGACACAGCTCAGTGGAAGGTTGCTTGCCTAGCATGTACAAGGAGCTGGGTTCCATTCCCAGAACTGCAAAAGAATTTTTTTTTAAATTTAAAAAAATAGCAGACAAGAAAAGGGAAATTGTCTTCCTCACCTTCTGTGTTGGTTGTTTTTCTTGTTGTAACCAACAATCTAACAAGAAGCAAGTTAAGAGAAGAAGGCTTCCTTTGGCTTACAGTTTGAGGCACGCACTGGCTAGGTTTGGTCACCTCAACACGAACTAGACTCATCTGGGAAGAGGGAACCTCCGTTGATAAAATGTGTCCATTAAACTGACCTATAGGCAAGTCTGTGAGGCGTTTTTCTTGATTAATGGATGATATTGAAGGGCCCAGTACATTGTGGGCCATGTTACTACTGGGCAGATGGTCTTTGATTATGTGAAGAAGAAAAAAAAAACAAAACCTCAAGCTGAGCAAGCCATGGAGAGCAAGCCAGTAAGTAGCATTCCTCCATGGTCACTGCCTCAGTTCTGCCTTGAATTCCTAGCCTGACTTTCCTCAATGAAGGACTATGACCTGTCAGATGAAAAAACTCTTTTCTCCACAAGTCGCTTTGGCCATGGTGTTTTATCACGGCAATAGAAAGCAAACAAGAAGAAGATGCTACCGTCACGGTGGGGAAGGCGTGGTGCAAGTGCACGAGGCAGCTGGGCACACTGCATCAGCAGTCAAGAGGCAGAAGGACTGGTGGGCAGTGCAGCTCAAGTGCTTTCTCCTTTTCCTTTTTGTATTCAGTCTGGGACCTCAGCCCATATAGACACCTACATTCTAGTTGTCTTCTTCTTCCAGAGTTAAACCAAGCGTGTCCAGAGGTTCTCATCCCATCAAGAGTAACTGTCATACCGTTTATTGTCTCATTTGAGGTAAAAGGATATAAACAAAAGACACAGACGCCTACAAGAAGACCCAGTGGCTAAGGGTGATATGTGACTCCCACAATCTGTGATCTGAGAGGGAGTGACTAACACAATATCTGATCCTTGAACGCCACTAACCCAAAGCTGCCAGAGCTATAGGAAGCCAAGGACTGGCATCTACAGGTGGAAGACAGGGAGGAAGTTAACCAGCAGTAGACTAGGACTGGAAACCCCAGGTTGGAGTTTGAAATCCGTTTGTCACCTACCATATTCTCTCTAGAAGAAGGTTAGCTTTCATACTGCCTTCTCCAGCTGCAACCCCTCCCTACTCCCATCCCCACCCCCAGTACAGGGAATTGAACATAGGGCTTGTGCATGTAAGGCATCATCCTCAACCTTTACACCACCTGTGATGACTAATCTTGATTATCAACTTGACAGAACAGGGAAGAGGAATTAGCCTCAAATAAAGAACTGCCTCTGTCAGATTGACCGACCTGTGGGCATATCTGTGGAGTACTTTCTAAATTGCTAATTGATGTAGGGTGTGGCCCAGCCCAGTGAGGGTGATGCCATCCTTAGGCCTGTGGGCCCGGGATGTATAGGAAACATAGCTAAGAAGCCAGAGGAACCAAAGTAGGAAGCAGCCTTCCCATTGGTCTCTGCTTCAGTTCCTGCTTCCAGGTTCCTGGCTTGAGCTCATACTCTGGCTTCCTTCAGTGATGGACTGTGACGTGTAAGCTGAAATAAACCCTTTCCTTGGCCAAGTTTCTTCTGGACAATATGTCATCACAGCAATAAAAACCAACCTAAAGCTCTGTCTTTTTATCATTTTATTTTGTTTTTTTTAAGATTTCATTTTCTAATTATGTATATGTATCTCATGTGTGCATGCACGTGCATGAGTGCTGACGCCCACCACCGCCAGAGCAATCAGATGCTCCTGGAGCTGGTCTTACAGGAGATTGTGAGTCTCTCTGAGTGAGTGCTGAGAATGGAACTCAGATCCTGTGTAACAGCAACTGCATTCTTACCCACTGAGCCATCTCTCTAGCTCCCATGATGGCTTTTTAACATAGATTTTACTCTACCAGGGAACCAGACATCTCTCAAGTGAACTAAAAACTGAATGTTATTCCTGTGGATCCTGGCTCAGTGTAATGTTTATATAACCCCACCACTTCCAGATCGCCTCTGATTGAAATAATGTAAGGTAGAACAACTCGACTTATTGGAGCTTCACAGATGGAGCGATATGCTACAGAAGGGAAAGGTTAAAACACAGAATTTAGAAGCAAAAGGAATCCACACATTTTAGCTGTCATTCTGTAAATCTTTCATTAGAAGTCTTGCAGAACCTCCATCACTAATTAATCAATAATGGCAAACAAATGTAATTCTGCAAAACCAGCAGATACAAGTTTCAGAAGCTGCTTAACAGCAAGATCATCTCATTGAGAGCCTTCATTTCAATGTTTTTGTTCAATAGGCACTGACACTTGGTGTGTTCGGCCAATTATGAAATGGAAAGTAGCATGTAAAATAATTACAGACAAGCCCTCGTGAGCAGGCCCCAGTCTTCCTTTTCCAATTTTCTCTGCCCCCAAACAAATCATCTCCTCTACCTACCATTCTCTGAGCTTCTTGAAGATTCCCAGGGCCTCCCAACACTTTTGCTCAAAATTTTTCTTTTTAACCTGAAATTGTCTCCCTTGGCTTTTAATTGCTTGGAGGACAGAAACCAAAACTAAGTAATCCCTGTGCTCCTTGCCGGTCCTTGTACTGCACCTGAGAATTTAGAGGCACACAATCAATGCCTGCCCAATGAACTGAAATGTTACTACTGTCTTCAGTCATTATTAGAGGGATCCTCACCTGGCAGGGCTCATAAAGGCTTTACCAACCTGGACTGCTGGCCTTAGTCCAACAGGAAAAACCAGTTCTGCGAGACAAGTGAATTAAAGGAATCAAAGCCAGTGGGCAGACTGAGACAATAAAAACCGGACCATAAAAGCCAGTTCAATGGAAGAACATTTCCTTTGTGCCTTCAGTGAGCATTGGTCAAACGTGCTGATGTTAGGGAAGCTTTCCCAGTTAGGTAGTAGTGTGTGTTAGACCTCGTCAGGATTAGTCTCTGTTCTTTCAGAGAACTTTTTGAGTTTTCCCAGCCTGGGTTTCAGGAAAACTTGGACTGCCTTCTGTTGAGATTGTCTCCTCTTTAGCATTTCACCTCTCTCCTAGGTCTACTAGAAGGGTGAATCAATTCTGCTTAGAGAGAAAGGGCTTGGGCAATTAGGTGCACCATTCAATTTACTTAGGGACGTTACTTGAACATGTAAAATGATTTCGATTGTGCTCATGTGCATGCTGGAACTGATGGGCGTTCAGCTCCTGTGTTAGCAATGCTGGCTATAATTGAAGTGTTGCTTGCCTACTTAGTCATAGAGATTTGAAAAGATGTAAATGCCTTATGCTTAAACACTGACAATAATGTTTATCGTTACCTCCCATGTACTGTGTTTGGATCTTAAATGCCACCCACGGGTCCCTGTGCTAAGAGATTGGTCCCTGTAAAGCACAAATGGAAGGTGGAACGTTTAGAAGGTAAAACTTAGTGAAAGGTTCATTAGGTTCATTAGGACTGTGCCCTCAAAGAGAAAATTGAGAATGCAAGTCATCCCTCTCCTTCTTTACATCCTCTTCCATCTCCTCCTTCTCTACCTTTCTCCTCCTTCCTCTCCTCCTCCTCCTCTTCCTCCATAGCACCCCACTCCCACCTTCACTCACCCTTAAGTAAGCAGCTTTCCCCCACTCCCACCATGGTGTTCAGCCTTGCCAGTGGCCCAAAAGCAATGAAGCCAATGGACTTGAAATAACCTCTGAATCTACAGGCCAAAATATACCTTTCCTACTTATAAAGTGTTTGTCTCAGGCATTTTGTCACAGTGATGGAAAGCTGACTACCAGAACCAGTGTATGATAGTATTTACTACTAGCTGATTCAGTCTAATGCTTACCAGCAAGAGTATTATTTCCTCTGGTGTCAGATGAGAAAGTTGAAGGCCAGAGAGGTTAAGTAGCTTGTCTAGGGCCACAGAGTCAAGTAACAAAGATGAAATTAGATTCAAGACAGATTCTACACCTCCTGCTCTACACTCCTGTATTCTGTCACAAGTTCATAGTACACTCCAACAGACAGTTGGCAACTCAGATAGTGATAGCATTGGGGAAAATTGGCCAACTTACTGTTTAAAATCTTCACTGATGGGACTTTTAGAGGTTAAGGAAAGTAAATGGGAAATTCAGCCACATTTTATAACTGGGAAATTTGAGAGCAGATGGGTGTCAACCTGCTATTTCCTGAGGTGGAAAAGCTGCTAAATTCCAGAAGCCAGAGATATCTCACCAAGAATGAGTGGACAATTATACAGGAGAGTCTGCCACCCATGGGCATCTCACCAACAACTACCAGGTGTATGCAAACAGCAGGTGGTCTGTCACCATATTAAAAGGTTTTGTCCTGCTTTCTGCCTATGTGCTGCCTTGGTCCGTGGCCATAGAGAGGAAAGAAAAAAGAGCAGCCAGGTGATTAACTGCCCAGCTATTCTGTGCTCCATAAACATCCAGCTGTTCCAAATTTTTAGCAATGATTTAAAACAAGACATTGGGCCTTCTTTTCAGATGCCCTAAGGTTTAGAGCTAATATCAAGTCAATACCCTGAGATACAGAACTACTTCAGTAAACCAGAACACAGACAGAATCCAAGTACAATTTAACAGATAAGTATAAGGTCATGGATTTGGACCAAGAATTGTAGTGGGCACTAAACAGAGTGACAGGGAGTTGCATGAACTTTCTGCATTAAAAAGTACTGCACACGAAGGAGGGGACAGTCGTGATATAAAGCCAGACTTTGTCAACAGTTATAAACAACACTAAACCAGCCTGATATCTCTGTTGATGTGATGGTGGTGGAAGGTGGGGTTCAATGTTGGTGCCTATTTAAGATCAAGTCTACACAAAGGAGAATCATCAGTAATGAGAGTTTGGGATATATATATATATATATGGATGGATGAGTTGAAAAGAGGAGATATAGCTTGACTATAAGGCTCTTGTAAAGGAGAATTTGGTAGGGTTCTTTAAGGTGTCAGGGAATGAACCAGAGCCTGGAGACAAAGCAAAGCATTGCTAAAGGTGTGCTCCATTGTCTAGGACAGTCACTTCATCTGTCAAATTTATACCATCTTCATACAGTTTATTTATTCTTAAGTTATCAGACTCAATGTGCTGGGCACTGAGAATACTACAAAGAGCAAAGTTTTTAAGTGTAGAGGGCTCACAGTCTTGTGCCCAACACAGGAAAGCTTCAGGCCGGTATACAGAGTAATACTGTCCTGGGTGTTCATGGGGTTGAGAATCATTTAGAAATAGCACATCATTTCAGAGTGAAGGAGACTGTTCAGGCCTCACTCCTTCTTCTGGTGGCACTCTGCTGTTCCTCAATGCTCTAGCTTCATTTTGGTTGCTGTGATCAAATATCTTTACAGAAACCAGGTTGGGCTCATAATGCCAGTTTATAGGCCATTATTACAGGGAAGTGGAGGCAGCAGAAACTTGAAGCAGCTAGTCACATCACAAGAGCAGACACAGGTGAATGCACACATGCTTGGTGCTCAGCCAGCTTTCTCTGTTTTATACAGTCCAGGGCAAAAAACAAAACAAAACAGGGACTGGTCTGTCCACTTTCAGGCGACCACAGGCCAACCTGATCCAGACAATCCCGCATTAAGATTCTTTTCCCTGATGCTTCTAGGTCATGTCCAGTTGATAACAAAAACTACCACACTTAGTTTATAAATGCATCACCATAATGACTGTCTTCATCTGCATATGGCCTTCTCTGTGACTGATAACAGAGACCTGCCTCTGTGTCCATTTATTCATCTGAGTCCGTCCTTTTTTACAAAATCACTAGTCAAATCAGATGAAGATCTATCTAAACCTCATATTAACTCGATCATATAAAATTTCATTTCTAAATAGGGTCATGCTCACAGGTACTGGGAGGGTTGGAGCTTCATCCTCTCTGCTGGGAAATGTTACATAGTTTAACCTATAATATCTGAATAACATGCAATAATTATGTCAGAATGTCACTCTTTTTTCTTTTGATAACTATCTACATGTTGTGGTTTGGATGAGAATAACCTCTTTAGTCTCCAAAGGGTAGCGCTGAGTAGGGAGGTTTAGGTGCTGCAGGCTTATCGGGGAAGTGCGTCACTGGAGGAGGGCATTGAGATTTAAAAGCCTTTACCACTTCCATCGAGCTCTCTCTGCTTTCTGCTTTTGGTTCAAGATGTGAGCACTCTTGATTCCCAATTGCTGTTAAAGATGTGAGCTCTCAGCTTTCTGTTCTGCTGTCATATCTGCCACTTGCTACCATGTTGTCCCTCCATCATCGACTCTAACCATCTGGAACAATAGATCAAAATAAACTCTCTCCTCTATAAGTTACCTTGGTTGTCATGTTTTACCACAACAACAGAAAAGTAAGTAATACAGTAAGGAAAAGGAATGGTGAGAGTTACATGCATTCATACATGTTGGCACACATCTGCAGTCCCAGCTCTAGGGAGAAAGGAACATGAAGAACTGGAGGCCAGTCTGGGCTGCATAGCAAGACCCTGTCTTAAAAGGCAATTATACTCCTGAATAGGACAGACCCCAACCCTAAGTCATATTTCCTCTCCCTCCCTATCTCCACTCCCCATTGCAGTGATAATCAGAACTAACAGATAAAGAATACTTATTTCAGTAATTCCTTGGGATTTTTAAAGCTAAAAGTTTAATGGTTCATTATTTTAGTCTCCATCAAAGTTGTTAAAATAACAACAGGCAGAGAAGCTGTCCACAGAAGCGATAGGTTTATTTGGGAATGAGGAAGAGTACACATGATGGAACATGTGTGCTGATGAATAACAGACAAGGCACTTATGAAGACAGAAAAGCACCTTTTGTGCCTGCTTTCCTGGAGGTTGCTGGGTTATGGATGCCCTTTGCAGACATGGCCAATACTCAGTGGTAATGCTAGTGGTAGATGGAGAGATACCTTCACAGATTCAGATTTTCTGAAATTTTTGGTGCTTTCAGAGCATTTTTGAACTTTATTTATTTTATTTTTTTGTCCTATGTGCACATGGGCTCTCAGAGACTCTGTAATGGGTCTTCCTGTCAGATGACCATATATGGAGATCTTTGTGGTGGTTTGAATAGGAATGGCCCCCATGGGCTTATATATTTACCTGCTTGGTTATTAGGGAGAGACACTACTTGACAGGGATTAGGAAGTGTGGCCTTGTTGGAGGAAGTGTGTCACTGGGGTGGGCTTTGGGGTTTCAAATGCTTAAGCCAGGCCCAGTATCATTCTCTCTTCCTGCTGCCTGCCAATCTGAATGTAGAACTCTCAGCTACCTCTCCAGCACCATGTCTAGCTGTATGACACCATACATGATGACACCATGATGATAATGGACTAAACCTCTGAATGTACATAAGCCCCAGTTAAATACTTTATAAGAGTTATTATAGTTGTGGTGTCTTTCCACAGTAATAGAACACTAACTAAGACAGCCTTCCTCTCAAATCTTTCTCTCTCCACTTTATTAATATTTGATATAAATGACTTTATTTCTTTGCAGGAGTGGTTGAGCTAGATCCTACTCTGTCACCCAAGGCTGGTCTTGAACTCACAGAAATTTCTCCCACCTCTGATTCCTAGTAATAGGATTAAAATACTGAGCCATCATCCCCAGTTAAATGACTCCATTTTGATTCTGATGCCTCTTCTAAAGTGAGGTTTTCATTTCTTTTACATTTATTTTGTGTCTATGTATGATGCTCACCACTGTATGTTTCTGGAAGTCAGAGGACAACTTGCAGGAGTTGGTTCTCCCTGTCTATCACGTGGACCACAGGGATTCAACTCAGGTCATCAGATTTGGAGGCAAGAGCCTTTAACCATTTAGCCACCTCCCTTGCCCTAGATCAGTGGTTCTCAACCTTCCTAATGCTGCAACCACCTTTAATACAGTTCCTCATGTTGTGGAACGCCCCCAATCATAAAATTATTTTTCTTGCTAATTCATCACTGTAATTTTGCTACTGTTATGAATTGCAATACAAATATCTGATATCTGATGGTCTTAGGCAACCCTGGGAAAGGGTCACTTGCCTCCCAAGGGGGTCCTGACCCGCAGGTTGAGAACTGCTGCCCTAGAGGAAACTTAAACAAGCAATGCTGTACAGAAAGGTTCCTGAATTCAGAAAGTCCAAGTCGAAATACCTGATAACTAAATGACGTGATCATTTGGATGGCTTATTTGCACAGACCATGCCAAAGCTGGATAGAGAAGGATGATGAGAAATTAACCCTAGAAAGAAACATTCTTGATCATAGGAAGAGTAAGTGGGAAGGATGTGATGCTGAGGGAGTGAGACTCAGAGAATCCAGAGGACCGGCACAGCTGGGGCACTGGAGGACAGGGGACAGGCAGAGGTCTCACTCCCATGGGTCGGATGCATATTGATCATTATTTCTAGACTGACTCCATGAGGACTGGCTTTCATGGTACCAGAAGGCACCGTGCCAGCTTCCAAAGGGGAGAAGAAGCAACCAACCCTTCTACCCATGAACCATAGCAATGACTAGCACCGTTATGATAATCTTAAGGTCGCAGTAGTGACACACATACCTTCTTGGTAACCAATAGCTCTCTAATTGGACTGCATACCAGATAAGCAAAATGGAAATTATGCCTGGTACTGGAAACTTAGCCAATTACCTAGGGCTAATAAAGTCATGGATCTTGGAAGAGAGCCTATAACCGCCACTTTGCTAAACCAGCATAATCTTCTAGTCACATTCTAAAAATTTGTCCTTATACTCACAGATAAGTATAGTCCTCACCCCTCATCAAGGAAACTTATCTTTTCAACAGACAGACCATTACAGAAACTACAAATAAACAAAATGCTGAGTTGTGGAGCCCAGTCCCAGTATATACATCTACAACACAATTCCTGCACCTAAGGCTTAGGGATCATTCTGGAAGAGGGGGCAGGAGGAGTGTAAAAGCCAGAGAAACTGTTAAAATGTCAAAGAAGCCACACACATGAAATATCATCAAAATGGCCCAAACATGACCTAAACAAGGAAGACACCAACAGACATGATAACTTGGAAAGGTCTGGCTCCTGAGGCCTCAACCTCAGACAAGGGACTACAGGCATCTAAGGAATGCTGAGAGTAAGAGACATAGTCTTCCTCAGGGAAGAGCACACCGACTGGTTATCCAATACCAAATTTAGAAGTATACACACACGCGCACACACATATTTGTGTGTGTGTGTGTGTGTGTGTGTGTGTGTGTACGCGCACACAATTAAAGAAAAATAGGTCATGAATTTGAAAGTGAATGAAGGAGGGTATTGGGAGGAGTTGGAGAAGAAAAGGAAAGTGGGGAAATGATGTAATTACCATATAATCTCAAAACCTTACAAATTGCAATTTAAAAATGTACAAGGCTAGAGATGAGAGCACCGGGGAGAAACTTCTCTGTCATGCATGTGGACCCCAGTGAAAGCTTCACTTTGTGGCGGGGTTGGGGGGGCAGTACAACAGGAAGGCCCCCTCCCAGCTGTCTGCAAAATAGTCAACAGGTAGAATCAACAGGGATTTAATGAGGCTCACAGGGAAACTGAGTGGTTTTCACAAAGCAGCAGCACATGGAGAGGTTTTCTAAATGCAGATTAACTGCCCACCACCCCCCACCACCCCACCACCCTCTTCCACCTTCAGTCCCACAAAGCCAAACACTGTTCTTTAAGCCTTGAGAATCTCAAGATTCCCAGCCATCTCTGTGACTAAGTAAGTACTCAGAAACCAACACCCAAAGAAAAATGTTGATTCAGAACCAGGCTTAGTCCCACACAAGGGGAAAAAAGGCTACCATAGTTAAATTGTTTAAAGATACAACCATTACTTCAGGACCCTTCTCACAGATTCCATCTAGCAGGAGCCAGCTAACTCTGTAATGGGAAGTTCTAGAAGGATTGTTTACTTGCCAGAAGAATGAGAAAGACTAAGTAGGGCTCTCTAGGGCCAGCCAGCTGCTGTGTGCAGCTAGCCGGAACCAGAATCAGCTGAAAAGCATTCAGGCAGTCAAGAAATCTGTCTTCCAGGGCCCTGTGTGTGAACCCTTGGCTCCAGCTGTGGCTTCAGATACCATCTCATTCTGACCTGGTTTGTACTCCAAGTTCTGGCCTTTGGCTCTGAGTCTGTTTCCATGGCAACCAATTCCTGTTTGAGCTATACTTACTCACTGGCTGCTGCACCTGGAGTCATCCATAGTACCACACCCTCTGGTTCCAACTTGTCACAATTTTCTGAGGTCCAGGCCAAGGCTGGGCCACCCCACATCTGGTCTCCAGCTTCCACTCCTTTCATGTATTCTTGCAGGCCCCTGCTGCTGCCTAAGGGTGCAAACGGTCCCCTTCCTTAACAGGTAAACCTTCTCCCGGTGGTAGAGCTTTCTACATGATATGATGAAGAACCAGTAGCCTCCAGCTGAGTCTAATAGGGAAAAATGTGCAGGTGTTAAAAGCATAAGCTTTGAATTCAAATCTCAACTGTGGACAGCAAGGGAGTTTAACCTGTCTCTCCACACTAAAGTGTCCAAGCCAAATTAGTAATGCAAGCACTATGTTATAAAGACATAGAGCTCAGATAGCTTCATCAACTCAGGTCTGGCATACAGCCAAGTCTCTTTCCATCTGAAATGTGTCCAAGCACTCCCATTAACAGGTATCCCATATCTGCCTCTCGAAGTCTAACCTACCTTTGATGCCAAGTGGCCCAAGATTCCTGTGGATTTATTCAGTCCGATCAGGTCAAATTGAGATATGTCAGAGAGCACTGAACTTACTGCTCATTCCATAGACCCAGTTTCTGCCACCTGAAGGCCGCCACAGTGACGCTTGGCTGACTTCAATGCCAAGGTCAGAGGGACTCCAACATCTGTTGTAATTAATCCTTCCTCAGGCTCTTGTACAGGGTCCTAGGTGCTTATTCTGACATTTTCCCACTGGGACCCACCATTCAAAGCCATAATCTTGTGTTGGTTCTCTAGGGCTGCCATAGCATCGTGTGGCCAATGGTTGGATAAATAACAGCAAAGTATTATCCCTCAGCTCAGAAGAACAGAAGTCTACACTCCAGGTCTCAGAAGAGTTGATTCCTTCTGGATACGAGGAGGAAACTCTCACAACCGCAGCTTCCGGTGGCCTCCAGAGCCCTCCCATCGTCACGCTTGAGGCGGCATCGCGCTAATCTCCAATTTCGTGAGCTCTCTTCTGTCCGTGTCGCTTTATTCTGTTTTTCCCTTCTCTTATGATGACATGAAACACTGGTCTTGGGAGCCTCCCATGAGAAGATGATGATCATGTCTTAGCTAATAACACTTACAGCCAGATGATGGTGACGCGCACCTTTAAGGCCAGTACTCGGGAGGCAGAGGCAGGTGGGTCTCTGTGAGTCTGAGACCAATCTGGTCTACAGAGTGAGTTCCAGGACAGCCAGAGTTACAACAGAGAAACCCTGTCTAGAAAAAAAAGAAAAAAAGAAAAGAAAAGGAAGGAAGGAAGGAAGGAAGGAAGAAAGGAAGAAAGGAAGAAAGAAGAAAGAAAGAAAGAAAGAAAGAAAGAAAGATGAAAGAAAGAAAGAAAGAAAGAAAGAAAGAAAGAAAGAAAGAAAGAAAGAAAGAAAGAAAGAAAGAAAGAAAGAAAGAGAAAGAAAGATGAAAGAAAGGAAGGAAGGAAGAATAATGACACAAAGATCCTATTTCTACATAAGGTCATACTCTGAAGTTTTGGGTGGATATGCACTGATGACTCTTTCCCTCATTTGAAATCTCCAAAACAAAAAAATTTTCATGCCCCTTCCTCCAAGAAATCCCCTAGACTCCTACCCCAGTTTGATTTCTGTTGTTTTGATTTAAACACACACACACACACACACACACACACACACACACACTCTGACCAAAAGCAACTGTTTGAGCCATGCTTTCTTGCTGACTGCTGCATCTCGAGTCGTCCGTGATGCCTCACCCTATGATTTTAACTTGTCAAGACCCCAAGGTCCAGGCTCAGGCTGTCTCACCCCACATGGGTTTCCAGCGTCTCTTCCCTCTTGCCCACTTGCAAGCCCCTGCTTCTGCCTAAGGGTGCAAACGGCCCCCTTCCTAAATAGCAACTTCCAGGCCATGGTTCATCACTGAGGAAAGTCGGGACAGAAATTCAAGCAGAAATCATGGAGGAATGCTACTTGCTGTCTCCGTCACTGGCTCTTGTTTAGCTGGCTTTCCTACACAGCTAGGGCCAGCTGCTCAGGGAACTGCACAGCACAGCCTGCCCTCCTCAATTAACAACCACAGCAATCCCCTACAGATACGCCCACGGACTTTAGGCTGCATCAGGTTGTCTATTAAGCTAATTACAACAGCTCTCTGCAAACTTTGAACTGGCTGTTTCCCAGAGCAAAGGGTGACAAACAGGCCTTCTATATTTCCCAATATTTCAATTAATAATAAAAAAAAAATCTTCCTGAGAGTTCTTATTAGCTGTTCTCCTATAATCTAAAAGAAACTCGTGTAATTTTTATCTCGTTTGTATATGTATGTGTAGAGTATGCAGAATGCTTAGCAGGTAGAGAGCATCGGATTGCTGGCAATTATTTATTTCCCCAAAGGATAACCAGAAAGCCACCTGAGCACTCAAAACACCAGAATGAAACTAGCAAAATATCTGCCTGATTTAGTTTAACTCGCAATTTGAGTAGTACTTGTAATACAGTCTGATAGGCTCTGCTTCCCTCACAGGACATGTGGGTATATCTCACATACCACAGGGTGATGGAGCCAATAATTAGACACATCAGAGTCTCTGACAGTCTGAGTATCTCTGGGTCCTTGGCTAGTGCTAAGCCAAGGAAGACAGAGGAAGTTCAAAGTGAATAGAAGTACTGACACTCACTGGGTTAAGCTGGAACAGAACCAATGGAATAGGGTGTATTACACAAGGGGATTTATTAATGGCTGACACAACAGGGGCTGAGTAGTTCAACAGTGGCTGTCTGCGTGCTGGAGAGACTGAGAACCAGGTAGCTGCTTATTGTGCAATGCTGATGCCTCTGCAGCCCCAATCCAGCTCTGAATGCCTGGATGAACATGGAAAGTTGATGGTATTCCGTGTTGGAAGGCCGAAGAATTTGAAGTCCACGTGAGTCATGAATGGCAACAGAAGGCAACAGATGACATTATCTATATGTACCTGGGTCACCAATGGAAGGGAAAACTGACTTTGCTGGTAAGTGTTATGCCTCAGTTACTCCTCACACTGAAAATCGTAATTGGCCATCACACTGAATATGGTGGTTTTCTTGTGTCGGTCCTATCTCTATAGCTTCAGGCTCCATGAAATCTTGGGTCGTTCGGAGCAGCAACGTCTTGAGCTCTTCTCTTCTTACACACCAGAGTCTCAATTGAGACTGCAACCTGAATCTAGACCTGCGCTGTGTGTTCTCCATTCCTGTTCCTGAAATCGAAGGATTTCCAGTAGAAATCCTTTGAGATCTCTCCACCTGTGGAAAGGGTGGGGTTGCAGTGGGTGTAGCGCAGCTGTATCCGTTCTCATTGCAGAAGAACAGTGGGACCATGCTGCCATGCTAAAAAGAAATGCTTAAGTTGGGAAGCAGAGAAACTACTCCTAATACGCTTGATGAGTTAGAACCACTCACGAGGTTCCAGAGGGGAACCACTGGGAACAGGAAGGAATAAGCAGGTGTTGCTTAGAATCCATGTTATGAAATGGAGCAGCTCAACTCACAGGGCAGTGCATCCTCGGGGGAGAAGGGAAAGCGAGAAAGGAAGGCTGGCTTCGGTGACAACCAGTTTACAGGCGTGAATGAACGAAGGAGTGGAACTCATAAAAAGATGTTGACTTGCTTGCACTGCAGGAGCCATTATTTTACCGTTCTCTTCTCTGCCTTCTGCATGCTTCACAGGGGAAGAAACCACGCCGTGTTCACGTTGCATCTTCCACGGCCCAGAGGCAATATCTTACGCATAGAGGATGTTCAATAAATGTTTTAACTGATCAGCCTCTGCCTTTTCAAGTAGCTGACTTAACACCTAAGAGCCCACTGCCAAATTTACATCCTACATTACATTTCAGAGATGTACGTTTGAAAGTAGAGGCAAAAAAGACTTTATTATTTTACAGTAAGAATTGGAGGCGCGATGGAGAATTTTGTAAATTGTAAGTGATGAAATGTGTCAAAGTTCATCAGCTCCTAGGGCTGGTAAACTTCTAAATGACTCTTCTAAATGACTTTTAACCTCTTTTGCAAGACAGAAACTTGAACCCTGAGCTGCTTTTCTTTTCAAATGCTTCTTAACATAAAGTCTATTTTGAGATACAATACCTCTCTTTGTGCATTCCAATGGCTTGCGTGGTAGACACAAAGGGTTCTGTGGACTGCTTGGAGACTCTTGTGGTACACCAGCACATTTCAAGTAGGTTCTCCACACAATAGCTATCAACATCTGCTCTCTGGAGCACTCGAGGTGTTGTATACTCTTTTCCCCCAATCTTTATTAGATTTTTGGTTTGTTTTTTTTTTCTTTTGACACTGCATATACAGTAGTACTTCCATGTTTTTTGACCTTTTTTTTTTTTTTTACTTGTGTAGTTTATTTGTACACATGATGTATCCATGCATGCACACGTGTGTGCAGGAGTGGGCTTACCTACACTTGCATGTGTAGAGGCCAGTCGCTGACTTAGCGTATCTTCCTCTATAGCCTGCTTTTAAACGTAATTGTTTTTTGAGAACGCTACTTACATCATTTCTGAATCTCTCTCCTTCAGCTCCTCTACTGTGCCCACAGATACTCCTCGGACCCCGTCTTCAATTATTGTTGATTGCTGAGTCCGCTTTGTGTTGCTCATGCATGTATGTGTTTAGGGCTGACTGCTCGGGATTGGACACCTAACAAGAGGCTCATCCCTGGAGAAGACTGATTCCCCTCCTCTCAGCATCCATTGATTGCCTGGATCTCTTCATCTAGTGTTAGGGACTCGTGAGAGTCTCCCATCCATGTTGTTATTGTACAGGACTTGTTTGGAGATGTTTTTTATTTGGTTGAGATTTTGAGTGCGGCTTCCCTGTCACAGACAGGTGGCGCTATCTCACAGCACACATCCTGGTCTTCTGGCTCTTGCAATCTTTCTGCCCTCTCTTCCATGATGTTCTCCGAGCCATGGATGCAGGGACAGTGTTGTAAATATATTAATTAGGGATGGGGACTGCAATGACAGTTGTTCTCTGCATTTTGCCAAGTTGTGGTTTTCTATAATGATTCCAGTCTATTATAAAAAGATGCTTCTTTGATGAGGGGTGAGAGCTACACTTCCCTGTGAGTACAACAATATTTATGTAGATGCAGTTAATACTGATACTGGCTTACAGAAGTTATAGTCCTTGTTTTTTGAAACAGTGTTTCTCACTGAATCCGGAGCTCACCATTTCAGCTGAACTTGGAAGTCAGGGATCTACTCTTGGGATCTCTCTGTCTGTCTCCGCAGCTCTGGGGTTACAGACACCATGCCTAGCTATTACCTGGGTACTATGGATCCAAACTCAGCCCTTCACATTTAACACAGCAAGCACTTTATACACCAAGTCACCTCTCCAGCCCAGCACCTCTACATTTGACAAACAAGGAAAGAAATTTAAGATTTAAGTTGTTTATAATTTATGTCTCAAGAAACAGAAATCAATAAAAATATGCAAATTTCAAAGCACAAGATGATGCCATCCAGCTAAACAGCACAAGTGTACTGTAAATTATTACTTATATCTTTGGGAATAACAGCCAATGATTTCATTGGTCATGGTAGTACACACCTCTAATTCCAGCAATTGGGAGGCAGAGGCATTCAGACTCTGTGATTTCAAGGCCAGTCTGGTCTACACAGTGAGTTCCAGGCCAGCCAGGGCTAAATAGCAAGGCTCTATCTCAAAAAAAAAAAAAAAAAACCAACTAGGAAACCAAAAAGGGGGGAAAGTGAAGAACCACCTATGGTACTTGTACACCTACTTTGGCAGCTCACCAAACAGGACAAGAAGGAAGCATAGCCCTTGGTGCATAACCTGCCAGACCTCAGCAGAGGGAACCGCCATCCTGGCCAGCGGCATACTGGACAGTGGAACCCTGAGCATCTGAACTCAGGTGTTTTTATTGATTCAGAACTCCTCAGGTGTTCTACTGATAACACATGCAGATCATTAGCAATCAAACATCCTCCACATAAATCTAACACCTGCAGACAATACAAAACTCAAAAACCTAGGCAGCCCCTCACCCAATAGTGCACAAAATAGTGCACATTTCAAACATAACTAAAACTGAACTTCTACAACAACCTATGATTTGGCCTGCATGATGGCTGAGTGGGTAAGGGTACCTGGTGACAAGTCTGATAGATACCCTGAGCTCAGTACCCAGAACCCACCTGGTGGAAGGAAAGCACCAACTCCCACACATTGTCCTCTGACCTCCACACGTCTGTGATTGGATTGTTTTTTAAAATTTTTGATCTTGTACTGTATTTCCTACCATCAGTTTAAATAAAAGCCAAGTGGCCATTTTTTATCATTACATCCCACTGTGGGTTCAAAGCAGTCTGAATTATATCTCACTTTGTCATGCACACAGTGTCAAAAACAAGACTCCTATGTGGACTCCATAAAACTCTGTGAAGCAGAAGGTAGCGAGGTGAGTGAGTCACACTGAACCGAGTCAGATCCTGATATTTTGGCTTCTTTGAATAAGGATCCTACAGACAGTAACCCCACTCGACGAGGTAATGTCCAAACACTTGCTGCATTAAGAGCTCCAACTCACAGTGGCAATTAAAGACTGTGGCCCTGACAAGTGGAAGGGCTTCTCACCCACTCCCTTGTGGCTTACGGTCACTGTATTCTGTTAAGATGACTCATCTGGACCCAGGTGCCATTTTTTCTCACATTGGCTAGAATTATGGCACTCATATACATATATGGTTCCATATATGGTCGCATATATGTATATGTGAATATATGTGTGCATGTGTATGTGTGCGTGTGTGAGTGTGTGTGTACAGGACATCAGTGAGATTTTGTCCTAAAGCTAAACCAAACTCAAGAGTCATTAAACTTCAAAATTCCTGGCCTAAAACACACATATTGCTGTAATTAATGTGATGTGAAAGTGATATTATTATTATATTATATTATTGTGAATATTATATGAATTATGATATGATATTATAGGAATTATTTTAATATTTAGGTACAACCGGGCAGTGGTGGCACACACCTTTAATCCCAGCACTCAGGAGGCAGAGGCAGGTGGATCTCTGTGAGTTCGAAGCCAGCCTGGTCTATGGAGTGAGTTCCAGGACAACCAGAGTTAGCACGCAGAAACCCTGTCTCAAAAAACCAAAAAAATAAATTTACAAAAACAATTAGGTACAGTGTGTGAAACATCAGATAAACCTCTCTCTGCACTCTCTGGGTGTCAGAGAAGACAAGGAAAAGCCATATGCAGGAATCGACAGGCAGTTGGCATCCCGCCTGTTAGGAGTAGGAGGTGGATGCTGGAAGGCAAGGAACAATCCTGAAAACTTGCTCTTCTCAGCCCGGCTCTCATCTCGAAAAGACGTCCAGCCCGAGAAAAGGAATGTCCTTTTACAGGGATTCTTTGGTGACATACTGGAGTCATCCTTGACAGAGTTAATTTTCAGTTTCTGAAGTAGACCAGAGATGAACAACCCCACAAGTGTGTTGTGATAGGGTCGTATTTCCTGGAACAGAGTTGAAGCACACACATCACAGTCACTGCTCTGTCATGGTCCAACGGAAGCACCGAAAGGAGAATTTTCATTCATTCTGAGGCACGTGTAATTGATAGTTAATTTTATGTGTCAGCTAGACTGGGCTAAGGGAGAGCCAAGTAGTTGGGAAAGCATAATGTCTGTGTGTGACTGAATGTATTTCTCTACCATTGAAATTGATAAAGACACTAGCCTCGTCAATACATCTGAGTTCCAGTTAAGCCCCTGAGAATCTGCACAGCACAGAAGCCTCAGAAGAGCTGAATTTGCTCCTCTGAACTGACTAGGATAATCACTTGTCTCTGTCACCAGTATCCCTGGTTCTGAGGCCTTCAGGTTTGGACCATTTCTTACACTATTGGCTCTTAAGCTAATGCATGGGCTGGACATGCACTTTCCCCTTAAGCACTCAGCATTCAGACTCTGGGGACCTCCAACCCTCTGAATAGTGTTGAGACAGGAAACAGTTCCCCTTGGGCAATACTCATGTTACCAAGATGCTCAGTACTGGCTCTACAATGGATTATGAGCTACTTACATAGTGCTTGGGGCCCCTCCATAAATAGACTAATAACTCTCTAATTGGCCACAGAAGCTTAAATAAGCCAAATGGATGCTTTATTGGGTTAGTCAACAATGTACTCAAAAACAGCTTGTCCCAATAAAGATTACCTTGGCCTCCATCCAGTCCTGGTCATTAGATCCATAAAAGGCCACTAGACACAGCAGTACCTTGATATTTATCCTTTGGAGACCCACCCACTCTGGGGCATTCTCTCTCACTTCTCCTTAATCAATCCACATTTGCTCTGCTCACTCTTGTTAGCATTTCTTTATTCTTCTCAGACGTGAGTCAACAAACCGAGAAGCCGCTGGCTCGGGGTGGCTTTGGTGGCCACTGATCACCTGAGTCCCTGAGTTAAACTCATCAAGAGATAAGAAAAGCTCCACCATCCTCAAAGAATGTTCATCAGTATAATCTACTCTTTCTGTTAAACCTCTTCCTGTATATGTTCATCTTCAAACAGACATGTGATTCCCGTACATTCTGCATGTTCACGGAAGCTTCATTCATGTACACAAGTACTTAACATCGTCAGGATAAAGGCATCTCTTATTATCAATAGTCCGTCAATTTGATTGGCGGCATTTTGTTCAATACCAGCACAAAAATAATGATAGGAGTCTAATCTTCGACTTAACAAAATACATTTGACTTCAGAATTATCTCTGAAAGCCCAGGGAAAATGACCTGGTCTTCTGTCCCATTGTACACCTGTTGCCTTTACTCGCAGGCTTGGAAGCTTCTCTACTCCATAGCTGGAATTCAGAGAGAGCGTGAAGGGATCAAGGTGGCTCGAGGCTACAAGTTATTCAATCTAGATTTTGCTGTGAGGGCATTTCGTAGACACGGTTAACATCTATAATCCGTTGAGCTTGAGTAAAGGTTATCCTCCGTAATCTAAGGAGCCTGATCCAAGTACCCGAGAAGTTCTAAGGACAGAACTGAGGTTCTCCAAGGAAAAAGAAGATCTTTCCTTCCACACGTGGGTCCCAGGGATGGAGGCAGGCACCTGTTACCTGCTGAGCCCTCTGGATGGCCCCAACCCTCCTTTTTACAAGTGCCAATCAGTATATGCTGGGCATGTAGCATACGCCCGCAATTCTAACATTCAAAAGGTAGAGACTGGAGATTAAAGAGTCCAAAGTCATCCTTAGCTGCCTAGTGAGTTTAAGGCCAGCCTGGGCTATGTGAGAACCAGTCTCAACCAAACCAAACAAATTAATACAGACTCACAAAAGAGAAAAGCAGGTACCTGAGGCCCTCTGTGGTCTCTGCCTTCTTTTTCCCTTAACAATTTTCTTCTTTTTCTTTTCTTCTTTTTTTTCCCCTCCCAAAATGGGGTCTGTCTATGTAACCCAGATTAGCCTGGAGCGAGCTATGCATCCCAGACTGGTCTTGAACTTTTCATTCTCCTGTCTTAGCCTTTTCAGTGCTGTAATCATAGTCACGTGACACTACACCTGGCTCCCCTTGACAATATTTCTAGAGGATTTTCCATTTCAATACACAACAGCTTCTTCTTTTTTTTTTTTTTTTATCTCAGCTGCATTGTATCCCATTTTATGTCTATAACCTAATTTCTTTAACCAGACCCCAACTGTTAGACATTCTGCCAATCTCAACATTTAGCTGTATTCAAATGAGTATCCTTTAAAAATGCTGACACAGAAAGAGATTGGTAGACGTCCATAGGATTCAGGGACCCATAAGCATTGTGAACACTGAGCAACAGTGCATATATGAAAGCAATTAGCTACAAGGTGTCCTACTTAGGATTGTATTGTTGCGACAAACACCATGGCCGGAGCCCACTTGAGGAAAGGGTTTACTTTACATCTCACAGCCCATGACTGAGGGAAGTAGGGCAGGAACGCAAGGCAGGAACTCAGAGGCAGGAGCTAAAGCAGAGGCCATGGTGGGGTGCTGCTTACTGCCTTGCTCTCCATGGCTGGCTCAGCCTGTTTTCTTATATAACCCAGGACCACCTGCCCAGGGATGGCCCCACCCACCATGGACTGGATCCTCCCACATCAGTTATTAAGAAAATGCCCACAGCCATGATCACAGGTCAATCTGAAGGAGCATTTTCTTGGTTGAGGTTTATTTTCCCATTCGACTCCAGTTTATATCAAATTGACAACAAACTAACCAGACACAGGGCAGGGAGATACACTTGTAGATTGCATGGGTCTTCCTAAATTGCCTGAGTTTCCCGCTTGGCTGAAGAAAGTGTGTGGGGACTATTGGCTTTCCTCATTCTCACCAGTGAAAGCACACCACTGACCTACAGAATGGTTGCAACTCAGTAAACCATGGAGTCTGGTGTGTGTGTGTGTGTGTGTGTGTGTGTGTGTGTGTGCGTGCAGTGCATGCATACAGGTGTGTGTACGTGTCTGTGTTTGTGTGTCACAGAGCTGTATGTGCATGTGTGTATGCATGCCTTTGTGTGTTCATCACAGAGCTGTGTATGTGTGCAACAGAGATTTGTGTGTGTGTGTGTTTGTGTGTGTATGTACATACATGTGTGTGTCACAGAGCTGTAAGTGCATGTATGTGTGCATTGTGCATCACAAAGCGGTATATGTATGTGTACATGTGTGTGTGTGTGTGTATGTGTGTGTGTGTGTGTGTGTGTGATTGCATTTTGCTCCACAGAAACGCCCTAGAACATCTTTTCAGAACGTTCAGACCATTTTTATTCCCTTTGCTGCGTAAGCTACTCTCATCTTCTGGTGAGTTTTCTATGACACGGTCTTTTTATGTCAGCCAGCTGTGCTAGCATCAGGAAGCTTTGTCTTTCGGAGTGACACGAGGTGCTCATATCATAGTGGCTCATTTGTCTGCTGACCCTCTTAGAAAGTCAAAGCATGAAATACTAGGCAGAAATAAACCCCTAGGAAGAATTTCATTGTTGGATTTATGGATCTTTTCCTTTATGAAAGCATCTCTCCACAGTGAGGCTTGTCTGATCATTTCCCCATCAATGAGGGCCAAAGGTCTGGCAGAAGCAGCTTCAAGGACAGGCTTAATTGGGCTCAGAGTTTCTGAGTTTTCTACCATGCTTGGGAATCTGGGGCAGCGCCATCTTCAGGACTTGTTCACATGGCAACCAGTATCCAGAGCTCTTAGCCTGAAGCAGCTTGCCTGTGACCCTCAAGGTCCACCTCCCAGCAATGCACTTCTTTGACTTAGACCTGCCTCTCTAAGGTTCTGCAACACCCCAACACACCACCAGCAACTGGAAAACAAGGGTTCAAACAGGAGAGCCTGTGGCCAACACCTCACATCCCAGCCACAAGATTCTAAACACTTACACTATTTCTTTCTGGAATATTTAAGGATTCTTTTCTTACGCTCAATTATTTTAGATACCTAAAAAGTATTAGTTTATTGGCCGTTTTCCTCAATTTATTTGAAATTGCTAAATTTCTGTATGCTTCTGAATCTAGTGTCAGTTTATATTAGGAAACAATACTGTTTTGATGAATCAATCAATGTTTTGATGAATTTCTATCTTGGCTCAGCTTATTATAGCCCTAAAATCCTACCACTATGTAGAAACACCCACATAGGGACAAGGTAACTTCACCTAGTGCAGAAAATGGGGACGATCATGGTGCTTAAGGTCTCAGTTTTCTCCTTGACACAGGAACACGAGGATGAAATTCTACCTTTGTTTTTCTAACATTCCTTTCAGTTCTAAGCTTTGAGAAGCCCATATGAACTTCTTAGTGTTAGAGGCACTCAGATGGTGATACATTTCTTTCCCATAAAAATGCTTTGTTGCTTTGTTTTGTAAACAAATGAAACTGTTTTCCTCGTAATGACTTAGTCTGGGGTAACTAAGATTACAAAGAAATGACGTGTTGCCCCTGAAGATCAAAGTTTAAGCAATAGACCTTCTGTCTAAGTCCTATTTTCAAAAGACTTCCCTTTCCTAAGCGCCAGGGAGCATAAGCAGAGACTGGGCATGAAGGAAGAGGTGACAATTATGACAGGATACCCAGAAGTCTCCTTCGACTTTGTTCTGAAGCTTCCCTGCTCCTTACCCTTTCTGCACACTGCCAGCTGACCACAGGCTGTAAGATCCAAGAGTCCTGCTGTATTTTTCTCATTCGTGACAGAGTGGCTGCTGAGCACATTGATTACCCATCAGTGCTGAGTGACTGGGACAACTCTACTCCAAACTGCTTGTCACAGGCAAGCATGAAAAAAATAAATGAGCCAATAGGAACTTTAGCCAGTTGCACTACTCCACAACCTATATTGTTTTTTTAAAACTCTTACCAACAGGTTGGCATCATATCAATCTGTGCCATCAAAACACTACAATTAAGTGTCTGATGGCTTCTGGTCAGACACTGGAGTGTCTATGAACCAAGAAGCTGACAACATCATTCTTCAAGCTTCATACACTGGTAGATGTGCCCTCTCCCCTTTCCTCAGCGGTTGAGTGTCAGCTGGACTCTGTTCAGATGCAGAAAATACAGCACAAATCCAGAGGAGACTTTATGTCAGTAGAGTAGTTTCATTGTGTGTGTGTGTGTGTGTGTGTGTGTGTGTGTGTGTGTAGTGGAGGGGGTTTGTTTTGGGTATTGTGGATTTTTTTGGGTTTTGTGTTTGTGTTTGTTTTTTGTTTGTTTATTGTGGGTTTTTTTTGAGACAAGATCTTGCTAAGGCCACCAGGCTAGCCCCTACCTTCAAAGTGCCTGGGCATGAGGATAGTGCTTTTACACCTTAAAGATATAATTTGCTATGTAGCTAAAGGTTGCCATTGCTTTAAAACAGTAACATTAATCACATCTACCAAGGTAAGCATTGTTAGTGGCCACTTTGTAGAGTAAGACACTGAAGTTCAGAAAGACAAACTATTTGCCAAAACCACAAAGTTAATCAATCCAGGAATTTAATGTGTATTTTTTAAAGATTTACTTTATGTGTATGGGTGTTTGCCTGCATGCCTATATATACACTGTATGAGTACAGTGCCCACAAAGGCCAGAAGAGGGCATTGGACCCTCAGGAAATGGAGTTACAGGCAGTTGTGATCCACCATATGGGTGCTGGGAACTGACCCCAGGTCTCCTGCAAGAGGAACAGGTGCTCTTAACTGCTGAACCATTTCTCCAGACCTGCAGTTTTTTTAAATTTCATAGACTAAAATAGTATTTATCTGAAAAAGCAGCACAGTGTTGAGCTTACTTCACATACAATTGGCAAGACTGAGCAATGAATGTCTCTAAGATATTTTAAACTCATGTGTGACAGGTACATGGATTTTATACAATCAGCTGCATATGATAAAGTTGAATATCTCTTATCTAAGAAATACTTGAAAGTATTTAGGTTTAGAGATTTTTTTTTTCAAATTTTGGAACATATGCACATATAATGAGATATATGGGGAACCCACACAGGTTTAAACATGAAATACATTTGTGTTTCATATACACCTTATGCACATAACTCAAAGGTAATCTTTTACAAAAAAAAAGCAATATATCTTTGTGTACAGACTGCATTTTGATTGTAATCTGTCACATGGTACCAGGTGCATGTTTTTTCCACTAAGTTTCAGATTTTAGATTAGGGATATTTAACCCTAATTATTTGCTATCCTAGTTAGCTCTAACCATCCACACAGCCTGGAGCCATCTGAAAGAATCTCAATTGAGTGATTGCACAGATCAATTTGACCTATAGGCATGTGGGGAGGGGGATGATTATCTTGATACTTAAATGATATAAGAGGGCCCAGGCCACTGTGACCAGCACCATTCCCTGGGCAAGTGGTTCTGTCTAGACAGAAAAGCTAGCTGGAAGCTAAAGAGATGGCTCGGCAGTTAAGATTACTTATTGCTCTTGCAGAAGACCTGACTTCCAACACTCACATGGCAACTGACAACTGCCCATAACTCCAGTTCCTAGGGGTCCAACGCCCTCTTCTGGTCTCCACGGGTACTGTATACAGGTGGTTGATATACATAACATGCAGGCAAAACAATCACACACATGAACATTTTTTTAATTAATATAAATAAAAATAACTAAGCATGAGCCTGCAAGGAAGGCAGCAAGAGCATTCCATCACAGTTTTTGGTCCAGATTCCTACCTTGAGCGCCTGCCCTGACTCCCTTCAGTGATTGACTGTGTATAAGCCAAATAAACCTTTCCACCCCTAAGCTGCATTCGGTAATGATGTTTGTCACCGAGACAGAATGAAATTAGAACACTGACCTACTAAAGGGAAAAGAAATTCTTCTTTCATGATGACTATCCAATAATGAACAGAGACTTCATTTTAGCCTCAACTTTTTTCATACCTCAAGTCTCACACGTTCTGAAGCAGCATTGGTATAGCATTTTCGTGCTTTCTTCAAGCTATTGCTCCCCTCGTACTGCTCATGAAGCGCCCTAATGTGACTGACCTAATGCAAAACTCTCACCTCAGCTCCGACTTCCCATGCAAAGCACAGAGCTAAGATAGAAAGCCCTGCATTAATTTCAGTATGTCAGAAGCGACTTGGGCACTAATCCTAGTGGGAGCTGCGTGCAAATCCCTGGACATCAAAATACCCTTGACTGGGTTGACTTTTAATTTAGGAGTTTACTAGAGCCTGCAGCTATACGGCTGGAGTCTGTGATAGTGTCAGATCCCATAAATGAAGCGTGGAAGACTTGGTTAGCAGCCTGGGTAGAATGCCAAAGAATGCCCTCGGGACGTGGTAATTCAGTACTCAAGGTAACCCTCATTTCTTCAAGCTGGTACTAAATCAGAGCCCTGTCATGGTGTCAGCGGCACTGCGGTGTGGTCTCAGAGTTGTGCCTTTGGTTTCTCGGGCTGTTTACATAGCTCTCTTCTCGGGCATATGCAGGGTAGCTACAAGGACAATAAACTATAACTGCCATATCCAATTTTTCTTGCTAGCCAATACTGTCTGGCACTCTGCCACCAGCCAAGGTTGTCTTCAACCCTGATTGGTAAGAAGGCCTGGAGAGAGCAAGGAACAGAAAGGAGCTCACGAGCCTCCACTCCTGGCTGAGGAGCTATTGATAGTTGAAGGCTTCTCCAGGAATGAGAGTCAGTTTTGTTTTGTTTTGTTTTTTTAACCGTGTGGCCCGCGGATACGGGCAGAACAAACTGGACTTGTCCAGTTACAAAAAAAGGAGAAAAGAAAAACACCAAATTCAGAGCTGATGAGAGATAGATCTGGCAAGTCAATTACCGGAAGTGAGAAGACACTCAGCAACACCCCCATGGCAAGGTTTGTGGTCTTATGATCTCCTGCACGGGAAGCACCCCCAAGCTCATATCTGAAGGGTGTTACCTCACTGTCCCCCCAGACAGGTATAGAGAGTGAAGCTTAAGAAGATAAAGGTGCTTGCCCAGAGTTATGAGCAGGAGAGACCACATCCCACCCTTGGCCCGCCAGACACTGAAATATAAGACTGAAGCAGGAAAATGAGACACACTACAGTTAGCACTGAGCTTATAAGATTAAGATAGATGCCAGAGCTAAGTGGGTCTAAAACATCAGGTGAAATACTTAAGCATGAAGGTGGGCCTGCCAAGGAAATATGAAGCCAGTCATATTAGAATCAGCCTGCCCCGGAGGCGGGAGAGATGGCTCAGTGGTTAAAAATATGTGGCAGAGGATCTAGTTTGGTTCCCAGCACCCTTGCTAGGTGGCTCACAACCACCTGCAACTCCAGCTCCAGGGGATCCAACACACTCTTCTGGGCACCACAGGCACCTGTACTCACTCGCGCATACCCACACACAGCGACACATTCATATACACACAATTTGATTAATTAATTATAAGGAATTAACTGTCCCTCTGCCAACATTTTGTTGTTGTTGTTTCCAGACAGGGTTCCTCTGTTGTAACTCTGGCTGTCCTGGAACTCACTCTGTAGATCAGGCTGGCCTCGAACTCACAGAGATCCGGCAGCCTCAGCCTCCGAGTGCTGGGATTAAAGGCATGCACCACCACCTGGCCCCTCTGCCAATATTTAAAGAGTGAAGACACTAGAGACAATGGCTCTTTCAGCATGGACTTCTGGGCAACCACAGCATGTCTCTTCCCCTTTTCTTGGAAATGAGATTAGTGAGTCTCCATTGCCTTTAGTTTAAAGCTTAAAGTAAGAAAGAAAAATCCCATGTGGACACTAAAAATGTTTGACATGTGCCTTGAAAACCATAAACTGCTAGTGAATTCCCACAACAAAACAATACGGAACTTAAAGTAATTAGGAGAGAAGATGTACATAAGTAAATATTCTGTTGCTGTAACAATGTACCTGAGGCTGGGTGCTTTATACAGTAAAGAGGTTTATTTAGTTCATGTTTCTGATGAATACAGAGCCAAAACACCATGGTTTTAGCATTCTAGTGAGGATCTCTTGGTGCATCACAAAATGCCAGAGAAGTGGAAAGAACCAGATGTGCAAATAAAGGGACAAACTACTTTTTTTCCCAAGTTTTCTATTAGCATATGTTCATTATAACATTTTCATGCTATGATGTGTTTTGATCACACTTACAACCCCCATTACTCTTTCTTGTTCCCTCCCATGGTCTTCCTCTTCCTCACCAGTCCTCATTCTGTTCTCATGTTGCATGTGCATGCCTGCATGCATGAGTGCATGTGTGTGTGTGTGTGTGTGTGTGTGTGTGTGTGTGCCCTTCATCCTGTCCTTACATCCTTCCCGGCCCCTCTTCTGTGATGTCCCCAGAGCCTTGCAGTGGGGAACAACCCATTCTTGAAAGAACCGATTCACTCCCTGTCTTAGGTTTCTATGGCAGTAATAAAACACCATGACCAAAAGCAACTTGGGGAGGAAAGGGTTTATTTCATCTTGTAGACATTGCAGTCTATCACTGATGGAAAGGCAGGGCTGGAACCTGGAGGCAGGAGCTGGTGCAGAGGCCATGGAGGAGCTCTCCTTACTGGCTTGCTCAGCCTGCTTTCTTATAGCATCCAGCAGCACCAGCCCAGGGCTGACACCTCCCACAGTAAGCTGGGCCCTCCCACATCACACATCGGTGCAGAAAACGGACCACAGGCTTGACCACAGGCCAATCCAAGCTTGACCACAGACCAGTTGGAGCATTTTCTCAGTTGAGGTTCCTTCTTCCAAAATGGTTCTGGGTCATGTCAAGTTGACATAAAACTAGGCAGCACATTCCCTAAAGACTTAGTCCAGTCTACAAGACTAGTGTTGATCTCTTCCAACTTCAGCCAAGACCCAGTAGGACCCTATCTCCTAAAGGTTCTGCCCCCTCTCCATACCACAATAGGGGCCAAACCAGAATACGAACCTCTGGAGAGACAAACCATAGTCAGACCACATCAGGAACTGCAGTGGATTAAGCTGTTCCACTGTTGATGGGGGAAATGGGTGGCTGTTTCATAGTAAAAATGGGGTCATCCTGGAAGGACTTGTCTCTGGTCCGCCAACAACAGTGAAGGGCTCGGCTGTCGGAACAGTGTCCCACTCAGCAGTGCCAAGGACAGGGTCGGGAAGAAGAGCAGAGCCGTCTCTCCCAGCTCTCCCACATCCCACGCTCTGTGGGGAGAAAGCCACGGCTGGAGGAGAGAAGACAGCAACAACAACCGGCCAAATCCAGAGGGATCTGACCCCAGACACAGCTGCCCTAGCCACACAGAACCTAACATTTCATTCCAGACTGCCCTCTGGCCCCGCCATCCCCAAAGGGAGGGCAGGACACCCACCCACAGGATCGAGAAGCTACCTCAGTCCCCTTTCCTCTGCAGCCTGAAAAAGAACCAGGAGGTACAGGACGGAGCCAAGGTAAACTGGGAGATTGTACACTGCACACCTCTAGACAAGTGTCATGTGTTTATTGGACCCAACTGGGATTTTAATGAAAGACAAAAACAAAGCGCTTTTACTGATTTATCTAAGAATAATTTTTAAGCCTGGCAGTGATGGCGTATGCCTTCAATCCCAGTACTTGGGAGGTAGAAGGCGGTGGATCAATATGAGTTCGGGCCCAGCCTGGTCTACAGAGTGAGTTCCAGAACAGCCAGAGTTACACCAGAGAAACCTTGTCTTTGGATAGATAGATAGATAGATAGATAGATAGATAGATAGATAGATAGATAAATAAATAAATAAATACATAAATGGAAACATCAGGCAGGAACCAGGAACACAAAACAAAGATATTGCTATGACTAATAAAGTCACTTTGTTTATATTCTTTCCATTATGGCTCGCTTCATGTACAGTATACGCATGCGCAATGCCACCTCACGTCATGGAAATCTCTTCTCACTGTCCTGCTTGTGGGGGAAAATCACACATTACCATCATGAGTGATGTAGATTGTTTATCCTATAACCTTTTCCCTCTGACCAATACTATCTACAAACCTTATGCTCATCTTCACTTGGGGGAAATGAGAAACTGTCAGTTCCTTTTATTTTAGGTGTGTAGGTGTCCAATTGTGTCAATGTCTGTGCACCAAATGTGTGCGGTGCCTGTGGATGCCAGAAGAGGGTATCAGATCCCCTGAAACTGTAGCTCAGATGGTTGGGAGTTGATATGTGGGTGCTGGGAATTGAACCCAGGTCCTCTGCAAGAGTAGCTAGCCAGTGCTCTTAACTACTGAGCATCACTCCAACCCAAATTGCCCACTCTTTATGAAAATATCACTTGGTATATTGTCTAGGATCAGAGACACTGATGTTTTTTCTGTTTTATTTTAAATAGTAAATCTATGGTCATCTTTAAAAAACAGTTGGGTCTGGTCCAACAGATGGCCTGGTGTCTCTATCCTTCTTCTGCGCAGCCTGCAGAGTGCTGGGAAGACACTTGCATGTCATCACCCCCTGCTACATTTCATGATCCTGCTCTATTCATTCATTTCTATGTCCAACATTTTAGATCAAACTGTTGTTGCCTTGGTCACATGTCCCATAACTGCTTCAGAAGGTGCCAGAAGAAATCATGAGGTCTGAGTGCTTTGAGATCTCCCAAAGCAATTATTTCTTAAGCACTACTCCGCACAAGTAATCAAGCAATCTAGGCACGTGACAAGAAGCAATTTGTCCATCAGGAGCCCAGCACAGATGGTGCCCTCCCAGAAGCAAGTGAGCAATCCAAAAGAAGACACACAGTGGCACGTGGGGGGTGGGGGGAGGCCTCCCTGTACAAAGCTGGAGGCATGCTACATCTGGGATTTGCTTTGCAGTTTGCTTTTTTTTTTTTTTAATGGATACATTGTAAGTTTACAAACAAAACCGTATCTGAATACATCTTTACTACTGTCAACATTTTTTTCACTCTGTTCAAATTCTAAGAAATCAGAGAAATATAAT
Source organism: Cricetomys ansorgei (assembly GCA_026225945.1). Classification (NCBI taxonomy): domain Eukaryota; kingdom Metazoa; phylum Chordata; class Mammalia; order Rodentia; family Nesomyidae; genus Cricetomys; species Cricetomys ansorgei. The sequence goes on along the minus strand of JAMJFZ010002307.1, from coordinate 7,298,224 downwards.
CTACTTTCTGGGGCTGGATAGTTGGGTCATTGGCTAAGAAAGCTTGTTGTTCAACAGAGGACTCCAGTCCAGGTCCCATCACCCACATCAGGCTCCTAACCACTTGTACCTCCACCTCCAGGGGATCTGACACCCTCTTCTGACTTTTCTGGGCAAATTATACATGCATACATGAACTCAGATGCACACACATACACATATATAAATAATGAAGTAAATCTTTTAAAAGTAATTTACCTTTTATTTTGAAAATAAAATTTCTAATGTACTTAAAACATGCTTTAATTAAATATATGTATATTGTGCATAATATGTATGTGTATGTATATATAGAGATATTTATATATATATAGATATATAGGTATATATCTATATATATATATATATCCACAGTTACTATAAAGTGTTAAGGGGAAAGGATTACGTGCAGCATGTGTATGTAATACTATATAATCGTGTGCCCAGCTTGAGACTTGCAAACATATTCTTCATGTTAATGGGTGAATAGATAAAAAGAATTATTCTGACAGCAAGAGGATTGTACACTCATGAAATGATAGAATTTGCTGAATAAAATAGGAATAGGAAAAGGCTCATTTATAATTCAAGGGCTATATGTGGCACCTATTAAAGAAAAAGAAAAGTCTGTGTGTTTATCAAGGTGGCCACTATCTCAACATACAGAACAAAGTGAACTTACTGCATGGTCCATGTGAATCTGAGCAGTGCAACAGTCAGACTTTGAGAAAATGGTCGATGCATAATGCTTAAAGTCCTTCAAACTCTTCCATCTCCCATTGAACCTTTTCACTTTCATACCAGGATGGTCCAGGACCATCCCAGAAAAATTCCTGGTAGTCTAGTCTCTGTCTCAGGATTTACTTCCAAAGGAAACCTAACTAAAAAATACAAGACATTTGTACAGGGATTATCACATAAGACATTCAAATAGGAACCCACATAAAGTTTGTAACATAGGCAAGATATTTCAATTGGTTAGCCATTCTAGAAAGTAACAAAACACAGAAATGCTCTAGTCCCACTTAAAGGAACAAAAAACTCTAACTGGTGCTATGAGATGTGGAAGCATTAGCATGGCAGTGGACAATGACTCCACTCCAAACATGTCCAGGTAAAGTCAACAGGCAGTTCTTTGTCAGCCCGTTGTTTGCCATGCCCCAGGTATGGAGCCATTGTCTTCTTTGGGCAAACTATCTACAGTCAGCTCAAGCCTCTCCAGGAACCCTATGTGGCTTCCTCCCTTCTCCACCCATGTCCCATGCCCCTTACTCCCACCCAGTCCCTTCTCTTTAGATTTCTTTCAGTGTTACTTCTCAAAACTCAGTCTCCTCTTGTTTATTCAAAAATAACAAATCCGTAAATCCCATTAAACACATAATCTATGGCCTTATCAATGAACTTAAATATAGCTGAGCTGACCACTGGTCGGCTCAGCACATACCTATAACCCCAACACTTGGGAGAATCTGGGATCCAGGGTATCCTTGACTATAACAAAGTGAAGGGCCACCTGCGCTACATGAGACACCCTACCTCAACAACTGGGGCTGAGGGGATGGGTCAGCAGTTAAGAGCACTTGATGTTCTGTCAGAGGACTGGAATTCAGTTCCCAGCATCCACCTCAGCAGCTCACAACCACTTGCTCCAGGGTATTTGATGCCCTCTTCTGGTCTCTTTGGGCACCTGCACCGCACGTGTGTGTGTGTGTGTGTGTGTGTGTGTGTGTGTGTGTGTGTGTGTGTGTACACATACACCACGTACACATACAAATACATACACACAAATAAAAATGAAACAAAAATTTTTGAAATTAGCTTCCTTTTGCTAGAGTACAAAGAAAGTTCTGTTTTCAACCTTTTCCTGAAAATAAAAAACAGAGGGATTCTGTCTTTCATTCAGAGAAAATGGAAGAAAATGAAAATAATTTAGGTTGGCATATGGCAGTACATATGTAGAAACAAAACACATGGAAATAATAGTGAAATGTATTTCTTAATGGTAAAATTGTAAAGGGCTCTGATTTCCTTTATTCTTTTGTTTTCCCTGAACTTCTAAGAGATACTAGATAAACTGTCCCAAGAAAATACACTCTTGTATATCTCCTTAGTTTCCATAGATTGCAAAGCAATCTGAGAACTCTGTCATTCAATAGTTTACCCATAACAGGAGCAAGAAATAGATGATTCCTGCCTGTTTCAATTTTGATTCATTTCCCCATGATAGCCTTTTAAATTTAAAGCATGTACGTACAAGTAGAAGTAACTCACACTCTGTGAATTAGAAATACCACTTGCTTATTTACAAAAATAAAGAAACAAGGTACTTTCATGCGGATATACATCATTAGAAAATCCACATCCATATTAACAAAAACTACTAACCCTTAGAAATAAAATTAAGATAATTATATCTATATGGAATAAGTACAAAGGAAACTACATTAAAAAATAAATATAATTTTATAAAATAAAATTAATTAGTTACAGGACAGCTGAATCTGCCCAACCATTTCAAGTACACCCCCATTTTACTCTTACGAAATTCATCAACAAAGTAGCAAAGACCATCTGGTGTGAGAAAAGAAATTAAAAGTATATCTATCATGCTTCAAGACCAACCAGAAGATGCTGGGTAGTGACTCTGAGATTCAAAATGAGTTTCTATGAAATCCCATTTATTTAAGGCCTAGGCACAAAGCAAGGAGGAGAAGAGCACATGGAATCTGAGAGCCTTCCACTGTGTGAGGAAATAAAACACAGACTAACATATCATTGCTTAGAGAGCAAAACTGAAAGAAGAGTCAGCACAGTTCCCACAACCAGACTCTGCTGAGTGGCAACAGCAGCTAACACAACCCTGCCCAACCACAGCCAGCACTCAGGAGGGGACCCAGAGGGCCAGTGGTTCCCAGTCCTCCCTGCAGCACTGGGGAGCCCAGGCTGCCTGGTGCCCTGTCTCCAACACAGTCACTGCTGGAAGGGACTGCTTGCCACAAACCAAGTTTTAGATCAAGCCTGCATTGGATCATTTTTTACAAAACAAATGATGATTTTATGGGGCTCAACCTAATGCTTTCTCTCATGCATGTACCACTTCAGAACATTTTAAAATGTAACTATTGGTGGCAATGCTTGTCTTAAAAAGAACCGAATTTTTTTAAATGGCCCTATATTAGTTGTTTTTCTCATTGTTGTATTAAAATGACTGACACACACACCCCAAAACAAAAACTTAAAAGAGAAGAAACAAAGGTGGGAAGATGTATTTTGACTGACATTTTCAAACAACTTAGTCCTTCGTGGCAGAGGCAATGGTGGGCCAGAAATCCTCACATCATGTGGCCAGAAAGTCTGGGGGTGGGGGTATTCCAGGGAAAAGGTAACTACAGGAACCCAGGTACAATGACCCCTTCCTAGAGTTAGTCTCTACCTCCTAAAGTTTCTAGAACTTTCCAAAATGGTATCAGCAGCTGGGACTTGGGCCTTAACGTGTGAGCCTATCATGGGCATCTCATATTCAGACCATAATAGGTCACAGTACTTAATGATCTCAGTTTCATAAGAGCGCAGAGAAGGAACAACCAGAACTCAATACTCCATTTTCAATTAACGTTCGGCTCCACACAGTGAAGTCCCCGAATCTCTGAAACCCTGAGGATTTCACAAAATATATAGATTATTAATCAGAAACAAGTACTGAAGATGGGCTTTTTTAAACAGAAAACGGTTTGGTGTTCATCACCACCACACCCCAAGTTAAAAATAGAACCCCTGCATGATGCTGTCACCTCACTTCTAGATGAATATTCAAAGGAACTAAAATCAATATTTTAAAGAGCTGCCCTGTGTTTATCATGGCAACATTCACAACAGCTAAAATGGCAAATCAATCCTGGTATCCAATGGATGAATTGGATATAGACAATCAGACAAATACCACATGATCTCACTCATATACGGAGTTGTAAAATATTGATCTCGTAGAAGTTGAGAATCAAATGGGAAGGTTGCAAGAGAAATGGGGAGAGGGAGATATTGGTTTGATAGTAAGAGTGATGCCTTCTAGAGATATATGACATGATAACTACAGTTAATCGATGCTGGGGATTGAACTCAGGCTTTGTGTGTGCCAGGCAGACACTCTGCGGGCTGAGCCACATCCCTAACCCTTTCCTCGTTTGTCTTCTATTGATCTGGACCAAATTCTCGGACCATTCTCTCCTCTGTCCAAGCTAAACTGAAGATTCCTTGAGGCATCATCTTGGGCCCTCCTGCTTCCCTCTTCCCTCTCCCAATACCTTCCAAACTTGTGACATTAAATAGTTTCTATATGGCAACAATTCTTGAATGTCTGTCCCTATATCTGTTTGCTGAGATCCAGATCTACACATCCAACTGTCTACTTGACATTTCTACTTGGATCTGTTTCCCTCCCAAGTAAAAATTAGAAGTCCTTCTTGGTCTATGTTCTTTATCTCAGTAAACAGCACCTCAGTCTCTTCATTTGCCAGAATCAGAACTCTAGATGTAGTCTGTGAAAACTCCCATCCCCGCACACTGCAGCCATGACTAAGCACTGTCAGATCAAAATAATGTATGTCTATGATGGTTAATTCTGTCAACATGACTGGGTTGGGAATCACCATGGAAACATGCCTCTGGGTTTATCTATGAGTAAGTGAGCTGGAATGGGTTAATTAAGGCAGGAAGACCTACTCAATTATGGATAGTAGCATTTCGAAGATAAACTAAAAGGGGAGAAATACTGATCACCAGCATTCTTATTCTTCGTCCCCTGTCTCTTTCTCTCTGTCTGTGTGTATCTCTGTCTCTCTGTCTCTCTGTCTCTCTCTCTCTCTCTCTCTCTCTCTCTCTCTCTCTCTCTCTCTCTCTCCTCCTGTCTCTTTTCTTACTGACTACAGATGCCTAAAGCTTCTGCCACCATGACTGCCCATTATGATGGACTGTACCCTAGAACTGTGAGTCAAAATAAACCCTTTCTCTCTTAAGTTGCTTACATTGTATTTTATCACAACACTGAGAAAAACCAATACGTAAAATTAATGGGGGAAAAAATGTAGCTGTTGCTGTAATGAACCTGTCAGAATGGTTTTCAGGTCATTGGAACTAGTTTGAGGAGAGAATGCAGGTCGTTCAGAACCTTTGGCTAGGAGAGCCTTTGAATACCTTTAGTATAACTTGATGAGCCATTCTGGTGGAAGCTTAGAAGATAAAATGACTTTGGGAATAGTGGAGACCCAGCTCGAGTGACTGCAGAGGGGAACAAGAACTCTCAACAGTACTCAGCCAGGGTCCTTTCATGGGATATTCTGGCAAACAAATTGGTGGTGTCTTGCCCATGTCTGAAAATGAGATTGAGATTGGACTTCAAAGTAACGGGCTGAAAAATAACTAGCACGATGTCTAAACGCATTTACCGCTTTCAGTGTACATTTTCTAACGATGCCATCGTTTACCTATTCTAGTGTAAGAACACCAGCACCAAGTTTGTTCTCTACAACAGTAAAAAGAAAAGAAAAATGTAAGTACAGACTGGGGCTTGAGAGTATAGCTCAGTGGTAGAGTTCTCACCTAACATGTATAAGGCTGTGGGTTCAATACCCAGCACAGCAAAAGATCAAAGTGAATAAAATTATCAATGGCGGGGCAAAATCTCTCAAATGCTCTGAGAACGCCATCATCAGAGACCTGGATGGCTGTGATCACTCCCTGCCCATCTCGCCAGCCTCATTTGGGGGGCCTGTTCTGTTATCCTTGGCCCCATCCCCCACACTAGGCATCTGATATCTCCTGCCTGTTTGCCTACATCCTTCCTCAGGATTCTGTTTTAGATGTCTCTTCTCTGTGAGGATTTCCCCCTACCTTATCCTTTTTTTCTCATAGTAGCCTGCTTTTGTGATTTTATTTACATTTGAGTGTCTTAATGGCCTTCTCCTTCAGCTGTCTATAAATGCCATGCATCTGTTGTGTTTGCTGTTTGTTGTCTGCTGTTTCTTGTGTTTCCAGTGCCTGGGAAACTGCATAAAACGTCACTGATGCTTAATAAACATTTGGGAGATCTGCTTCAGCTCCGAAGGTTAATAATATATTTTTCTGTGCAATAGCTGAGTTAGAAAAGAAGAAAAGAAAAAAAAAGCATCAGATTCACTCTCTCTGCCTGGAATTGTCTCCATTTACTTTAATAATTATAGTTTATTTCTTGCTGATCAGAAATTCTGTTTATACTTGACAAATAATAAATTTTAAGGGGAAAAATATATCTGTTTACCATCGTTATTTATTTATTATTTATGTATTATGAATGTGGCTTGAGAAATAAAAATCTTTCAAATATTCAGCAGGACGGGGTAAAGTGGCAATTTAAGTTGACAATTGACCTCCAGTTCAAAATATTAAACCATAAATATATGCCACTAACTCCCTCCCTGCAAAGAGCAAATTAAAATGACATTTTTTTTTTTTAAACAAAAACAGGATAAACTCACAACCCCGAATCAAGGATTCGGCTGGTTTCAATTTGGAGAATTGAGAGCAGGTGGAAGTGGGGAGGGGCGGGAGGAGAGGAGGAGAAGAGGAGCGGGCTGTAGTCAGGAGTGTGCTGAGGTAGTGGTGCTGTGGACGCAGCTCAACAGTAGAGCTCCTGTCTAGTATGTGTGAGGCCCTGGATTTGATACCAGCACTGCAAAACAGAAACATAAAATAATAAATGCCAAGACAGGACTATGAGGGATAGAGGTGTAGCTGCAGAGAAGGTAGAAGCCATTTTTTGCAACATAGAAGCTGGCTTGGAATCGAGAGTAGGAAGGGGGCAGGCACGGTGATCCATCAACCTGCTGGCAGACAAGAACAGCTGTACTAGCCTGCCCCGCCCCCTGGCCTCCACCCCCAGAACCCTAAGCGGAAGGCAGAGGGTGCGTTTCCCACCTCCATACTGAAATCAAAGGATTCGGCTCTAAATGTGCTCACTCTGAGGAGGGCAGGATGGATGAGGATAGCTCAGAATTCATCACTTAATCAAGCAGCAAAGCAGGCCCGACTATATATTCCAAGCTCGAATATCCCAGCTGACACACCCACCCACATACTGCACACTGAGAGTTAACCGTGCAACTTAAGGGAAAACCTTGCAAGGATCAGCCCCACACAGCCTGCTACCTAGATCTATCAATCGAAGGCTCTGCTTAGAGCTTATCAGGTACAAAGCACATGACATACAGTGTTTACAAATATTTTTGAACTAGGTAAACAAATTAATAAATGGTGACTGCTTCAAAGAACTTGCCTAGTAAAAGACAATGCATCTCTAGCTTTCTTCTGCAGTTTCTAGAACATGGGGCATTTGCATCTTAGCACCTTCCAGTACTTTTTTCTTTCTTTTCCCTTTTATTTTTTATTCTCTTGTTCCGTGCACACACACACACAATGCATTCATGTACATGTGTGTTTGCATGTGACCATGCCAGAGGTGTGCAGAGGCCAGAGGAGAATATTGGGTGTACTCTATGACTCTCTGCCTTGTTTCTTTGAATCGGGGTCTCTCTCACTGAACCTGGAGCTCACTTTTGAGTGAGGCTGGTGACCCACACACCACCCCAGTGACCCCCATATCCTGTTTCCACTTCTGGCTTTATGTCTACCGCCCAATCCTGCAAAGGTATATATAGTGTTCTCTCTTGCTTTCACCCTGGCTCTCTCTCCCTGTCTCCCTCCCTGCTTCTCCTCTCCCCATTCCCTCTCTCCCCTTCTCCCTGCTCTGTAACAGTTCGTTTCATTTACTCATTCCCATCTTCTGGATACATCACTCGCATTTCCTTTGTTCACTTGGAAAAAAAAAAAAAAAACATGGCCTGCCATCTGTCTCACCTTCTTAGAGTCATTTATGTGAGACTCCAGAATCAATTTTAATTAACTGTTCTTTATTTCATGTATCCAGCCACCAGACTCTCAGACCAGCCAGTAGATCCTAGAAGCATCATGTGATTTAAACTGAAGCAGATACAGCATGTTGCCACAGTCCTACGAGGAAGGGATTCCCAGTAGATTGAGACTGGTGTTGACGGTGGATAAGAAGATGGCTCAGCTGACAGACACCCGAGTTCGATCCCTGAGACCCACATGGCAGGAGAAAACTGATTCCCAAAAGTTGTCCTCTGACCTCCTCACGCACACTGTGGCATGCACAAACATGCACACACAGGCAAGCACACACGTGCACACCACACACACACACACACACACATGCACACATGCACACATGCACACACAAAGGGGAGAGAGAGAGAGAGAGAGAGAGAGAGAGAGAGAGAAAGAGAATAAGTAAAAAATGTAAAAAAGGGGGGACAAATACTTAAAGCTGTGGTTGTAACACAAAAAAAAGAAATTGAATAAAACCAGAAAATGCAGATTTCCAAATAGAAGCTTCACCACACTACAGCTTTGACACATAAAATTTTCAATAGCTTATTTTTCCCGTTATAACAAAGGATAGACTACATCTTAGAGCTTGACATCTTGAGATCTTCCGGCCCAACTTAGCCAGCATTAAACACCTTTTCTCTAAGACTGAGTCATTATTATATGAGCATTCTCTCACAGCATCGCTTACGTCTTTCCTTCCAGAAGGACCTTCAGTTCTCTGCCAACTTAGAAAGCAATTTTAAAGGTGCCTTCCACATGAAGCATTCTTTGATTTCCACAGCTCATGTTGGTTTCTCTTGACTTGGAGTCTGTAACAAAAGTCCCATTTGTTCGTTACCGTGAAAAGTGTTCTCATTTTGCATGTATAATATCTACTCACCAAGACTATAAGCACTTAAACATATCCAGAAAATATTTTGAACTTGAACTTCTCTGTATCAGCTATGGACACCTATCATGAGTGAAGCCCTAGGTTTGATCTCCAGCATCACATAAACCGGATGTGGTGGCACTCATGATATAGAGGCAGAGATGGGAAGTTCAAGGTCATCCTCACCTACATAGCAAGTTAGAGGCCAGCATGAGCTACATGAGACCCTGCCTCAAAAAATTAAAATGGGCAAAATGATACATAGGACTAAGGGATGATGAGATTACACACAGCAAGATACTATAACAACAGATGCACTCTGGTGTTAGGTATGGGTTTGATTACCAACTCATCATATGTGTAATTTTTTTGCAATTCTCAGTAAATCTGAAAGAAGAGTAGATCAACATACTGACATCATATAGAAATATAGACTCAATCTGTCCTTGGGTTTATCTGAAAATTGATAAAGGTTTGGTGATACTGAAGCTTGTGGCTGTTCTCTCTCTCTCTCTCTCTCTCTCTCTCTCTCTCTCTCTCTCTCTCTCATGCGCATATGTGTACACAGGTGTTGTGTGGCACACACACACGGAGGCCAGAGGAAGATGTTGGCTCTCCTACTCTATCATTTTTCTGCTTTAACCCCTTGAATTAGTCTCTCACTGAACCTGAATCTCAGCTGGCAGCCAGTGAGCCCAGCAGCCCTCCTGTCTCGGCCCCTCTCCCATAGCACTGGGGTCACAGGTGCACTGGAACATTCCCAGCTTTTTCACATTGGCTCTGGGAATTTGGGCTCAGTTGCTCATGCACAGCCAGTGCTCTTTGCAGCTGAGCCATCTACACAGCCCTACAACTGTCATCCTGAACAAGTCGCTTGGATCTGAATCGTGTTTTCCTTCAACATAAGAACTGGAGAGGTGTGTGACAACCACGAATTCTTCATAGAATTGCTATGATGGCCACGTTTTAGAATACTTAGAATTATCTCTCTGTTAAAACCTATGCTTTTCCTATTACAATAAGTACATACCAGACCTGTTGTAACTTTCATTAAATTCCCTTAGGCCTCAGGAAGGTAAATCTGTGATTAACTATTCACCATTGTATTCACACAAGAAAGGATGCGGTGTGTCTTGGAACCACAAATTAAAAGACAATTCTTTAATCCCTACCTACAAGGGCTATTGTGGTTTCCTCGTTGGATGTTTAAATACCAATCAATTCAAAGATTATTAGCTTATTAGCAAGTAATTTTTGTAGATTACAGAAAATGAGTTCTAAAAGACAATAATGAAAGTGAAACTCACAAGTACCCCCTATCCATAAAGAACCATCCGCTGTTAATATTTGTGTGCACTCTTTTGCATTTGATTAACACACAGCTCTATAACCCTGGCTGCATGTTGCCTGTTAACTGGGTTCTCTCATCAAATGCATAAATACAAATCACATACCCTTCGTTTGCCTCTCACATATCCTAAACTCGGCAGTTTAATTACCTCTTTATGGTTTGCTAAAGTGTAAGCAAAGGACGGGCAGAGGACGTGTCTCATTTGCTTTAGGATTCCTTGGGAGGTAGTACACAGCCATTACACAACTGGCATCTTACATAAAATTCTGAACCACCAAAGTTTCTTTTTTAATTAGAAAGACTGCTTCTCATTCAAACCACTGCACATGTATGACCATAAAATATTAGCTTGTGCCACTCTTCAGCATAGCGCAAAGATGATTACCGTAATGGAAAAGTTCATTCCAGTCAAGAGATCTTTTATATTTCAAGTTTGCGGAGTTGGTTGTTTCAGAGGCACGGGCAACATGCATAAAATATTTTACAAGCTTTGCTGAAGCTCTCAGCCTTTCATATGAGCTGGCTGGAGGCCTAGAAAGGCGACCCTGTGTGTTTACTCAGCCCCATGAGTTCTGGGCCATCTCTGAGGTCTGCTCTCCTCCCCATGTTGGCCTCAGAGCTTATCTCTGTTCTAGGGCTTTCCCATTGGTTGTGCAGCCAATGCCTTAGAAGTGTATCTGTTTTTACATCTCCTATTTGTAGAAGTCGTACATGTTTCCAGATGGTCTTCTGTTTAATCCAGTAATCCTTCTTATCTTCCTTTTCCACGTGTTCTCTTTCCTCCTTGTTAAGGCCACGTCACTTTATCTAACTTTTAACCAGCCACATGTTCTGGCTATCTTAAAGAATATGGCAACCAACTCTTCCTACATCTATTTTTTTTTTAATCCTATGTGCCCATTTCTTTCTAAACAAATGAAAATATTATTATATATACAAATAAATGTAATTTGCAATGAACAACCAATAAATGGATACTGAGTAGCTGTTTGTGGTCTTAAAGATTTATTTTATTTTAACGGCATACTGAAGGGAGTATGTACACTCAAATGCAGGTACCCCCGGAGACCAAAGTAGACATAGGATCCCCTGGAGTTGGAGTTACAGGTGTTTGTGAGCCACCCAATGTGTGTGCTGGGAACTAAACTCAAGTCTTCTGTGAGAGCAGTATACACTCTTAACTGCTGAGCCAGTTCCCCAGCCCTGTATCTGTTCACTATTGAAATCTTTGCTCTGGAATTATAAAATAGTATTATAATTTAAAAGATTACTAAAACAGTGAGATGATAGAAAATAGAAGATAGATAAATAAATGATAAATAGATATATATGGTAAATGATGATGGCAATAGATAGATAGATGATAGATAGATGATTGATTGATAGATAGATAGATAGATGATAGATAGATAGATAGATAGGGAGGAAGGATAAGTAAGTAGACAGATATAGAAAGTTGACATTTATCTATAATGAACTTGGCTCACCAGCTACTAAACACTCAAAAACATATGCTCAGATGTGATGCAAGAAAGACAACAGATTTTTGCTTCTAATAGGCCCTCTGATGAGGGATTCAAGGGAACATCCTTAAACAGAACAAGTGAAGTTTGGAAGAGCATGCTGTGTGAAGTATTGCTAAGTCCATAGGAATTGGAATGATTCCTGAGGATATCCTGTCCTTAAAATGATTTTCTTTAAGCCAAGACTGGGGACAAGATACCCAGGAAGAACAGAGTTCCTGGAATTTCCATGTAAAAACTGGGCCTTGAGCCAGCCTTAGACCAAACGAGCCTCAGAAAAAGCTAGACCAGGTGTGGGGAGCTTCGAGCTCTCCGAGCTGGTGGTACCACTAGCAGGAGATGGACACTGTCTACAAAATGATTTCTCAGATTTTAAACTTGGGCACAAAGGACATCTACCAACCCATATTGTGCTCTGCCCTCTCAGCTTACTATGGCACCGTCTTGGGATGCTACCACTCCAGGGTTCTGTGACACAGAACCAGAACTAACCTTAGAGTTGTGATAACCCAACTCTCCAAGCCAAAGAGGTAGCTATAGCCACCTTCTCATGGCCCTGGCAAACACCAAGATAGCTTTCCCTAAGTGACTTGGCTCTCGGAAGCTCACAGGATCAGAAAAGTAGCTCTGTCTTACCGCCTTGTGATTCTGGAAAAAAACCCACACACTTGCATACAACTGCTTTTTTGACAAAGGCAACAAGAACGCACTGAATATCCATATACAGAAGAAAGGAGCCAGACCCTTCTTCTCACTGTTTATGAAAATCAACTCAGAATGAATCAAAGACTTAAAATGAAGCTGCTTGAAGAAAATACAGTGCAAGTGTTTCAGAACATTACCCTGGGCAAATATATCTTGGCTTGATCCCAAAAGCAAAAACTGGCAAATGGGATTCACAAAAAAACCTGCACAACAAAGGAAGCAATTAACAACTGAAGAGACAACCTACAGAACGAGGGAAAATATTTGAAAACCCTTGACCTATCAAGGGATTGACAGCCAGGGCGTAAAAGGAACACAATTTGGACTGGGGATGTAGCTCAGTGGTAGAGTATTTACCTAGCATGTGTGAGGCCCTGGATTCAGTACCCGGTAGCACAAAAGAAAATAACCTGATTTTAAAATGGGCAAATGACCTGAGTAGACATTTTTCTAGCAAGATATACAAATGTCTCTCAGGAATATGAAAAACAATCCATTGTTGTAAGGAAAATGCAAATCGAAACTACAGTGAGCTATCAGTTTACCCCACAAAGAATAAATACCATAAAAAAAAAAAAAAGATAGATCAGGATGGAGCCATGGCTCAGTGGGCAACATATTTGCCACAAAAGCTTGAAGCCCTAAATCTGAACCCAGAACCCATGTAAGATGTAGTAAGTGGTGGAGAAGGTCAGGGACCCAGTGCTGGGGGAGAAGGGTGGGGGCAGGTATATCTGCAGATCAAAATGTTTAACAGATTTATAAAGACAAATAATACGTATTTCCTCTCATATGTGAAAATTGTGTGTGTGTGTGTGAGAGCGAGAGAGAGACAGAGACAGGGAGAGACAGGGAGAATGTTAGAAAGGGGACTGTAATAGGGAAAGAAGAGATTTTAAGAAACATGGAAAATCACTACATCCTTCATGGCTTGGTCTTGGAAATCTGACTGAGGAGACCAGGGAGCAAAGAGAGGACAGACACACAGACATGTGTACAGAAAAGCTGGGATGGGACAGGTCATGCTTACCGTGATGGAACAGCAGCAATAGAGCTCCGCCTGCCTCTGCCTCCTGAACCTCTGCATGATTATTCCGTAATAATAGAAGGAGGAGTTAGCCACTCTTAGCAGTAGTTCTCTGTGGGAACAGTCTCCCACTATAAACACCCCGGAGGACAAAGCTGCGGTTGCTAGTTTTTGCACACATTGGTCAGTCATTCCTAACACTCATACCGGGACCAGAAAAAGGCTTTGCCATCTTCCTGAACCTGACTGGAGGAAGGCTTTGCCAATTCCCCTGGATCTGAGGTTCTTGCCAATAAAATAATTTCATTCAGGATTTCGTCTACTCCTTACGCACCCACTCAGGGATTCCTCAGCTCCCCACAGTAAATACAGTAATGGAATACATGCAATAGGAAATTAGAAGTGCGGACTGACTAGAAGAGGAAAGGGAATCAGCTAGGGGAGAGGAAGTAGGGAAAGGCAGTTGGGGAAAGCAATGAACGCAGACAATGTACAAAGACACAGGTGCACGAAGATACTTTGATGGATCCCATTATTTTGCACTCTAAAAAATTAACTTAACATGAGTAAAAATAAAATGTGTTCATAGAGACACAGTCACAAAAGAAAAGGCTTTTACGGCTTTGATTGAGTGGTAATTCAGCCGGGGAACACTTCAGGCATCACTCTCCACAGCTGTGCCTGAGTCATTTTTCTGATTCTGTTATAAAAATCCCCTAATGAAGGCAACTTAAGGGAGACAGAGTTTGTTTTGTCTTACAGTTCCAGAGGGACACAGTCAGTCCGTCACGGTGGGAAAGGCAAGGTGGTAGGCACATTTGGCCATTTGGCCAGAAGCAAAGAGAAAACAGAAGAGGGGCCCAGCTATATAACCTCAAAGTTCCCACCCCAGTGACCCACTCCTCCAGGAAGACTTCTTCTCCTAAAGACTTCATAATCTCCCCAAATGTTCAGACACATGAGTCTATGGGCAGAAATTTCACATTCGAATCACAATTATTTACAAAGCCAACTCTAAAAATTGTTCAATAAAATTCTATTCTCATTTCTGTGTTTTGTTCATTTGTGATGGAGTCTCATGACGTAGCCTAGACTATCCTCCAGTTCATGGTCTCCTGCCAGAACCTTCTAAATGTCGGGATTACAGGCATGTGGCACTACATTTTGCTAAATTCTAGGCATTTTAGATTAAATGAACATTCCCAGAGAGAGTGTAGACTCTTCTTCAAAATTTAGTTGATGTTTGATTAAATTCAAGAGCCCCCATAAAATCAGAAGGCCACTGAGTAATGGGAAATGAAGAAAGAAAGGTTATTATGAAAAATAGTAACGAAAAAGAGAGATGTGGGTGAAATTCAAGGAGCTTTGGCATCTCACACTGTAGCTCCAGGAAGAAAAATCCAGTGTAACTCTTAAGTTGCTCGGACCTGAACTTGGAGCATGCACCAAAGCCTTGCATTAAAATCTGATGACAGGAAGGAATTACACGTCTTTGTTAATGTAAAAGATCATTCATCTTTGTTGTTCCTCACTGAAATTCTGTGAACATTTAAAATTATGTAACACATAATATTGTAATTATGTCTAATATGCCTGCCATATGTGTACCATATGTGTACCAACTTTATCTCAGTAAATCCTTCAATGCGGTTGAGAGATTGACCATCTTTCCCCAGATCGTATAGTTAGAAAACAAAGCACCTTCCATTAACAGTTTGAGAAACACGATTCTTTTTTAGCAGTCCTTGTGAAAATGAGGGTTTATGTGAAGAATCCAAAGGCAATCAAGCAATACCAACAGGAGAGGAATGAAAACTACTAGTTTCTAGTTCATTTTGGTCTTCGTCTGTTTGATGTGACTATCACAGAATAGCTGACACTAAGCCATGTATAAATACCAGAGAACCAATTATATCTCTGGATGTGGAGAAGCCAAGAGAAAGGAGCTGGTATCCGCTGAGATTCTCGCTAAGTCCTTCTGTGGCGGACAGTGGGAGAACAAGGGAGTAAAAGGTATCTATCTGCATTCGCTTTTATACCAAACACACTCTCACAAGAAGGAACCTGGCCCAAGCATGAGGGCAGAACACTCATGACCAAATAATCTCTCCTCTCCATATGGAAGCATTGGAGATGCCGCCTCTAACACATGAACTTGGGTAGGCCCCTTCGCCACAGAAACTCCTCAGGCGTCCTCCTCATCAACTGCATATTTGTTATTCCATGCATAAGTATGTAAATTCCCAAAGCTCCAGAAGTATTAAAATTCCCTTCCTCACATTTCTCCCCACCTGTGTATTCCCTAAATCCTGCTCTCGGAAAGACTCTATTGACCTGCAGGAACTGGAACTTAAAAAGTGGGAATATATGCTCAGGCAGGACAGTGTGAAGGGAGTGGCAGCTCTGAAATACCCTTCAGGTGCGGGAGCCACCTCTACCCAAGCTACCTCCTATTTGAAGATAAGGTATTTGTCCCCATTGACTTTTAATTTTCAGAAATTTCCAAGGAGAGATGGATGCCTTACTGATGTGAAAGCAAGTGAAACATGGCTCAAAGACTCTCAGGAAAATGACAGTGAGCTTGTGCAGGTCTGGCCGGCATTGTGCAGTGGATTGCTATCTGGAATTAGGCAATCCATTGCTTTTTTTTTTTTTTTTTCAAAAACATTGACTTGTCACACACATCTCTGTCCGAAATAGCTGGTTCCAGTAAATGGGGTTTGATGCAAGATCATCTCCATTTATTTCCATCTGTGTCTCAACAGTTACAGTCCCACTAAATAATACGTCTCACCAAAAACACCAATGTTACAGTGCTCTTTCCTTCTGGGGCAACCTGATCCAAGTGCCATACAGAAAAAACACACCATTGAGAACTAAAAATCAAACCAGCAGGAGTGAGGACTCCTCCCTTTCATCTTCCACCCTGGGGTATTATTACAAGTTTAATGATCTGCCTAGACTTTTTCATATACTCAACTCCTTTTGAAGGAAGGACAGGAAACCTATTGAAACACACTAATCTCCTTGAGATGTCTCTGGCTACAGAGCAGTGGGAATATATGATCTGCTGTAAAGAAGAGAAAGGGAGAATAAAGCAGTCACACTGTATGGCTTTGGTATGCTGCAATATACTGTTTTTTTCCTGTAGAGAGAGCAGGTATTTGGGTTTTAATATTGTATTTTCATTGCTAAGGTATTGCTTTAAAGAGTTGAGAACATCAAAGCTTTCCGCCACTACCTCCCCCGAAAATAAATCTTTTCTCTAAATATTTATGCTTCAGAACTTTGTGGGCAACCCAATGCAATCATTTGATTTCTGTGTATCTGGTTGTCATTTCTTCCCAGAGGGAAATGTAACCATTTTTCCATGGTTAAGAGCTCATTTATAAAACTGAACTATATTATATACTGATTTAAAATGTAAGTTTTGCCCAAAAGTTATTGGAAGCGCTAGAGCTGAAAGGCAGAGGCAATGAAGAAGCTACTAAATTTGATCAGTTTCAGTATATGAGACACTGTGCATTCGGAAGTTATGACATTCAGATCAGGGGCTGGGGAAGCGGCTCAGTGAGTAAGGAAACTTGCTATGCATGCAGTAAGATCTGAAAGCAAACCCCTAGCACCCACATAAACACAAGTCCTGGATACACATGCCTCTAACCCAGCACTGTCGAATAAAGACAAGCATGTCCTCACAGCTCACTGTCCAGCCTATCTGGATCACTGAGAGACCCTGCCTCAAACAGTAAGTAGAGAGCAACAAAGGAAAACATCTGGCATCCTCCTCTGGACTCCATGTGCCTATGGGAAGGCACACACACCCTGATGTACACATGTGCATACACGCACACACACACACACACACACACACACACATTTCAATTTTCTGGCAAGGAGCTGGAGAGCTGGTTCAGTGGCTAAGAGCTCTTGTTGTTTTTCTGAGTTCAGTTCCAGCACCCACAACAACACAACAAGCACCTGTAACTCCAGTTCTAAGAGATCAGATGCTCTCTTCTGACTGCCACTGACACCTGCACACATGTCAGAGAGAGAAAGAGAGATGCACAGACACACACAAATACACACACAAATAAAAACATAATGATCTTAAATTTCCAGCAAAATAGGGCAAGAAGAAACATGTTCAACGTTCAATGTCTCCTGTAAGAAAAAAAAAAAAAAATGCAGTAACATTCCAGCAAGCCCTAAATTCCAAATAACTCTTTGTGGTGGGGGAGGGAATGTTCTAAACCTCAAGGTCAAATTAATTTACTTGCTTTACAATCCATCTGTTTACCTCTCTAGTTGGCAGCATGAACCTAGGAGAAAGGGGCTAAAATGAGGGGGAGCCAACTCTATTCAGAGCATCCAACAATTTATACTGAGGGTTAAGAAGAGTCACCTGAGTGAAATGTACAATCACAAGGACAAGCCGCAGGTGGCAGAAACACGTCTTTCCACAGAGGCCTAGAAACACGTAATAGCCAGCTATAATGAGTAATCTTAAGTAAGCTGGCTCCTCTCCGCTACACCTGGGAGGGGCAGGAAAGCACAGTCTGAGAGCAATTTCATGTTTTTGAAGACACTGAAGTCACAAGACTCTTGTCTTGTTTTCTTGGCGTTTGCTCGCAAGCGCTCAGAATTCTCACTCAGCTCCGTTCTTAGACTGTGTTCTGACATCCATTGGTTACTTAAATTTGTACCACGAGTTTGCCCCACTGTGTCCTTTGCCCATCCCTCCAGAGCTCAGTGCTAGCACCACTGGGAAGCCCGCCAGCCAGCTACCTGTCATGGCTCTTATAATGCCACTCTCATCCTGAGATGTGGACTAGTATGAGGGTGAAAGTCAGGAGACATCCCCAGTAGCAACACTGGCACCCTGAAACTATTGTGAAAGCCTATATGGTCCCCTAAGTTAGTATGCTGCTATGCAGCCATGTATTGCTCTAGGAGATAGCTATGGGTTCTCTCCCTCTGTAGGAGTTACAGAAAGAAAGGAAAGGCCAAACATGAGTACAAAGCACAAGGGAAGAAAGATAGCTAAGTGCTTGAACTCTGGTGGCTGGCCTTCAAGACCAGAAAATAGAGAGATCAAGCACACTTTGGGGCCAGAAAGCAGCTGGGGTTTTTGTGAGCCTCTCTCCTCGCCATCTCGGCTGAATGTCACATCCATCTAGTGGGACAGTTTCATTAAAACTCATCAAATGCCCACTTGTCACAAGAGTCTAAAAGCATTAGTGCTTTCTTGAATAAATGACAATAAGTCTGAAGCTCACTGAAATCATACAGATATGGGGAAAGCACACAGGTTCTAAAATAGACATCAACTGTGCTGTGGGGTTGTCCTGGTTAGCTTTTAATGTCAACTTGACACAGCGTAGAATCATCTGGGAAGAGGAAATGTCGACTGAAGCATTGCTTCCATCAGATTGGACTGTGGTCTTCTCTGTGGGGCATTGTCTTGGTTATTAATTGTTGGAGTGG
Organism: Cricetomys ansorgei; assembly: GCA_026225945.1. Classification (NCBI taxonomy): domain Eukaryota; kingdom Metazoa; phylum Chordata; class Mammalia; order Rodentia; family Nesomyidae; genus Cricetomys; species Cricetomys ansorgei. The sequence continues at coordinate 7,279,301 of JAMJFZ010002307.1, read as the reverse complement.
CCCGTGCCATCCCCAGGCCTGCAGGCATGGGCTGTATAAGAAAGTGAGCCAAACATTAGCCAGTAATTGAGCCAGCAGGCAGCGTGTCTCCATTCTTCTGCTTCAAGTTTCTGCTTGACTTCCTGCCCTTCCCTCAACCATGGGTTGTAATCTGAAACTAAAAACCAAATAAACCCTTCCATTCTAACATTGGTCAGAATGTTTTTATTCCAGCAACAACAACAAACAAAAACCCTAGAACAGAGGTCATAGGAATAAAACATGAAGACTAAGAAGACAAGAAGCTGATCACAAAATCAGGTTAGCTCCCTCAGTTTCTAAGATGAGGGCCCTGTGCTGGGTAACACCTTCGTGAGTACATGCCACAGGTATTGCACGATCTATTGTTTGATGGCTTTCTGTGAGTATATTATGCAAGCAATTTGGTTTTTGGTTTTGGTTTTTGGTTTTGGGTGTGGTTTTTTTGTCTTGTTTGTTTGTTTGTTTGTTTTAGTTTTTAGAGACAATGTCTCACTATGCAGCCCAGATGGGCCCCAAACTGATGGAAATCCTGCCTCAAGTCTCCCAAATGCTAGGACCACAAGAATGAACCACAGATCCAGTATATGAAACAACTTTTTAAAAGAAAAGGAATTTTTGATACTGGTTTGAAGACAACTTGTGACATAGAAAAAAAATATAGAAAATAGCACCAAAGAACAGCCATGGAAGGACACGACCATGTAGCTCTGAGCTGTCTACCATACACAGATCACAGCTGTAATTCTGACTCTCAGGCAGTACCAAAACATCATAAAATTATTAGGGGTGATGGACTTTGAGTGGCCATTATCCGTTTCAGAATAAGCCATTTAATTGCATGCTCACACCATTTAGTGGTTAATTACATATTTGTCCAACATCAGTCATAAAACTCCTGAAAACTACAGTGTTTCTGGCCTGTCAGGGCAGCCTCTCCAGCACCCATTGGCTATCGCCCTTAACAAATATCTTAACACACATAATGAAGAGTCTCAGCCAGCCAAGTCCAGACTGCCAACTACCAACAGCCCACAATTCACTTCTCACGTGTTCAGCAGTTGTATAGCACTAACTACACAGCTGTACTACATTCTGACATACAGGGGTTAGCCTGAACCAGACGTATGCAATTCTCAAGGTCAGCCACGGTGAAAAGGGCCCCACGTGTATCTAGAGATGGCGCAAAACTTACATGATAGCCCAGGTCAAAGAGAGTTTAGTATTCTGTAGAAAGGAAGTTAGTGTCATGTGCAGTGAGGGAGGAGGACTCACTCCTAAGTACAGCTATTAACAAAGCATCATGCAGAGGAGGTCATGAATAGTGCTAATTGGGCATAAGAACAAAAAAGATTATCTAAGAGCAGTTATGAAAGCTAATGTGAGAGGAGGGGTTAGTGAGCTCTGTGAAAGACAAAGGGCAGAGACAAAACTGAGCAGTAAAGGGTCATTAACAACAAACATTGCTATCTAGATGGTGTGGGAGCCCAATCTGAATGGCCCTAAAGCCGCATGAAATTCAACCTAAAAATAAAGCATGATGAAATCACTACTATGAGTTAAAAGACAACCTTCTAAAATATTATTCCAGCACTCAGAAGGTGGAGGCAGGAGGATCAGGAGTTCAAGGTCATCCTCAGCTGCATACCAAGTTTCAGACCAGCCTGTGCTACAAGAGAGTCAGTCTTAAAGGAATGAATAAATAAGTAAATAAATAAATTGGTTTCTTTGAAAGTCTGTTCTCATAGCATGATATAAATAGAAACCCAGTCTAATGTAGAAATGAGTAAATGGATGAGTAGTTTAAATAGTTCTGAGTTCTACCCAGATATAATCAACGTAACATAAAAAGTTTAAATTACTGCAAAATTATAAATGATGTCTCAGGGCTTCCTGCACCTGCCAGATACGGGAACCTTAGAACGAGGTGTCAGCGGATGGTGACTTTTTAAATGTAAAAGAACAGCTACCCAGCGCAATGTAGGGACCTGCAGAGTTTGAAGACTAATTGGACACAGGTGTCAGATGATGAGTTTGTCCAAAATCTGAAACTCCTGCCGTACTTTATCCTGCTAAACTGGCTCCGCCGGAATGTAGCGCCAATTTTTACATGAGGGGTCCAGGGAAGATATTTTTTTTTTTGTTCCAATGTTAAACTCACTTACAGCTTTAACTGGGATTTTCCTTAAATTTTCCTTAAACAGATGTTACAAACAGAATAGACATTTGAACCTGTTACCTGCACGTCAAAACCCCTCCATAAACATTGAGCCATATACATAATATATATTATATATATATATTGTTTATATACATATATAATAGTTGAGATAGGACTTGTGTTTATTTTATTGGTATTGGAGATACCTTGAGGTCCAGTTCTCAGTCACAAAATACACAAGACAAGAGCAGGCCTAGTCCATGCCCCAGAGGTTTGTAACCTCAGCGGGGCAGACAGATCTGTCACGGTCTGACTAATAGCGTTCAGGGAAGGCTGAGTTAATACCATGGATTAATTTGCTCTAGAAACTTTTCTAATTACTCAGGTAATTGTGGGACTGAGAGAAACTGGCATTTTGGAAAGATGGATGCTTGATGCTTTCACTACCACCCCACTCTGAATCTCATCTGGGGAGCTCCTGGAAGAGGCAGAAAGGCGCAGTCTGGGGGCTGCCTGCATCCCAAGGTAGATGCCACCATCATCTATGGAAGTGCACCAGTACAAGTGGGCAGTGAAGCTCTGTGGGTTTCTTCTACTCTATTCTGAAATTAAAGCACGGAGAACTGGAGAGCTTGCTGTTGAGGTTATAGTCTTGCCTCAAGATGCTACCCTGAGTGGATGCACAAATAAAGCTATGTCGAGAGTATTATCATGCATGACTGTGATTGGAAGCAGACCCTTCCCCAACACCCTATCCACCTGTCAGTGCTCATTTCTGTTTGTAACCTCGATTAGAACAGACTCTGGAAACCAGCTACCTGCACCTCAAAGCCCCTCCATAAACATCCAGTCTTACATTCTCTGGAATGTTGGAAAAGTCATAGCGTTCAGGAAAAAAGAATTGACTTGTTTGCTTGTCTGTGTATAGAGATAGGTTCTCACATAGGTGAACTGCTGTATGGGCAGTTTGGGTTTCTGATCCTCCTACTCCCAACCTTCTTAGTGCTGCGATTTCAGGAGGATGCTACCATACCCAGGCTTGAAGGTGTTAGGAATAGAACCCAGGGCTTCCTGCATGGTGCATAAGCAACAGCCATATCCCAGCCCCCTTTCCCTCTGTGCAATCATGCTCCAAGGCTGGAGAGATGGTTTGGTGGTTAAGAGTATATACTGCTTTCCTACTGCCCGTGCAGAGCACAAAAGTTCAGTTCCAGCCGCAACACTGGTAGCTAACAATCACCTGTAACTCTAGCTCCAACACTTTTTTCTGGCCTCAGCATGCACCGTACTCATATACACAGAATATATATACACAAACACACATTTTTTTTAAAAAAAAAGCTTAAATCTTTTTTAATAAAGTCATGGCCTACTGAGAAAAGACCCTCCGACTGCTGTTCAATAGCTTCTCCTGCTTTCTATACTCCAATGAGTACAACCTCAAGAAGCACAAATGTCCCTCTCCTTTCTCGTAACAGGCTGGGACAGTGAAGAACACAGGAAACACAGGTGTTAGAGGGCCTTAGAAGTCGTGAACCATGAACGTATTAGCATAGGCACTCCTGTCCTGCCTTTCTGCCGAGGACACGGACAGGGAAGGCAGCGATAGAACAGCACAGGCGCTTCTCACGGCTGCCAGGCTGCCCAGGCTGCCCAGGCTGCCTAGGCTGCCCAGTGCCCTTCCCTGGAGAGTGAGCAGAGCCATCCAGCTGGGTTTGCACTGCCATGATCCCACTGTGTTAAACAGCCACTTCTCCCACCAGGGAAGACTGATAAAAAAAAAATTGTATTCCTTTATATTTTAGGCAGAATGTGAAATTAAAGTCGAAATCCTATTGCACACACCCTCTCAAACAAGGGCTGCTTCCCGCGGAGTTTCTGAATTTAGAGCCCTCTGACCTCCCTGCCTTCTCCATCCCATCAGCTCCCCAACCGTGTATCTTCTCTGCCTCCCACTTCCTCCATCTCTTTAGAAGAGATAGAAAGACTAATGAATAAAATCACAGGTTACCATCTCGGGAGGCTGCAAACAAACCATGGTAGAAGTGTCCATAATTCTGTGGAGCTGAAATAATTACATCAACGGGATTGGCTGCATACATTTTGATGTTGCATCTCTCAGATCTGCTGGGCTATTATAATATTTCTAACAGTTCTTTTCAATGGACTGGCAGATTCTGGAGCCTGGTAGACCTAAGGAAACACATGATAAAGAATTATTTTTTTAAATGCTCATTTCTGCACCAGAGCGTCAGGAAACAGGCAGTGGCCCAACGCTTGATGCTGAAATTTTAAATCTTAAATTGGATTTTTATGGGTCTCTACCCTGAATATTAAACAGAAGGATTTCTCTCTATTTATATAGCCAAACTAATTCTGTATTCTGCTTTGCTCTGTAACTTTGTTCTCTTTGTTTTTGGTGTGTGTGTGTGTGTGTGATGTATGTGTAAGGTACAGGTATGCATGCCACAGCGTGTATGTAGAGATCAAAGGACAATTCGTAAGGATCAGTTCTCTCCTTTCCACCCTATGGGAGCCAGGACTTGAACTCAAGTCAGCAGACTTGGCAGCAGGTACTTTTACCCACTGAACCATCTCAGCAGTCCTACCTTCTTTTCTGAGGCAGGGTTACTGACTGAGCCTGTATTCACTGATCTGGGGGATCCACCTACCTGTCTCTGCTCCCCAAATCCCTGGAATCATCAATGCATGCGCCATGACTAGTCTTTTACGTGGGTGCTGTATATCTGAGCTCAGGTCCTCATGAGCGCGTGGCAAGCAAATCACCCGCTAAGGCTTCTAAATTAGTTTTCCACCCTCTTAGTCTCTATCACTTTGCTTTCCAATTTGCTTTTAGCCATCTGAGTCCTTTCCCCTGCCTTAGACCATCACCACCAAAACCCAGTGCTTCACACAATGTGCCTTACCACGCACCGATATGGTTATACACATTCACACATTTCCGATTATCTTGGGTAGCAGTGTGACCAGGAAGGAGGGCAGAGACTGCAACAGCCATGGGCATCCCTAGAATCTCCTTTGTGCCATGACTTCATTTTCAAGTTACCTCTCCACCAAACATTTCCCAAAATTTTCTGATAGGAATTCAAGGGAAGACCTAATTTCTCTGCCTGACTATGCTAACCCGTAGATAAATGTGAAAACGCTAATAAGAAAATAAGCGATTATGTATCAATAAAACTGTAACTGACCTACAAAGAAGCCTGCACTCCAGGGCAGTAATGAGAGCTGGCTACCCAATACTGCCTTCCTTCTTTTGCTTTCTTAATAATCTTGTGAGTGAAAAGGAGACGCTCTTCGCTAGAGCACATCTGGCCCTGACTACGACAAGGTGATTTCGGTACCATGGAACACATTCCTGCATTTGAGTTGCTGGAGATCAGTACTAACAACCTAATCAGCTAGATCAATAGGGCAGGCAACCATGACTTCAGCATTGAGTCAGAGAGCCACAAACGTAGGAAACAAGGGAGCGATCTGACAACACACAGAAACTGACGTAACAGGCCCCAGGAACTTAGAACAAATGACACCATGATGAAAGTAACATTCAGGCCTTGGAATCCAGCACATAGACAGCAACATCTGTCAAAAATGCAAAGACCTAATCCATCAAAGTCCATCGTTCTGGGGAAAATCTCTACCTGTACTAACCTTGCTTTTCGGCTTCTGTGGTTCTGATTCTGGCGAACTGTTCTTGCTAACTGAGGTGTGGCAACTCAGGATGTGGTTTTTGTGCTTAAAAGTTCACCCTGAGAGAGGCTCTGGACCACTCTCGGGTCCCAAATACCCGGTATAGTTGTAGGCACACTAATAAAGTCTTTCTATTGTCTCGAACCCATGTCCACGTGGTCTTCTCTGATGGCTACCTCCCAACATTAAGGGGACTTGAATTTTCACTTGAATAAGATACACCCAGGTTGAATCAGAATGTGTGAAAACCATCAAGAATATGTTCCATCTTCTTGATGTAGCAGCATCCTAGCTACCTTTGTGATCAAGCCAGAGAACCATGGGAAACAGACATTATCAATGTGGTTGGGGTCACTCTTCATTTATATTTCTTAAAGATGCTGCCTGCATGTGTTCAGTTTTTCACTGATTTGGTATGCTCCCTCTTGCCCTGCCTTTAAGCTCATTCATTTTTCCATTGTTCTTGGATAGCTTGTCTTTTTTATATAACAGGAGTCTGGTAAAGTATTATCTCCTTTCTGATAAAAGACTGGGATGACCTCTCTCAAGTCAGCCTAGAACTGTAAGGTCCCCGGTGTCCTTGTAAACACCCAAACTCATTCAAAAACGAGAATGTGCAGTAAGAGTAAGGGGATGCACTCATATACGAGGATAAAGCCAACAGAAAGCAAGTTCCCCTCCTCACCTTGCCAAGCCCTCCCTTGCCCTGTGGGAATGCATTTGGCGGAAGAGTGAGTCCGCACAGCACAGATGTGTCCCTGAAGACTGCCCAGTGGTCTGGGGGACCGGGAATGTGTTTGTTCTGCCCTATAGACAGGGTTCATTCCCATCAATAGTAGTTCAAATTACATTCGGTTTGAAGAGCTGGGTGCAGGGAAGGGGATCCTGTGAGTCTGTGAGACTGGAGACAGGAAGCAGACAGTTTTGGCCCTGGAAGGCTGAAAAGCCAACTGAAGATGCTCAGTGGGTAGCACGCTTGCCTAGCCCAGCATCAAGTCCTGGATTCCATCCTCAGCCCACATGAAACTGAATGTAGGAGGGTACCTGTGATCCAGCACTTGGAAGGTGGAGACAGGAGAATAGGATTTCAAGGTCATCCTAGGGAGTTCAAAAACAGCTACACAAGGACAGCTTGGGGAGGGAAAAAGAAAAAACAGAAAGAAACTCCAGTTTCTCAAGAAAATGATGGGAAATGTTACTGTCAAGTGGCCCCAAGATTAAAGCCCAATGTTCAAACCTCAGTTTTACAGTTCCCTCCGTGGTTAACTTACTTCTCTAAGACAATAAAATGAGCAAGGGCTTAGTGGGGAATTTAATAATATGATACTTATAAAGTTCTTAGTTCTGAGTCCAGGGCCTGACAACTATCAAAATTATTACATGGGATCATGAGCACCATGTGACACTCACACAATATGCAGGGTGGTCGTGTGGTAGAAAGGCTTCATCCGCGTGGTCCTAGCAGACAGAGCTTGGAAAAAGTTTTCATTCTGTTCTGTAGAAAATCTGTTGCACAGCCTGAGTGGTACCGGATGAGAAAGATGTCTCCAGAAAAGATAGTACTAGGCCCTGGAGCAGCATCCGCTGGTCAACGTAGAAGATGGAGCAATGACTGCGGATCAGAAGAGATTCAAAGCTTCCTCTAGGCAACCGTCGGGAGTTTTTATATTTTGCTTACTTATTTTTATGAGTATGGGTGTTTCGCCTGCATGTACATCTGTGTACCATATGCGTCCGTATCTACAGAGGCCAGAAGCAGGGCAGAGGATCCCGAGACTAGAGTTAAAGTTGCAAGCTTCCATGTGGGTTCTGGGATCCTCTGGGAGATCAGAGGATGCTCTTAACCACTGAGCCACCATTCCAGTCCCTCTCCCTACCCTGCTGTTAGTATTTTCTCAAACCTGTGAGAGCCTAGACACTGCTACTTCTTTACTTTCATTTGTAGTACAGATGAAAAGGAAGCTAACCTGTTAAAAGGGTGTTTTAACAGTGGCAGGAAGGACAACAAAAACAAAGGCTGTTGCTCTGTACTCATTGGACAGCCACTATAGCCAGAAAAGATGTCTGCACTGTCCCTACAAAGGTCTGTGCTCTTCAGTCCCTGGGTGGCCAAGGCTGACAAGAAAGAGATTCTGAAGAAAGACTCATCCTTTTCTTTCAGAATATAGGCTTTTCAAAAACAATTATTTCATTACATTTATTTACTTGGTGTTTGTGTTGTGTCTGTGTGTGTGGAGGTGAGAGGACAATTTGTGAGCATCAGTTCTCTCCTTCCACTCTGTAGGTCCCGGGAATAGAACTCAGGGGTTCAGGCTTGGTGGCAAGCCCCGTTTCCAGCTGAGCCCTCTCACCACCCCATAGGCTGTTTTTGTTTGTTTGTTTGTTTTGTTTGTTTGTTTTTAACTGTCAATAGCATCGTATATTTTGATTGGGCTAACATGATGTTGTAAAGGACTTAAATGCTGTGGGTGGAGTGGTTAAATCCTCCTAAGTAACAAATATGTGAACATGTACCGTTGTCATTTTAAGTGTTAACAAATGGTACCCACTCTCCTTACATTTCTCAAGGATACAGTATCTCACCATTAAACATGGTCGAAAAAGTGCTGAAAGGACTGAAGAGACAGCTTAGGGGTTAAAGCACAGGCTGATATTCCAGAGGACAGGTTCAATTTCCAGCATTCAGATGGTAGCTCACAATCATATGTAACTCCAGTTCCAGAGGATCTGTGCCCTCTTCTGGCCGTCATGGCCACCAGACACAAACATGATGTATAGATCCACATGCAGACCAAATACCCATGTACATTAAAAGAGAAAAGCACTCAACCATCCATGTATCAAAGGAACTTATCTTCATACGAGAGAAACAAGACTTCTCTCTTCCTCTGATTACATGAATTAATTCAAACTATGAAGTGATCCATCTCAGTGAATATTAAACTGTGTGTTTGACTCATTAGCAAGAAAATGGAAGGAGACACAGGGTTGGGAGACAAGACTCCTTGCCATCTCAAGAGAAGGCTTTACATATAAACCTCCACTATGACAGAAATGCATATTTATTTGCTCCTTGATTTATGCAAAAGAATTTACTGAGCACCAATTATGTTCCAGAAACCTAGGAAACAACAATTAGCTAGATGGATCCAGTCCCTACAGCCATGGAGCCAAACAGTACTTCATTCTGTAGTTTGTGAAAACATGCTTGCTGTTTGCAGTGATTTACTATATATAGGTGCCTGGTTTAGGAGAAGTTTCAAAACAACTCTTTTGGACATTTAATGAGCTATTACGCTGTGTGAAATTGGTCCTTACTTTATACGGAACAGGAAATGTCTCAGCTGGTGTCACTTTCCTCTGGAGCCATGAACTGCTCCATGCAAATGAAGTCCACTGCTAAATGAAGCCATCGCTTGTGAGTTCCCTCTATCAACTCTAGGCTTCTTTGTTCAACTAAAATAAATGCCCAGTTCCCTTTGGAATTAGCTAGAAAGTCTACCCCACTCTGGAACTGTACTTAAAGCTATAAGAAAGGTAGATATGTAAGTACTCAGAACACAAACTAGAAACAGTTATGTAATCTGCCCTGCTTAGAACCGGATTCGAAACAGTATCTCATTTGAATCATCAAGGACACAAACTCTTTGAAGAGTAACAGTTTTTCAGTTCAATATTTAATAATAAGAAGAAGAAGTCACAGTTCTGCTTATTAAAGATCCCATCTATTTTTATTCTAGTGTGGGCTTTAGCTTGTGCTATTCAATGCTCAAAGAAAAAACTGAAAAGTTTTCCATGTCTAAGCTATTATTTTTCCTACTTCCCTAAAGAGAGAGAGAAAGAAAAAAGAGGAAAGAAGGAAGGAAGGAAGGAAGGAAGGAAGGAAGGAAGGAAGGAAGGAGAAGGAAGGAAGGGAAAGGAAGGAGGGAAGGAGGTAGGAGAAAATATTCTAGGCACCAAGAAATCTAGAGATTAAAGGACTAAAAGCATGCAATGGTTACTGTGGGTTGAGTGAGACTTCGCCACCCTGCAGGGAGTCTTTCTTGATAACTGTTGCCAACTCCACTTAAGGATTAGAGAATAGTGAATCTAGGACTGCATGCATCTATTGTTCCCCAGGCTTAGGGCAGTTGACAGACAGTAGGTCCAGGACTAAAACAGAAATATCCATGCAGAACTCTTTGCCAAAGAAGAAAGATGTACCTTTTGAGGTATGGATAATGAACGACTGCCTTGTGGTCCAGAGTCCAAGGCTCTTGACCTACAGCTTGCCCAACCTCATCTCCAGAAGCAGGGGTGTGCCAGATCCCCACATGATGATCCTGTCTTTGCCACCCATTGCCCTGGAGGAGGCTCATCTTCAAGAAGTATTTTTAAACATCCTAGGGGCACTTATTCAGTATCCAAATTTTCAAGTTCTTGCTAGAACCACTGCAACAGTGACTCCAGATAAGGTCCCTAGAGAGTTAAATGTTTGATAAGAGCCGGAGTGATTTGTCTTCACAGAGTGTAGACCAAGAGCATGGAAGATCCCTAAGTCCTTGCTCACCCATGATGCTCTGGGGGTCTGAGTCAGCTACGCCCCACTATTACTGGGTGCTGGGGTTCTGAGCCACTGTGATTACTTCTACAGCCTACAAGTCACCAAACAACATCATATACTGGGGGCCAAACAATACAACACAGCCACCCAGCAGAAAAGAAGACTTCATTAGAGAAGTCTTCCCATTAAATCTCTTAGTGCTTTTGTAAAGTCAAAACTGACTTTTCCGCCAGAATATTTGGAACCCACTCTGTGTTCTCACCCTGAAAGAAGAAAAATATAAATAAATTGTAAATAACATAGAGCCAAGTCCCTAAAGCACTCATCTGTGATTAAACCTAAATATTGACTTATTTTCTATTTTTGTTGTTTCAATTTTTTTTTGTTTTTGTTTTGTTTTGAGATAGATTTCCTGTAGCCCAGGCTAGCCTAAAACTCAATATGTAGGATAACCTCCTGCCTCCACCTCCTAAGTGCTGGAATTAAAGGTGTCTGCCACCACCACACATATCCTACTTAGTTTCAATATATAGTGATAATTTTTTTTTCTTTTTAAATCTCACATAGAATTTACAAGTATTTCAAAAACACTGAATGGTTATTGATTGCAATGTTAGATAGTGAAAGTTTTATCATCTTAAGTCAAAGTTATGATAAAATCATTTTATTAGGAAGCAAGAGATAGGAAATTTTTGGTTTCTGTTTAAAGAGTTCCCATTCCTTGTTTTGTTGACATTTGTTAGTTTTGTGCAACAGAACGTGGTACTTTCAGATGGCTCCCGACATGACTCACGTTCCAGGTGACTAGCCATAGCCATTTGGTTAGGGGCTATTGAGCGGAATATGCACAAAAATCGTGAATCTTTATTGGGCATAGAGATGCATCCATCTGGGGAATCCCAGAATTCAAGAGGCTAAGGCAGGAAGATCATAAATTTAAGGCAGGTGTGGCTACACATCCCACTCACAGATTGCACGAGGCAGGAAGCTCGGATTACCATGTTTCTGGGACTTTAGTAGTTCAATAACATTTTTAAATATGATGTGATTTTATTTATATTGATGACGACTTTGTATATGCATATGATGGACTTTGGTGATTTTTACTTCACCTCTCTCACACAGCCCCACCCCACTCCAGCTGAACCGTCTGGAAGAGATCATCCCTCTCCCATTCTCATGTCTCTGTGTTTTCTGCTGTGTGGGCTGCCTGTTTGTTTTGTGGATATGATCCACTGAGTTTATCTAGGGATTTTTGGGTGAGAATGAATTGTGAGACATTAACAGAAGCAGCAACTTTAACAGCAGCTACCCCACTAAAGAAAATGGCTCCCCTCCCCCCTCAGCCATTAACTATCAATAGCACCTCAAAGTGGGGTGGGACTTTAGCATTTTCAAGTCACTTTAATTTTGAAACTTCTTTAAAAACACACGTTCATTTGTTTGTTGTTGTTTGTTGTTGTGCACTTGCTCGTGCACAAACCACAGCACGGGTGTGGGAGTCAGAGGAAAACTTACAGAGGTCAGTTCTGAGGCATTTCTCTGGCATAATCTAGCCATTATCCTAACTAGAACATTATCACGAATCAAATAAATATATTCCTGCAAATAGGAAAACTTACTCAAAATAATAAGAAATTGAAGAATGATGCAAACATGACCACAGACTCCCCCAGCTGAATATCTTTTTCTTTTTTTACTTCTAATGTCTAAAAAATAAAGTCTATGAACCATTTTTAATGTAATTGTAATTGTCAATTTTTTAACTTCTAATATTCTCAATATTTGCTCTTTGGATGTTATTGAAAAATTCTGAGTGACCTTTCAGGTTATTTATGATATAAAAATGAACTATCCTTAAAATTATTATGCATTTACTGTCAGCAAGTCCTCTCAAAGTTCAGAAGAATCATAAATAATGGAAGTTAATTTTCTGCTACAATATTTATGAAAAAATCTTAAAGCAGACACATACACATTTAAAAATAAAAGCTATTTTTGCATTACAGCTTAGATCAATGAAGACTGTATTTCCAAATACTGTATTTCCAGAAATGTGGTTATTTCTGGATACCCCCACCTACATGTCCAAACAGATGAGGCTGGGAATCTGGCTTTACAGTCGTTGGTGATTACAGAGGTGTCCCAAGCTCTGCAGCCAGGGAGATCTCTGTGCAAGTTTAAAAAAGACCCATAAGAGGTCTGTGATGGCTGATGGTGATTGTCAGCTTGACTGGATTAGGCTGGATTAGGGATCACCCAGGGGACACGCCTATGGGCACACCTATGAGGTATTATTAGGCTAGTTGCTTCTGAGCCTGCTTGTGAGGGATTGTCTTGATTGGGTTATTTGAAATAAGAAGACACACCCTAAAGAAAGGTGGCATCACTCCCTAGGCTTAGGTCCCATGGTGCATAAAAAGAAGGATGCTGGCTGAGTACAGACATTATTTCTCTCTTCTCCCTAACTTCAGACACAATGTGACCATGTGCTTTAATTTCCTGATGCCTTGACTTCACCCCTGTGATAGACTGTATCTCCAACCGGGAGCCAAAATCAACCCTTCCTTATTTAAGTAGCAACAGAAAAATAACTAAGACAAATTCTAAATTGGTAATGTTCCCAGATTTTAGAAATGGGAACTAAACTTAAGTGATTTGCCTAAATTTAACCATCAGAAGTAGACTTGAATGCATGGCTTGCCTTCCAGATTTATGCCCCAAGACCACCTAAGTGCAGAAGGGAAGAGAATAGAAAAAAATGCTACACAGATATTGCATTAGCTATATATTGCATGTTACTATAATATGACCAAGGAAACTTAAAGAAGAAAGAATTTGTTTGGACTTACAGTTCCAAAAGGGTAGAATTCATAATGGCAGGGTAGCATGGTAGTAGGCAGCCGTGATAGCAGGAGCAGAAAGCCAAGAAATCATGTCATTATCCACATACAGAAAGCAGAGAGAGAGAGAGTGAACTGGAAGATGGCTAAGACTATAAACTCTCAAAGCCATGATGTGTTTTCTCCAGCAAGCTCCACCTCCTAAATGTTCCACAATCTCCCCAAACAGCGCCACCAACCGGAGACCAAGTGTTCAAATACATGAGCTTCTGGGGTATTGAATGCTTGTCATTCAAGTCACCACAGATGCCTACAGTCAGCGATTCAGAAATGATGTCTAATCCATTAATACCAGTTTGTGCAGAGAACAAAGAGAAAGCTAACTGTCATTGAACAGTTAACCATTATGGAAGAAGCTCCATGTACAAAGCCATCTCTAAATCTTTGTTTTGCAGGTGCAATAAGTCTCAGAGGCATATATGAGGACTTGTTAATCCACAAGGCCTTCTGGGAGAACAAGGACACTTGCCAACTCTTGTCATCTGCCTCCCTCTGGCATCTTCTTCTCTTAGCTGGGAGAAATGGAGCTTTTAGTTGTTACTTTTGTGCCCACTTGACTGTGCCAAGGAATGTTGAAATACCTGTAAACACTATTTCTGGGTACATCTGTGAGGATTTTTCTGGAAGGCATTAGCACTTGATTTGGTTACTTTTATGGTAATTGCAACAAAACACGTGACAAAAGCTATGCAAGGAAGGAAGGGTACATTGAGACAGGAAAGATGGGACAGCAGAGGCGTGGGGCCGCTAGCCACACGGTGTTCTGTCAGGGAGCAGAGTGCAACGAGTGCCGGGCTTCCTCCTTTTTATCTGTCTGGGATCCCAGCCCATAGGACAATGTCAATCACGTTCGGGGTATGCCTTCTCACTTCAGTTGAACCTCTCTGGAAATGCCCTCACTGACCTCAGAGGTCTGTTTTCTGGTGATTCTAAATCAGTCAAGTTGACAATGATGATTCACCATCACAAGTGGGCAGACTGAAGATGAGTCTCACTGTCCCATCCCAGTGGCAAAGAAGGACCAAATCTGTTTTCTCTTCAGGAGCTGAAGCGTTTGAGTTCTGTGGCCCTCAGGCACCCAAACTTGGGGTGTTTCGACTTCAACCATAAGGCTGCCACCATGGTCCACAGCTCTTAAGCCTTCCAGCCTGGACTGGAAAGAGACCAACAACTTCCCAGGACCTCTATTATTAAAAAAGGTACATGGTGGAGCACATCTGTATGAAAGCTTTGGAATGCCTAGGAGGGAATCTGAAAATATAGCTTACTATATTGTGTTATTATATAATTACACAGATTTAGATAGAATATTTTTACATCGAGTGTTTATATAATTATCATGGTTGCTATGCTACTTGCTGGTGAATGGTAAAAAGCATATTAAGACAACACAGAAATCCTCACTCAAGTAGAAATGCAAAATATATACATCCAATTTCAAAAACAGAAGAATCATTCTAGCTAGAGAAGTACCTTGACGCCAGTAAACAGGCAGTTGCTACAAAAACTGTGGCACGTATGCCTGAAATCTCAGTACTCCAGAGGCCAAGGCAAGAGGACCAAAGTTCAAAGCTATCCTGTCAGGGCCACATAGTGAGCTCCAGGCCAGCCTGGGATACATGGCAAGACCCTGTTTCCAAAAATCAAAATGAAATGAACTAAAGAGATGATTCAGTGGTTAGGAGTGTTTGCTGCTCTCCCAGAGCACCTACGTTTGGTTCCCAGCACCCACGTCTGTAATTCCAGCTCCAAGGAGTCTCACACCTTTTCCTGGTGTCCACACAGACATGCATACACACAGACGAATAAAAATCAATACATACGAAAGTCAGAAGTAAAAAGGAAGGAAAGGTGGAAGGGGGTGAATGAAGAAAAGAGGGAGAAAGGGGGAAAGAAGGACAGAGGGAGGGAACGAAGAAAGAAGGAAGGAAAGGGAAGAAAGAAGGGGGGGAGGAAACATTTAACAATAATAAAAAAGTTTTCTGTGTACAAGAGTCTATTCCTACCCATAGAAGGAAAAGCTTGAAGCCAGCAGGGTTCTCCATGTTGACAGAACACATCATAAACTAACTCTTTTGTAACCAACTCTCTATTTTCAACTTAAGTAGGACGTTTACAAATCAAGACAAACGCCTGCTTACTTTTTAGCCTTACTATAAATTTTCCATAACCGAGTCTTTTTTCTCTTTGTAGAGAAGCTGCTCTTGGGCCGCTCTGCAGTTGTTTCCTTGCAGCGCTGGGTTGAGCGGCCTGCCGGGGCTTTTTCCGTTTTGGTTTTTGCTGTCCTTGCAATTCCTTCCTCAGGTGGGAGTTCTGAGCCATGCTGATAGCTAGCAGCTAAACACCGTCTTTAGTCACAGCTGGCTAGCACAGTGTCCTATAATCAAGGTGGTAATGTTTATGTAGTGCCTCTAAGAACAGGGTGATGGATGGTACGTTCAAAACACACAGCACACGCGCAGACATAATGTTTTAAGGCTTGAGTTTAAAGCAAGAAGGTTTGGGAGACAAATTTGCTCAGTATGTTACGGTGTTTGTCAGCAAGCTTGAGGACTTGAGTTCTGTTCTGGGGACCCTTGTGGTGGAGGCGAGAACTAACTTCCAAATGCTGTCCTCTGAACACACACATGCACACAATAGAAAAACTAATGTAACTTACAAAAATAAATTAAGATTTTGCCAGACAACATGTTTCACACCTGAAAACCCAGCATTCAGGGATAATGAAGCAAGAGTGTTATCTTAGGTATGAAGGTAGGTAGTGAGACCCTGTCTTTAAAATAAATAAAATAAAATAAAATAAAATAAAATAAAATAAAATAAAATAAAATAAAATAAAATAAAACAATACAAATAAACTAAGAAAATTTGAGGCTAGGAATGTAGACTTGGTAGACTTGGTAGAGTATTTGTCTAACTAATGCACATTTAGTCCTAGGTTTCATCTCTACCTTCACCTACACAGGGCATGGTGGTATACTCATGTCATCCCAGGACTCAGAATGTAAAGAAGGATCAGAAGTTCAATAACATCCTGGACTATGCAATTTGAGAGTAGCTTAGGATGCATAGGTCCCCATCTAAAATAATAACAACAATGACAACAACAATAATAATAATGACACTCTTTTTTAAACCAGCTCTCACTGTGGAGGTCTAGCTGTCCAGGAACTCACTATGTAAATGGATCTTGAACTCAACAGAGTCCACTTGCCTCTGCGTCCTGAGTTCTGTGACTAGAGGCCTGTATCACCACTCCCAGCTTGAAGAAAGTGTTGATCAATGGGATGAGAAGAGCAACAATCTAGAAAGCCAAACCTCCAACCAGCCTGGACCCTTACAGAGTATTTGCAGATCCTTACATAAGAAAGGAACACGAAGCGGAGGGTGGGGGGGATTTTGGGAGGAAGACAGCTAACTTGGTAAAGGGTTAATCTTGCAAACATGAAGACCTCAGTTAGACCCCAAAATTCACGTAAAAATGCCAGGAGTGGTTGCATGCCACGCTTGTAATCTCAACACTGGGGAGCCAAAGACAGACAGGTCCCTGGGGTTTGTCGGTCAGTCAATCTAGTTCCAGACCAGTGAGAGACCTTGTCTCTAAAAACAAGGGAGAAGGTTTCTAAGGAATGACGTTCAGGTTAACCCCTGCCCTCTAAATGCACAGGCACCCAGGCACACACATGAATAGGCGTGGGTCAGAAGGGTGGGGACATTATTTGTCGTGTTTAAACTATCTCCTTGTAAAACATCCCATCAGCCAGGTATCCCAGAAGATAAATCTGAGCATTATCTCTGCACACATTTTCCTACAAGCTTTAAGCTGCACTGCACTTTATTAAATTACAAAAATAATACGCACTTGGACCTCGAGAGTTCAACACTTGGCATATTGCTTTGGCTGAATAATGCTTTAATGATACCTTAAGCTTCTATGAAATGTTGCTATAAAAAACAGTCAAAAAGACATTTACCTCTGTTTGCTATTTAAAAAGTAATCGAGGGTTGGGGCTGTTGCTTAGTGGTGGGGCGCTTACCACATGTTCAACTCTGGATTCAGTCCCCAGCACTGAAAAAAAGAATCATCTTATTTTATGTGTATGAGTGTTTTGCAGGCATGCATATCTGAGCACCAGTTGTATGCAGTGCCTGAGGGGGCCGAAAGAGGGCGTGACACTCTCTGGAACTAGAGTTACAGATGGCTGTGAGCTGTAATGTGGGTGTTGGGACTTGAACCCATGGTGCCCTAGAAGAACAACTAGTGCTCTTCTGAGCCATCTCTCCAGACCCCTCCCTCCAAAAACTTAATAACAATTTAAAAAAAAAAAACAGTTCAGTAGATTATCCAGCCAGTAATTTCATGTTTCCTCTGAAGAAAATCCCTCAGTGGAAGCATGTTCTGAGCATGCGCCAGAGACAAATGGCTCTTTTGAAATTTATTATTCCTTGTTTCAGTTGTTTGTTTTGCTCTTTTTTTTTTTTTTTTTTTTTTCTTAATTTTGAGACAGGGTCTCACTGTAGCTCAGGCTGGCCTCAAACACAATCCTGTAACTGAGGATGTCTTTGAACTCACGATGCTCCTGCCTCAGCCTCCTGAGTATTGACATTACAGGCATGCACCCTCATGTCCAGCTTTAGGCTTTTATCTTGTTTACACTTATTTCTTTTGCAGCTTGGCACGTGGGACCACTGTACAGTTTGACCGACTTAGTTCTTTCCCTCCACCACGCGGGGTCCTGAGATGGAACTCAGGTTGTCGGGCTTGGTGACAAGTGTCTTTATCTGCTGGGCCATCCCAGTGGCCCCATCAAATCTTCTAACAAAGTGAAGATCTGGATAATCTGTTGCCTGTCGGCCTGCTATGTCTCATGGATTGGCCATTTGTGTCTGTGTTGCTAGTTGCCATAACTATAAACACAGAAAAATCAAGCTGACCATGTTAGGTGTTTATCTAATGTTTATTAAATAAGTAGATGTATCATGAGATCTTGCAAACCTGAGACATTTAAAAAAAGAAGAAGAGGAAGAAGAAGAAGAAGAGGAAGAGGAAGAAGAGGAGGAAGGAAGAAGAGGAGGAGGAGAAGAAGAGGAAGAGGAAGAAGAAGGAGGAGGAGAAAGGTCTTGTTTTTTAATACTGAGCCAGGGTCAGAGATCAGGAGAAATGGCTAACTTTCTCTCATCTAATCAGAAAGGAAATGGGTTCGGCCCTTCAACTCTTTGGGGCACTCCGTGGAGCCTTTAACTCCCCCAACTACAATGCCCCGGAGTGTGTGCAGTTCTTCAAAACTCCCACCAGGTGACCCATATAGGACCATCCACTGGTAGTGCTCAATTGGCAAGGGTAAACTTAAGAAAATTAAAGGAGAACATGCTTCTGTGTGCACAACCTGAAGCTTCAAGTTAATAATTCAAGTGTGCCTGAGGCACAGTTACATAATTTGTTATATAACTTCATTATGATAGAAGACGGAACTAGTCTAATGGTCCCCACTAAACATCGCCTCACATCTGCATCTCCGAGCCCATGAAAAACAGCACTCCAACTGCCTCCAGCACTGTAGTCCCTGGCCAGGTCTCCAGTGCTACTCCCCAGCGCTGTATGCTATTACTTTCTCAAATACTTCCTCTTCCAAATAAAACTTGTTTGCTGACCTTCTGTGGCCATGCATCATATAATTCATTTTTTTATTTTTTATTTTTTATCGATGAGAGCAAGAACTTAGGCCAAAGCGGTCTGACCTCAACTAAACAATACTAGCTCAGCCTCCCACCTCAGAAATTAAATGCTCACTGTCAACTTGAGGCACCAATTTCTTCATGAGAAGTTTCTCGGGCACATTTGCCCTCTATTGAGGCTGCCATGATAATTTCTTTTCCAAATACAAAAGATTCCTGTTCCCAATATACAAACCAACATGTGCATGCTTATGTGTGTGTACAAATGTGTACATGTGTGTGTCTGAGTGTGTGAGTCCATGTAGAAGCCAGAGGTTGACACTGAGGTCACTTTTTTTTTTTTTTTTTTTTGAGACCGGGTCCCTCACTGAACCTGGGGCGCATAGATTCGGAGAGGCTGGCTAACTAGCAAGCCTCATATACCCTCCTGTCTCCATCTCCCAGTGCTGGGAATTAAGAACACAATGCCATGCCATGCTTTTTTACATAGAGGCTAGTGACCTGTACTTGAGTCCTCTTGTTTGCATGACAAGCACTTTACTGACTGAGCCGTCTCTTTGGCACCCAGCTTGATGTTCTGAACAGGGATATGAAGACAACTAGGAACAAGTTAAACAGGCCCACAGGGTTGTCCTTTGCTCTAAGAGAGGGCATGGATGGTGTGGTAACTCCATTTGTCTCTCTGACCCTGATCTTCATCTTTGAGTCATCTCTCCTCTACCCATCTCAAATTCCAGGAACAGTGAGTTCTACCCGCAAAATACACCAGCACATGGACCATGTTGTCCCTGAGCAGTAACAACCCCCAACGGTCCAGCAGGGTGTGACCAACCAAACCTGAGATAACAATCACCCTGTCCATGGCCAGATCAGGCTGGCTAGCCACACGGTATCTCTCAACCTGGCCCTGGCTTTTCCATTTGTAATCCTGGGAAATTATCTTGGAAAAAAGGACTGTTTGCTCATGGGGTGCTAGAGATTAAGCCCAGTCTCTCCCTTCTGCATGCTAGGCAAGTATTCTACCTCCGTGAGTCATACCTCTACCGCATCACTTGTAGATTCTAAGCCAGGGTTCTACCATGGAACCACGTTCGCAGTCCCTCACTGCTAGAGTCTAGGCAAGCGCTCTGCCACTCAACTATACTCCCAGCCCTTGAAGGATGTTTTTAGGAGATCCATGGACCACTGTCTTTCTAGTCTGGGTCACAGGAAATAAATTCCTTTCTTGCTTTACCCCCGCTAATATCTCTACTGTTCCAAAGTGAGGGTCTAAACACGGTCTGTGGGACCCAGGAACCAGGCCTCCCCGGCTCATTATTATGTTATTCTGGTAATAGCCGAACAACTAAAGCTGAAAATGTGCTGTAAAAATTATTTTAAGCCGATTCTTATAAACTAAAGTCTCTGGGGGTGGGGGACCCTACTTATGATGAGACCTTCATAACTGTGAAGACTTGGAATGGCCTGGGCACAGAACCAATCGTCTGCAGCTGCCTTTAGCCCCCTTAACAGCTGTCCATTGCCCACCTCTGTATCAGACCTAACAGCCTGTGACTATCACATTAACCCTTTAAGAATAGGTTAACTTAACAGACATTCGATTCCATCAACCCGAAGGCTAAGAACTCAGTCTGACAGCATTTGAGTCTATAGAGCTGATTCCCTCACTCTGCTGTGACCTGATGTGTCCTCCAATGTATTTGAAAAATATCCTGACACATGACTTTCTTTTGTTCTGTAACTTCAAAATCTTCAGGAAATGGCTACCACATTGGATCATGGTATTTAGGCTAACCTGGATGTGTGGTCATCCATACTTCCCTCAAAAATAAACTCTTTGTCTGCTGGAGGTGGCAACTGTGTTTTGTGTTGACATCCTTATCTTCCTGAAGCAAGTCCTTTAAGAGAACTCATTTCTCATAAATTCTTTCCCTTCCTAGAAGCAACTCAAATCCCTCTTCAAGAACAGGAAATTGGCACGCCTGTCCCTGGTTGGCTTTAGTCTTTCAGCTTTATGAGACCTAGAATCACATGGGAAGATATCCAAATTGAGGAGTTGCCGAGACGAGAATGGTCTGAGAGCATGTCTGAGGCAGACCCTCTTGGTTGTTAATTGATGTAGGAGGGCCCAGCCCTCCATGAGTGACACCATCCTTTGGCAATTGGTCCTGAACTATATCCGAAAGCTAGCTGAGTACAAGCTGACATGACAGACAGCTAGCATCATTTTCCGTGGTTCCTGTGGAATTCCTTTGGCTGTGAAGTGTGTTTCTTGGTCACACTGTATGAAGAAGCATACAGCCTTCACGTTCCTCCCTTGAGTTTCTGCTTTGTCTTCCCTCGCTGATGGAATTGTATCCTGGAATGGTAAGTCAAATAAACCTTTTCTCCTCCAAAGTTGCTTCTGATCAAGGTTATTTGTCACCACAACAGAAATGAAACTAGAACACCACCCAAACATTGTCAGAAAACCTGTCATATCATCCCTCTGTTCTTTCTAAAAAGTCATATTTTCCCATAAGTGCCCTTCTCCAACGTCTCTCCCAACAATTCATTTGTCCACCAGGCCCTACTGCACCCCCTGCTGCAGAAGTGACCATAAACCACGCATCCCCACTACTTCCTTGAGTCACATTTTTCTGTGAAGATCTACATGCAGATGGAAATAAAAATCTATCTCTCCTCTAGCTGACCTACACTTTGCCTGTTTAACTTGTGTGCTCCAAGACAAGAACTTGAGAAGGTAGAGGCTGTGCCCTCAGCGTGGTCCTGAGTGTTCCCCACAGCTTCCTGCACTGGAATTTAATCCACATGGTAAGGTATTGAGAGAGTGGACTTACTGAGATGCCCTAAATTTAGGGAGAAGGAGAAGAAGATGGAGGGCTATAGGAGGTAAGGGAATTGGATCAGCCAACAGTGTTAGGCCAGATCAACAGAAGACTGTTTCACATTGCCTGATGTAGCTTGACACCTTGACTTAAATCCCAGCACAGTTGGCCACCAGGCAGCCACGCTCTGCTTACACATAAACAAGACTATTCAGCCCAGCTAACCCCAAAATAGCAAGCACTTCCTAAGCACTGCTGTCCCTCCTGGTCTCCCTTATCATTCCCCATGCCTCATCTTCAGTCTCTTTAAGACCAATGCAACCAATCTAGGTTTTCGCTTCCCACGTTTTCATTACAAAAATACTCTTGGCTCTTAGTCTCATTCCCCCCTGCTATCAAACCTCATTATTGTAATTATAAGAACTCAGCCCAAGACCTGGTCATTTTCTGGCTGACATCCATTCAGTAAACTTTCTGTAATGGTTAACACTGATTGCCACTTCACAGGACTAGAATTACCTAGGAGACGAACCTCTGAGCCTGTCCCCGAAGGAATTTCTGGACTGGGTTAATTGTAGTGGGAAGGTCTGCTGTAAATGCTAGTGTCACCATGCTATGGCCTGGAGTTTGGAACTGAGTCAAGAGGGGAAAGTGAACTGAGCACCCGAGTTCACGTCTCTCTGCTTCCTGACTACGGACACAATGTGACCAGCCATACACTTCTGCTGCCGTGCCTTACCAACCACGATAGGTTGCACCTGAAACTACAAACCAGAATAGACCTTTCTTCCTTCCTTCCTTCCTTCCTTCCTTCCTTCCTTCCTTCCTTCCTTCCTTCTTTATGTTGTTTCTATCAGATATTTTGTCATAGAAACAAGAAGAGTAAATAATACCCCTTGAGGTGTTTTGAATGAGAATGGCCCCAAAAGCTCACGTTTGAACGCTTAGCCCTCAGTTGGTGGAACTGTTTGGGAAGGATTAGCAGTTTTGGCCTTGTTGGAGGAGGTGTGTCACTGGCTTTGAGGTTTCAAAATCCCATGACATTACCAGCTAGCTCTCTTTCTGCCTCCTGCTTGTGGATTAGATGTAAGCTCTCAGCTCCTGCTCCAGCACCATGCCTGCCTGCTGCCCACCATGATGTTATAGACTCACTCTCTGGAACTGTAAGCAAGCCCCTAATTAAATGCTTTCTTTTATAAGTTGCCTTGGTCATGGAGTCTCTTTATAGCAGTAGGAAAGTAACTAAGACACAGTTTTTATTTCTGAGAACCCTTGCTCTCATGTGTTTTAGTTTAACTCTAAAGGCACAAATCCAAATCTAGGCTTCTTGCCTGGTTTCTATAATTTGTCCAGGAAACCAAGGTTTACCCAATCCTGTCACTGTGGAGAAAGATCAGGAGCTCTGTCAGTACCCTATAATACAAACAAAACTGTTGCCTGACACAGAAAGAATAGGTATCTAAAAATCTGCCTCTGAGAATTTTTGTTTCTCTGTCCCAGAATTGACTTCTCGCATCTGTCACTATAAGATCTACACCAGTTCAATTCATTGCAGGTAAGTCTCATTCTGGCTTATAGCTGTTGTCCATTGAAATTCAATAATGACACATTTTCCCTAAGTCTTGGTTATTTGACACGTAATAAAAATTTTTATGGTACTTCAGCAGAACAGTCCAGAAAAAATAATTTCAAATCACTTTTGGGTTTCTGTCTGCTGGTTTGATTTGTCCCTTTGAAATAGTTCTTTGAAGATCTATTTTCATTATTTTTAATTATTGGAGGGAGGAGGACAGGTACACCGAGGAGGCTAGAGGCAGCAGATTCCCCTGGAACTGGAGTTACGTCAGTTGAGCATCACCTGAACTGAGAATGAAAATAGGGTCGTATGCAAGAGCAGGAAGTGTTCTTAGCCACGGAGCCATCTCTTCGGCTCCTGAAGCAGTATAATAGAAGCTGCATTGACTCCTCCCTTGGGATGAGTATGTATGGGGTTGAGCATGCAAGGTAACCAAATAAAAGGATATGACCCTGTAATCTCAGCTTTCATTCTATGTCTGCCATCTGTACTTTGGCTCAACCTTCTGTTTGATTCTAACCCATTCTAGCCTAGCCCACCTGAGCTGCTCTGTCCTTCTCCAAGATTGAAGACAGGGAGGTGAGCTATTATCCTACACTTGAAGTCACTGCAGATTCTAGGAAGAACAAAACTACCCTCCCAAGATGAGAACGATTATCCTTGAGTTAAGCTGCTCCCTGGACCAGAAGGTATCATCAAGTAAGAACCAAATTGATCTCCTAAAGTAATACCCGAGATTGATAAATCAAAATCTGTATCGATGTATCAGATGACCTTGTAGAACCAGAGCCAAGACAATGATGGGTCCATGGTGGATGGGACCACCCCTTGTCCAGGACTGCTTAATTATGCACACTCCTTTTATTCAAACCTGAATCCCATGTCCGTACCTTAAAGGTGGGTGTTGAGATCAGGAAGAGCATTGCTCTGAGTTACTTCAAACAGTGGCTTCTAGTCTGTGTCTTGCTCTTTGGCTCCATTTTGAACACACACGCAGTGACAAGATGAGCCTCCACACGTGTATATACCACTACCTGTCCAACATCACTCATGAGGCACAGACTAATAACTAACTTATTCCTAAAAGCCAAAAAAAAAAAAAAAGTATACCTTAAACAACATAGGCTGGGACCATCTGAGAAGATGGGTGCATTAATACCACATCAGAAAAATCAGGTCCAGGACTTACCCAGCACACCAGACAATGAACAGTACAACATTCTCAACTGTGTGTCAGGAATGTAGGGAACGGAGAGAGAGAGAGAGCCATCAAGACTAGCATATGACTGTGGAAAGCTCAGGCACAAATGGAAGATCTATGTCACACTCCTCCCCACAAGGCTCTGGGACCTTTGTGGAAGAGGGAGGGGCAAAGGCGTAAGAGCCAGGTAGCCAGATGTTGAGGAAGACCAGAGTGAAACATCTCCCAGACACGACAGGATCCTGCGCTCAGGAACTCACAACAGCTGTGGATGTCTGCACAAAACCAAGTCACCGAATATTCTAGAACAGAATGAGAAGGGGTTTTGTGGCCCCTACTCCTAATTGGGAACTATGGGAAGTCGATGGCTTCTGGGAAGGGAAGTCTTTAAGGATGTGGCTCCTGGCAGGTCAATCTCGACTCATGGATGATCCCATACCCACAGTAAGTGAACAGCACAAATTAGAGCAGATGGATCTTTAAATTAAGAAGAAAAAAAGAAGCCATGAAGCAGACGCCGGGGGACGAGGGGGTGGGGCATAGAGAAGTAAGGGAGTGAATCTGATCAAAATACTTTGTATGAAATGCTCAAAGAATTAATCTTTAAAATGTTTAAAGAAAGAGTAAAAATTCAAGAAACCAGTTGGCAGAGAAACAGGAAAACTCCTCCTCTCAGGACTGTGTGTAGCAAAACAGCGTCTGTGAGAGAAAGCCTGTGAGCTCTCCTGGAGAAGTGTCCTGAGACTTTTGAGCCTTGGACCTGTCACTTCGCTAGCCCACTTTTCAACTCGAGTGTCCTTTTCTCATTCTTCGTAAATTGTCTCTATTTCCATCACGATCCATGTCTCTAGCCCAAGACTTTGTTCTAGGACACGAGAACCCGGGAATCGCAGGGAGTGCCCTTGAAAGGGTTTAAGAAATATGAAACATAGAAATGCAATCACATATAGGGGGAAATGCCTTCCCAAGTATGGCCATTAACAGTACTCTTCAGTCTCCTCCCCACCCACAGGGAAATGACCATTAAGCTTATCAGCAGGATTCTTCCTTCCCCAGCATACCAGGAGCCACCCTGTCCCAAGGGGCTAGTCCAAGGGCACAGGTTGACCACGCCCCCCTGGATCCCGCGCGCTCGAAACTCCCGACCAATTAGTCTAACATAGAGAGCTCGAAGCCAATCAGCTGCACGAGCCCCCATCCCCAGACCCCTTTGCCCTAACCCGATAAAAGGGCTGGCGGGGAAGGGATCGGGCCCGCCATGCTCATCTCCTGCGTGGGATAGGCGGGACCCGGACACGCGCCGGTAATGCCTCAAAAAGCTTCACCATTTGCTCCTTGGGGCCGCTTCTATCCTGCGTGTTAGAACGGTCCCAGTGCACTGGAATAAATCCTCTTGCTATTTGCATCGATATCCCGTCTGTGAGTCTCTGTGGGGATGTGGCGTTCCGGTTTGGACCCTGGGGGTCCCAGTTTGGATCCCTGAAGTCCAACACCCTCCATTCTCAGGTGTGAACCGGTAACACCTTGGGAAGAGGAGCACATCTAACACTGCAAGGGTGACAGCACCTACTGACCTGTCTTCAGGAGACCCAGTGTGTGCATCAAGAGGACACAATGCAGACGGCTCCAGATTGTCCCCAAGGCTTCAGCTCGGCATCCTCTGCTGACACGGCTTTCTTAAATGGCCATCCATCTGTCTAGACCTGGTCTTAGACCTCACTCTTCAGCTCAACTCAACCCCGGAAGCCTGCAGCTCCACTAGCATCTGCCACAGCTCCCCGGCTGACTGTTAACATCTGAGCACAGGCATTTGTTCTTCATCGGTATCAGCCCTCTGCTTGTGGCCCCTGTGAGAACTCAGAAAGCTTGGGCTTTGCTGCATCTCTAACCCTTTGTAGCCATTCTGTAACCTACATAAATGCATACAGATAAGTATAATTACCGCATGGTGTGTAATGTGTGACTTGAGAGTTACTATTAGTAACTAAGGTTAGAATAAAGGATCTGAATTCACCAGTAGCCAGCTATCCAGGGAAACAGGGACTACAGCAGTCAATGAAAACAGCTACTGCTTATGATCCTGACATTGACGAATGATGTAAGTGCATCTGTCTGTGCTACTGACGTAGTGTGCTCACAATCGGCTTGGGGACAGTCACTGGACCCCTTTATCTGTTCCTCTTCTTAACACTGCCAACATTGAGTGAGTCTCTTTGTATTGTTTTCCATTACATTTCCTCCCACTGCGTCCCAGGCTTGCTTCAAGCTCACTATAGATGACCTTGAACTTCTCATCCTCCTGCCTCTACCTCCCAGAGTGCTGGGATTACAGGAGAGTATTGTCGAGCCTGGCTGATGTAATGCAGGAATTCAAGCCCATATCTTTGTGTAAATTAGGCAAGCTCTTATCCCGAGTTAGCCACACCCTCACTGCAGCACTGGCTGGTGAGGGAAACTAGTCTGTACAGCTGCCTGAGCCCTAGCTTGTGATTCTAAGGACTCTGGTCTCAGCTGTTGTTATGCATGTTTTCCGATGCAGAGGTGCCTTCCTTCCTAACCTTTGACGGATGCTGTGGCTGAGGGTCTCAGACAATCTCCAGAGAAATAAACAGTCATTTCCACACTCTCGGATCTACATTTAGAGGGGGAAGAATTCTTATAAGAAAGAGAGAGAGAGAGAAAGAAAGAGAGAGAGAGAGAGAGAAAGGAAGGAAGGAAATACAGTAGGTTCTGGTGCTTCATACATCTTCAGCTTTGCATTCCATGGAAACATCTGCTCCAGGTTAAGGTTCCACCTTTAGGCCTTCCTCTGCTGTAATAAGAGAAAAAAGAGCAATTTCTGACAGAAGCTTTCATTTGCATATCTAAAAGCCTTAGTCTAGAGGTTTTTCTTCCCCTGAAACAAAGGAGGTATTTACCCTCAAAACTGAATTCAAATTGCCCCCAGAAGGCTCTGGGACTTCAAGATTGGCAGATAAAGAAAAAAGTTGAGTTGAAGTCCAGGCTACTGTCACTGATTTTATTAAAAGATGAGTAATACCTTCTCTAGGGTGTCAAAACGATGCTTCAAATTGCAAGAGGAATTCGAAAACAGCACTCCGTTTCTCAAAGATGTCTGAGTCATTTTTGCAGCACTCAGAGCACGGCAGTGGGTGAAGTGGATGTCTCTAGAACAGTTGTCTCAAAGGTTAGAATTGAAAATGGAATGCAGAGTGTTACACAGCATGAATCTGAGTCCCAAGGCACCCACTAATATTTCCAGGTTCTTGTGACTCCAGGCAAAGATCAAACCAGGGACACAAGGTTAAAAATAGACTTGGAGACAGTTTATTAAGAAAGGGAAAGTGGCAGGGCGGTGGTAGCATAGGCCTTTAATCCCAGCACTTGGGAGGCAGAGGCAGGTGGATATCTAAGTTCAAGGCCAGCCTGGTCTACAGAGTGAGTTCCAGCCAGGGCTACACCAAGAAACAAAATGAAAAGAGAAAGAAAGGAAGAAAAGAAGGAAGAAAGAAAGAAAGAAGGAAAGAAAGAAAGAAAGAGAAAGAAATGAAACATTAGGCTCATGACCCTTTATAAGCCATTTGCATGGCACCTACCTCTCCAGTTGGTACACAGCAGACTTCTCCAGTACATTCTTTATTCTTATCTTCCTCTACTAACTGGCCTCTTATAGACGTAGGTTCCAGGCAAAGCCATTTGTTCTTTGGCTAATTCAATCCCTGGTCCTAGTCCTGGAGTGTTTTGGCCTTCATACAATCTTACTTGAAGCCTAGAACTGGAAGGCTTCAGTTTCACCCTCCATACGTTTAAGCCTCTGAGACTTACTATTGACTGAGCTACTCTAACTAGCTCCTTCTGAACTCAGGCTGGCTGTACTGATCAACTTACTCACTGTTCTGGCTCAAACTCTTCTCCAAGCTACTGGTTCAAACTGATCTTCTGAGCCGGCTGACTGCTTCTGAGTGAACTCTTCTGACTCTGGCAGGCTCTGGCTGATTCTCTGACTGCCTCAAACTGAACTGCTCTACTTGGTTTCTAACTGACTCACTCGTCCCATCTGATACTGACTTCTACCAAACTGCCTCTGTGTCTCTGCCTCAGACTCCTCAGACTGCTTTTGTGTCTTATCCTCTGTCAGCCCTCTGAGCTGAGAGACTGCTTTTCTATCATGACAGTTTAGAGTGTTCTCACTCTGACTCACTCTGCTAACTCTTCCTCTGATTTGTCACTTTGCCTGCCCTTCACTCTGACTCATCTCAGACATCATTTCCTGTCTGACACTGACTCCTTCTGAGTTCTGCTTCTGTCTTGTGGATTAAAAGCATGTGCTACCACTGACTTCTGAATACTGAGATTAAAGGTGTGTACTAACATTCTTTCTACATCCCATCTGGTGATGTAGACCACTCAGGCCCCATGTGATCCCTTCATATACACCCTTGGATTTGATCCCTCCCTAGCTATCACACAGACCTTTCAACATGATTCTTTGCTAGAGCAGCCATGCTGCTGGACTAATATTCCTCTTTAGCTTCTTTCAGATGTTAAGTTTTACTGGTTTATTTTATTTTATTTTTTAATGTATATGTTTCTCTCTCTCTCTCTCTCTCTCTCTCTCTCTCTCTCCCTGCGTGTGTGTGTGTGTGTGTGTGTGTGTGTGTGTGTGTGTGTGTGTGTGTTGTGCTCCTGCATGAGGTGGATGGCAGAAATCAGAAGAAGGCACTGGAATTCCTAGAGCTGGAGTTTCAGTGGTTGTGACCCAATGAAAGTGCTAGGATCCAATCTTGGGTCCTCTGGAAGAGTGGCAAACACCCTCAACCCACTGTGCCATTTGTCCAGACCTCTTATGTTATTCTTTTTGTTCTGTTTGTTTTGGTTTGGTTTGTTTGGGGTATGGGTTTTTGAGACTGGGTTTCTCTGTGTAGCCCTGACTGTCCAGGAACTCATTCTGTAGACCAGGTTGATCTTGAACTCAGAAATCCATATGCCTCTGCCTCCCAAGTGCTGGGATTAAAGGCATGCACCACCATGCCTGGCTCAGATGTTATTCCTAATGTAGCTTTCTCCAATCACTATTCTCTTACCAGATGATGAGAAGGGGTCTAGATTAGAAGGCCAACCAATTTATCAGAACATTTTACCAAAGCTCTATACCTAAGCACACATGCACATATGCAAATTCACATTTAGTAGGGGAGCCCTAGCTTGTGCCTTTAGGGCACAAGCTAGTCACAGCTGTTGCTGTACATCCTTCCTAGCGCAGAGGTGCCTTCCCTCCTAATCTTGGCAAACAACAATTTTTAGATCTTGGGATCTACATTTAGAGAGGAAGGATTCTCTTTTAAAAATTATGTATTAAATTATAATTATATAATATACATATAATTATAAATTAAAAATTACATATATATATATATATATATATATATATATATATATATCCCTGACTAACTATCTTTACCCTCTATCCTCCCAGATACCCTCAAATTACACTGTGAAAGACAGATTAACTGCAGAAAAGCATGCAAATTTATTTAGCATGTGTGGGTTTACTTTGCGTCTACAAATTGTCAAAATGGGAAGGTTTTCAGGCTAGTGGGTGATTTCTATAAAATATGTCTTAAACTTGTATGACCTATATGCATGTGTTTTTCCTCTAAGATACAAGGAAGGATAATTGAGAGCTCTGATCCTTGATCTCATTTTCAGGTATACTAAACATATTATTGCTCAACTCCAGGGTAAAATGAAGTCTGAGGAAAGCACAACTTAAAATGAGTGGAGTTCAAATCTTGAGAATATCAAGATGGGGATTTTCAGATCCTTCTATAACATAAAAATGGGACAGCTTATTCTCTTCTTTTTGGTTTATTTAGCGTGTGTGAGTGCATAGAAGTCTGTGTACCGCATGGATGCCTGTTGCCTGTACCAGAGGAGGCCATGGGATCCTCTGGAACTGGAGTTAAAGATGGCTGTGAGCCAGCATGGGAACCAAACCTGGGTCTTCTGTAAGAACAAGTGCTCATAACCACTCAGCCACCTCTCCAGCGCCAGCTTAATTTTTCTGTTAGGCTTGAGTAAGGAAGGATAAGAAGACAGAGGAAACTAGGGGGAGGGAACATTAGGAGAAAGGAAATCCTTTGTCCCAGGATCTGATTAGAGCCTCTCACAAGAGCAAGCAAGAATCCGAGCACAACTAACAAGTTCTTAAGCCCTTTCCATTTGCAAACCTGAAACTTTCTAGAAGTCTAAGCAGAAATTTCATTTATTGTGAAAGCCGTGTCCTAAAGCTCATGTGCAATTTTAGTGTCCTGCTGTGGAAGTTTACTTTTAGTTGTGTTTAATATGTATTTTTTGAGCACTATTGAGTGAGGGGCTATCTGGGTCTTGGCATTTTGTATTGTTTGCAGGTGTTGGATTTATGTGGCAGATGTTTGATTGGTAATGATCTGCATGTGCTATCAGTAGGACATCTAAGGAGTTCTGGATCAGTAAAAACACCTGAGCTCAGACGTTCAAGGTTCCACTGTCAAGTATGGCGCCTGCCATAATGGTGGTTCCCTCTGCTGAGGTCTGGCAGGTCTGAATATGCCTCCATGTCTCCTTGCTGAGCAACCACAGTAGGTGTACTACTACAACGGCCCCTGGTTTTTATCTTAGGATATTAAAATCTCATACAAGGCATCTCCACAAACAGCATGCAATCTCAATGATCAAAGAGGGAAATACAAGTGAACGGATGGGGCCCCCAGAAAAGTTGTTGAGAAGTGAAAATCTAAAATGCTTCCCAAATCCTGTAAGCAGAACCCCATATTTCCACATGAGTAATCCTCCCTCTCTGCCACCCTCCCTTAGGGAGCCCTTAACTACACTTGGTTATGTGCTACTTTCACTTTCTCTTGAGGAGTGCATACCCATATTGGATATGTCTTGCTCTTTGTGACACTCCTCTGTCTTATTCTCTACTAGTTTCTAAATGAAGCCCACATCCGTGCTCTCGGGGATGTTCTTATTCTCTCCTCGAGTACTTTCTTTCCTAATGTTTTTAGTAAAATCTCCAACTCTGCTTCATCATGCCAGGTAGTTCTTCATACCTGAGATCCTCTTCAGCATCGATACCACAGATCCCACTTTGAGTCAAACACTCTAAAAGCTTTAAGGAAGCCCCCCACCCCCAGGCTGCCAAGTGAGACATTGTAGAGCTGTGCTCTGTCCCCTTTCTACTGGCATGGGGGGGGGGCGAGTGGCGACAGAGCAAGAGACTGTGGATAGTGAGGAAAGGAACACAAACTAAAAGAAACTGAGCAAAGCCCATCATTGAGATTCCTCTCAATGTGTAGGGGCTAAGGTCAATACTTTCCTTCAGGTATAGGGAGGGCGCCTCTCACATGAGTCTGTGACCTGCATCAGAGGAGAAGGGAAGGTCCTTCCGCAACCTGTGCATCTCAAGTTTCCTCACGGAGCATATTCCGTAGCACCCAGGTGCCGTGTCGAGAAGGAGAGTGTGAATTCTGACTTTCACTTCATTCTTTGTCAATTTTCTTTAAATCTATGACAGACATCATTGTCAAACATTCTATAAATTTTATATTTTTGCTTTTCTTTGTTTTAAGTCCTCCCTAGAATGTGAACAACAGAACAAAGCTTTTATTAATTTTCCTCGTGGTTTTCTTTCTTTTTTTTTTTTTTTTTATCATCCAGGCCCTGCCTAGGGCAGCACCTGGTCCATGGAAAGTTCACAATAAACATTTATTTGAATGGATGGACAGAAGTCTGGAAAGCTATAAAAACCAAAATGCTAGATTATGATTAAGCTGGCTATGATCTGATAACAACATAATTTTTTTTTTAGTAAGCGTGGAAGCTCATTGAATTTTGGCCTACTTTAGTCTTTCAGATTTTCCCTTCTAATCCATAACACATGCTGGCAGTAAAGCATTTTGAAACAAGCCATCCCAGAGAATGTCAATATATTGGGGGTAGTCATTAAGACTCCAGAGACAGAGACTGGGCCTCAGGCCTTGGTAACAGACTGCTTGGAAACCACTGAATCCTTAATACCTAGCCAAGGAATAAGCAAAGTAAATAGGAGTTTTACTCCCTGCAAAGAATATGTTTCAGTTTTCTCAAGTTCAAAATAAGTGTTTGAATATAAATCAATACTTACCAGAATTTTACATGTTTTGCATGCACAGATAAACCTATGTATGAGGATATTTAGAAAGCCCATATAGTGGTAAACAGTGGTAATTCCAGCACTCAAGAGCAAGAGGCAGGGGGATCACTGTGAGTTAGAAGCCAACCTGATCTACAAGTGAGTTCCAAGCCAGCCAGAGCTACATAGTGAAATCTTGTTTGAATCTTTAGAAATTTAAGAGGACATTTATGGTTTCCAAGATATATATACTTTTGGACAATTGACTTATATCCTTTTAACAACTGTAAATAATCTAATTAAACTCATGAGGAAAATAAATATTTTGACAGGTTTGCTTTCTAGTTAATACTTTTTCCTCACACCACACTTCTGTGTTTAACCACATTAGTGCACTAATTACGATATGAATATAACCATACATTATTATATAAAATTTTCTATTTTATGATGTTTTTAAAGAAACAATCTTCTCCTTCTTCTTCTTCCCCTCGTCCTCCTCCTCGTCCTCCTCGTCCTCCTCCTCCTCCTCGTCCTCCTCCTTCTTCTTCTTTTGGTTTTGTTTGGTTGGTTGGTTTTGGTTTTCAAGACAGGGTTTCTCTGTTGTAACTCTGTTTATCCTGGAACTCACTCTGTAGATCAGACTGGCCTCGAACTCACAGAGATCTGCCTGCCTCTCCCTCCCAAATACTGGGATTAAAGGTGTGTCCACCACTTCCCAGCTAAGAAAGCAGTTTTCAAAAATGAATCTCACGGCACTAGTGAGGCGACTCAGCGGTAACAGCTTACACAGCTCTTGCAGAAGACCTAAATTCAGTTCCTAGCATTTGCTTCAGATAGCACTCAACCACCTATAACCCTAGCTCCAGGGAACACTGTTGCCCTCTTTTGGCTTCCAAGGTCTCCTGTACTCACATGCGCATACCCCTACACACACGAGCAAGTACACATAATTAAAAATAAAATTAATCTTTTTTTTTTTTTTTTTAAGTAGAGACAGCCAGGAACTGGTGAAGTCCACGGCTGACAGTACCAATGAAGGTGTCTCCAGAGAGTCAGATCATGAGGGTCTGATATAGAGAATAGACTGTGAAAGGCAGGAAAAAAAAGGCTGAGGTGGAGGAAGCAGGTCACTGGAGGGCTGTATCTTTCTCTTGCTTCTTCTGATATGCCTTATTCTATGCTTCTTGTCCCCAGTGATGTGAATGAACTCTGCCACGGACTCTCGAAACTCTGATGTCCTTTCTCATAGTGTACCCAGAAACACAGAGCCAAGTGAATACGAACTCAACTGTCCCAGTGTGCTTTCTACTAACTGAGAGACATACAATGACCAAAAGCAGCTTGGGGAGGAAGGAGTTTATTTCGGTGTACAGCTTATTTATAAACCATCATGGAGGGAAGCCAGAATAGGGACTCAAGGCAGGAACCTGGAGGCAGGAAGTGAAGCAGAACCATGGAGGAATGCTGCTTACTGGCTTGCTTCCCACGACTAGCTCAGCCTGCTTTCTTACATAACATCCAGGGCCACCTAAGCAGAGGTGGCCCTTCCCACAGTGAGCTGAACCCTCCAACATCGAACATTGATCAAGAAAATGTCCTGCAGACTTGCCTAGACACCATCTGATGGGGGCATTTTCTCAATTGAGGTTTCTTTTTAGATAACTCCAGCTTTTATTGAGGTGTCAAAAGAAAAAAGAAGACATGAATCATCTGAAACTGTAAGTCTTTGTTCCTTAAATTATCTCTGTTAGTTATTTTTTTTCAAAGCACCATAAAAACTAACTAATATCATATCCATGTACAAAAGAATTAAGTTGAAGCTCTGCCTGACATTATATACAAAAATTAATTCTGCAGGTAAAGGTGCTTATTGTGCAAGCCTGGTAATCTAAGTTCATTTCTCAGAACCCAAAGGTGGAAGGAAATAACTGACTCCACAAAGTTGTCCTCTAACTTCACATGCACACAGTGTGTTGTATGACATTACTGTACCTGAAGAGACAAGGACACACATCTACTCACACCAGACAATGAAATGATGACAGTTCCAAATAACAATACTGTCCATCTGGGTGAACCAATGAGTTTACTGAAGTTACTAACAGGAATTAATATGAAGGGTTACTTATAGGAGCAGGGGTGACTCAAAGGCATCTATATCACCAAAAGCCCACCTCAGCATGGGTAATGACTCCCAAAAGCCAGAATTCTAGAGCTCACTGCAGCACTTACAGGCAGCTTAACAGGTCTGAAAGTCTCTTCTCCTGAGCAGATTTTATTGCTTTTATAAAAGGAAAGGAGGAGCCTTGTGAATATAGTAAGTTTCAGAGAAATCCTAAGACTTGTGAGTTGTTTATTTCTTAACAAGACTCTCTTTAAAACTTCTGAAGGAGCTTCCTTCAGAAGGGGGATATCATGTCTCAATTGGAGGAAATTGCTACAAAACACTGTAGTGCACACACCTACACACAAATACACCCACACAGTAAGATTTTTTTTTTTAAACTGGAAGCATACAACTTCAGTCTTCGGTCTTCAGCAGCCCAGAAAGATTCAAGACCAGCCTGTGCTACAAAGTAAATTTCAGAACAGGTATGGCTGCACAGTAAGATTTAGTTTCAAGAACTAATAGTAATATATAAACCATCCATCTAATAAAAGGTTAGTAGTTAAATGCATAAGAAACCTAAACAATTAGATAATAAGATCATATGAAAAATAGATAAAGAACCTAAGTGACATTTCTCAAAGAAAGCATAAGTGATCAAAAGATATTTGAGAAAATATTCAGAATTATAAATAAGGAACTTCAAAGCAAACCCAGAATGTGGTATGGCCTCATACCCATTAGGAGAACTATAATCCAAAGAGAAAGGATAATGTGCTATCAAAGATGTAAAGAGATAGGAGCCCTGGTATACTGCTGGTGGGAATGTGGCACCATGGAAAAGAATATGAAACTCCCCAGGGAGTTAAGAATATAGCACTCACAGGAGGCAAGCACAGTGGAGTACACCTGCAATCACAGCACTCAGGAGATTGAGAATCTCTCTGGGTTTAAGGCCAGCCTTATTTACAGAAAACATTCTGGGCAAGCCAGGATACATAATGAGACCTTCCTTCAAAGAAAATCAGAATGACCACATGTTCTAGCAATCCTATCATGGATTATACACCCGAAGGAAGTCCATCAGAGGGGATAAACACTCCTGTGCTCACTGAAGCACACAGTACCCTAGACTTAGTCTACGTGATCTACAATAGACGAACAGGTAATGAAACGTGCCACACAGACACCACAGCATATTCTTCATTCTTTTAAAAGTAGACAGGTGCTGTGGACAAGCCCAGTGGATAGAGCAGTAGCCTAGCATGCCACCACCACCCCAACCTTGACTCCCAGTGCTGCTTAAAATGGATT
Source organism: Cricetomys ansorgei (assembly GCA_026225945.1). Classification (NCBI taxonomy): domain Eukaryota; kingdom Metazoa; phylum Chordata; class Mammalia; order Rodentia; family Nesomyidae; genus Cricetomys; species Cricetomys ansorgei. The sequence goes on along the minus strand of JAMJFZ010002307.1, from coordinate 7,243,102 downwards.
GATGGAGGCACATGGGCTATAATGTCATGCCTGCCACTCCAGAGGTGAAAGTTGATCAGGAATCAGCCTCATACTTGACCTCAGCCCATTAGAGACCCACCTGGTTGACAGTAGACCCAGAAATAAAGTTAGGTCCTTCTTTCGGGGTTGAAGAGATTACTCAGTGGTTAAGAGAAGTTTCTCTGGCAGACCTGAGTTCATTTTCCAGAACTCATATTGGTCAGCTCACAATACTTTGCAATGCCTACCAGCTCCAAGAAATCCATGCCCTCCTCTGGCCTCTTCTCTCAATCTCTCTCTCTCTCTCTCTCTCTCTCTCTCTCTCTCTCTCTCTCCTCAGTAGTTAACAATATGTACTGCTTTCACAGAAGACCAGACCAGCATGCACATCAGACAGCTCATAACTGCCTATAACTCTAGATTCAGGAGCTCCAATGCTCTCTTCTGGATTCCAAAAGCACCTGTTCTCTCTCTCTCTCTTTCTCTCTCTTTCTCTCTCTTTCTCTCTCTCTCTGTCTCTCTTTCTCTCTATCTCTCTCTCTCTCACACACACACAGGATTAATGCACATATCCACACATATACACATAATTTAAAATAATAAAAAAGAATTTTTTAAATGTATACATATGTGAAGAAATACATGTTAATTGCCTAACTTAGCCATTCCACAATCCACAGCGTGTGCATATCCCTAAATATCATGTGGTACCATCAACATAGATCACATTTATTGTCAATTTAAAGAACACTAACAGCAATATAGTAAAAATGACAAGAGCAATAACACAAATCTTAATAGTAATAAATTGCCAATGGCTTTGCAAAAAAAAAAAGGAGGAGGGATCAAAGGCATAAATGTCAGAGCTACAAATACAAACTCAGAGAATAAAACATGAAAGTAAACCCTTGTGGCCTCATCCTAGACCAGGGCTTTCTCTAGATATGATATACAGGCTGAAAAGCATAAGGAGCAACAACACAAATGGACAGACTACATTTCATCAAAAAGAATGGTTTTGGTTTGGGAATGTGGCTTAGTGGTAGATTGTTTATCTGGCATAAACCATTCCCTAGGTTCCATCACTAACATCATAGAAAGTTGTTTGTTTGGTTGGTTGGTTGGTTTTAATATTTTAATTGGAAGCTTGCATGCTTCAAAGGATACTATAAAGAAAGCTTAAAAGCCAGCTCCTATGATGGAAGAAAATATTGTAGTTCATACATCTGATAAAAGATGTTTTAGTTCATCTGTTACCTATAAAATACTTCAGGTTGATTGATTATAATAGAAATTAATTTCTCACAGTTCTGGAATCTGAAGACTCCAATATCAAGGTGCCCATAGCTTTGATGCCTAGTAGAGGCTGGTCTTGAACTCTCCGTGAGGCCCAGATTGGCCTTAAGCTACTGATACTCCTACCTCCACCTCCCACGTGCTGGGATTGCAGGTGTATAACACCATATCTGACTTTACTCTCTATTTTTGTGTTAACCTCTTATTAATGTGTCTTCACATGGTAGAAGACAGAAAACAGGAAAAAACTCTCTTTCCCTTGAACCCTGTTATGAAGTCACTAACCCCTCAAATATAGAGCCCCTCGTGCTGAACCAATCATGTCCCGAGGGCCCCATACCTCTGAATATCACACAGCTTTCCACGTATATACCATAGTGAGGGATTCACAGCAAAAATACATGAAGACTACTTATAACTTCATAATAAAAATACAACTCCACTGAAACATAGTCAAAGGATTTAAAGAGACATCAATACAGAAGATACATGTGGCTAGGAAGTACAGAAGATGTCAGCATCACTCTGTATCACAGAATTGCAAACCCGATTCGCAGTGAACCGCCTCTTACCATACACGAGAGTAGAACAATAGCAAGTGTTGGAGGAGATTAAGGAGAACTTGGACTCCTCACCCGATACTGCTGGAAATACAGAATGGTGCAGCCACTTCCTATCAGGCCAGTGAGATGGCTCAGCTGGTGAAGGCAGTTGCCTGTAAACTTGACAACCTGCATTCAGTCTTCAAAACCTATGCGATGAAGAAGAGAACCAACTCCCAAGAGCTGTCCTTTGGCCTCCACATACACAGTGTCACATATCTGTCAGTGTACATGCCCACACATACAATACACACACAGTAAATATAAAACAAAACATTTTTTAAAGAAATAGAGCTATCATAGATCTATGAATTCTAATCCTAGCTTGTATTCAAGAAAAGTTAAAATTTGCTGGAAAAAAAAAAAATGACTTGCATATGAATAGTCACAGCATTCATTTTATGGCCATAAATGTAGGAATCCTCCAAGTGCCCACCAACAGACAAATGGATCCATAAAGTGGAATATCATTCAGCCATGCAAGAATGGAATACTGAGGCCTGCTACAAGGATAAACACAATACCACAGAGAACACACACCAAAAGCCGCATACTTTATACTTCTACTTGCATGCATTACCTAGAACAATCAAGATAGAAAGTATGTCAGTGGTGGCCAGAGGCAAGGTCAAATGAGAAATATAGGGTGGCTGCTAATGGATAGAGCGATTTTTATTTCTGTTTTTCTGCGGTATGATGAATGTGCTTCAAGTGTAGGTCCAGTAGTAACTGCACAAGTGAATACAGTAAGAACCACTGAAGTATGTAATTTAAAAGGATGAATTAATTGTATGATATATGAATGATATCCCAGTAAAGCTGGCATATTACTTTTGGAAATGTATAAATAATCATTTGGGGGACAAATCCCGATGAGCCACACCTCTCTTCCTCTCCCTCTCTTTCTCCCTTCCTCTCTCCCTCCCCCCATACCTCTCCCCCCTTCCTCTCCCCCCTTCCTCTCCCCCATACCTCTCCCCCTACCTCTCCCCACTACCTCTCCCCACCTTCTCCTTCTTCTTCTCCTTCTTCTTCTCCTTCTTCTCCTTCCCCCTCCTTCCTCCTCCTCCTCTTCTCCTTCTTCTTCTTCCCTCACTTAAATTTATTTTTGTAGATTTATGCATCTTCAGCCTGGAAATGGCTTTAGCAATCTTATTTTTATTCTGAGTTGAGAAAGGCCAGATAGTGAAGTTACTCTGACTAATGAAATGGATTGCTTTAACCTTCCTGTAAAGATCAGAGGGAGCAACATGAGGCCATGTGCTGTGTGGCAAGAACTAGCCCTATAAATACAGCATTTTATACTGTTGTCATTTTTCACAGTGCTGCAGGCCAGAAACAGCACAAGTGTCTGTGTGCCCCTCCTCTCCAGCCATGCAACTTTAACAAATCTGTTTCTTCCTTCACTAACTTACTGCACTTTAAGAGATAACCGGCTCCCTCTCTTCTCTAATGGGGATAAGATAACTGATAAAACCTTAGAGTGTGTGGGCTAGGCCTTGCTTCCTGCTATGGTTTGAGCAGGACTTGTTCCCCACAGTCCCCCACTGTTCCCCACCATCTCCAACAGGGCTCATGAGTTTAAACACTTGGGAGCCAGCTGTCTGCATTCTTTTGATGGAGCTTTAGTGGGTAGGCTTCACTGGAGCAAGTGGGGAACCTGGGGTCTGTTTCCAGGCTTTATAGCCCAGCCTCACTTCCTGTCTGCTTTCTGCTTCCTATTCTGCCCACATAGGAGGATGTGCAAACTGCTGCCTCTGCAGATCTGCCTTCCACATCTTGATGAACGCTAACCTCGGGCTGTGAGCTAAAACAACTCTTCCTCCATTAAACCACCTCTATACAGTATTTGCCTGACACAGCAACAAGGCAGATAACACTCCACCTTCACTGACTTAACTGGCCTTAGGAGAGTGCCTGCTGGCTTCTTCATCCTTCGGTCTCTTTCTATAACCTGGAGTGAAAAGAATGGGTGTCTTATCAATTGATCTATCTATCTATGCCTATCTATCTATCTATCTATTTATCTATCTATCTGTCTATCTATCTATCTAGTACTCTCCAAGGCCTGCTAAGCAGCTAAAATCCATGCTAATGGTAAGGACTCATTTGCCTCTTAAACTGTTAAATGAATATCAAAGCAGTAACTCAGTTCTTTCCCTTCAGGAACTTCTAATGGCAAAGCAAGCAGCACTTTCCATTGATGATTTGCAAAGAAGACCACGATATCGGAAAAAATATTAAAATTGAGAAGGAAAAAAGTCCATGGAAATAACATACATGTTCCAAGAACAATGAAAGGGGTAAATGAGAACACAGAAGGAAATACTCAGTTCTTGGCGGATAAAAATGCACCTCAAAGTTCTTTACCACGCCAGTCAAACTGTCATTAAATTTTGGCAAGATTACCAAGGAAAAGAGTTGGATCAACCCAGCTTCTAACACATCGCTTTGGAAGGACTTTTAAGATGGCTGCCAGTTTGGCATAAACTGTCCAAAAATCTTCAGTCTACATATCTAACAAAAGTGGGTCAGAGGCATTCATGTTACCTATTTTTTATTTATTCCGTTCCTGCTAGTATAATAAAATACCCCAGACTCAGTAATTTAAAATGTTTCCCCACCGGTCCTGAGCTGGAAAATCCAAAAAACAAATTTGGTGTCTGCTGACGACTTATTCTGCATTTCAGAGATGGTGTCAGAGATGGAATCAACCCTGTGACCTCATGTTGGGGGAGGACGGGAGAAACGAATCTAGTCCCTGCAGCCTAATTTTGGCATCTGATCTAGGGGCCTGCCTGATCATTCCTTAAGGCCCCACATGTGACAGGGGTTGTCGACATTAAAAAAAGAGAAAAAGAAAAGAAAACAAGCTATCCCACCTTAAAGGGAATTGGAGATAGTTTATTGTGAATCCATTTTGAGTCAGCACAGTCCAGGAACTCCAAATTCTGTATTCCAACGTGGAAACAGTTTTATGACATCTGTATAGTTTTACAGAACAAAGGAAGTCATAAATCAAGGCAAGTTTAAAATACATTGGTGGATACATCAGAGAGGCAGGTACAGAGAGATAGGGGAAGCTTGTCTGTAAGCCCAAGACGCTCTCTGATGACTATCTGATTCTTTGCTTTTGGATTGGTAGAAGCTAGTGGTCTGCTAAGTTAATATATTCCAAAAGGTTTTCTTATGTATTAGTCACAAGATGTTAGTTCCTATACAGAGTTAGGCAAGGAATAGCTGTTCAAGAGGGCTAGGACAAACCCAAGATAAGGCAATTAACCTCTGGACCTGTTACATTCCAATCTTTCCATAGCACTGAAATTCGAATCAGTCAATCAGTCTCTGCAGACACAGCTTCTGTTCAGGAGGTTTTATTCACGATATGGATTGTAGAAAGGACACAAACATTCAAACGATAAAGTTTTTTGTTTTTTTTTTAACTCTCAGGAAAAAATACTAGAAAACTATGTGCACAGAGTTGTGACTTTAATTCTGTAGCTGACTCCAACATCCTGGAAGGAATAATCAAACATTTTATGATGTTAGTATAGTGTGCCTACCATCTATAAAATGTTGCAATCAGTACCATAGCTGGATGCTGTACTTGGTGTTTGCAAAAAAATTAGGGGCTGTTTCCTAGAGAAAGGTACTTTTATCTTGTTCTTGGTTAGTTAGTTGACTGGTTGATTGGTTGGTTGGTTCAGATAGGGTCTCATGTAGACCAGGCTAGCTTCCAGCTCTCTATGTAGCTGCTTCCACCTCCTCAGCACTGGAATTACAAGCACATGGCCGAATACCTGAGTGCTAGGCAAGCACTCTACCAGCTGGGCTACATTCCCAGCCCAGGTAAAGGCAGGATCGAGCTAGATAAAGAAACAGGTCTGAGGAAATAAAGACAGAATCACCAGGTGGAGCCAAACCCTGGAGCCCTTCCCCCTGGGCAAGGCAGGCTAGGCTAGATTTAATTTTGCAGAAGGGATGGTGCAAGGCCATTGGAGAGCTTACCACCAGGAAAGACTAATTGCATAGTAACACCTTTTCCGCAGTTCCAGCCAGAATGCAGGCTCTTTCAGAGTGAGCTAATTCTCACTAGAAGAATTTAAAAGCATGACTCTCAGATAATTACCTTGTAAGCCAGTGCTCTGTGGCATGTTGCGTTTAACATGAGTCAAGTGCTATTTATAGATGCTCTTTTGGCATTTGCATGGACATGTTTATCGGTCTAAAGTTACTCTGTGTTGCAGCATTTATAAAAATCAATTGGGGGAGTCGTGCTGATGGAATTGTTCAGCTGTTGAGAGTGAATACTACTCTTCCAGAGGACTCAAATTCACTTCCCAGCTATTATGTCCAGGGGCTCACACTCATTTGCAACTCCAGCTCCAGGAGATCAGACGCCCTCTTCTGGGCCCCAAGGGCACCTTATGCTCAGGTGCACAAACCCATCCGCACACACACACATCTACAAATAATTTTAAAATAATAATAATAATATCTTAAAAGTAAAAGGAGGCTGAAGAGATGGTTCGGCAGTTAAAAGCTTTGGCTGCTCTTCCAGAGGACACAGGTTCGATTCCCACCATCCACTTGGTGGCTTGCAACTGTTTCTAATTCAAGTTCAGGGCACCCAGTATAGTCCATAGATATACATGCATCCAAAAGCCTTAAACATAAAATCATAATTTTTTTAAAATTTAATAATAATAAAATAATAATCAATTCAAGAGCTGATAATCAGACTCCAATTATCTTGTTTCGGTTGTAACCAAATATTCATCAGATAAATATGTTATTTTTCATGGAAATAAAATGTAGCCAGATATAAGCCATGGCTTAAAAGATTTGCCTTCTACACAAAGGAGAGGAGATTCTGAAGTCAATGAAAACATCAAAAGCAGCTTCCTTAATTCAAAGTGCCAGAAAGTGATTATAATATAGCTATATTGCTCAGAATCTGCCAATCTTACTTCCCAGGTCAAGGGGCAATGCTGGCCCAACGTTTATTTAGAAGAATTGTAAATCATCAACCACCCCTGGCCTGCTTCTTCCTGCATAGTTTTAATGACATTCAGACAGTGGCTGGGCCTGGGGTGTAGTTATGGGAACTGAGTATGTAGACACCATGCTTAGGAGAATACTCCAGATGATTTTCATCCTGTAAACCACTCCTCATGCTACCATCCAAACTTCCAGCTGCTTCTCAAAGCTACTGTGAAGGGGAAAAAAAAAAAACAGAGCTGGGCTGCAGCTAGGTGGGTAGAGTGCATCCTGAGACCCTTGGTTCTGTTCTCATAAGCTGGGTGTGGTGGTACACACCTGTAATCCCAGTTCTAGGGAGGTGGAGGGAAGAAGATCAGGAGTTCACGGTCATCCTTGGGCTCTGTATCCAATTCCAGGCCAGGCTGAGATATGTGAGACCCTGTGTGCTGGTGGGGAAGGGGTTGGGGGGAATCACTGGAAGCTCTCCTCATTGATGAAAGAGAGCAGAGCTCCACTACCTAGTGTAAAATACAGTTTTATTTTTAGTTTTATTTTAATCTCAAGGAAAAAAATAAATAACTAAAGGATGGTTTTGCTATTTTGAAAGCTCCTCAATGATGAGTCACTCCCAAAGTCACAAAACAATCCACCGCTGCCACTGCCTTCAACAACTCAGATCAGGCAATAAACTCATTCATTTGCATTCGTTGCCTCAGAATTAATGTGCCTCAGTGGTATAGGGGTATATGAGGCACGCTTCCCTGCCACTTAGAAGCGAGGTCTAAGGCAACTAAAAAGACAAAAGCCTTGGTATTTTCACCAAGAAATACTGTTCCCAGGCAGACCCTTCTAATCACATCCTCTTTTGACTGGATTACATTTTAGTCCCGATTAACTCATAATTACATTAGATGTTAGAAAGACTTCAAAACAAGGCATCCTCCAGTTTTAAATGCACTGCATTTGGAAAGCCTCGGCCTGACCCCTGTCCATTTACGAGACTGCCTACTATTTATAGCCCGGCGAAATTAAGTTAGGTTCACTGTGCCTGACTGCTCTGTAGATTATTAGTTTGCAAATGCGTTCATTAAATGGCAAGATTTGTTTGGGGGTAGAAAGACTCTGTTTCATCTTTACACAATAGTTCACTGGGTAGATTTAAAAATAAAACCGGCCGAGCAAACAGAGTAGCTCAGAAGAAAAGCTTACTGTTTTGTGGATGTTGAGTGTCAGGTCCACTGTGACAGCTAGGATTGCTTGGTTCTTTTGAGAGGGCATTGAAGTGCCCACGAAGTGGATGACTCTGAGGTCCCTTAACTGGGGACACTGCTGTGAATTTCGAGTGTGACTTGCCTTCTGCTTCGGAGGAACAGTTGGGGCAACCACAAAAGAAAAAGAGCTCTTGTCAGAATCACACGGAAACTGAAAGCTGATGTCAACACATCCGTCCTCATGCACAGCTGTGCGCTTGTTATTCCCAGTTCTGAAGCAGATGGATGCCGGGGTTAGAGATGTCAGGTCTGCCATGGCCGGATTCTGACGCTGCTAGTTTGAAGCTTCAACTTTCTTCCTAAGACTCTTCGGAGGCACTTAACCCAGCAAATACTGTAAAAGCAATTAACTCTCCTTCTGATTCCATTTCCTGGGTTTTAGCATTTTATTTGAAGCTCTGTGAGAAATTTCTGACTCCTTCAGCTTCCCTGATTAGGAAACAAAAGAAGTCATATTTGAGGTGGTGTGACGACCAGACTGTTCTGGAGTTATCTAATCTAGTCTTTATGAAAAGCAAGGAGATGATGGAGAGATGTCTCTGCAGTTAAGAGCACTTGCTGCTCTTCCAGAAGACACGAGTCTCATTCCCAGCACCCAGACTGCTCACAGTCTCCTGTAACTCCAGCTCTGGGGAAATCTGACGCCCCCTTCTGGCCTCCACAGGCACTGCACATGCGATGTACACTCACATTCCCGTGTGTTCACATAAATTAAAAATAGTAATAATAAAAATTTAAGTGTAACTTTTTCTTTAAAAACAAAGTAAAACAAAGATATTCATCTCCTGAATATAATTCAGTGTTTAGCCCAAAACCTCACCCTTTGTTCTAGAAATATTTTCGCCAGTATTTTTATTCCATTAAAAGATTGCATGACCCTTTTAAACATTTCTGAGTAACCTGCTTGACCTTCGCCCTCGGGGCTTAGATTTAATGACTCTTTTCCCATCATTTCCTATCACAAACGTCTTAGAGTTGTTAAAAGCACCCTTAGAAGCACAAGTTGGTACTTCAGAAGCAGTGACGCTGCCCTCAGAGCCCCACATTTGGGGAGGAATTGAATCAAATACATCCATTCTTGGTATTTAAAGCACATGAGAGAAAAATCGGCCATTTTTACCCTAAACCAATACTGACCACTATCAAAATCCAGCCTGCCTGCGTTCTTTCCTTCCTTCCTTTCTTCTTTTTGCTTTTCTTTTGTTATGTTGTTTTGTTTTTGCGCTATGACATAGGATCTTAAGTAGCCCAGGCTGGCCTTAAACTTATGATCCCTGCTGCTCCCTCTCACCTGCTGAGAGGACACTTGAGGGCCAGTGAGTCCAGCGTAGATCTGCATCTCTGATCCTACCCTGTAAGAAGCTAACGTATAAATAAGCAAATAGATCCATAATACAGATTTAAATCTCCAGTTTTGATTAGGCACAATGGTACACACTAGTAATTTCAACTAGTCAAGAAGCTGAAGCAGGAAGATCCCAAATTCAAGGCCAGTCTAGACTACACAGCAAGCCTTTGTCTCAAAAAAAAAAAAAAAAAAAAAAAAAATCAGTTGAGGATGATAGTAGCTAATAGACTGTTTTCATATCTTAGAAGGTTTTGATAGACACAGCTCAGACATGTAGCAAGTGAGTAATTAACAGTAGAGTGGTTGGGTTGGTTTGTTTCTGTGCATGTATATGTGTTGTTGACTCTGAGATAGTCTCACTGTATAGCCCGTGTTGGCCCTAGACTTGTTTGTCCTTTCCTGTTATCTACCTGACTTTGTTTCCCAAGTTTGGGATTACAGATATGTTCCACCTTGTCCAGCTTATTTGGTTGTTTTGTTTTGTTTTTGAGACAAAGGTCTCTCATCGTGTGAACAAGGAAGACTTGGAACTCACTACAAAGTCCGGGGACTTCAAACTCATGGTAGTCCTCCAGCCTCAGCCTCCCATATGCTGAGATCACAAGTGTACACCACCACGACTGTTCATACTAGAGCTTGGGTTTGTTTTTGTTTGTTGTTTAAATCTTTTTATTGAATCCTTACTGGAGTTTTTCAAGATCTATTCAATCACCTGCCAGGTATCTGGTTCCTATGTGAGCTCTTACTTTCTGATTTTAGAGTTAAGTAATGATCTGTCCCTTCAACCATCAGAGGCTCTTCTTTGAATAGGCAATAGTTTCTAGAGAAGTCAGTCATGGTTCTCCCCTTGGATACTATTCCTAACCCAGCCATGGACACTTCACCTTAAATAGACCGCATCAGCATCACAAATGACCCTCCAAGCTGCTCATCTTGCTCTGCCTAGAGATTGGCCCAACTCAGAGTAACCAATCTACAGCTGCTTTCAAGTTTGCTCCAATAAAAAGCTGCCAAGCCAGGACCATAGAGAAGCATCTTGCTGTGTTGGACCACTTTAAGGCACTTGGGCAAATTTCTTCAGAATTCCAAAGCACCCTCCCCCAAAACATTCTGCAGTTACCCAGCATTTTCCAGAATCTGCCTCAGTGTTTCAAAGGTTCAACTTGCTGTGTTCATTTTAATTATCCCATTCTGATCCAATTAAATTCATTCATTCATCTTCATTCAAAATTCCATTTCCTATTCCAGTCTTCAATGCCCAAGCTCAATGAGCAACAAATTTTCACTTGCCATAGAACACAGGAAAAAGCAAGAGGCTGGTTACAAAGGCAAATGTTTATTTATGGCTTTTGTAGGTATTACATAGCACCCAGGCAGAGCTCACCAGACTAGAGCAAGTGTTAATGGAACCAAAGTTCCATATTTAACCCCCACGTGAGCCAATGCACTTCATTTAGACAAAACCACCCTGCCCCTGTCAAAGATACAGGTTAAACTTCTAAACACAGCCAGCCATGTAGAAAGCATGCCAGTGAGCTCATGGGATAGTAAGAGAAGGAGTGTTGGCAGCTCAGGGAACATCACCACTACCACCTCGATAGAAGGGTGAAATAAATGAAGCCACTCATTCCATAATAGGTAGCTCACACGTCCCGAATGCTGAGCAAAGTTCTAAGAGAATGATGGACAGAAAGAAAACTAAAACGACGGAGGCCTTGGCATCATATTTTGGGAGCTGTCTTCCCTGACAGAGAGAACCTACTATTATGGTTGAGACATGTCAAGAAGAAGTTATAATGTAAGTGGAAGTAATTAGTAGGTACGTGACGCTCTATGATAAGCATTATGAGGTTGGGAAAGCAGGATGTATTACGTACCTTTCTCCTTGCTGTGACCAAATAGCTGATGGGGGTGGGTGATTTTGGCTTTGAGGGGATTATAGTCCATCAGGATGGGAACACACAGCAGTAGGAGCATGAGGTACTATTCATATGCCTCCACAGTTAGGAAGCAGACAGTAGACAGGAAAGGGGGCTGGAATATAAAACAAAACCTGACTCAGCAACCTACTTTCTCCAGTGAGGCCGTCTCCACCTCTTAGAAGTTTCACAGTCTTCTAAGACAACGGCTCCCAACCTTCCTAATGCTGTGACCCGTTAATACAGTTCCTCATGTTGTGGGGACCCCTAACCGTAAAATTATTTTTGTTGCTACTTCATAATTGCGATTTTGCTGCTGTTATGAATCATAATGTAAACAGCTGATATGCAGAATGGTCTAAAGCGAGCCCTGTGAAAAGGTCATTTGACTCCCTAAAGGGGTTACGACCTATAGGTTATGAACCACTATCCTAAACCATCACCACTAACTGTCAATCAAATATTCAAAAACATAGACCTATAGGAGCATTTCACATCCAAGCTATAGCTTACATAAAAAGACAGAGAAGTCACATTTTAGCTGATGTGATCAAAAATGGTTTTACGGGAGAAAAAGGAGATTTAGTTGGAAACTTAAAGGGAAAAGAGAAAATTTTTTAAATATAAATCAAACTAAATAATATGAGATCTTGAATATTAAGTAAAAATTTTAATTTACCTTTAAAAACATGATTATTAGAATTTTTTAAGTGAAATAGCAATTTAATTAGAACTCTCAAAAAGTTAAGCTTACAGTAACATGGATGATATATTGGAGACAGGAGATGTGTAAGTCAGGTGTGACAAACTGAGATAAGCGGGGGTTTAGAGGTGGGTTTTTGGGGTTGTTTTTGTTTTTTATTTTCCTTTTTTTTTTGGCTCCAGATTGAGAGGTTCGAATCCACTATCATCTGCTCCACTGCCTTATGGCCTACAGCCAATCAGAAAAGCCACACAATACTAGAGGGAAGCGGCTTACCTTGGGGTGTCCAGGGAGCAGAGAGGGAGCAGAGGGGCCAGAGATAAGATGTACCTCTCCAGCGATCAAGGGCTAGCACTCTACTTGCTATGTGTTGCAAGAGGAGACATGTCCATAGTATAGAATATTATGGAAGAATGAGGAAAAATGAAGTAAAGGGGAAAAAAATCTAATTCGTAATTAAGAAACTAGTATTTCCCCAGCTAGGGTCCATTCTTCCTTTGCTGGACACATGGTGGCCTTATACTTCCTCTACCAGCCTCACTGAGTGTGTGGGTCTGTTTGACCGCAGTGAGTCTGAGAAGTGGCGTGCCACAGTTCTGGACCAGGAATGCGTGGTTTTGCTGATGTAAAGCCCTGTGGGTTGCTCTTTTGCTCTGCCTAGGTGATCTGCTGTGTTTTAAATACCCATGGCTTCCTTAGCCTGGCCTTGGAGTAAAGAGAGCCAGGACCTGAGGGCAGGACCCATTTCACCTGCCGTGTCACAGCAGCAGGTATAGAAGCAAACCTCTGTGACTTCGTAAATAAACTTGGTGTGTTTGTGTATATATGGTATATACGTGTTTATACGTCTGTGTGTGGGTAGCCATGTCCTGCACACCTCTGCCCAAGCCAGAGTTCAAAGCCCGTGTCTCCCTCTATCACTCTCCCCACCTTTGAGACAGGGCCTCTCACTGAACCTGGCGCTCACCAATTTGGTCAGACTGGCTGGCCAGAGTGGCATCAGAATCCACCTGCCCCACCTCCCAGCACGGAGAATACAGGTGAGGGCCACTACATTCGGCTTTTTCTGCGGGTGCTGGGGTCCTGAGTTAGGTCCTCTGTCTAGTACAACAAGCACTTTTCCCCCACTGAATCATCTCCCCACCCCACCTTTGTGGGCTCTTTTTAAACATTTTTAATTGAAAAAAAATTATACAATATATTTGATCATATTTCCCCTCCCCCAATACCTCCTAGATCCTTCCAACCTCCCTACCCACCCAACTTTTAAGTTCTTTGTCTCTCTAAAAAAAAAAAAAAAGACAAAACAAAACAACAAAAAATAATAAGAAACATACACATACACACAAGTAAAATACAAATGGAAATTAAAATAAGTATTACATAAAATGCCCAAACAAAGCAGAATGAGATTAAAAGTCTACAAAAATACCATTGAGGTTTTTTTGTTTTATATGTGTGTGTGTGTGTGTGTGTGTGTGTGTGTGTGTGTGTGTGTGTATTGGCCAGTTACTCCTGGGCATGGGGCTTTCCCTGAAGTATGGTTAATATGCCCAGTAAGACTCCATTGAAGAAAGTGATTTCTCTTCTGCCATTGGATGTCAATTGCAGATAGCTTCTTGGTTAGAGATTGGAATCCATGCCTGCTATCCCTTCTCAGTGCTGGGCCCCCCTCTAGCTTGAACTTGTGTAGACTATGCCTGCTGCCACAGTCTCCGTGAGTTCATATGTACATCATATTGTGTCTGGAAAACACTGCTTTCTTGTCTGACTCTTACAGCCTTTCCATCTCCAGTTCTGAATAACAGTCTGAGGTTTTAATGAAGACATCCTATTAGGACTGAGTGTTCCAAGGTCTTATTTTCTGCACATTGTCCAGTTGTGGGTCTGTGTGTTAATTTTCATCTATACTATAAGAAGAAAGCTTCTCTGATAAGGCTGAGTGAAGCATGATCTATGGGTATAGCAGTGTGTCATTAGGAGCATTTTACTGCTATGTTCCTTTAGCAGAATAATAGTATTAGATTTTCTCTTAGGCCCATGACCTATCAAGTCTCAGCTTCTCCTTCTGAACTGAACTGTCTGTGAGCTGACTGCACACAAACTGTCTGACTGAACTAACTCTCCAGTCTGCTTCTTGTCTGCTTCTACATCTGCTTCTACCTTGCTGCTCTCTCGGAGCTCTGCTGTCTGCTTCCACCTCATTTCTACACTCTGCCCTTATTCTTTGAGCTTTCACTGCTTCTTCATTGCTTCCACCTCTTTCTGAGCTCTATTTCCTGTCTCTGCTTCTACGCCCTGCTTCTCTCTCTACTAAACTGGAATTAAAGGCGTGTACCACCATTTCCTTCTGAGTTGGGATTAAAGGTGTCTACTATGTAGCCTTACCCACAGAAATCCCTTTCACCTAGCATTAGCACAAACAGAGGGTGGGATTAGTCTGACTAACATTCTTTCTGCATTCCATCCAGATCACACAGGCCTCTGAATGTGATCCCTTCATACAGGCCTTTGGATGTGATCCCTTCCTAGCTATCACACAGGCCTTTCAATGTGATCCTTTGCTAGAGCAGCCATGCTGCTGGATTGAAAAGTTCAAGTGTTCCTCTACAAACCGGGAATGTTAATCACTCAGGGATGTCTCCTCAGTGGAGCAGATAAAATCAAATACCTGCATTCCATCCAGGAGGCTGAGAGTGGATGTTGTTAACAACCTGGTGACCTTTTGCTATCTGTAGGGACAGACCTCACCCTAATTTCCCAGAGTGATGATACCAGATTCTTTCCTCTCTTGACAGTTATCTTTAGCTCCTACTTACTAGACCCTAATCTTAGCAAAGATGTTACATGTACTTTATGCCCCATGACTTCTATGCTACCTCAGTCAGAGACCATATTAGAATATAGTCCCTTTAGCTATAGAACCCATAGTCATGGTGGCGTGTACATTGTAAAGGAGTTTCTTTGTAATCACACCTTAAGCTTTATTGTGCATCTGAAATTGGAATGATCATTGCCTGGAAACCTGGTATGTGAATTATTATTGCCTGGAGACCCTTTTCCAAATTCTGTATTGTTTAAACATGCCCACAATAAACTGCCTGGTATCAAAATTCCCCAAAGTTTGATCCAGGTTGATGAAGTCGATCTGAACCGGGTTTTCATTCTCATCGCTTGGCATGGTTCATTTCTCTGCTGGACACCCCATGATGGATGCAACCTGTTCCTGGCACTGGAGGTTTTCCCTTGTGGTGTAATATGTCTATTCATGGCACTGTCTTCCCTTTTCTTTGATGAGTCCAGTTGTATTCATTTCATATGTGTATACATTTTCAGAAGTGTCTACAGTAGTGGGTTTCCGTATGGTTTTCCAAATGGCCTGTAGTGTTAGTGTCCCTCCCCGTATTCCCTCTTTACCCTTCTCTTCTGTCACCCTCCCTATTTAATCTTCCAATTCGAGTTTCCCCCTTTGTCTCTCCTTAACAATATATTCTATTTCCCCTTCCTTAGGAGAGCCTCTCCGCCCCCCAGCCTCACCTCTGATCCCTGGACTTCCACCCCTCCCCCAGCCCTTACTAAATATCTAACCTATCTAACCTCCGTGGTTTTTAAAACTGTCACACACATATTGAAGGTCTGAAAGCTAACATGTACATAAAAAAGAAAACATACAATATTTGCCCTTTGGAGTCTAGGTTACTCCACCCAGGATGATTTGTTTTTTCCTAGTTCCATCCATTACCTGTGAATTTCATAATTTCATGTGTCTTAACAGCTGGATAATATTCCACTGTGTAGATGGCCACATTCTCATCATCCGTTTGTCAGTTGATGGATATCTTGGCTATTATGAATAGAGCAAGAATCTCTGTAGTAGGATATAGAGTCCTTTGGGTGTAAGCCCAAGAGAAGTATAGCTGGACCTTGAGGTAGAGGTTTCTGAGGAACCGCCACACTGATTTTCATAGTGGTTGTACAAGTCTGCACTCCTACCAGCAATGAATACGTGTTCCTCCGCCTTTCCTCACATCCCTGTCGGCCTGTGCTGTCATTCATTTTCTTGATCTTGCCTATTCCGGCTGGTATAAGATGAAATCGCAAAGTAGTTTTAGTTGCATTTCCCTGACAGGTAAAGATGTCGACCATTTCTTTAAGTGCTCCTCAGCCATTTTATGTGTCCTGTCTTGAAAACTCTCTGTTTAGTCCTGTAACCCCTTTTTAATTGTGTTGCTTTCTTTATGTTTAGGGGTTTTGTTTGTTGTTTGTTTGTCTTTTGTTTTTTAGTTCTTTACATCTTTGTGGTTTAAACGGCTAAGATTTTGGCTAGGATTGGACCCATGTTGATGGATAGCAGAGAACTTTTGATCAGGACAGTGGCTTAATGAAGAAGGAAGGAAAATGTCTGTCTGAAGTGTTAGGTGATAGGGCTGAAAAAAGGTCAAGTTTCAACAGGAAACTTGTTATTAATTTAGTCATGAAAAGATGAAAAGAATCCAGCAACTCTGACAGTAATAAGAGAGAGAAACCAGATTGTGTTGTTGTTTTAATGAAAGAGAGCAGTAGCATGAGAGAAAGATTACAGGAGGGAAAAGATTAACAGAGTGAGGGTCAAGGGTCACCTTGAGAAAGAAGTCACACTCCTGCCTGCAGCAGGAATAGTGGGGAGAAGGATTAATTAGCTTTCAGGAGTGAAGCTGGGAAAGGGAGAAACTGAAGGAGCTCATGTCAGATGGCTTCAGCCTGTCAACGGTGTCGTCTCTCTTTTCAAAAGCTGTCATGGTTTAACTTCATCCAGGATTAAATTACTACTCATGAAATGCTAAGTAAGGGCAAAGTCTTTCATCAAATTCATCCTCCTCTCTGTATCTGAGTAACTGTAGTGTCCTGGCAAGGGATACAGGTCTCCAGGCCATGCAGAGGAAGCCTGTTAGGACACTCAGCTCGAAAAGGGGAGAAAGTTAATATTCACTTGATATTGGTGAACAGTAACCCGAGTGCTACATAGCACTGACGTGTCCTGCACAGAGGAGAGCATGATAATTAAAGCCTAGAAAAGTCTCTTTGAAGCAATAGCACTTGAAAATAGTCAAAAAGTGAGTAAAGGCATGGGAAAGGAGAGGTATTACAAATGATTAGAAAGCCCTGGGTCAGACAGTCCAGAATCCGGGCCTAAGTGCTCAGTCAGAACTCTTACTTGTGTGGAACTGAAAGCAACTTGGACTGGTCTGACTTGATTTATTGATAAGACCTTCAAGAGAAGCAGAGAATTGCATCATGAGAGTGAGTAGCCAGTCACTGACCAAAATCATAAAGTAGAGCCAATCTGGCCAGATGGAGCTCAATTGGTGGAGTGCTTACCTAGCATGTATGAAGCTCTTGGTTCCTCCCCCCAGCACTGGGTAATCCAGGTATAATGGCTCACCAGGTCAAGGTCATCCTCCACTACATAGGGAGTTCAAGGCCAGCCTGGGATACACGAGACCCTCTGTCTCCATTCTAGTAAATGTTTTACTATAACACTGATGGGTTATTTGGAAGCCATCATCCATGGCAGGTGAAGACTTTCCAATAGAGCCGCTTTGGGATCATCAATGCTTCTATCAGTAACCTCTCACCCATGCTCTTAAGTAAGCCCAATAAACTCCCGGGTGAACTGTGGTGGAATAGTACTTTGGTTTGTCATTGGGATCTTAGCGGGAGGGCATAGACATCATTCACACCTCCTCCAGGAATGGGATTTTAGCAGCACCTGGATACACAGAACCTATGAAAGAAAAAAACAGACAGTGGTGCATGTCTGTAGCTCTAGGGTGGAAGAGGTAGATGGAATCATAGCTCAGCTCACTGGCCAGCCATCCTAGCCTACTAGGTGAGCAGCAAACCAGTAAGAGATCCTGTCTCAAAGCAAGGTTGACCTCTGACCTCCACATGCATGTGCACCTACACTCCCCACACACGTGTACCTGCAAACACAACCATGTGTGCATATACACACACAAAAAGAGTTCTGTTGGAGGGTAGCCTAAAGGTCACCACAGTGCTTCTAAGAACTGGAAGTAAGAGCACTGGTGAGTAAAGGAAGTTTCTGCAGAGGGCCATGGGACAGATCGTCTGTAAAGCTGGGCTTCCGACTGAGGGAAAACTACAAGCACTAAACGTTTCAGAAGGGAGCAGAGAGATGCATCGGAGAGAGTGACCTATTCCTGGAGTGATCGCTGCAGTGATTCCGGCCAGCAGGTTTGGGCAGACTGATGAGAACTGGAGACTGGACCAGTAGGCTGCAGGCTGCCCCCGTCCCACCGGCAGAAGAAGGGCATCTGAGCCAGGGAAGTAGAAAGGAAACAGAGAAGAAAGTAAGCTTGCAAAACCTGTTGTGAAGAGAAGAACAGTCAGTTCAGAAGGCTGGCTGGATGTAATCAAGAAAAACAATCTCTGAAGTGATTTCAAAATCTGGAGCCCGTGTCCCCGAGGTAATTTAGATCAGAGCTGATTTGGGGTAAGTGCTTCTCCTGGGGGTACTAAACTCTTTTCCACCATCTCGGATCACCTTAAGACCATGTTGAATTTTCTATTACAGGAATTTTTGGATCCAGTTCTCCAATATCAGGGATAAGGAGTTGTTTGTTGTGTAGTTAATATTTCTCTGTTGACACGTCTTATCTGATCTAATTAAAATCATATTTTGCACAGTCACAAACCTGCAGTCCTAACTGCACAGAAGGTGGAGGTGGGAGAATCATTTGGGCCAGGAGTTCAAGACCAGACTGGGAGCACAGCAGGAGTGTGTTCAAAAATCAGTGATGAGTGCCTGCTTAGCACGAACAAGGACCTGAGCTTGCAGTCCAGCAACACACACACATGTGCACACACATATACACATGCACACACACATGTACACATGCACACATAGATAGTTGCACACAATATTTATATTTCGCCCTTTAAAAGGATTTATGATAACCATGTAAAGTCTTTGCTGAACTCAACAAATGGACTATCCTGGTATTGATCTTATTAAATTTTTATGTGGTCTTGTACCATATTGTTCTATTTTCTGACGAGTGTAATAGCTTTTTTGGTAACACTGGATCCTATGAATAAATTATTTTAAAGATTCTGGATTTGTTGTCTTCATTGGAAAAATTGGTTCCTTTTCAAAGACATCGCGATTACTTTTGCTGTTATTGCTGTTGGTTTGGTTTGGTTCAGTTCGGTTTGGGAGTTTTGGTTTTTTGAAGACGGGGTCTCACTATGAAGCCCTGTTTGTACTAGAAATTGCTGTGTAGACCAGACTGGCTTCAAACTCTCAGCAATCTTCACACTCACTGAGTGAGTTATTGTATTATATTTTATTATAACATATATTATATATTATACATATACATGTATATATAGTATGGTATAGTATAGTATAGTATAGTATAATATATAGTTTATATTATACACCTGGTTCCTGAACTCTTTGGCAAAGCAGAGCCCTTGTGTTGTAAGAGAGATGAGAAGACAGGCAGGCCAGCTACAGGCTCCCCTTCTGCATTCTCCTTCTTTCCAGGGTCACAGGTTTACAAAGCTTTTTGTCAAAATCCTGAAAAGTATCATGGTGTATATTTTGTCCAGCTTTGTGGTTGTCACATGAGGCTACCCTTGTAACACCATCATAGCCAGAAACAGACTGAAGACGTAAGGAGACCCTGAAATGACAAAATGTCAATTACACTTCCGAGCTGTCTCTGCCCCCTCCTCTGAAGCTCCCAAGTGCTGGCTCCAGCTGAGCCTCCCTCTGGCATCCATCCAATTTACTGCCAGATGGGATTCAACCTATTTTCTTTCAGTTCATTCCTATTGGACTGGGACGAGGGGACAGGGCCTTTGTCCCCCAGCTCTAAATTCTTGCCAAAATTCAAATGAGGGCTAGGTTATGGACTGATATTTTCTAAAGATAACATATATACAATATATTATCTGTATAAAGGCAGTCTTACAGAGTTATTTTCTTTTTCAATTACATTTATTTATAGGCGTATATATGTGGCATCCATGCCATGGTGCATTCTACGATCAGGGGGGCAAGCTGTGAAAGTGGGTTCTCTCTGCTCTCTGTGTGGATCCTGGGAATTGAACTCAGGTCGTCAGGCTTGGCAGCAAGTACCTCTACCTGCTGAGCCATCTTTAGGGCCAACAGAAAAAAAAATCTGACACCAACTACCTTCCAATAGGAAAATCGTTATCTTGGGCCTGGGGTGTGGCTCAACAATGGAGTGGCTGCTTCACAATTTCAGTGCCCTGGTTTCCTTCTCTAGCAGTGTAAAACGAAACCATCAGGAGAAAGAGAGTACAAACACTGTAAACTGCCCATCCTGCTTGCTCTTGGTGTGCTCTGAGTTATAAACCAGACCAACTTTTAAATGTATGCATCCATGCAAGACACTCGCTCCCGCTCAGGCCTTTAGAAATTGCCTCTGCTGCTCATTTCCTCCTTAATGGAATATAGTGTGGCTCCATTTCCCATCCACTCTTCTAACACCAATAACACCCTCAGTGTTGTGCCTAATGGGCTTTATCCAGCACTCATCCTTTTCAACTTCAAAACCACACAGGCTTCAGAAAAAGCCTTACATGTCTGTCTGTCTGTTTTCTTTCTCCGTGGTATGGTGACTGAATGTGGAGCCCCAACCATGTGCAACAAGCACTCTAGCTAACACTGGCTGCATCCCCCGCCCATCAACATTGCACTGTCCAATCTTCTGTGCTTTATTCATATCCCCTCCCCTGCTGAACATGTGCTTGGGTATCCAACTCCTTCTTTGCCATTTCCCTTAGAAACGCCATCCACGGTTGGAGGTTCCCTCAGCACCTGGAATGTCACCAACTCCCCTGAGGTCCGGAACATCGTCTTCACCTCCGTTCGGATAGATGCCCTATCTCTCTGACAATCTGTTCCTTCCTCTCCGTTAACTCAATTATTTCTCTTCTGAGAATCTTCATAATCTGCCCAGACACCAACTCCGCATGTTCTATTTCTAGTTACAACCTTCAGGTCGACTTGACATAAAAGCGAGGGTCATTTTAATTCTTCCCTTAACCTTGACCCGTACTTTAAATCAGTCAAGCCCACGTCTTTCAAATCTCTATCCTCTTTCACAGCGCTGTTCCTAACACGGGCGGATTAAGAAGGCTTCTCTTTCTGATGCTATTTTAGAGAGTCGTTGTAATGCCTTTTCTTTTTTTCAAAAGTGTATCCTCTAAAAAGGAAGGGGCTGGGTTTCATGTGTTCAGGATAATCCTTTATCTGCGGCATTAGATGCTGGAAGACTGGGAAGCAGTGGGCTCCACATTTCTCTAAAGAAGGGGTTTAGAGGTGCACTCAGCTGGTGGGCAGGTGAGACAGGAAGAAGGCAGAATCTGTCTTTGAAGTGCCATTTGCATGGTGGGCACACCAGTTCCATTTAGGCTGCTCAGGTGGCTCAGGGAGATTTTGAGGGCTCTAAAAAACCGCCAGTGGTCTCTTAGTGCTGACTCAGCTGGTAAGCATGTTGCCCCAAAATGAATAGTATTAAGGAAAGATCAGGGATAAAGGCAGCTTCCAGCGATGGTTAAAACCGTCCTTTGCATTTTCCTACCGGCCTGACAAGTCCTCTTGAGTGCAGCTCCGGGGAATGTAGAGAATTATCTCCAGGACCCCCCCCTCTTCTTCCCATCACCCCAGGACTCCCTTGCCCTGATTTCCTCTGCCGCCTACCTCTTCCCTGACCGTCTTCTGTGCAGGAAGAAGGGACAAAGGGACACTGCTTCCCTGGATAAGAACACAGTGGAGCATGATGTTGCCTAGTTCAAATGCATAGTCTACCAGAAGTCTCTCCTCCTCTCTCCCCTCCCCTCCCCCGCATTGTTCCTATTTGGACTAAGCTGGAACCCCACAAGGACAAGAGTTAAGGACTTCAAGCAGGAAGAGTGAAAATGCAAAACCCTGTGCTGTCATTCACATAGTCCCACCAAATCCCGCACAGTAACTAGCACAAATCAATGTTAGAAAGCAAACTAATAAATATCTCATCTGTGGAGACTTGTAAATGAAATGGATGTCATCTAAAAACCAAACATACTAAATTCTAATTAATGTGTAACGCTTTATAAAATACAGTGAAAGAATTTAATCCCTTCTCCCCTTGAATTAGTGGTGCCTCTCTAATGAATCTAGGCTGTTAATGAATTTGGCTCAGCTCTAGTAAAATCAATGAAGCATTTCTATCAAATCAGTATTCAGAGTATGTGTCCATTGACTTCTGCATAATGTTTGAAGTGTGAGCTATCCAAACACGGCCCCTAACCACCCAGTGCTCAAAGATTCCCCACTTTAAAAAACAAAGAAAAAAAAAAGACCCAAAGCAGAGTTACAAAGGACATCAATCCCACACATTTTGGTAACTCGTGTTCTATATTTTTAATAAAGAAGCCAACTGGAATAAATGTTAGGGAACTGAGACTGTGTGTGTTTGATTGGCAACACCAACTCTTCCCCAGCCCGACTTCAGAAGTCATTTGTAGAAGCCAGATGGGAAATGGGGATGGGACTGGGGGTGGGGGGACAGGGGGACGGGACACATGACCTGTGAGGCAAGAAGGATGCCTGGGTCCAAATAAAGACAAACTCAAAGGGTCCTGCGTAGTCCATTTCAGTTTGCCCCAGGTAAAGGGTCTGAATTGCTCCAGGGAAAGGGGCTGCAGCAGCTGTTCACACAGGGAGCAGCATGAGATGGAGGTCTGAGCTCAAAGTGTTCCAGGCAGAGCTGGCCCAGGGGCAACCGTTGTTTCTGCACACAGCCCAGCAAGGCTCCAGTGTCCCAATGAAAATGATAGGAATCTGGTCTGGCTGGGTCTGGCAATTTGGAGGTTTTGCAGCCTTGAGGATGCAATAAGAAAGTAGGCTGCAGAAAGGGGGGGAGGGGAGGGGGAGGAAGGGAGAGAGAGACAGAGAGACACAGAGAGAGGGGTTTTCCTTTTAGGAAACCCCAGCAGCCAGCCAGCAGCCAACAGTTTCCAAAGAAGGGGCTTATAGAAAAGCATTGAGTATATGTGAGCACATGTCAAGAATGGCTGGGAGTTTCAAAAGTTGTTCAGCAAGGGATCAGTGAACTAACAAATGAAGCTTTGGCTGTGGTGGCCTCGTTTGCAACCAACACCAATGAAATGTGAGTGTATGGAACAGTCATAGTTTATAAATCCGTGTTCTGTGGGTGGGGGTGGGGGGGGAACATCACCTTTAATTTGATGAAACTCTCTCTTGATGTCTCATCCTACTCAAGTAGAAAAAGCAACACATGACTGTGAAGAAGACTGTTTTTAAGACACTGTGCTCAGCAATGTGGGAGAAAAAAAAAACTCACAGTGCTCCTTTAGTGCACATGTGTATTAGGGATGTAAGAGGACACAGAAAGGACAATGAGGAGCTGGGTGTGGCTGTGCACACCTCTAATCCCAGCACTGGGAAGGCTGTGGCAGTAGGGTAATGACTCCTAGGCCAGTTTGAGCTACAGAGTGAGAATCAACTTGGGCCCATGAGATCTTGCTTTGAGAAAAGAAAGAAGAAACAAATTGAGATGGCTGTTTATACACCCATTGAATACTTCTGGAAGAATACATAAGGACAGCAGCTTTCTTTGCAAAGGCTGAAAAGCAGAGGTAAATAGGAAAGCTTTTCTTTCTTTTCTCACTGTCTGTGCAGTTTGAAATTTTGCTTCCATTGGTGGGAATCAAACCTAGGGCTTTACCCATGCTAGACAAGCACTCCATTCAACTCTTAACCTTCAGCTAGACAAGCCTCCAGCTTGAACTTTTTTATCTTATGTTTGGTATATGTTTCTTCTTCTTTTTCTTTTCAGACAGGATCTCATATAGCCAGACTGGCCTCAAACTTTCTATGCAGTTGAGGATAACCTTGATCTATCTTCTCACTCTCCTGCCTCCACCTCCCAAGTGCTGGGATTACAAGTGTTCATTCCAGTGCCTGGTTTTGTGCCATGCTGGGGATTAAACCCATGCTTCTGGGCATGCTAGCTAAGTACTCAATCAGCCGAGCCGCCAGTACTGACCTTCTAGAATAAAAGCATTGCGGTGCATGGCCACGCATACCTGTAGCCCCAGCATTCGGGAGGCGAAGGCAGGTGTACCTCTGTGAGTCTGAAGTCAGCCTAGTCTACAAAATGAGTTTCTGGGCAGCCAGAGCTTTATAGTGAGATCTTGTCTCAAAACATATACAAATAAAATGGAATGACTGAGTTGTGTTTTTCTGAAGAACATACAGAATGAAGAATTATTACAACCTTAACAAAACTCTGATCTTTCAGACTTATTGCTTGTTCATCCATCTGTATAAACCTATTTCTTCCTCTATGTTTACATTGTGTGTGTGTATGTGTGTGTGTGTGTGTGTATGTGTGTGTATGTATGTGTGTGTCTGTCTGTCTGTCTGTCTATCTGTCTGTCTGTATAGGTCAGAGAACAGCATTTGAGAACTGAGTCTCTCCTTCTACCATGTCTCAGGATACTCAGATTTGGCAACAAGTGTCTTTACCCACTGGGCTATCTCACCAACTCAACGTATGAACTGATTTCAGATCTTTCTATCTTGTTCCTTCCTTCTAGGGAAACTTGATTGTCTTTTGTTGCCTGCATCTTTAGACAGACCATGTCTGTAGTCTCCAAAACTACCAAATAGATAACAATTCTACCCATAGTTCTACCAACAGGTATTTTGATAATGAAAACCACCCTCTGGTCAAATATGGAAATGTATGCAAATCTTTGTTAGTATGTGAGCACTAAAAATACTTTACAACTTTGGAGCTCGCTGAATTCAGTCCTGTGGGCATTTAAATATCTTGCAAGAAATACGGCTGTAGAAACGTTTCCCCTAATCTACTTTCTGGAACAGAAACAGAACCTTCCATTAAACAGTAGAATTCAATCAGATGCAATTTTTGGCCTGAGGACTTCCTCAAAGAGTTCTGGGTTGATGGGCATCCAAATCCTTATTAAAACATAATGTAATGATGCAATACTGTGTTTACGTAGCATTTATAAAGGTATCTATACATCATTTCTAGTCAAATAAACATATCTTAAATGCCACTTATCCTATTTCACAAAAAAAAAAAAATTTTCTACTGAAGTACTAAGGTATGATAAATGAACAATAGAGAACCCAAGCCTGGGTAAAGATGGTAAAGTTCTGGGCAAAGTTCTCAAGATAAATTAGATATGTCCTAAAATGTCCCAATGAAGCTATAGCTTCGTTTCTATTGCTCTGATAAAATACCCTGACAAATGCAACTAAGTGGAGAAATAGTTTACTTAGCTCATAGTTTCCGATTAGTGTCCGTCACTATAGGAGATCAAAGAGGTAGGAACTCCAGGGAAATGGTCACATCATGTCCATAACCAGGAATAGAGAGCAGTGAACTTACAAGTGTTAGCACTCAGTTCTGTTTCACAGGTCTAATCCCCGTCCACTCACAGTGGGTGTGTCTTCCCACATAAAGATAACACCCCACAGACGTGCCCAGGGGTGTTATCTTGACAGTCCTTCGCTGGGACTCTTTCCCCAGGAGACTCCAGACTGTGTCAGAGCAGATTGACAATTAAAAGCAATCATCACAGGACAGGCAAAAGGCTGGGGGCAGTAGGGGACACATGCCCCCAAGTCTAACCACCTGTGTTTGATCCCCAAGACCTGTGAGTCCTCAAGGAGGCCTGTGACCTCCAAAGGTGTGCATTGTTGTTGATGTTGTTGTTGTTGTTTGAAACACAGTCTCATTTAGCCCAGGCTAGCCTCAAATTCTTGACCAAGGTATCTCAATGTGAAATTCTGCTGCCAAGCCTGAAAACCTCAATAAAAGCAATACATTTCTTGAGAGAAAATTTCTTGAAAGACTCTTCATGACCCAGGAAATGGAAAGATTTCTTAGACAGGGCCCAGAAAGACACAACCCCTAAAAGAGAAAATAAATACATAAATCAGACTTCAACCAAAAAAAGTAAAAAAAAAAAAAAAAAGAATTATCCTATTGCTATTTGGAAGATATTGGGAAGAAAATGAAAAATAATGGTAATAATAAGCCACAGATTGGGAGAAGTGCTCACAAAATGGGTCTTATACCCAGAAAGTAAAAATAGTGTTTCCAACACAACATGAAGTCAAAAAGTTAATTTTTAAAAATAGTTAAACAAAAACTTCTCAAAAGACAATGGTAAGCCGAGGGCTGGACTGACCACTGGGCTTGATGTCCTGGTTCTGTCTCTAGAAACAGTCCCAGGTGCTGAAGGCACAGAGCCAACTTTCAACATGAATGTGCTACACAGACTGTATGCTATGCCCTGGGACTTGACCAGACTCCCAGGTGCCCTCCTGACCTGGGGCTCTTGGCAGTATAGGAAGCCTGACACAGCTTTTCTCTTTGGGGCTGACATCAACTTCCAGGGGATGGGATTGTGGGGAGCAAGTTAAACACAGAAAGAAAGAGAGAAAAATGGGGAATGGGGAAGGGATGGAGGAGAGAGAAAGGCATGGAGGGAGGGAGGGACAGAGGGAGGGAGAGAGAGAGGGAAGTAGTGAGACAGAGAGGGGGGAGGGAGTTAAGGAGGGAAGAGAGAAGGAAGGAGGAGGGAAGGGAGCCAGGTGAGCATGGTGACCCATGTCTGTAATACCAGCACTTGGGAGGCCCCAGCAGGAGGATCTCTTCAAGTTCAAGGTCATCTGGGGGTACATATCAAGACACTGTATCAAAAATAAATGAAGTAGAGGGAGATAAGAGGGAAGGAGAATCTACCAAAAGGTATTTTGTTCAAAGTATCATAACCCTATCCAATACCTTGAATGCTAATTCAAAAACTTTAAAAGAAAATAGCTTAGTAATTGAATTAAATAAAAGAGGAAAATGCTCACCAAGGAGCTCATGGAAAGTCTCCTCCCAGCATGGGCAGGCAGAGAAATGAAAATGTCTCTGATCCAGAGATAAGTTCCTCCTCGCTTCCCCCCTCCCTCTGTTTCTTCACGCTCTCTTAGCATCTTAGCATATGACACCTTCCCTGACCCTACATACACACAGTCCCTCTTGATCTTCGCAGCCTCTGAGGCTATAATAGGCCTTTGTTCTTCATAAATTACATGGGCTCAGGTACTCTGTCATAGCAGTAGATACAGAAGATTCAATAGATTTTAACCTTACTGAACCTTTATCTAAAATGAATGACTAATACTATGTACTTAATTGTTCTCGGAAGAGAATCATTTTAAATAATTCATATGGACCACTTAGCACAATGATTGGTTCATAATAAGAATAATAATAACATAAGCTCAATGACTCCTGGGAAGGTTAAAGGTAACATGGATGATGCTGTCCATTAAGTTCCCTGAGAAGAGAAATTCTGAGACAACCATTAAGAAAGACATGATTTATTCGGGAGAGCATTCCATGTAAGAAATTCAGACAAAAGACTGAGATAAAATTACTCAGATAAACACAGTAAAGGGCCACCATCAGGCCCATATTCCACTAGCTCTACCTAGTTAATTGTAATGAAAATCAAGAAAGAGACAAGAAAAGGAGAGGCGGTAGAAGAAGATAACAAGCAAGCCTGAGAAATGTCAGGCAGTGGTGGTGCATGCCTTTAATCCCAGCACTTGGGAATCAATGGCAGGTGGATCTCTGTGAGTTCAAGGCCAGCCTGGTCTACAGAGTGAGTTCCAGGACAGCCAGAGTTACAACAGAGAAAACCTGCCTTGAAAAACCAAAAAGAAGAAGGAGGAGCAGGAGGAGGAGGAGGAGGAGGAGGAGGAGGAGGAGGAGGAGAAGAGGAGGAGGAGGAGGAAGAAGAAGCCTGAGAAACAACAGTATACATATGCCTGAATGAGGCAGAGACATGATAGATAGAGTTGAGGGTTTTCAGAAGGCCATTCCGAAAAGGATCCACAAAAATGAACAGAAACACAGTACATGACTCGAGACATATCACTCTGCCAGGCAAGAGGGGACTAGGCTTAGACTCAAAAGGAGAAAACAAAATGCAAGCGCTCTTGTAGGGGAGTATTTTCAAAAATGGGACACAGACATGTCAACTTATGGCCCACTGGCTGTCAGGATAGCTCCAGATGTGGCCTAACAGTTGGAATGGCAAGGTCATATTGTAATGACACCCTAGATAGAAGCAAAATAGAAAGAAAGAAAAGGCAGAAGGGAGAAGGATGGGGAGGGGAAGGAAGGAGGAAGAAGGAAGGAGAAGAGGAAGGAAGAAGGGAAATGAATTACAAACAGCTTCCAGTCTTGACCTGGAAAAGCACTTTGCCCCTCAGAGAAAATGCCCAAGTGTAAAATGTGTATAGGATGAGAGCAGAAAGGAAAAGGAACAGACATAGAGATTTTAAAACAAAAGCAGGGGCTGGGAAGATGGCTCTGTCAGTAAGTAAGCTTAGCGCACAAGCATGCGGATATGTGTCTGATCCAAGAATCCACAAAAGCCAGGCACAGGTGACATATGTCTGTAATGCCAGCCCTAGAGGATCTGAGACAGGAGCATCCCAGGGACTTGCTGAAGGTTTAAAGGGGCAGCACATGATTCACACCGTTTCTTCCTTCTGCTAAGGTCACTGGAAGATGCATGTCAGCATGAACCCATCATCCCCTGTCCCTGGGAGACCACAAGGAGTAAGCCTCCTTTCTGACTGCATCAAGAAGCAAGCTCTCTGTTCTTTGAGATCATTACCCTTGGGGCCTTTTGTTACTGCTAGAAACAGTCTATTAAGAGTAAGGAAATAGCAAAGCATGGTGCATAGGGTTAAAAGGATCAAGGTATTCAGAGTCATCCTTGAACATACAAAGCTCAAGTCCAGCTTGGAGTAGAAGAGATCCATCTCCCAACATAAATAAATAATACAAAGATGATTGTGCTTTTTCTCAAAAGAGTCCTGATTAGGGAAGTGGCCATCTACGTGGGCTAGCCATCTTTTCATACTTTAATAAACAAAAACTATAGATATAACCCTGCTCTTTTATTCTCTTTTGCCCACATTCTCCTTTTCTTTGTTTTCATCTTCACCCCACCCCTACCCCATTATCAGTCTGCCCTTCTCCTGGCCAGGTCCAATCTGGTGGCCATGTTCAGTATACCACTTTCTCTCTCTGCTCTGGACTCTTCCAGGTGCCATTGCTGTCCTCTTCCATATCTGCAACAAACTCCTTCCCCTTAACTGTAAAAAAGAAAGAAAGAAAGAAAGAAAGAAAGAAAGAAAGAAAGAAAGAAAGAAAGAAAGAAAGAAAGAAAGAAAGAAAGAAAGAAAGAAAAAGAAAAAAAGAAAAAAAAGAAAGAAAGAGAGAAAGAGAGAAAGAAAGAAGAAAGAGAGAAAGAAAGAGAGAGAGAGAAAGGGAGAGAGAGACGAAGGAAGGAAAGAAGGAAGGAAGGAAGAGAGGGAGAGAGAGAGGGAGGGAGGGAAAGAGGGAGGTATGGAGGGAGGGAGGAACAACTGCTGGAGACTAGAGATTTAGTACAGATCTTAGGGTGCTTGCTTAACATGCACAAAGCCCTGGGTTCCGTCCTAGCACCACATAAAACCAGATGTGGTGACACAGGCCTGCAACCCCAACACTTGGGAGGTGGAAGCAGGATGGTCAAGACTTCAAGGTCATACTCAAATACAATTTCAAGGGCAGCCTAGCCTACCTGAGACCATGTTTCACCAAACAAAAACTATCAAGGAGTAAAGAGCTCTGTTGTGGTCTGTTTTTAAGACAAAGTGGCAGTTGGTACCTTTGGGTTCCCCCATTGAACTTCCTGAGAATCCCTTTTGATCCTGTCTTTGAGATTGGCCATTTGACTGATATTTCCCCTTGTATATTAGTAGACCGGAACCTAGTGGCCATGTTATAAAGAGCCGAGGCATAACAGTGCAAGGAGACCACATAGAGGACCACAGACACCCTGACTGACAGCCCCAACATAGTTCAGCAAGCACTAACTTGTCAACTATGTGAGTGAGCTTTCTTGGAACTGGATCTTTCTGCTACAGTCAGTCTTCCAGAACTAATGCTGTAGGGAGCAGAAATGAACTGTCCAACTGAGCTCTATTCAAACTGTAGACAGGAGCAAATAAATTATAATTGGTAGTGATTTGGATGAGAAGTATCCCCTATAGCTTCCATATTTGAACACATGGATCCCAACTAGTGGCGGTTTGAGAGGTTTGGGGAGATTTGGGGAGATTTCAGGAGGCAGCGCATCACTGGTGTGGGGTGTGGTGAGATTCGAGAGAGTAAAACCACTCCCAGTTTGCTCTCTCTACTTCTGGCTTCTAGTTGAGCATGTGAGTTCTCAGCCCCCTCTGCTCCTACCACCGTGATGGACTCTCATCTCTCTGGAACTGTAAGCCAAAATAAACTCCTTATTCTAAAAGATGCTTTGGGCCATGCTATTTTATGACAGCAACAGAAAAATAACTAATACAGCGTTGGAAAGAATAGATAAGAAATTATTTTGTGTGTTAGCATTTCTCTATTCTCCACTATCAGGATAGCTAAGTATGACAGAACATGCCCGTGAGCTCTGAAACAACGCACACTGAGGCTAGACCCTAGCTCTGTCACTCACTAAGCTCTCCTTCGGGCATACTGTGAGGATTCCAGACAATGATTCCACAGAAGTGCTTAACGTGACCTCTGCACTCGTAAATGGGAACAGCAATTGTTACTCTCACCGTGTAAAATCATTAAACTTTCTTCCAAAGTTTATGGAGTAGTTGGGCATGGTAATTCCAGCAGCCAGGGGCCTGATGCAGGAAATGAAAGTCCAAGGCCAGCTTGAACTCCATAGTAAGACCTTGTCGCAAATAAAATTAATACAAATGTTTATGGAGCCACGTGGAAAGCACACACTGGGTGGTGGGAATATAAAAACAGGGGTTACAGCTTGCAGCCTGTGTGTTTCCCAAAGACCAAGATGTTAAAGGTTTGGTCCCTGGGTGGTCTACTGGTAGGGTGGGAAAATCTTACCTGGACACTAGTGTCATGCTCTGGGAAGGGACTGTGGGACACTGTCACCCCCTCCACTCTTTTGCTTTCTGGTCATGAGGTGAGCGGAGTTTGCTCCAATTCATGCTCTCACCAAGATGTGCTACTTTGTTATAGATCTGAAACATCAAGGCCAACTGACCACGGTCTGGCACCTTCAAAACTGTAACCAAAACAAACCATTTGAGAGAAAAGGTCTTGCTGTGAAATCCTGGCTATCCTGGAAGTAGCTATGCAAACCAAGTTGGCCTTTTCTTCTTATGAGTTGATCGTCTCGGGTATTTTGTTATAGTTTTGGGAAGCTGATCAACACAAGTGTATTCTTGTACCACAGGGGATCTTGTGTTAGTATTAATTGTGTTAACTTCAGCAGAGGCAAGCTATGGGTATTATGAGAAAGCCTAAGAAGGAAATATAATTGACATGGGGAGTCTGGGATAGTTTCTCTGATAAACTTTTAAACTTAATTGTAAAAGAAAAAAACAAAACTAAAGTCAATTGTTTAAGGGGTGGTGAGAGGGACCACTGTTTAAGAACACACATTGCTGTTCCGGAGGTCCTAAGTTCAATTCCCGGTACCCACATAGGATGGCCTACAAGCACCTATAACTCCAGCTCCAGGGAATATGACAGCCTCTTCTGGCCTCTATGGGTGCCTGCACTGATGTACATACCTATACACACATACATAAATAACATAATTAAAACCCAAAAACAAAACAGCAACAACAAAACTTTTTATATTGAGTCCTATAGAATGAGGAGGTATAACCAAATAAAAACTGCTATAAAGAAACACAAACACACACACACACACACACACACACACACACACACACGGCAGAGAGAAGGGTCAGCAGTTAAGATTATGGACTGCTCTTACAGAGGATCTGAATTCAGCCCCCAGCACAACTTCCTGTCATGCCCTCTTCTGACCTTTGCGGACATACACACATACACACATGTAAAACTAAATAGACAATAAAATACATAGAAATAACATCAGTGTGGGACTCTGAAGTACAACATACCTGCAGACAGTTGCTGTAGCTGTGACCTGGCCAACAAGTTGTAGAGTTCCCAAACCAAGACCAGAAGACAGATTTTGTGGTGGTTTGAATGAGTCTCAGGCATTTGAATTCTTGGTCCCTTGAGCTGGCGGCGCTACTTGGGTAAGTCTTGGAAGTGTGCCCTTGCTGGAGAAGTTACGTCACTGTGGGCAGGTTTGAATTCTTAAGGCCTTACCCTACTTTTAGTGTGATCTCTCTACTTTATGCTTGCAGTTCACAATATAAGCCTTCAGCTTCCTGTTCCTACCACCATCTATTTGCTCTGCCATCATGGACTCTAATCCCCTGAAACCATAAACCTAAATGAACCCTTCCTTCTGTAAGTTGCATAGGTCATGTTGTTTTATTAGAGTAGCAGAAAAGTAATTAATACTCACTTCATTAGCTTTTTTAGGTGACTTTTGTTTGTTAGTAGAAAGGTGTTCTTCTTGTTTGTTTGGTTAATTAGTTTGGTTGACTATTTCGGGAAAGGTTTGACTCAGCATTTTGCTATGTAAGCAGGTTAGTCTTAAACTCATGGTCCTCTGTCTCTGCTTCCCAAGTTCGGAGATTATAGGCACAAACCATTACTCCAGCAATCTTGGGGGTTTTGTTAATTGCTAACCCATGTCCTAAGAGGCTAGGCACACTGTGGTATGGCCTTGTATCAATCAGTATCTACCAGTTTACTGTGTAAATGCTATCTTGAAAGGTTAAGCCAGGCATAATGGATCATACCTTTAATCCCAACACTTAGAAAGCAGAATTAGGCAGACCTCTGTATTCAAGGCCTGCCTGGTCTACTGAGCTAGTTCCAGGACATTCATGGCTATGCAGAGAAACCCTGTCTCAAAACATAAAAGAAAGAAAAGAAAAGAAAGAAAGAAAGAAAGAAAGAAAGAAAGAGAGAGAGAGAGAGAGAGAGAGAGAGAGAGAGAGAGAGAGAAAGAAAGAAAGAAAGAAAGAAAGAAAGAAAGAAAGAAAGAAAGAAAGAAAGAAAGAAAGAAAAGGTTAATGATCCATGAAACAATAAATTCTAAAGGCTAGCCCACAGGTTCATGTTATGCTATGAATAACAAATTTTAGTGCTTAGAGGTGAAATGAGAAAAATAGGAATAACATAGACAGCAGTCAGTACTCATAAATCCAATTTTGAATTTTACGACTACGTCCTACATCAAACAATAATATTTTATGAAGTATTAGTGGTGACAGTTGATTTTATTTTCTTTGTCCTCACCTAGAAAAAACAAAGGCAAATTACTCTATTGAATCCCCAAAGCAGCTATTTTTACCTAACTTTGGGGTATCTTTTTATAGTCTATAAAGTCCGTGAGCTTCATAGGCAACAGCACTACAGATTCTCCTGCACCTCAAGCTAGACTGCTGAATCGTTCCATAAAATGTTTGCTTATTTAAAAAAAAACAAACAAATGGGATTATAGATCTATATTCATATTCACAAGTGAAATATTCTTTATGTAGACAATGCATTGAGACAAGAGCACTGTAATTTCTCCAAGAAACATAAATGCCAAACTCATGCATAATTTATTCAACATAAAAACCAACAGACCGTGTAGCTTCAGTGTTTGATTGTGGCCCTTTGCTTCTTACTGATGATCATCATTAATCAGTCCAATCAGCATCTGAAATGTCCCATCTCTGTCTACAAACAACACCTAAGTGCAGGTACTAAACTTAATTGAAATACGCTTTTGTACAAAGCATTTCTTAGCCTGGCTTAAGTTTACATCCTAGCTCTTGTCACCTAGCTACAATGAAAGGAACTCAGAAGCAAATAAACATAAACAATAATAATTTTCTACAATTGTCAAAAATACATAGGAAAGTACGTTTCTGAGTTATTAATTTGTGATCCTTTTTTTTTTTTCTTTTGAGTGGGTCTTATTATGTAGCCCTGTCTGACTTGGCTTGGATCTCTCTCCATCGTCCACAGTCTGGCCTTAAACTTGCAGTGACTTCATACCTCTGTCTCCCTAGTGCCAGAATTACAGGCACATGCTACCGCGTCTAGCTTGTGATTCATTTTTAAAGAAAATCTCTAAAGTTGTCTCTTTTAAAATGTGTGTGTGTGTGTGTGTGTGTGTGTGTGTGTGTGTGTGTCTGGGGGGGGGCGTCTGAGTAACATGGGTGGAGGCCAAAAGACAACTGGTAGGAGTCGGTTCGCTCCTTCCACTGTGTGGATCCCAGGGATCAAACTCAGGTTGCCTGGCTTGGCAGCAAGCACATTTACCCAGTCTCCAGCTCTGAAATTGCTTCCTTAAGCCTGATAATTTAGAAGGGGTCTGCATGCTTTACTTTGGAAGGGTCTGCATGCTTTAATATGAGTGTATGCAGGACATTTTATTTCTTCGGGTAGCTATATCTATATCTATATATCTATATAACTATATCTATATCTATATATCTATATCTATAACTATAACTATATCTACAGATAAGGCCAGAGCAACTGCTTAGTGCTTTCCTCCTCCGTGCCTTCAAAGAAAAATGTGTTAGATAAGACAGGCTGTCAGCACTGAGACCCGGATCCTGTTTTCTCTTCACAAACCTTACTCTGCATCCAGTCTGCTGCATTGTAACAGCACAGAGCCACGGGACACTTTCAGAGCTCCAGTGACTACGTTTTCACACAGAGGCCATCAGCTCTCATAAGGTAAATATTGCCACTAGTTTCCTCAAAGGCGGAGTTGAATCCTTGGTTTTAGATGCTCCTGACACACCTGAGGCTGCCTTGTCGGTTGTTAGAGTGGCACTGTCCTCGCAGCAGCAGACGAGCCCGTGCACAGGCTCCTCCAGACCTGCCTGCCCATCACTTCCCTCACTCCGCATTCTCTGTAGCCGGACGCTTTGAAGGAGTTTTGTGATTTTTTTTTTGGTTTCTTTTAAAACACGAAATGGTGTTTGGACTATGTTTTTGTTCCCATCCCAGGTGTGGTGGATGATGACAAGTTTGATTTAGACTGTTCATTACCAATGGCTATTAATTTGGTTAAATGCGACTATTTTGTCACATGTAGCTTGTTCTTATGATTGCATGCTGCTTGGACTTCTGGGAACATTGCTTAGAGTAGCGATCGGTTGAAACCCAGAGAGCTGGGGCTGGGTGGTTGTTGGTCATTTGGTGGGTCGGTTTGTTGGTGGGTTGCTTATTGCTCAGAGGAACTTCAGTTGGAGATCTTAGGTTTGGGGACATTGTGCTGCGATGCTAGTCCAGCTCACTATCAGTCCCTGCTCTCCAAGCTTCAGATAGCCGAAAAAGAGCTGTGAATATTTCTTCCTTTCTTTCTCTCTTTCAAGGCCACCTATGAGGGTGGTGAAGATTTCTTTCTTTCTAGCTTTCTTTATTCTTTCCTGAGCTAGAGGATAAAAAAGCACAGTAACAACTTGCTACAATTCTGTCGAGTCCTTATTGTGAAACCCCTCAGTGTGGCACATCGTACTCAGGTGTCTGAGTCCAAGTGGCTTTGCAAATGTCATCTGGCAATCTCATTCCTAAATGTGTTTCAAATGGGAATTAGCTTAGAAAATTTCAAAGGAAGCTGTTACTCTTGCTGCTCTTTATTCACGAAAGGAAGGTGTGCTTGGTACTTTTCTCCTTGCTGTAACCATACACCTGACAAAAAGCAACTGAAGTGGGCAGGGTGTTGTTTTGGCTTACGGTTTGAGGGAATACAGTCCATTGTGGTGAGGAAGTCATAGCAGCAGAGGTTCAAGGCAACCAGTCACATTGCCTCCACAGTCAGGAAGCAGAGAGCAGGTAGGAAGTGGGGCCAGCTTATCAGGCATGCTCCATAGCTCACTTCCTCCAACAAGGCTCCACTTCTTAAAGGTTCTAGGACCTTCTAAAATACTGCTGCTTATTAGGGCTAAATGTTCAAACACATGAGCCTATGGGGGACATTCCACATTTAAACCATCACAGAAGCAGAAACTACTGGGGCTGGAGAAAGGCCTGTGTGAGAAGGATGTCTTTATACCTCACTGAGGATAAACCCTGGGATGTGGGAGAGGGTGGAAGAAAATGGTGGCTGAGCAGGAAAGTTCTCAGTAGAGTCACAGGACGGAAGGCCATCCAAGGTCTAGAACAGCACTTGGGTAGGACAGGGAGCTGCCTGATGGAAGGTCTTCAGAAGCAGAAATTCCACCCTTTATGGTCATGGTGAGCAACGTCCGTCTTCCTCTAAGTTCCATGGAAACATCAAGAGGGTTTTACTGAAGACAAATAGTGATTTTATTTCCGACTTTAGGAAATGTCCCTGACTATCAACTAATAAATTACATAAAAAACAGGAGTGGGTGGAAAAGACTGCTTTTACAATAATCTAAGCAGGCAATGGTGGAGACTTAGGGTTAGTGTCAGGGATTCTAGAGAGCTATAAAAAGTTAAAACATATTGGAGCAATAGAAAAACCAAACCTCATCATTTGGTGGTTGACATTTGTTTTCCCTGTGTGCAGTCACTCCTGCTACTGTTGCCAGTGGGCCTGTAGGTTTCCCTAAAGGGTAGCCAAGCAATTAAAATAAGAAGAAAAAAGTCCCTACTATGTACCCCTGGCTAGCCTGGAACTCCGTATGCCTTGAACTAACAGAGATGTACCTGCTTCTCCCTCCTGACTGCTAGTTATTAAGAGTGTACACATTATATACTGACATTAAATACTGTTTTATTCATCCACCTACTCTCTAACACATCCCCCTTACAGCTAGCTATAACGCTCAAGACCTATCCACCCCCAAGTAAGCTCCACCATTCAAAGTTGCCACCACCTCTGCACACAATGCCATCAGCTGAGGACCAAGTGTTCAAACACATGAGCCTGTGATGGCTATTTCACATCCAGATTGTGGCAATCACGGAGCTGAGGTCCAATGACATCTGAAGACTCGTGTCAATCCCACCGATGCTCATTATCAGATGTTCTATAAGAAATCTGTCTTTCAGCTTACCTAGAAGCTTCAAGGACCTTTAGATGATGCACCATGACATTTTCAAAGTTAATTTTTTACTGCAAATGCGTATATGATTGTGCTCAGTCCCTTGTAAATAATACCGACAGGTGGCACAGAGAATCTGGCTGCACAGTGATTAAGACTGAATGTGGTGAGAATGCAAAGACTTGCTGTTATTCGTAGACAAACAAGTAAATTTGCTGACAGGACTTTGCAGTGGAACACTTAAAGACATCCACATTACGATCTGCAGATCTAAAATTACTCTGTATGCCTGGGAGCTAGAGAAATGGCTCAGTAGTTAAGAGCACTTGCTGCTCTTCCAGATGACTTGAGTTCAGTTGTCAGTACCCACATCACAACCTGCTCACAGCCACCACCTGTAACTCCTGCTGCAGGGAATCAGCGGCCTATTCTGGTCTCCTCAGGCACCTGCACACAGGTGAACACAGTCACGCACACACGTAAATAAAAATAAATCTTAAAAAATTACATACATATATATATACACACACACACACATGTATATATATATGTGTGTGTATGTGTGTGTGTGTGTATATATATATATATATATATATATATATATATATATATATATATATATATATATGAAATAAGAATTCATGTCCATTTACCACCCATCTAACTATCTTGGTACCATGAAACAATGTGCGTGACCCCATCCTTCTTTGTAATTAATCTCAATTGACATGTATGTATAAGAGCCATCAAAATGCAGGCCTGCAAGCTACACAATATATTAGGAGCATTTCGGCTTTTATTGGGGGGGGGTGGAAGTGGTACAATGCAGTTCTAAATAGTTCACTATGTGCAGAAAATAAATAATAGGGGATGTTTGATCAAGTTTTAAAGTGTAATTTCAATTCTCAGAAGCCCAACATGTGTGTTTGAACACGTATGTGGAGGGGGTGTTTGGCACATGTACACCCATGTGAAAGTCAGAGAATAATTTTTGGGTCAATTCTCTCCTTTTGCCACGTGAATTCTGGCATGGTGGCAGGTACCTGTCTAAGTTAGGGTTACTGTGATGAAACACCATGACCAAAATCAGCTTGGGGAAAAAAGGGTTTATTTCATTCACACATTGTCATTTCACAGTTCATCATCATCAAAAGCAGTGAGAGCAGGAATTCACCAGGGAAGGGACCAGGAGGCAGGAGCTGACATAGAAGCTATGGAGGGGGCTGCTTACTGGATTATTCATCATGGCTGCTTTCTTACCTGAACTCAGGACCACCAACCCAGAGATGGCCCCACGCTCAATAGGCTGGGCCCTCTGCCATCAATCAATAATTAAGAAAATGCCCTTCAGGCTTGCCTACAGACTGATCTTATGGAGGCATTTCCTCAGGTGGAGAGCCCTCCTCTCACTACCTTGAGTCAAGTTGACATAGAACTAGTCTGCACAGACCTTTACCAGCTAAGGCATCTCACTGGCCCTTCATCTTTAATTCTCAGCACTCAGTAATGTAGGTCAGAATTTTATAAATAAGATATTATATATCATGCCTGACTTTCTTCAACTTCTAATTGGCAGAACCAGAAATTAAAATTGTATCTACTTGTCTCCGAAGACCAGGACTGCCCTGAAGAGCTATTTAACCTATGAAATTATGTACATGCTCTTGACTAAAACCCCTCTCTGCTCTCACAAAAATACATTTTTTCCAAAATTTGATTAGGTTTTAAATTCTAAAGTTTAGATATCCCAAGTCCTAAGCTGAACTTGAGAGGCATTTTACTTGAAAAGAAGGCATTGGCATATTATGTTTGGGGTTATGGGGAGGGTGTTTTGTTTAATTTTCTTTCTTTCTTTCTTTTTCAGTCTCATACAAGCATATTTTCAGAAATGTGAATATTCAGGTTCGGGGCAACCCTCACAGTAAGAGCCACATGACATGAGATACTGAATTATGGGTAAAAGTATCGATCAAAGAGAAGCTATGTAGCACCTCAAACAGAGTCATCTGCAGCAGGAAAGAAAGACAAGGAAATTATGGGGACTTGTGAGGGGAAGGAAGCCATCACCCGGACTCTGATGAAAGTTTCTTGCCAACCGAGAAGCAAGAATTCCAAGACATTTGCCATGAATGCTGCTATCACAGAGGTAATATTTCTCTCATGTTTATATGTTTTGTGTATAAAATAGCCAGGACCCGAGGTTAAGTCCTGAACAGTATAAACGTGAATAGAGCATCATTCTGTTCTACACATAATCCTAAGAATCTCAAATAAGATTGTCAATTTGGTTTACAGTAAAGACAGCTTAGCTTCCCGTACCCCTGTGATCTAGACTCCGACCTGATCAACCATAACCATGTCAAGGTGGCCCTTGGGAACCACCCTGTGATCTCCTCTAGGTCCCTTAGCAACACTCTGAAGATAATAGCTTCAAAACCACCAAAGTTCCATCTCTGACAGCTGTAAAGACAGTAAACACCACTCTCAGAGAAACCACACCCTTCCCCCCCCACACACACAAGGTATGTCTTTCTCTCTGACCACCCTTCCCTTGCTTACACCTCTTGCTCAGATCTGTGTTAAAGTATCTCTACTAAACCTCAGTTCTACTTCATACTGGGTAGTCCTAAATTCTGTTCTGGTTCAGAGCTGTAAATCCCATTTTATTCTGAGTCAAGGTACCTAAACAGAAGCCCTCCTCAGGCTGCTGTGGGTGACAAAGTAGAGCCTCTGTCTCCTACATGGCTGACATCCCCCTTATGAAGGATATGCAGATACTGGCAACTATTTTGTGTAAATGTTAGCCATCTTCTTCTTTTAGTAACAGAGTCTCTGAGTTGAAGGTAGATTGAATTGGTCAGTTAGATAGTACAACTCCCAGGCTGCTTTGCAGCTCCATTTCACTCTGTGATGCTTCTGGTTTGAATTTGTGTTATATTACTTGTCTGAAAAACCTTTTTAAATGTCTATTCATCCATGATATGGCACCAACAAACCAAAGAAATAATGCCATCCAAATTCAGCTTGATAACCTAATGGGTTTATTGCAGTTATTTTCTGGACCATTGTTGAATGGTTACATGCAGGAGTGTGAGTGACTCTAAGAAGCTGCACCAATGAAAATCTGACCCCACTGTCAGGAAAGGTGCATCTCTAGTGCCCTCCCTTCATCGATTCTCTATCTCTGAAGTGCTGGAGCACCCCTTCAAAATTATGTGCAACTGAAAGGCATATGGACTCTCAAGTTAATGTCTGGTGACTCTCCTTCCCTTACGAGGGATGTTAACAGTCCCATTATGCTTACCACTATGATTGTTGTTGCTTGTTACCATGGCCCTAACCACCAGTGTATTGTTTCGCTTACTCTATTGTCAGGACTGTATGACCATGGTATTCTGTGGGACACAATAGCCATGTCAGGCCCAAAGAAAGAGCTTCAATGCAACAAGTGGGCATATTAAACAAATAAACAAAAATCTGGACTTTACCGAGGAGGACTATTGCAAAGGGCAAGGAGGTATTTGTTGCAATAGGGAGGACATTTTGACCATAAATTCTTAAGCAAAAAGAGATTGTTTGTTTCCCAAACAAAGAGAGAGGAATAGGCAAAACCAGGAAGAACCAGGTATGTACAAGTGGGATGAGGAAGGCAAGCTTGAAAGGGGCTGGAGAAAGCAGCATCGAGATTGACATATGAAGGAAGCCAATTGGCAGAAGACTCAGAACCCTTCCTCACCTGGACCACAAGCAACAGAGAATGCTCTAGAAAATCCTTCCTCATACAAATGCCAGTACAAAGCCCTTGATACGTAAATGCTAGAGAAAACAGGTGCTGTGAAAATAAACCAAAAAGGGTCTTTGAGACTCCTGGCCCAGTGCTCACTAGTGTATCCCTTTTTCCAGCTCAGTGCCCCATTTCCATCCTCAAAAATGCCTTCCTCTTGGGGCTGGAGAGATAACTCAGCAGTTAAGAGCTCTGGCTGTTCTTCCAGAGGACCAGGGTTCAATTTTCAGCCCCATATGGTAACTATAATCATCTATAACTCCAACCCAAGGGATTAGATGTCCTCTTTGGGCCTCTCAGGACAAACATGCATGTGGTGCACAGACATACATACAGACTAAATACTCATACACATAAAATAAAAAAATAAATGAAATTATTTTAAATAAATACATTCTAAAATAAATGATATCTAATTCTGTTATCTTGCCACGTGTCCCTGATACAATTCTTGGTCGTAGAACCCAAGAACCCAGAACTCTCTGCAGGCCTCTAACACCTCAAAGAATGTTCCATACATATGTACATAAGTACAGGGTTTGTGTGCTGGCTCACATAGAGCCAGCCAAATTCAGGGTTGAAATGCAGGAGAAACATTTGGCAAACACTTAATGTTTGTTAGTGTACCTGTTCTTCCCCTTGCTGTTGACAAGAGGTACTTTAGTGGGGTTGGGGGGTACTGTAGTAAGTAGGGCAGGGGGGTTAGCTGACCACTGATAAGGCAAAAGATAAGGTTTTGAAAGCCCATATAAGAAGGCAATATCTCCATGATTGATGATTCAAATGATTCAAACAATTGATAAACACCCATATTGTCTTAGTGTTAGAAGGCATATGCTTGGCTTATCCGTTTTTTCCTTTCTTGTAGTTGGAATTTTGATCTGCCTACCATGAGACATTATACTTGACAGTGCTTCTGGGCACTTGGTATGCCTGGATCCCCCCCATGACCTGTGGATGAGAGCTGTCTTCTTGCCCTGGATAACTCACTAGCCTCTGAACTATTAGAGAAAGAGAGAAACAAACTTTTATTTAGGTTTCCAAGGTGTGATCATTTAGCTATTACTCTGCCAAAGACTTCCTACAAACAAGGAAAGTTGCTCTGGTTTTGGGTATAATGGTCAACCCATCAAGCATTATCTTCGAATAAGAAAGATAATATTAAATGCAGAAGCTAAGGGGCAAGAATTCACATTCTCATTAATCTACGACTGCCTGCAGCATTGAAAGCTCAATTTTTCTCTTCTTTGTATCACGGAAAAAACAACTGTTTTGGCTCCTGAGATGCATTAAAGTTTTTCCACTCACCTAGCACAGGGGAGTAAATAATGGAAAGTAGTGTAGATGCATGTACTTATTTCTGACTAAATAATACATGTTTATGTGTGGTGTTATATATGTGTGGTCACCGGGGCTCTTAAAGGGTTGCTAAAATGGTAGACATTTCTACAGTTTGGTTAAAACACTGTTTAAGTCAATAATGGGTTTCTTGCAGTTGGGGAAATGATCGCTCAATGGTAGAATTTGTCTACCAGGCACGAGGCCCTGGATTCAGATGAATTAATGAGTGAACCAGTGGATGAGATGTGTGGATGGAAGATGAATGGATGAGTAAAATCCTTCTTTCTCAGTGGTAGGGCTGAAGACATACTGCCACAAAGCACAGCATTGGGACATTTGGGGACACAGAGTACTCAAGACATACCTTCTCCTACCCCATCGCACTGGAAAGAGGAATTTTCTGAGTTCACTCTATAATGAAAGCCATTACTTAGCATGCTAAGTTAGAATATAAGAAATAAAAAAGCTATGGATCTTCAGATGCCTCTCCCCTCTACCCAGTGCACAGAAACACTCATCTCCAAAGACAAGAGGCTCCAGGGAGCTGAAACTCAGATCTTTCTGAATTTCCCCCAAGTTTATTACCATGAGGTCACCCTTTAGTCCTCCAACCACACAGACACATCACTGTCTACATCTGTTTCCTTGTTTCTTTGAGCCTTCGACTCTGAAGGGTTCCTTATTGCTTCAACCTGCATATTCTTTGGTTAATTTAATTTGTTATAGGCATCTTAAGCATGAACCTAACAATGAGTGAGAAGACATCTTTCTTGGGACTGAAGAGGT